>JAZDUH010000007.1:13243750-13855000 GCA_036419115.1 Scarus forsteni | reverse complement strand
ATTAACTGTAGGCTTAGATAAAATGATAAATTCAAATGCTTTGTAGAGGAGATTAAGAGAAATATAGTTTAATTGGGGAAAAAAAAATAAAGACAATCTAAGTCAAGTAGAAGTTCTTCTGTGGCATATTCAAAATTATGCATGATGTCACAGCTTGAAGTATTTTTTGTGGATTCTGTCATGTTTCTTTATGTTAAAATCAGCATTTTGTTTATTTTTGGAAATGACTGGCAGGCCACATTTAGTGAGGTAGAGGGACACGTTTGGACCCACAGCCGCCAGTTGCCCATCCCGGTAACACTTTTCAGAGAGAAAGAAACACCTGGAATGATCTTTAGTCCGTGTCACCCAGCTCTTTTCTGTGTGGGAGCTGAAGTAGCCTTTTCTTCAAATATTTGTGATTATTTCAGCTGGTTGCAGCTACCTTTGCGCGTGCGCAGTCCTGTTGCTAGGTGACACTGCAGCTCCCCGCCAGTCGCTGGTCTGCCCTGTTTGTGCCTCTTCAGCTGTTCATTCCTATCTTTAAGTAAATATGGTAAGCGGCTAAAAGATAGGCCGTGTGTGCGAGGACAACCACATGAACAAGTGAGAAAGTGTTTTAGACGACCAAGTCACGAATACAGAAAACAAGGATGCTGTGAAGTTTAACAGGCTTCAGAGGAGCAAGTGCTGTATTAACAGTATGATTGCTCCCTCTTCTGGATACTTGGAGGTATTGTAATTGTGTTCAACAACTGATGTTTATACAAACTCCTGTTCCGATGAAGTTGGGACGTTGTGTATATTTAGAGAATTCAATGGTTTGCGTATCATTTTTTATCTTAATTCAACTGAATACACCACAGAGACAAGATACTTCTCCAAACTTACTTTTTTTTTAATTATAATTACCCGATTTTAATTTGAGGCCTGTAGCAAATTAAAAAAAAAAAAAAAGCTGGAACAGGGACAACAAAAGACTGGAAAAGTTAAGGAATGCTCAGAAACATCTGTCTCGAACATTCTGCCGGTGAACAGGTTTATTTAGAACAGGTTGTTATGGTCAAGTGTAAAGGGAGTTTCCAAAAGACTTGACCACACACAAGCAAGTTTTGAGCAACTTTAACAACTGTGTGAACACATAGTCCAACAGTTTAAGAACGTTTCTCAACATGACACCAAAAACTAACATTGAATGCCTGTGACCCACAATACATCAAGTGGCACTGCACTATTACCCAACATCATTCTGAGTATTTTGCGCTTTGTTGGTAATCGTAAGGTTGCAGGTTGGAGTCCACCGGCTGTCACATAGCAATGTGTCCTTTGGAAAGACAGTTAACCCCAAGCTGCTCCCACAGCTGCATTAGTGGTGTGAAGATGGGCATGAAAGGGCATGAATTTGTTAGTTGATACTGATGTACAACTGACATAGAAACTCCAACCAACAGGGAGTGAATGGGAGTGAACGGGTAGATGTCACCTGCAGTGTAAAGCTGCTTTGAGTAGTGAAAGAGACTAGAGAGATGCCATATAAGATCAAGTCCATGTTACCAACCAGAAAACGCTGGTCGGTAACTGTTACATCTACAAGTTAAAACTTACTATGCCAAACACTATATCAACAACATATAGAGATGCAGGCAGCTTCTCTGGGTCCAAGTTAATCTAAGATGGACTGATGCAAAGTGGAAAAGTGTGCTGTGTTCTGACGAGTCCACATTTCTAATTGTTTTTCAACCCCAGGCTAGAGAGGGAAAGGATCATTTAGAGTATTTGCAGTGCAAAGTGGTAAGGGCATGTATGAGTGCCTGTGGCATGGGTAACTTGAATATCTGTAAAGCCACCATTAAAGCTGAAAGGTACATAGAGATTTTGGAGGAACATGCCGCCATCCATGTGACTTTTTAAGGAACATCTCTACTTATTTAAGCAAAACAGTGCCTCATTCAGCACCTGTTACTGCAGCATGGCTTCTTAGTAAAAGAGTGAATGTCACTTGTGGCGCACCGTGAAATACAAAATACAACAACGCAGACCTCAAACTGTTGAGCAGCTGAATTCAGCAATAATGGGAAAGAATTCAACCCAGACCGCTCCCAACAACTAGTCTCCTCAGTTCCCAAACTTCATTGTGTATTGTTAAAAGGAAAGTTTATGTCACACAGTGATTAACACGAGCCTGTCCTAGATTTTTTTGGGAATGTGTCACAGGCATCAAATTCAAAATGAGTGAACATTGGGGGGAAAAAATGGATTTTATCAGTTTGAACACTGGATAACTTGTCTTGGTAGTGTATTTAACTGAATATAGGTTAAGAAAAAAAATGTAAATAAATGAATACAGTCTACCTTTTGTCTTTAAATTGAATATAAAGGTTTATAAATATAAAGGTGAACTGTGCTAAATTTATTTTTTAAATGGGTTAGATATGACTTTGGGAAGGCCTGTCCTTTGTGACAAAATATTGAGGTACTGGTGGTGCCTTTCCTATTTTTCCTATTTCCTAAAGCTCAGGCATGGCTTTAGGAAGTGGCACTAATCCATCACCTAAGGGGTTGAAACCAAATATTTTTTGTCAAAGAGCATTAGAATGTATAATTGACTGAACATAACTCACACCATAAAATTGATTTGTTTTGAATGCTCTCTCTCCATATCATTTTTCCTCTGTTGTAACTGTATACAGATCTACCATGTACTTTCGTGTATAGTGAGTACAATCTGTTTTAACATCCTAAAAAGGGCTTCAGTTTTGCAGATCTAAATTCTGAAGTGTTCCCTCCTGTGGCCACTAGATGCCACTGTTCGAGTACAAAAGACAGTACAACACCAGCTCACAAGATCACGACCCAAACAAATACCAAAACTAATCAGAGGAGCCAGACATAGATGGGTGGAATTATTGTGGCAACACCTTCGGTCATAAAATATGATTTATAAGATTTAATTTTCTTGATTACGCAACAAATGATCAAATTTATGCCCCTGCAAGACTTCAGTTGGTTACAAATTTTCCAAATTAGCTCAAAATTTCTTGTCGTTTTGCAGCTTTTGCCTCATTTGCCACTTCCAACATGACATACAATCCTGTTATAGCCTACGTCTGACTTTCTCCTTGCAATGAAAAACGGCCTCTTGTTGGCAGAAAAGAGTATCCAGTTAAAAGTCCATACACCCACCTGCCCCTTCCTGTCTGCGTGACAGCAAAGCATGAAACATGGAATGGCCCTGGAGCGGCTGGCCACATTCTGAACGATGGCAAAGATAAGCTGCCAGTTTGTGTTTGGCCGTGTCTGGACAAGGACACAGACCATATCTCTCTCTGCAGTGGAGTCGCATCAGCACGACACCAGATGTGTTGTGCCAGGGGAAGGTGGACTGTTACACATAATATGGGTTGTGGTTGTAGTTGTCATGTAGAGTTAGCCTCTGTCTGAACAGTGATTTATTTTAGGCATTAGCGCTCCAGAAAACGTATTTGTGCAGATTTTATGTGGTTGCAATGTGTTTCAGTCAGGCTTTTAAGACACATACTTTTATGCTCATCCTGGAGCAGGGGCTTGTCAAGATGGGCAAGTGCCCTCTTTAAAATCTGACTCACCAGGATTTGATGTTTACCATGTCACTTTTTTATATCCTTAATTGTGGAAAAATACTGCACAGGTAATTGAAAACTATATTCAGACCTGTGTTTGTGCTCGAAAGCTTTATACCACACCTCCCAGATTAAAAGCCAGGAGTCTTTAAGAGAAAAAAGAAATAAGATCTGACTCAGCTGCAAAATTTGTAGCTTTGTATGGTGTGTGCAGACATTTAACATTTCCATAGTGCTTGAAAAAAAGTAGATCTTGCCTTTACAGCACTTCACTTTTCCTTAATAAAGCCCCTTTTTTTACAATTATTGTACATAGGGGTTATACTGTATATTCCTCCGCCATCAACTGGTCAGGTTGACAAAACAAACAACGAGCCCTATCCTCACTAAAAATGAGCTGTTTTGATTCCAGTTATGACGACATTAGTGTTGGGCATGAAAGGATATCTTTGTGGACTGGAGTGTAGAAAAAGGGATGGGACGAACTGTTGTGGAAACTGAGGAACAGGACAGACCAAATGTTACCTGGTGGTGCAGATGCATGACTTGTGGAGCTGAGCAGATCCCAGTTCTCTTTAATTTCAATAAGCCTTTAAAAACTGATGTGTGTCGTTGTCTTGGTCAGTAGCATGGGCGCTGCAATCACAATGATTTGTCCTCTAAGAGGGGTGAGTCCTGATGTCCATATTTTAAACAAACCAATATTAGCAAAGACCAATGTCACAACAGAATGCAATATTTTGGTAATTTCTTTTGCCCCAGATTTATGTCAGTTTGTGATCCAGTGGCCGCTACCTGACCCGCTGCAGCACTCTGACCTGAACATATAATGAGGGGAGTTGCATGCAGACAAATACACACAAATACATTGTATCACAGAGTACTTCCGAACAAGGGCTTTTGTCGAGAACAAGGGAAATTCTGGAAAAGAAATTATATTTTTGCACGGAGAGGAGCCAACTTAGTTCTTTGAGTAGTTTTCACTTATAAGTGAATTAATTATGATGCTATCGGTGGTAGCATTAACTGCAAAAGTATATATATATTGCTGAGAGTTGCTAACCAGCTATGTCCCACCAGGCAAAGCTGCTCAGGTTGTTTGGTGGCAATCATATTTGGAAGTTCCGTAGACCTCGAGCAACCCTGCCTCCCTAAAGGAACTCAAACAGTTCCTTCAAAGAGTGCAATTGAAAGGGGCCCAGGACTGATCCCTGTGGATCACCTTTGGTCAGTCATCGCTGTAATCAGTCAGATTTGTAATTCTTAAGCAATTTTGATGGAGTCAAACAACACATCACAGAAATTATCTAAAGAAATTATTGTTATCAGCTGTACCGGTTGCATTTTACAAGTCACGAAAACAGATGCTCTGTGCTTTCAGTCCATATCAGAAACAGTAACATCAGCAGATGAAGTGGTTCCTTGCAAGAGTCTTAAACCAGAGTGATGAAGGCTAAAGGCAGAAAACAGTCATTTAAGAGAGACAAATCATGACAGAGCGTAAAAGAGCATCTTTATGAGCAGTGAACAGTTTCATAATCATTTATGCCATTTGTTATGGTTTTTGATCGTAGAAAGAATTTTATTGTTGTAGTACCCAGGCCCATAATGGACAAAAACATTGATCCTCTGGGGCCAGGGAGAGCTTGTGTCCCACGTATACAGGCTTAATCCAGCTGTCTGACTTCCCCTGATAGGATCACACAACAAATGCAGGTTTGGATTAGCTGTTTTCCTCCAAAGCTGGCAAGAAAATGAATAGCTGCAGCCTTGAGAGTACAGCTACCAATTGTCCAGTTGGTGCTGGTCTGCCAGGTGCTGGTCTCTCTTCACAGAGGTCAGCTCCAAGTGTTGGACTTTAGAAAGCTGTTTTGCAAACTCTGAAATGAAGAAATCCAAGTCCTCAGGCTGAAGCAGGATGAATCACCTGAAGTTTAGGTGTTTATAGTGGGATAATAGACTGAAAATTGTGGCCAATTTCGACCTTAACACACTGAAAGGCATTGTAACAGAGTGAAAGTCTGTTGTAAAAAGATGTCTATTCAAGGAGAATTGGAAATCCAGGTTTGTCTTTGTTAGCACACATGGTTGTCCTTGAATGGCTTTAAAAGGGAGCCTACTAGCTGCGAAATTTAAAGCCAGAAAAAGACATCAAGGATATGTGCAACAAGGCCGCAATGTCCTGTGCAGCTTTATATCCTTTATTATTAAACCTTAAGTGTTTAAACTGTGTGCTAAAATACTTGAAAAAGCTTGATATACACACATCACATCACAGAGGTCCAAGGTAACTTAAAAACAGCAGCAACAAAAAGGAGACTGTATGCCCACACACAATGCCACAGAAATGATTGAATAAAACTTTTTACCAGAGGACATTTGTTATTTTCACCTTAAGATGACTTCTTGTTAAACAGAAGTTCCTGTGGCATTGAGAGAGTGTTTGCACATTTTACCTCAGCATGAGCAATATAAAAGTAGAAAGGGAAAACTGAAAGAATGGCAGTTTACAAAAAATATATTTTACACAATCTATTGAACAAAAAGTAAAAACTACAATTAAGAAATTCAAGGTTTATTTCAATGTGTTGTTTGGCCTTTTGCCTTTCTATCATGCCAAGAAACATAGTAAAGTAAAAATCACTTTGCACTAGGAGTATGCTACACAATATGATATTTTATGATATGATAAAAGATGATATGATGGTATGTTATAACATAATGATATATATGATATGATATGATACAATTTGATATACTATTAATGTACAATTTAATAAAATATATGATATGCTTTGACATACGATACCTGATATGATGTGATGCAAACTGTGTTATGATGTATGATGTGACACCTTAATATATGGTATGATACAAAATAGGGCTGTCACTTTTCCCAAAAGCCAAACTAGATCAGTTTTTGAGCACATTGCTCTCTCCCAAGACTGCGTGTCCTTGTATGTGAATCTTGCAGTCTTGTCTGTAATAGCCTTTTTCCATGCCTCTGGTGGAGGACTTGCTGAAGGGGACACAGCTACATGGGGCTGAGCACTTGTCAGGGCCAGCTGTCAAGCACATAATCAACACACAGCCCATTCTTTTTTTCTTATTTTGCCATAAGTGGTGTGGAAACCAAAGTGCTTCCACAGAGTGTCTTTGCCTGTCCTCTTTTATCTTAATACATACCTCCTGTTGTAGTCAAAAAGCAGTGGGAGCCCCCTCAGTTGGATTAAGCAGTTCACTGCTTCAGGAGCCCTTGTATAAGATTGTCCAAGAATATGAGATGATTGGCTTCATTCAATATAATGCAATATAATTTAAAAAACTATACAATATGCCCCCAAAAAACAGAATACAGCACGGTATGACAGAATATGATTTGATCTTAAAGTATGATATGATACATGAAATATGAAGTTATAAAATTATTTGATATTAACAAATATATATGATGGTACAAATTCATGATTTGATGATAGATATAATACACGTATTGCAATATAATACAGTATATGATAAAATACAAAATTATATACCACTATATGATACTTGTTGGGGCACAATGTGATGATGTGCAGTTTGATAAAGTATAATATACCATAAAATATATAATAATGATACAAAACAACATACAGTAGGATCATACTGTACCATATGATTCCCTGAGCTACTCGACAGGATGCCATCAATGACGATGCTTTCATAACGCTATAATGACTGATTTGTAAAACTATTATGAGGTATTTTCCCATAAGTTGGGATACATGACAAACTGAAACTGGAATAGAAATTGCAACATTTTGTCTATCAGCTTTAGCCAAAGTAACCATTCATTACTGATCCACTCATTCTGTAAATTTTGTGGTTATGAATGATGAAGTACAGTTATTTCTTACTATTTCTTAGGATGACAACTCTGTTTCTTCCACCATGAAAAGTGACTTTGAAGCTTTATTCAGAGGCCTAAAAAAAATTTGCTTGTCATCCCATAAAAAATGTGTTTTTACTTTGAAAAAGTGGACATAAGTGAGGACATATATCAGTAATACAACCTGGATGTATTTTCTTGTTAAAACTGAGAACAAACAAATGCATGCTCTCATGTTTAAGGAGGCCCTTTGTCGACACCAAATCTATTCATTTCATTGTTCTGTAATAAATTTTAATTTTTATTCTTCTCCGGAGATCATCGTCAAATTTCAAGAACCATTTAGATGTATGTTTAAAAAAGCCATCAGAGTGTGTTCCCTCATTTATTTTTTTGTTATTCAGTACCTGAGGTTATGAGTATTTGATGTTCGATTTAAGATCATGAGAAATTTTCTCTTGGCATACTAGTTAGTATGTTGTCTTGAGAACAACTTGATCTTGAGAAAACAATCAAATCTTTTTGTTAGAAAATTGATCATAACAAGATGTGAAGACATCTTTCCACAAAAGGCCGCCACACTTATTTACAGGCTGTTTTGTTAGTCCTTCATCCTACACTAACCTTTAAAGCCATTCAGTGTTTATGTTTTTGCCCTCTGTGGTGTACAATAATATGTCAAACAGGGCTGCCATGTCCCTAATGACTTGTGATGCATTTCAGACTTTGCTATGGCACTTTAGAAAAGCTCTCCTCTAAACAGGTCCAGGTTTAGACCGACGGGCGGCGAGCATCTGGCCCCCTTTCTTCTCCTCTCCACTGCCTTAATTACACAACACAATGGCGATGAGATCTGCCTGTAATCTCACAGAATAATAAGCCCCCCCCTCCACCTCATACCCTGCCTGCCACTAATTCAATATAAATGTAAATTACCTCGAGAAAAGAATAACCAAATCTCATTTTATTTACATGACTAATCACAATAAAGGCAGGCAGATGAAATATGAATGAAATATACTTGGAGCCTCTGAAAGGAGAAGGAGCGGTCTGTGTGGCCTTAGGGACTCTTTGAACTTCTTGTTTTATATCATCTTTGTTGTTTCTCGCCGGTTACATCAATATACCTTTTACTCATTTTTCACACTTGTGCTCAACTTGCTGTAATAGATGTGTGTGCTAGTGTGTGTGTATTTGTAGTCCATACTGCCATAGGCGGCTCGAGGTAATACGTTTTCCTTTCAGCCAACTTCTTCTTTTTTTTTTTGCTTTTTGAAATTCATGTAGGAAAAAAGTAAATACAGATTTAATGCTGCTTTGAACACCTCAGGCCATACATGCAGACAGCGAGAAGAGGAGGTTTTCGGTGTGATTCACTCTCAGTTGCTCAGTTCTGGTCCTTCTAGACCTCGGTGCAGTGTTTGGCATTATGAAGCACAATGTGTTGATTTAGAGGCTCAGACAGCGGGTGGATGTCTAGAACTGTCCTTGATTGGTTTTCTTTTTGTTCTGTAAATCAGACAGAACAACTCAGCTGCAACTGGTAAACATGTCATCTCTTCAAACTCTCTCTTGTGGTGTCCCTCAGGGTTCTCTCCTTGGCCCTTTGTAATTGTTTTTCTGCTGGAATTTTATGATGAAGTTTGGGGTTCAGTGTGGTGCAGTATCTAATTATTTACATTCACACCGAAAAGTTGGTGTAATGATCAGTAGCAAATTCTTACATGGGGGAAGAAAAACAACCTCTACATTGATGAATGGCTCAGCTTAGGAGAGCCATCTTCTCTGGACAGGACTGAGCTGTTCACATACATCTGAAAGACAAGGGAAGATCTTTTGATGACAACAAAGTTTGCATTTTATCTAGAGCAAACTGTTGGTTTCTGTCTCCTTCACATAATGCAGTTTTGGATTCCTTTTATAAACAATCCCTGGATGTTACATTATTGTGCACAAGAAACAGATGGGTTTTATAGCCAAAGTAAAAAATCTTCACGACATGGTTCAAAAAATGGATTTGGTCTAAATATATGATACACTCATATGCTCTTACTGTACTAGGAATAACATTATTATCGCAGCCACTTTCATTTTATCGAGGATTTCTAGGTTTAGAAGTAGGGACATGTTGAAATGGTTACAGGTCTACGTGAAATTGATACGTAATACGTGGTTATACACATTTGATAAATATGCTTGTCTAGCCAACAAACGGGATGTGTGCAGTTGGCAGGCTGAAATTTACCTGACACATCAGATTAACAGTTCCATATTGGAAATATTTCCCTAATCCATCTGGGAAGGAGCCCTGCGAGAATGTTCTCAGGGGCAGAACATCCAAAAACAACAGCAGTTTGTGATTGGGTGATCGTTCGGCCCGTCACACTCATCACACACCAATCCATGTCAAGTAACACTGCTACATATGATGTAGCATACATAGCAGCTAACGGCTGTCAACTGTTATTTGCCCTTGTTAGCCGTTAGCCATTAGCTGTAGTGGCTAACAGCTAACTACCTTAAGACTATCATTTCACATGAAATTATACCACACAGATGTGTCATTTAACACATTTATGTAACATGAACTTTGTCACACACAATCCCTACGAAGTAGACTTCTGAGGAGAGCATATTTCACCAAGTATCACTGAGTTACAATGATGACCACAGGCTAACCCGCATTAGCTGCCATTATTTTCAACCATGCCGTCACTTCCTGTTTTCGTCACTTCTGCTGCTTCCGCAGCTGCCACAGCTCCCACCTCTCTTCCCTGACTGGGCCGTTAAGCATTAAGCCGAGTGAAGTCGTTGGACAATGAAGGCTGGCAAGACAGATATGCATGATTTCAGAATCAGACAGGTCCGTCTTCTCTGCAAGGCTAGGCTGAACTATTTAAGTGGGAAAACAAAATGGCTGGTACCAGAATTACATTGCTGCTTAAACCACTTTGTTAAAACAGAAAGGTTAGCTTGCTTACTGGCATCCCCCAATGCAAAGTGTGAGTAGTACATGTGGCATTTGTCAACATAAACAGTGAGAAAAGCAGGCTGTGATGTAATGACTTGAAGGCAGTCCTCTGTTGGTTTGTGCTCGACCACAGTAAAAACAACTTGAATAAAGCAAACAAGCTGTGGATGTGAGGCATCTATGTCTGCATTATCATTTACTTTCATTTTAATCTCTCCTTCATGTTGTTTTTTATGAACCACCTCCTGAAAGGTACAACATAATTTCCTCTTCTGTGTTCCACAGACATCGCAGACGAAGACCCATTCGAAGACGACTTCCGCCGCCGCAGACAAAATGCCCTCCCTGGTTTCTCCTCACACCAACGTTACCTAAGGAACACCGCCCAAAACCCCTCGGAGGAAGAGGAGGAGCACGGCCTACAGAGTCTGGGACTAACAAGAGGTCCGCCCACCCACCACTGCAGGGGCTGATTAATTATCCCCCCACACACATACACACACAGCTCCCCTTTAAAGAGCCGAGTCTTAATAAGCGCAGCTAATTGTCTGCTTTTGTGTCTGACGGATGCACAAAAGGGAATGACGGAGAGCTGGGCGCGTGATTGGCAGATATAAACACTTAGGACAGAGGTGTTCATTAGGCTGCTCTGTTCTACACTGCAGTAACGATGAGAGGGTCAGCGGTCGCCCTCTGTTTTCCTTCATGGGGTCAGAAAGTCGCACACAAAAGCTGAGCAATTATCTGCAACACGCAGTGACTGTCTGAATGTTTTATAAGAGCAGCTTGGTCAGGTAGAGAGGGGAGACTTAAATCTAACTTTGCATATTTCCTGCTCTGAGACAAAGGCACTAATTTTCTTAGAAGGATAATGACAGTCTACCTGTACGGGTCCTCTGAAAGTGTTCTTAATTTCTGCTGCACACTGAAAGGAAGGATTTCAAACTTAAATGAGGATTTTTTTCGGGTTATGAAACAGGCTGAAAATTATAATAATGCCTTATATGATTAACAGGGGCAAAGAAGGTCATCATGGATATGAGATTTAACAAGTCTTGGTTATAATATTTGTGCCTATAGCTGTTGCCACCACATGGATGTCAGAAAAGACCAAAACACCTCATCATGTGTTTTACATTACATGAAAAAAGGGCACACAAGCAGCAAACTAAGTATACTTTAAGAGCCAATATCATAATTTTTGAGTTCTAGATGCACTTTAGTGTGATTAACATGTCTGTTCTGAGACATCAGGAACCCCTTCCCTCTACACCTACCAGTGTGACACCATACCATTGTGACATTCTCAGTTTGAACCAGGCAACACCTCGTAGGGTGTAAATAGAGGCCCAACAGTGCCAAAAGCTGTAGTACCATGCCTGTCCACTTGGGGCCGGCTGCAGAAACCTGACTCATTACTGATTGTATACAGGAAAAACAGTTTATGAAGGCCTTAACATACACCTTGACAGCCTGGTTCAAAACCCTCTTCAGTCCAAATCTATAATCCATCTATTTGCTCTCACTGTGGGGGAGATGATTTTTTTATATCATGCCCATTTTTCTTTTACTGAGGATTTATGATTTTGGAATGCAGAGTCACTATCGGTCAGATGGCCTTCAGTCCCACCTTAGTACATCGTTTCTGTCTGTGAGGATTTTGAGCTTAAGTTTGGTTGAGATAGCACTGCAATATGGCAGCATCCATTAGAGGGCATCGACAGTGCTTCTGTGATAGGGTTTCGTCCAATTCTTTTACAGTCAATAGGTTAAACCCACTGTATACTGATGAAAGTAGGAGGGGGTAAAGACTTTCAGCACATGAATGATCTAAAGACCTTCATAAAAAAAACATGTTTCTTTTAAATAAAATTTAGACCAGGGACCACGTGCAGCCCCCCTCCTCGCTCAGTGCTGCCCATCAGTCACTTTCAAGTTTCCAAAATTTAACCCTTACCTACCAACTCAATTGTTTGTCAGAGGTCAATAAAATCTGTTTAAAAAACATAACAAGTCATTGTTTGCTTCTGTCAATGTTTTAGGATACAGAAAAAACACAATCAAACCAAAAGAACAGATATTTTCTTTACGTGGGATTTAAAATGTTTTAAAAGCTTAAAGCTTTTATTATCAATTAATACCATTATTAATAATTATACTTAATAATACCACTATTAAAATTAATTATTATTAATACTTAACCATTTACTGACATGATGATTTATATGTAATCTGTTGTTTGTCAAACTCAATATAATCTATTTGAAGTTATTTTTCCTATTTCATTTACAAACATTTCTGTCTTTTTTTTATTGATTTTGTTCCAAATATTTGTGCATTTGTTTTTCATCACGTAATCAACTGTTAGCTATTGAAACCCTAAAGTCCCACACCAAGAAAATCTATGGTTTATGGTTTGTTTGTTATTTTCTCTGTTCTCTGAAGTGTTAATGGAATCAAACAATGGCTTAATTTGTTCTGTTTTTTAAAACATTAAATATCTTTGAAATGATTGATGACCTTTGCCAAACAGTTGAGCTGGTAGTTCAAGGGTTAAAAGCTAACAAATAATAATGATAAAAAATGGTTTTAAGATTAGACTTAAAAGACGGGAAGGTGGGGGACATCCTGATTTCAAATGCAGGCTGCTCCATCATTTAGGGACCACAACAGCCTGGTCTTATGAACAAGAAGTTTCTCTGCACACTTAAAAGACCTTAACGGGGTGTTAGTTTAAAAGATCAGAGCTGTATCAAGGCACACAACCATTCAACAACTTGACTCTGAATACCTGCCCCTAGCACCTGAAATCATATTGGTATCATTATTAGTTTGATAGTTATTGAGTAAAGATGATCATTCACTGATGGAAGTTGTCCAAATCACCACCAAAATCTTAGCTTTTTATGTTTGGGCACAACTGTAATCTCCGAAAAATCTGAGCAAAATTTGTCCAGCAGACAAATAAAGGCAAAAGCAACCTCCTGGGCAAAGGGAACAATAACTGTTTTTATAACAAAAGTCTTATTTTACCCTATTCCAATGGAACACAAAGTGTCCTTTTTTTCAAATATTTCTTATTCCTGTTTAATATGTCTTAAGCAGTGAGTTTGAGCTTTTAAGGCCTCCATTTCGTGAGCGTTTTAATTCTAAAATGTCTGATATTTCTCAACTAACATTATTTTCTCTTCTTTTTTAGGCCATATAGACAACAAGAGGAAGAAACACTGGCTAAAGGACGCCGAGTCCAAAAAGAAAAGAGCTCCTCGACTTTTCCCTCGGTTTGGTGGACTCGGTACCTTTTTTTAAACATCCACAACCAAACACCTACACATACGCAAACATAAATATGTATAGTTGTTGGCAGCAGCATCATCCATCAGAAGTGGCATTAGTTTATCATTGCTGAAACTCCTGCCTGCTTTCAACAGCCAGACGTTAGCCTGCAGTGACCTCACATAATATATGTTTTATTTTGTTCAAGATGCATTTTTAGAGCTTTTTTTATTGCTGTATTTATTCTGGGTGGGCCCTGTGGATGTAGAGTGAGTGTGTTGAAACTTGAGCAATCTCCTGTGGTTAGACTTTGTCTTTTTACAGCGCTTATTTTCTAATTGTATATATCAGGTGGAGAGAGGATGATAGAAAAACTCTGGTTTTTGATAAGCTGGAAAGAAACTTGGAAGAAGGGTGTAGGAACAGGTGAAGGAGTGAAAAGAAGACAGAGATTTAAAGGAACACGAGAGCAAAACTGAACAACAGCGGTGACGAGTGGGTTTATTGTGCAGACAGAGATCAACATCATGCATTTAAAGTAAGACTCCAGCAGTAACATAATCCTCTCTTTAACCAAAACTCCCATGAGGTGAAAAAAAGCTATTAACCCCTCTCAGTGTCATCATATTCTCTGTTTTGTTTTGTAAGATTCCTTGCACTGAGGGGATACAGAATGTCATGGCTGTTTTTGTGAACACCAAAATCTTGTTTTTTTTCATTCTTGTTTGTCCTTGAATGTTAGTTTTTGTGATTTCTGGAAATGGAAGTGGAGAAATATCAAAGAAATGTTCATTTTCTATGGACTCTTACATTAAATGCTTTAAGAAAACCATTGCCCGTGTGGTCTCTGATTATACTGTACAGTGTATAATATCTCAAAAAGCAATGGCTAGTTTTCATATTTTGGTTTAACTTGTGATGAAAAGCACTAATGATACTATGCCCCCATCCTCTTTTCTTTTTGTTATGCATCTAGAGGGAGCAGTGCACCATACTCGTCTTGGGTATGGAAGCTATGTCACAATGGTCAACAGTGTTGCAAGCACTATACACCTTTCTGGTCCCGCCACATGATGTGCTCGTCGGTGCACAGGAAAGTTTGGCAACTGAAGCCAAGCAAATTATGCAGGGGTAGTAGCCAAGTGGGTCATGTCAGCACATTCATCACGTATTGAGAGTCTTGCAGAACATATCAGTTTTTGTGTTTATAGATGTTACTCATGCTGTACTTTTCTAAATAGCTACCAATCTTTTCATTTCAACCACTTATATCTAATCTTAAGAGTAGCTACTATCTCACCCCTTTATATGTTCTCTCTTTTCATGCACAGCACAACACATTTAAATGTCTTTTACTCCTCCAATCCAGATATTTCATAATTGAGACTATGCTATGTCATGAACAGTCCCCATAATTCAAATCCAGAACAAAGTCTCAGCCATATCACACTACATCCACAAAGATCCACAGATTTCTTCAAGTCTAACAAATACATTTTTTTACAACCATTGCTTTAAATGGAGAACATAACTTCAAGTGAGTCAAGCAACAAGGCCAACTAGGAAGCTAGCATCATGCTAGTTTCCTCGACTTAAATCCTCCCTCCGCTTTAGATGTGTTGATCTGCATTGAACACAGCATAATTGACACTGTGGACCTTTTTGCACAGAAATTTTGGTAAATTAACTTTAGCTTATGTAGCTATTTTCGAGTCTCTTTGACTACTCAAAGCAGCTTTACACCACACGTCACATCAGCCCATTCACACCCACTCACTCTCATATTCAGTCACTCATGGTTGGAGTTTCTATGTCAGTTGTCCAGCAGTATCAAACGACACTTTCATGCCCGGACCAATTTACATGCCACTGAAGCAGCTGTCAGAGTAACTTGGGGTTAAGTGTCTTGTCAATCAAATAGAAAATAGTGAACCAGTCAAAATGTCCTCAATGAAAAGAAACATCAGAGTTATTAGTTGGTGGTTTCCATTTCCCACTTCCCTGAGCTTTTTTTCTCGTCTAACTGCTCTGCCAAACACAGTCGCCAAGTAGAAGCAGGGCACAACTCCCTGGATTTTCCCTTCACATGTGTATAGTCTGCAAAAAGCAGTATTGTGAGATTATTTTTGAATGAGCCTGCAGTGTTTTGTATTATTCATGTGGCAGAACGCATGCACATGACCCAGCAACTCATTTGGCCCTTGTTCCCATGCAGTCAGTATTCTCTAAGGGTTTAATTAAACACTTTCCAGGCAGTGGCCCATCTCCCTGCATTGCCTTATTTTTCACACCCCCTCTTCATCCTAAAGTCATTACACAACTGTTTCTGACTGGATAAAAAAAAGAAAAAAAATATACTGAAATCCTGCTATTGACTTTCACTCAGAGGATATCTACCTCCTGGAGAGAGAAGAGTGGAGCAACAGCTCACCACCAGGCTCCCTGTCAGGCACCGTCAGCCGGCATTTAGAAGAAAAATTATGTGCTATCTCTCAAATAAAGCAGATATCCACATTTCTTTTCACATGTGGAGAAGAAAAATGGTATCAGTCAATACGAAGACATACTGATCGTTTCTTATAATAACCTACATAACATATAATGGGTAATGCAACATTAACTGCATCATTAGCATCACCCATGTTGAAGTCACCTACTTGTGTTCCACCTGTGTTACAACATGGCCGAAACAGAGTAGCCTAAATCTTAAGCAAAGGGTGATTTTAGCTAAATAAATGCTAATAGTAACTGGGTTGGGGCAGAGAGTGACATTCACTTTCTATTAATGGTTAGTAAAGTAGTGCAGGAAAGACATATCTTTGTATGCTAACACCAAAGATAGCATCAAGTTTTTCTCTTGTCTATGAGTAGATGCACTTTTTTGATACAAGCAAACATCAGGAAATAAAAGCTAACCGTAATGTTGGCTTGCCATTGTAAGCAAACGTTGGCTACTTGTGGTTCTCAAATGGTATTGCAAAGCACAATGTTATACTACGGCCACACCGCACGTGAATTGTCGAATTTAAGCGTACGCCCGAGGCTGGACGCTGGACCTCTTTGACAAGCTGAGGGGCGACAAGTGTCACTGCGCAGGCGGAGTAGAGAGCCGGAGCCAGTGATGACCCGTGCAGGCAAATCCATCTGGAAACGAATATTTACAGAACTTACCTTCAAAACCTGTCTCCTCAGAGACTTTCACCCAAGCATGCTCCTTTTTGTTCTGGTCTCTGTAGAGTACACACGTCGAATTGTATAGCTCTGGATGATGGCAAACAGCGCAGATCAACCTCTCCTCCATCTTTCAGCCGGGTTTGAACCGAAGCAGGGGGCCGGAGCGTCACACGTCATCAAATCAACGATGTTGGGGGGGAATGTCATCGCTGATTGGCTGCCGCGGCACAGCGTCACGCATATTTGCATTGAAAGTTCAATATTTTCAACTCAAGCATAGAGGTGTTTAATGCCCCAAATGCGCCGGACGCTCCATATACGCCAACGCGCCACCCGGGGCAAATCTGGGTCCAAACGCGTCTTTGCGAATTTTATATATTAATATGGATGTATGTTGTATTTTCACAGTCGTTTGTAGTAAAAATGCATGTGTAAAACAGACTGTTAAGATACATTACCTAGCATTAAATGGATGGATATTAATTTGATGTGTCTTAGAAATTTGGTTGGATTTTAGATGAGCCTTTGGCAAAATTAAAAACCTCTGAGGTGGATGATAAAAGCAAAGAGCAATAAAGCTGACTACTGGAACTTACAGCAGGCCTCTTTTAGCCGTAGATTACGGCATGGAAAGATGTTGCTCAAATAAAATCTCTCTCTATGAGTAGTACAACAAGTAATATTGTCAGTCAAGGTGTTTATACCAAAGAATAGCTGTGTTCAACCAATCAACGACTGTGATTAAGAGTATCAAATGTATCTCAAATAAAAAACTGAACAAAGAAATATTTACTTAATATGTCCATGATTCCCTGTTAACACTGCCAAAAGTTAAGCCCTAACACCAGTTGGACATGGTGGTAGGAATAGATATTGAAATTAAACTGCTTTTTCATATAAATTGCAAAGTAAGGTGTATATATGGACATAGTTGCAAGGTGATAAACAGTGTAAACAGTACATTTATGCATTTTGTGTGGATGGGAATTTTTTCTTTTAAGCCTTCTTGTGTGGACGGCAATATTTTCAGAAACAGAGGACAAAAGTCACAGTTTTTTTTTTAAATATCCTTGGACATCGCCTTAGATATGCAGAAAGAAAGAAATGACATCATGCCTGCCCTGAATTAGCATGGATGCAGCTAAAGTAGGTGCTTTATTAAAACTGGACAACATTTTCTCAGTCAAAGACGTGTGAAGCCCTCCCCTCATTGTGCAAAACTAAAATTAGTAAATAAAAACAGACATATGGATAAAATGTAGGCCTTGCACACTATGTGCCCATTAATATGTGGTCCATTTTAATCAAATTTTTTTTTACTTTGGCTTGAAACGTATGTGTATTGCTGGACTAAAACTGAACCATTAGCATTGGGTGTGTATTTGACTTCAAGTATTTCTGCTGCCAGCCTCTAGTGGATGCTTGAGGAACTGCATTTTTTACACTTTGGCTTCATTTTTCAACACCAGATGTGTCTGTCTTGCACTTTGACAGTTTGTGTCTGAATTTAAAAATCATTAAAGCAGTTATGATAGTTTCTACCATCAGCATTTCATTGATGTGATGCACAGATATCTCATTAATCTTCTGAACACCTAACAAGCTTAGTATGAAAATCTGCAACCCTTTTGCTTGTCAACAAGCTCTAATGGTGCTCATGGGTTTTGGAGGTGTGTTGGATTTTTACCAATTTGTGTCAAATGTTACACAGAATTGTACTGTTTTTTTCTTCTTTTTTTTGGCAATCATTTTCTGACTAACATTAAGCAGAAACAAGAAAGCAAAACAAAGAGCCACCTGGGCGCGCTGTATTAGTGAACGCCTGTCAGACAGGGATTTAGGTTGCCTTAATTTGGAGGAAGACTTTTCCTGGGTGCACTCAGCAGATTAGGGGAGAGGAAACATAGCAGGAAGTGCCTTTTTGGTGAAGGGGCCAGAAAACCCAAAAAGTATAATGGCTTTTTTGTGAAACAGTTTCTCCAGCAACATATGGGTAGATTTGTTCCTCTTTTTAGATTGAGTTTTGGCAAGAAGCTTGTTCCTAACTCTAGGCCAAATAAAACAGAAGTAATCTTCAGATTCCTCTGTGATTCATTTTTCATGACTTGTTTGTGTATTTGCTTGTGCAGCTTAGTATTGTATTAGAGGTATTAATGCTGCTCCGGCACAGTAATGGAAAATGGATTTATAAAAGCCCAAACAAAAGATGCAACTTTTGTGTTTGTGTACAAGTTGGATTTTGGAGAGAATAACGACAGATCCAGTGTGGTGGCGGCTGATTTATCGCTGCAGTAAAACAAACACAACCTACAGAAACTCTGACTTTGTGACAGAGGACTGAGTCAGTTTCTATCTGTCTCTGTGGCTGTTTCCTGATGGGTATAGAAATGTGTCTGGACAGTCTGAGTGTCACTTAATCCCAGGATAGAGAGGCTCAGAGTGAGCAGGATGTACTGTATGTACTGTCGGAGGGTCAAATTGAGGAGGACTCGTGCTGAGAGGAGAGAAAACTCTCAGGGAGTAGATTCAGAGCTGCTTTATCTGGGTTTTTACAGGTTCATCCATCCTAGAGGCCCCAAGAAGCAATGTAAACACACAGTGACCACAACAGATGGACCCTCTTTTGTAGGTAAAACATAAAGAAGTGCTGATAAGGTTAACTACGAGAGAAATAGGTTTAATGTAATGTGCTCTTCAAAAGCCCAGAGAGACTGATGAGAGTAAAACATTTTTAATTCCTCCATAAAAACCTGAGGTTCATCAACTGTATGATGTTAATAAAGAAATCTACCAATCTCAAATATCAGTTACAGCAAGAACAGAGTGCTCTCTGAAACGACAATAATACGTTATGGGAATACTAGAAATATTTTTAGAAATGTCTTTAAAGGTGCTATGAGGAGAATCTATTACTGGCGACATTAGGACTCTGCTTCCCATGAGCACGTGCGGCGACTGTCGTAATGCTGCGTTCCAGTAACCTCAGAACTGGGAGTGACATCATCTCCAAGTTATCAGCGTTCCAGTTGAAGTCGGAAAAAAACATGCCGATCTACCAGGCTATTGTTAGCTGTTGTTAGCTCTGGAGTGGCGAGGGTTCACCGAGTTCCCAGTAGGAAATTCCGACTTCAGGGGACGTTCCAGTTGCAGTTTCCTACTCGAAACTCGGAAATTCCTACTTCTGACTACAATTGGAATGCACCAAAAGACCCAAGCCAAAGCATGCCTTTGTTGTGATGCTAATAGAGTATGCAGCTCAGACCTTCCTCAGAACTCTGCATTGCTTTACAACTTCTTTTTTTAACAACTTGCAGGATACAAAGCGACAAGGTAATGTATCTCTTTCTAGTTACGTAATGGTAGTTTTTGATGTGTGACAACAAGCAATTTTTTGGAAAACTTAGTATCGTAGTTGTAGCCGGCTATATATCGCTACTTACAGCCCGGTGCTCTAAGACAAGTTCGAGAAAAGTTTTACTTCCTTAAAATTGCAGGGAAATTTCTCTGAATGGTGAATATTACTTGACCAGTAATCTTAACTATCTCTTAAATTTAGGACAACGTGCATAATTTTCAATATTGCTTCTTGGAAATTCAAATATTAAATGCAAAAAACAAGACTGTCTCCAAATTTCCAGGACATTACCCAGAGCTTAATCAAAGCTCCCAAAATTGCCTGGGACTTTTTCAATGCTTAAAGAAGGCTTTAAAAAGCATTCTAAAAATTTCCATGAATAACTTCAAAAGTCCTGGCACAAGTTCTTAAATGATAAAAGAAAAGTATAAAAAACACTCCCCAGGGAAAGTCCCTAAAGTTTTGCAGAAAGTTACCCAAAATTCCTGTGCCTCTAAAGCACTTTGGTAAGTTCCCCAAAAAATTGGGAAAATTTCAAAAAGTTCTGGCAAACATTGTTCAGATTACAAAGGAAAGTAAGAAAAACTGATTAGGAAAGGTAACGGGAAGATTTGGAACAAGATTTATCTAAGTACCAATGAAAGCTTCCCAAAAAATCTAGGGAAAAATTCTAGTTCCTTAAAATCCCAGGGACATTTCTCTGAAATTAAGAAAGAAATAAAAACAAACAAATAAAAATAACAGTTAAAGTGGAAATATGCTCTGGTAATTTCTCGTGCTTTGTCTGCAACATCTGATGAAACCATGGTTGTCAATAGAAACAAAAAAACAGATCTACCTACCTTCTGCATTTTGCTGATGGACTAATGGAACATTAAGCTGATCTCTTCCGGTGTTTCTTTTTTTGCTTGTCCTGCACATATCTGTGTTTCTTTGAGCTCAGGAGCCTACATGGTTACAATGGCATCCTTGACATCCTCTACTTCTTTAACTTCATTTGTTGGATGGATTTTTGCACACTTTGCTAAACGACCCTAATAGAAGAGAAGTAGCTTTAGATTTAATCTTCCAGCTTCATTTTTTATCCTATGAGGAAAAAAACATTCTGTTCAAATATTTGGATGTGATTTGTCTGGAAAACATTTGAGATTTGATTCATTGAAAATAATCTACAAGTCCAAATAGTCTTCTGATTGAGTGGAAACCTCCCTCCAAAAAAGGGTAGTTTCAAACTGTGCAACAAAAATAAAGAGCAATAATATGCTGGTTATTTTAATACCAAAACTTCTCCCTCCTGCTGGTCCCAATCAGTGCGAGCTTGTTAAAAAACATACATGCAGAGACATGACGAAATCAGGGGAAAACAATGTGTAAATCAGTTTGGGCTGCAACTGATACAAGCACTGAATTTAAATGGAAGCTTTTTTTTGTCGGAGTTATTGTGCAGTGTCTCTTTTTAAGTGTTCACGATTTCTGGCCCCCACTGTGGCTGTCATTGAATTACTACATTAAAAAGGACTGCCATACAGAGCACACATTTCAGGCTTTTATTCACAGAGTTTCCTCCAATATTTGCTCTTGGTACTGTGACTTGTGGGCCAAAAACAGTCTCTATGAAAATTATGAGCAACTTGAACTATGCCGGGTGGTGACAGGCAGTCCCAAGGCATGCATCTGCCAGACAGTGAAAGTACAGAAGTGGTTCAAGATGATGGATGGGATGGTTTTGTCATGGTGTAATTAGTATCAGTCTTATTTCAAGTAGTGTACAAGCATTTTTGTGACAAGATCTAGTCACAGGTACCATAAAGTTTGACCTTCAGTTCATCTTTGGGATCAAGTGGACATTTCACAAAGTTTGGATAAACCCCTCAGAGCATTCTGGAGATATCATGTTTACAAGCAAGGGACACATATGAGGCCAAATAACCTTCAGCTTTAAACTTAACAACATTGACTCCACTGAATGGAACAGGACTATTTTATACAGTGTATCACTTTTCCTTGATAAAGCCCCAGTATTTCAAACTTTTGTCTGTTGGGATGTCGAATTATGGATTATGGATTCTCTGCCAGCAGTGCACTGCTTTCTTCACATAGCCTGGTAAGTTGGTCCTGATAGGTAAAAGGGGGACTGCAAACCAACTCCAGTCCGTGGTGTTTTAAGCCCTGTTTACCCTGAGACACTGTAACCTAAAATGCATTGGTTTTTCCTTTGCATATTGAAACTGGATCCACATTCAGACAGAGACACTAGAAACCAATGAAACTACTGTAGTATGCATGCCAGTCCAGTAGATGGTGGTGTAGGTTTGCAGAGAAACAATTCACGTAAGAAGAAGAAAAATGTCTTTGTGGATGCACAAAGACACAGGAGTTTCTTGTCTGGACAACAAATCTGTTCGGACAACAAATCTGTCTGGATAGCTCTGTCTGGATAACAAACCAAGTACAGTAAGCAGCACATATATTAAGGCCCCTACACACCAAAAGCAGTTTGCGCGGCAGCCACCGCATGGGAACTGCGCAGAGTGCACTCAGAGCGAGCGCGAAGCATGGCGGCGGCACGGCGCGTCAGTTGCTAAGGGACAGAGCAGGAAGTGTTCTTGGCGCGCTTGGTTCGATGAGTAGTACGTGATGCTCTTAACTACGTAGCAAAAATCTGTAGCTGTAATCCTGCTGAGGAGCTGGACCAGAGTAGCAGCATCAGCAGCGGGGACGAGAAGGATGTGGGTCCACCCGATCCGGATGGCAAGGCAGGTATTGGGGGAGTACAGGCTCGTCAGGGAGCTGCATTCTCACAGAATGCTTCCAAATGTACTTCAGGCTGACCAAAAAGCAGTTTGAGAGCCTGTTGTCCTGAGTTGGTCAAAGTCTGGTAAAGATGCAAACAAACTTCAGGCAGCCAGCCTCTCATAGTACAATTCAGCTCTGTACCCACGGCCACTTTTTTTCTGAACTGGCCTCTCCTATTGGATGCGCTAAGATGTCGTCACAGTGCGCTGCGCCTGAATTGGAAATTATTCAATTCATGAACTGCTGCTTTGCGGCACGGTGGCAGGCGCCCCCCTTGCACGCCGCTAAACTCAGTGGGGCCACGCTTGCGTGGAAGTAGCACACACACAATGACTGGGTTTTGCCGCCGACCGCCTGCGCTTGCCGAGGTTGGTGTGTAGGAGCCTTTACTTGATAGACGGCAGATGCTGTTGTTGTTCCTGGAATTTTTGTGCAGCCTTCATGTAAAAGAGTACTGCACATGCGGTGACATCAGTGTTTCACCCTGAAACACCCTGACTCTGGTTTAGCTGCATGGAGGAGCATTTTGAAAACTCCACATCCTGGACCCTGGTTTCAAAAGTTTATGGATTCAAGCACTCCATGTACCATTTCCATGTAAACACGAGGCCAAAAAACTCTGAAAGCTTATCGGATTTTCGTGTAAATGGCCTCTTAGCCTTCATGAAAATAACTCTGATATGACTTCAGAAGCAATGATCTACCCCAGTAAATGCTCCGTGTCACCATCATTGATGTATACTGACTGGAACTTTTTTGTAGTTAAAGAAGAGTTTAGAAGAGTCTGGTTTTAGTTATTTATAAATGATAATAGCAAATATAACTTGAGCTGTTAATGTTGGATGATTTAATTGTCATTCTTCATGGGCTTTAATGCTGTCAGAGTGTTAGGGAGCTTACTGTTTGATGGCATCATCTTGAAGGCCAGAATGACACATAAATCAGCATACTGTTGGACATCTTGACAGCGTGACGTGGCACTCTTCCTTTTATGTCTGTAAGAAGAGATACGAACCCTGCCTCTGAACACCGCTCAACAGAAAGAGCAAAATGACTCTAAAATTGGGAAGGAGACATCTGTGAGGCATTATCAGACTGAACATTATTAGACCATTTGGTCCAGCCCGGAGCATCTTTCTTTGAAGAGAAGATCAGGCCTGTCTGACATGAGATGATGGTCATAGCGTTCCTTGAACAGTAGTTACAAAGAAACAAACATCCCACACTTTGGATCATTTACAAGTGAGAGAGGAATGTGCTAGAAATCAACAGAGTTATCAATGTTATTATGAAGGTTGTGAAGGAGACATCCACTACAGACTATTATACATATTTGTTTGTCTTTTATTGAAAATAGGGAGGGATGTAATCAATGTGATACGATAATTGATAAGCATTTCTCAGCAAAAATTTATGCCAAAAACTTAACTCAATAAATGGATTATCAAAAAGATTTTAAATGTTTTCCTGTACTAGGAACAGAAAAGTCATTTAAAGGTGCAGTGTGTAGAAATTAGCATTTTAGCAACATCTAGTGTTCAGATTTTGCAATGAGCCCGTCCGTTACATCACTAAGTGACGAGAGCCGGTGAAGACCAAAAAGGATCGTGAACAGGGCATCATTTACAGGTGAGGGTTTTTCATTCATATTTGTAACTATTATTTTAATAGATTATCGGTCAGATAAGGTGCCACATGCCATCCAGGTAGATTTCAGGACTGGCGACCAGATGTATTCAAAAATCATGTTTCGCTCTTTTTGTCCCCAAAATCCAACCATAGACAACATGGCCGATCGTTGTGTCAGCCCCCACAAAGGGAGACCTGCGGGACATAAATATAAAAAGCTTTTTCTAACTTAATAAAAAGAAAACAAAAGTTTCATGGGAATGATTGTACACCTATCTCAACAGACTATAAACTTTGTTTAGTTTGATGTGGTGGCCCTTCTGTATTTTTAAGTTAATAGAAGTGCTCAGAGAGAGCACACCTCAGTCAAGTTATTTTCAACATTTTTTGTTGAAATTCAATTTGTTTACATCTGTGTTCTGATGACTACCAAAACTTAATAATATCTCTCCTATGCCATGACCATTATTTCTTGACATTTTCATCAGAATCTATTATCTTGTTAACAGACAAACCAGAAATACTGGTAAAAATCTAACCTCTTTGATGGAGGTACTAACCTAGTTCATTGCTTTATCTTAGATCTTACCTAGATCCCTAATACCCCTTTTCCACCAAGCTGGTTCCAGGGCTGGTGCTAGTGCTGGTGCAAGAGCCGGTTCAAAATTGGTTCAAGTGTGAACCGGTTAAGAACCGTTTGCTTTTCCACAAACGGGTGCCGGCCAGAGAGCTACGTCAGCACGTCAATGTACAGGTCTGTATACGTCACGCCAGTTTCCCGTAACAACTAGCGAATAACAATAAACAAAACAATAAACTTACCAGGCTCTGTGGAGGTTTGCTCCATGGTTGTGTCCTCCTGCATGGCTGTGGCCGCATTCAATGACCCGGTAGCGCTGCATGCCGGTCGGTCCCCGAGAACAGCATCGAGCATTTTGTAATGCGGGCTGTTAAAACGTGGCCGACCGTTGCCACTACGACCCAGCTTGGTCTTCTGGTCCCTATATTCTTTCTTTATATATTCTTTATATACAGGGCTTGACATTAACACCCGCCAACCCGCCAATTGCGGGTGGATTTCGGCAGTGGCTGGTAACACCGCCGCTCCCACTAGCCACTTTGGCGGGTTGAATTTTATGTACACGTTTAATTGTAGATTTCTCAAACGGCATCTGAAATAATGAACCAATTGCAATATAAGACCACGACACTACAACTCCCATGAGGACTGCCTGCATAAAGTGTTTGCTCATCACTGGTCCATTCGTGGAAGCCTTTGCGACGTCACTGCTGACAGGGGATCAGGTCAGACTCGGGTCAGACGATAAGCGGAGGAAGCGATGTGGCGGCATTTCCAGGAGTTCACGAGACCGGAGAGAAACAAGAGAAACCAAACAAGAGAAAACCCGATGAACGAAGGATGAGGAGGCGAAAAAAAATTTTAATGAAAAATGGAAGACAGGTCGAGAATGGCTGGTGTATAACCTGGGAGAGAAGGTGATGTTCTGCTCTGACTGTCGGACAGGTCCTCAGGTATTAAGCTGTGATAAAGTTGTGTGTAACATTGTGCTCCTTTCATATGAAGATATGCAGTATATTAAGACAAAGTAATTAAAGTAGTAGTTTGTTATTGCTTATAATAAAATGGTAAAGGGGTACAGAAGATTAATTGAACGGATAAAAATTCAGCAAGAGACACTGTCTGCTTAAATATTTATTAACGATTGTAATCAGAAAATTATTTCTTTTTTCATGAGAATGACAATGAAGGAGAAGTCAATTAAATTTCCTCAGGGCTTTCATTGATGTAGTCTTGTTTTAAGTGTGCATAGGGGTCATTTACATTTAAAGAGGTTTTAAATCTTTTTTAAGTAACCTTTAGCATGTCATCATCGGCTTTAATCATATTGAACATAATAATCCAATAACAAATTATGGCTAGTGAAAATACTGAGTGGCTAGTAACTCTTGGAAACCACTAGCCACAGTGGCTGATGAGCAAAAAAGTTAATGTCAAGCCCTGTTTATATAAATATATTCTTTTCAATCTGTTTTTCGCTTACTCCAACCTCGTCTTTTTAAAAATGGCTCTCCTCCGTGTTTTTACTCTGCTAATCCCGCCCCCACCCCCTGACGTAAGCACGTAGCCCCCGACGTAACCTGGTTCTTTCTGCTGGCCCTGCAAAGAGTTGGTGCTTGCTAAGCACCGGTTTTGAGAGCCAGCAACCGGTGCTTGGTCTGTGGGAAACCAAAGAACTGGTGCTAAGTCTGGCTCTAGCTCTGAACCAGCCCTGGAACCAGCTTGGTGGAAAAGGGGTATAAGTTTGGTGAAGAAAATAAAAAAAAATAATAACGCCAGTTTTGTGTGGACAGTTTTGTGAGCATCTCCTTTGAGCACCGTTAGTGCCTGTGTCCACAGTCACCTTTGTTTTTTATTCAGGCAGTGCTCAAGTAGTGATAGACGAAAAAACTCACTAGGCTGCAAGTTTTTCCTTCTTGGCCAAAATATCAATTTGTGTTTTTATGTCACACACGTATGTTTGAATACAGTCAATAAATTTAGACTTTCCACCGTCACAACATTCCATCACATCAGGAAATGAGAGCAGTAAAGAAAGAAATTTAATCAGCATTTATTTAAAAGTGACTGGGTGCAAAAATGTAACCAGCATTTGGCACATAGCCCTCTGAAATGTAACCACCAAATGAAAAAGTTTAATTAGCATTTGGTTCTTGACCGGTGTGGAATGACTTTCCAGATACTACTAGGGAGAGGTAGTTCTTTGTTTTAAAACAAAAAACAAACAAACAGGGAAACAATACAATGTGTAAGCAATAATGGTCTAAAAACTGGTGGTGTTGGATACAAACCTGACAGCCGTGAGGAAACAGAGCAATAATCTTGATTAGGATTATTTTATTTTTGCTTTCTGCTCATGTTTTCCTCTGCCAAGGAGGTTATGTTTTTTTTTGTCTGTTTGCTTGCTTGCAATATTATGCAAAAACTAATGGACATATTTTTCTAAAATTTTCAAGAATGGCCCAGCTTAAAAATGATTAGGTTTTGGTGGTGATCCAGGTCAAAGTTATGAGCAAATAATCATTTTTGCTCAATAACTGTCTACATAATAATGCTATTTACATAAGTGCTAGGTGTGTGTTTTCATGGTCAATGAATGGTCATATTGTGATGATAAATTTATCAGGGAAATATTGCTTATAGATGTAACAGCAATATTTGAGCTACCCTGGCAAAGTTTTGTGCTCTCTTACTGCTTTCTATTTTAAGTAATTTTCTTTATATGTGACATTCCTGCAATTATGTTAATACCTTGTCTTAATCAACTTTTAACTTTTGACAATAAACATGTTTTATTTTAAGCTTTTTCTTCAGATACTTCAATAATAGATACACATGGGACATTACACACAGATTAACACACACACTCACTGAGGGACACAGTAGAGTTCAGATTCCCAAACACGCTCCAGTCTGACCCAGGACCAGAGAACGCATCATCACGCTTCTCTCACGCTTCTCTCACGCCCTCCCTACTCCATTGGCTAAATTTTCATCAGGCATCAAAGTTTGTGATTGGCTGCCGCTGCGACAGAGAGTTGTTGCTGTTGCTAGGATCCTGTTGCGAGGACGGTTGCCATCTCTGGGGCTCAGCAGGAAACATGTAATGAATCATGGATGGTTGATTTTTCTCTAAGCACCCTAATCTGTGATGCAGATGAGCCTGGAGCTCGCCTCCCCTGTCTCCTCCCCCCTCCTCCTCCCTTCTCCCAAAGGCAACCCTCTCAACCCCACCTCCCACACCACCTACATACCCCCTCCTCACCCCTGGATGGGTTCATTAGAAGAAAAAAAAATCAAGTTTGGATTTGGAGGGCTGGCATTTGGAATGGTCCTGAGGTTACATAGAGGGGGGTTGAATACTGATATCAATTCTCATGCAAAAACAGAGAGGTCAGAAGTCATTATCAGTTATTTGTTGAAGGAGAGCCCGAGGGAGGCTGGGCGATGACCCCTCCTGACCCCTGAGACCGCTCTTAATGCTGCGACTTGTGAAGTTTGGACAGATTTGCACATCATGAGAAAGCTGATATTCAAACAGTTCACACAAAGCCACTTTTAAGGTAAATCTAATTTAATTGTTATCAGAAATGAAGGCAATATAATAGAATATAATATGATATAAAATAAAATAAAACAACTGCTTTTGCAAGTAAGAAAACAGTGATTTAAAGGTGATTTATCCTGCCCACAGAGGCGTTTAACAGAGGGACACAGCTGTTATTATTCTACATGCTAGTGTATGTTTTGCTTTTGAAAGTCCTGAAAAAGCCTCATTAGGATTCACAAAAAGGTCATCCATCCTGGTGCAAATGTGCCGCCGTGACTTAACAATCGCTGTGGGCATTTTTAATATCATGCTATTATGCTGCTCACAGGTCCACAGGCCTGTGTTTAGCAGAGATGGCTTAGAGGGCATCTCAGCCCCCAAATGAACCACAGTGTGCATGATGTGTTTATTCCTGTCCTGTAAAAAGACTGCAGCTGTTCCTTATAAAGTGGCAAACAGTTAAACTACTCGTACGTAACACTTCTCATATCGACGCTGAACATTATCCACAGAGGGTAAGATGTGTAAAAAGTGGTAATTACTGACGACAGATGACGCACAATATGGGCCTGCTGCTTTAATGGTACACAGCAGAAATGGTGAAATAAGCAGCTGTGGTGACTTTGCCGTATGCAAACATCTTGCATTGTTTGCAACTGTGTTTTTTTTCTTCCACTAGATTGTCATTATCATAAATGTTGGTAGACACTGGACCTTATTTTGATGGCGTGAAGCGCATTGTCTAAAGCATGTGCAGCAGTTTCAGGCGTGTTGGTCGATGTTATGCTAATTTGAGGATGCATGTTGTTGGCGTAAAGCCAGGCACATGACCCAGAGAGGATGGATTATGTGCCTTGATTTTACTGGGTGTGTTTTGGTGTAACATAGATCAAACTAATCAGAGTGTCAGCTCTCATTTCCTTTAAATCAGTGTGCACCAGGCTGCCAGCATTTTGCTATTTACTTAGCAGGTTTAGCCTTTTGATCTAAATTTCTGATGATTGTTTACTTTCTCTCCTTAAATCATGTCACTGTAAAAGAAACCCACAGAACACTGTATGATATGAGTAGATGCTCCATTTTAATCCCTGGCATAAGAGATTAACCAAAAAATGAGTCAGAAACTTCCACATCGACATAAAAACAAGACATTATGAATAACTTAATCTCATGTTAAAACTGTCAAGATAAGGAAGTTTATCTTTATGACAGACCTGCTTACTTAACACCAAATAACAGTTGGCTTTAAGCAGTTCATTTTTTCAGTTTCCTGCAGGAATTTTTGGCTTTTTTTTTCTCATTTTCATGTGTAAAACACACTGGACAGCCTATTTTATAATGTGTGAGCACTAAATGAGATTCTTTAGTATGTACACAAGTATTATAAATGTGGCTCCATGTTTTGGGAGAATCTTTAATCCTGTGTTTCTTCTTATTTTTGAGGCATCATGCATGCATGAGCACACAAGACTGGCGCTCTGGAGAGCACTGCAAAAACGAGAGAGCCACACTGCCTCTCAGCGCACATCCCATTATGAACTTTGAACTGATTTTTCATGCTCTGATATTTACCAGTAGAGGTATGCTACTGTTCATCCCATGAGAATGAAACTAGCTCCGTGATGTGCATGTTTTCATCTTGCAGAAGTGTGCCAAATGTGTTGTGACACTATGGATTCCCAGATAAGTCGCATGAGTGCTTCAAGTTGGTCATGTCTCCCTTTTTTCACTGCCCTGTCTCTCTTCAGAAAGAATGTAAGTCTTCAACAAGTGATGATTATTGAGCAAAACTGAATTTATAGGGTACATTGTGTGCACCCTACTGATGCTTTGGAGGCACAAAAATGAGAGTAAAGTAGTTCTTTAGTCAGGAATCATTTCCACTTTAAATAAAGTAAATGATAGCTGGTCACTTGATTTGGAAAACTAGCATTTTATGAACAGGAGCAACATAGAACTGAAGCACTCTGACTTTTCCATCAGAGAAGGAGGTTCTGTTTTTGCCAGTGTATTTTTGTTTGTTTCTTTGTTTGTTTTTTGCAAGATCGTGTAAAAACTACTGGACAGATATTACTGAAATTTCCAGAAGATGTTGAGAATATAGATATCTGCCATTAGCTAACAATTATTTTTGCTCAGTAACTGTCTAACTAATAACAATATCAGCATGATTCTGAGTGCAAGGTTTGGGTTTTCAGGGCCAAGGAATCATATTATCATGGTAACTTTATCATGGAACTACTGCTTATAGATGTAACAGCAATATAGGAGCTACCTTGGCAGAGGATTGCAATCTCTAAGTGCTTTCTAGTTTGTCATGCATTTCCCGCAGCTCTTGCATTTATTGTTGCAGGCCAGTAAGCCACAAGCTTGTGAGTCTAGCTACGCCCATGATAGTCAGATTTTTTTTTTAAACTGCGGATATGTCAACATGTTCCATAAGTGTGGGCTGTGTTTTAGGTCACCGAAAATGCATGTTTTGGAAAACTCTTGCCAAAAAGAAGTTTTAAAAAATAAGAAACTCTGTTCACAGTTCCTGTATGGAGAGGAAAACACATGGAATTAGACTGGGATCAATATTATAAAAACAACATATTTTTGTCAGCACTTTTTAAGAAGCAAACAAAACTTTTTGAAAGGAGAAAACAAAAATCAAACCATAAAAATCAATTGCAACCAAAATATCAGTTCATTCTTTCAGAATAATTTTATTTTACTTGTTTAACAAAACACTTATTGTTTGCATTGTCAAACTTGTGCTTGCTCAAACTTTTTTTCACTCTTTCATTCCAAACTTGTTCTTTGTACTCCAAACAGTTATTTCAAGCCTGTGACTACTTCTGATCCTTTGAGCTTTTTCCCCAAAACTAAGTAGCCTATCAGCAGGCAGCTTGCTAAAGCCCATCCATTGTATAAATGTAATAGAATTACAAACAAAAACCCAGGAAATGAAAGAGAACAAAAAATGTTGTTTGATACTGACACAAATCCAATTCCATGAAAGCAGCATTTGAGCCCAAAACATCACTCTACACTGACCTTTCCTCTCAGTGATATCACAGTAAGTGACATTATCACTGTTGTGGGCCACAGCAGGTGTTTATTAATTAGTACTGATTCAGTTTAACTGACTCAGCTATAACTACTACATACCAACACATACTTTCTGTTGCTCCTATACCTCGATGCTGCTTTACAAACACTTTGAAGATACAAATGCTGCCAAAGTGTGGGACAAGAGTTGTTATTGTTTCACAAGTAACTGTGTAGACTGATGACTCATGGGCGCTTGCATCTGTGATCACCATGCTTTACATACACATAAAAAAACATAACGCCATGATTACAGCAGATCTTAACACAAAGAAAATACCCATGAAATGGTCCAGTATCACAAGTGTTTGAACTGAAACATAAACAGCAAATATTTACTCATTTTAGAATAAAAAAAAAACCTGGTATAAAATTTCCAAATAAAGATTGAATATCATGGACATTATAACATCAATCAGTCAATCAATCTTTATTTGTATAGTGCCAATTGATAACAAGTGTTATCTCAAGACACTTTACAATAGAGCATAAAGCTCTTCATTTTATGGATACACATATATGCATAGATACATATATACATATAAATACACATATACATATATATACAAATATATACATCCAACAGCCAACATGAATCCATATAGCCAATCATGAATCCCTCCATCATGGCGGCAAGAAAAAACCTTCTGTTAAGCAGCAGGAAATCTTGAATGTGGATCCCAGTCTAATGATGAACAGAAAATCCACACGATACTGGTAGTAAGTGTTTGACACTGCATCCACACTGTGTTTGTGTGGACTAAGATATTTTTGAACAATTGCATGTGTAGACAAGACTATTTTTGGAAAACCTCCTTTTCTGGAAATATCTGCCTATGTGTAGATATAGCCTAAGCCACCATACAATTGAACCATCACCCCCCCAATGGTGATTAGCAAAATAGTCCATTCATTGTAAGATGTTTATGACAAAAAATAGAGAAAAGCTGTTAAATTGGTGCTGCTAGCCTGTATCCTCTGGACTCGTATGCCTCCATAAATTTGTATTGCCAGTGCCTCACAGCACATTGCACAAGAAAAGAGGCAAGCTGTGACTTTTTACAGCCTGTCTCCCACATTATCACACACAAATATTTAAAATAACCCCAAAAAATAGCCAATTTTGTGGTATTATAGCCAGCTGGATGAAAGCTTAGATTGCATGTGCAAGTGTAACAAATAATTGCAAGTGCTCGACAGAAAAGTTCAGTGTTGCAGGCCCAGAAGTTTATGAGCTGTTGAAAAGCCTACTCCCTCCTTGAGCATTTCAGTGGCGTGATCTGGTACCCCAGAGCAACATTTTTACCTCAGTTTCTGCAGTAAAAATGCACTTATTTTCATAGTTTCTGAAAATGGCTCATGCTTAAGTCCTTGGATGTTTAGTTTCAATGTAATATCCCCTCTTGGTTTGTCTTTCTGGGTCATTTGTATTTTTTTTTTACCCAGTATTGTAAAAATTCAACAGACACTCTAATCCTCAGTGGGGAACCCTCTTAAACAATCACTCAAAACAAAATAATATCACACATCTCCTTATTTTCCTTCCATGACCCTTTAATTAACCCCTTCCTTTTACGCTAAAGTGTATCTCCTGACAGTGTTGCACTCCTGTGTAGGACCCTCTGCCCTCGCCTTTCCTCCAGGCGTGCTGCTAAACGTATCCTTGTATACGTGATGCTAATACCTTCTGACACATTTGTTCACTGACTCTTTATCATTAATAATTATGCAAAGGAGGTGCGTTCTTAGCCGAGCAAAAGAAAGCAATCTTAGTATGCAAATGGTTAAGGTCCCAGCGGACTGTGGCGATTAGATGTGTGTTGATAAACTCACTTATGATGAGTGACAGTGAGCGGGATTGAAGTCGCTCTGGTCAGCTTCGACGCAGACTCTGATGAAAACACTGCCGCCAAATGCCAGGGTATCCCCCTGATGCATGATGGGACAGGGATGAAACAGTGTGAAATGTCATTGTGGCTGCCGAACACCCATTAATAACCGGAGAGGAGGGAGCAATGGAGGAAGGGGGGGTAATGAGAGGAGATTTGCTTCCTGATTGAAGGATATGTTGTTTCTGCTCAGCCAGGTGTTGGCCCTCACTTTGACTTTTTATCCTCACTCTGCAGACATCATAAAACCTCTGACTGAGACCTTTCAACAGTCAGAAAGCAAGCTGAAGGTTCACTTTTGCATCCATATCCGTAACCGTACATCCAGTTTTGGCTGTACGAGCTGAGTCCTAAACTTAGGCCCTGTTTACACGGAGACACTGTGACCTAAAACGCAAAAGTTTTTCCTTTGCGCATGTGACCCAGTGTATTATTGCAGGCCGTCATCTCTAGAAATCATTCGCCGGAGCCAGTTATGAAAGCCACAAGGTCTCTTAATGCATGTCGGTCTGCGTGAACAAAGACAGATGCAGGATAAAATGGTGACACAGGGCATTCACACACACTCTCCAATCTGCAGCAATTCCTCCACAGCAGTGAGGATATACAATACAAAATAAAAATACAATACTTCTTTAAAACGAAAATATTGATCGTATAGTGGATTTTTAAACTCATTTTAACTGACAAAGTACAAATTATTTTAACTGTTTTTTAACAATAATATGAATTCATAACACTTTTTAACTTGAAATTACATCATGAATTAGTTATAGTGCAAAATATATGAAGTTTAACATTTGTGAATTTTTCTTTGAAACTCACAACATTTTAACAGACTCAGCCCAGAGTTACATACCTGCGTGAACAAAGACAGATGCAGGATAAAATGGTGACACAGGGCATTCACACACACTCTCCTATCTGAAAGAGGGATGTTGCTAACATTAGCCGCTAGCTAGCGATCTTTTATATTGCTTTAAAACATACAAAACGGAAGGGTAAACTCGTTATAAACATGGTGAAATGAAAGTTAAGAAACTCAAAAATAACTCAGATCTCATCACTTTCAGTTGTGTGTGTATTAACGTGAAGTTAATTGATCATTGTCACAGAAAGATTTAGGCGCGTTACCTGCAGCAATTCCTCCAAAGCAGTGAGGAATTACCCAGGGTGCATCACCATATTTACCCTGAGGCTGAGTTGTACTTACATATCTAGAACACCAGGTGTTGCTACTGAACCATTTAGCATGGATTTAACAATCAGCCTGTTTAACTATGTTACATGTATTCAAAGTCGATCCGCATTCAGATGAAGACGCTAGCAATGAATGAAACCGCTGTAGTATGCATGCCAATCCAGTAGATGGTGATGTAGGGTTGCAGAGAAACAGTGCTGCTACAATATTCGTACGAAGAAGAAAAACTTTCCACAAACAACAACGGTGATTGGACACACAAAGACATAGGAGTTTCTTGTCTGGACAACAAATCTGTCTGGATGGTTTTGTCTGGATACCAAACCGAGCAGCACACATGTTACTCGGTAGACGGCCAAAGATGTTATTGTTCCCGGTATGAGTGCACAGTCGTATGTGAAAGAATACTGCCATCAGCGTTTCACCCTGAAACGTTCTGACTTTGGCTTACACGGAGTTGCATGGAGGAGCATTTTGAAAACTCCACACCCTGGACCCTGGTTTCAAAAGTTTGTGGATTCAAGCCCTCCAGGTACTGTTCCCATGTAGCAGGGGGCCAAAGCGCAATGAAAACGTATCATATTTGGCCGTATTAGCTGTTGGGTAAACGGCCGCTTAGTTTTCCTTTGAGTGATGCTTTTACAATTCCTTTGTACATTAAAATGAGGATGAAGGACAGTTTTACAAAAGTCACGTTAAAACTCTTCAATTCTTTACTGCTGTATGCATTCTTAAGGCTGCTTCATTATTGGCAACTCTAATTGCAAGATACAGCTATCTCATGGTAAAATATGGCCAACCAATATTTTTTTGTCATGGTTGTGCTTTCATTTTTCAATTTTGTTTATTTAGGTTGGTGGGAGTCCATATTTCAAAGCAGCAGCCATTGCATAAGCTGGAGCATGCATAACTATTCAGGCAAGATCAATTTTCTCAGGATCAGCATTTTGATGAACGGGGACAGAAGAAGAAGAAGAGGAGACACAAGCCGGGAGTGCCGAGTTAAAAAGCTTGTTTGTCTCTTAAGAAGATCAAACGTATCAAGGCCTTGGACAGACATGAGAGACACAGCCGCTACAATCTGCTCCCCATTCACTCTCAACAACATCAGCTCTGAAGGAAACACAAGGCTTCTCTCTTTGGGAAAAACCTGGACAACATCCCAGACTGATTTTTTTTTCATTGAGCAAACAGTGTGGGATCTCCCAGCCCTCTCTAAGGAGAAATGACATGTTTGACAGCATGTTGTGTGTTATCTTTGAAAAGTTTATTCATCTACAGGTGTTATCTTTTTAACTGCAGAGAGTAAATCTTTGCCTTGGCTCCAAAACAAAAGGAAGCTGGTGAAGTTAAGTAGCTCTGTGTTTAATGTTCTCAGCCACTGAAGCAGCCGAGGAAATCTGATTAAAGCTACAGTCAAGTGTCCCCAAAACCTCAATGAGATGTGGCTCAATAAGCAAAAGAAGTAATTCTGTTGACTCATCTGTAATATAATTTAAATTCCCCATGAAGCCATTAGGCAAAATACAACAGAAATTCTCATAAAGCCTACTGAGGTATATCTAATACAGCAGATACAAACCACAGTCAGTTCAGATGAGTTTAAACAGACTCCATGTTGGAAGACAGACTAATGCTAACATGCTGACCAAGTTGTCTATAATATGTTCACTTTCAGTTGCTGTTTTTTTATTTACTTCAAAATCCGTTTATTCCGGGGTGCTGGTTTGGCGGAGTGGTTAGCAACCAGGCACCCCATGTACATGCTTCTGCAGGTCCAGGTTCGAATCCCGCCTGTGACCAGTTTGCAGAGTGTCTTCCCCTACTCTCTCACCCCCTTTCACAAGCCTATCCACTGTCTCTCTCCTATCAATAAAGGCACAAAATGCCCCAAAAATACGTTTAAAAAAAAAAAAAAATCTGTTTATTCCATATAGAGTAATAGGTGAAAATGTAGAAAACTTCCCCATCTCTTAAAAATACTTAAAAAAAATCCTGGATCTGCATCCGGATTCAGATAATCACTAAAATCTAATGATTCTGTCATCTAAATCTGTTAACTAGTTTTTGAGTTATCCTGTTCCAAAACAAACCAATCATAAAATGCCAGGAAAAATGAACTCAGTGGTGGAGGTAAACATGTACAGAACATGAAAATTAGATAAAGACAATCCTGTTTTGACCACCCAGGGTGCCAGAATCACAAGTCAGACTTGCAAGACTAAAAAAAAATTACTTAGATTGTCTGTTTAGCCAACAAAAAAGTGCCAATAAGCAAAAATACAGGGAAAAAAAGTCCAAATAAAAATATATACAAACATGCAAAACAATATAAAAAGAAAAAAATACATAAATGTTGAGAGAGAAAAGGTAAAACATGAAAAAGAAAAGAATTGGTTAAAAAACTAAAATAATGAAAATAAAAACTTAAACACACAAAAGATGCTGACAGAAGAAAGTTTAAATATTTAGAGCAAAAAAATGTGAAAATCTTTAAAATAGAGTCAACATAATACACTACCCAATGTAAGTTTTTTCCCCACAGCTGCCATGAATTAACAGCTCTAGCAATTATTAAAGCTAGGGATGGTAATTTTAAAAAACTAGCATGAATTTGAATGTAGCATCACCTCAGGGCTCTGCTTCGCCCCTCCAACCTCTCCTCCAAAATGACGCCCCCCGCTCACATGCACGCGTTTTTGTTTTACACTGCGCCAAGTCATGTCTCATTCAGCCATTTTGGCCATGAAACTACTGTATCTGACATAGTTTATCCTCTTTCCCGACGTCCTCCTGTATCAGTATTCTCCCGTAAATCTACCGTGTGACGATATCATAATAAAACATTCCTCTGCCTCTCCAAACTGAACTCTGTCTCTAGCCTGAATGAGCGGTAATGCTCCAGAATAATGGATGCCAACCGCCGTAAAACCGAAGAAGAAGAAAAAGCCTCGCGTGAACGTCCACCTGCAGTAGCCTGGGTGGCAGCTGTCGCGGGATTAGAGTCAACAGCGGAACAAACCAAGAAAAGCAAAGTGTTTATTTTAGATTTCTTGTACACCTGTCTTAAAATGTGACGGATACTGGAGCTTGGTTGGGGTTGTGGGATGGCTCGTAGCGGGCTTCCCTTATTTTCAAAGAAAAAACTTGAAAGGTAAGCATTCTCCAGCGGACTTGGATCCCTCTCAGCTCGGCTACACGCACTAAATCTGAGTCTGCACACGCTGGCAAAATGTATGCGCAGGAGGTGGTTACAACGGCGATAGGATTTGAGGTTTTATTGGTTGGTGTTTTCCCTGTTTTACTCCTACTGTAGATAGCAGATATTTTTCACTCTATATTAAGAACACATAATGAATTGATTGCCATCGGGTCATAAAGAACATTTTAACCATTATAACAAAAAGTGTATAAATCAAATTACCAACCCCAGCTTTAAATCATTTTAATGGTGGTTAATGCACTGGAAGAAGCTCTCTCAAAAAAGGATGTTTTTTATTGCTTGAATATAATTGTTGCTGTTGTCCGTGGATTTTCAAACAACAAGCACAAAAACAACAAAAAAAGGAAAGTAGTAAAGCACATATTATTTCTGGAATAAGGGTCTAGTTATAGCTTTTGTTGTCATCGTTAAACAGTGAACTAGTTTAAGTGGTTTATTACTGTGCTTGATTAGTTTTAGACTTCTCAGAGAAGCACAGTTAGGTAAGAAAATGTGAATTCAGTTTAAAATTTCTCTTTCCTACTCAAAACAATTTTCCGATAACAAAAACATTTCCAGTTTCAAACACTTTTTTTAAATATTAACAACTTCTTGTTTCTATGACAATAATAAATGAATTTGCTAATCATTTTAAATGAAAAAGATTATAGGAAAAGTTGAAATGTATAAATTAAAAAATGTCAGGGGAAAAAGTCTAAATGTTGAGTAAAAATTATCCTGCTGAGAGAATAATAAACATGTTTTAAATAATCAACCTATTGACAAAAAAACAGTAATTTGGGAGAAAACATCATAAATAATTGAGAGTGTAACAAGGTAAAAAGAGTTATTTTTTGAGTCAAGAGTTAAGGAAAAGTTGAGTTGAAAACAAAGTCCTCTCCAAAGCTGTATTTAAACATTGCCCATGAGTTTTTGAGACAATTGCAAATGTTGAGAAAAAAAGGGTCAAAGTGAATAAAAAGGACAATATAATGTGTGTGACTTTGACCTTCTCTGTGTCTCCTCATTTCCAGCTTTTTCATTCAGTGGTAGAAATTTTAGACTTAAAACGCAGGCTCATTTTAATATTCTTTTTTAAGAGCAGTGTTATTCTGACACTCCGTGAAAAATCAGGGTGAGCCAATGTGAAGAGAAGTCTCTTTAAGGACTTACTGGAGCTTAAGCAGTAATTTAGAGACCCCTAAATGAAAAATCACTTTCGGTTAAACCGGGCCTCCGAAGAGTCAATGCTCGGTATCTAATTTTGTGACTTTTTCATTAATCCGTCCAAATGGGAGCTGACAGGATATCACATGGTATTGTAGCACGACCGATAGCTCAGGAAGCAATTAGCATGAATACATTTTCTAATAAACTTGTTCCCATCAGATGATAAGCAATTAAACATGCGTAATTATGCTTTCCATACAGTCATTTCTAAGCTGATTAGGTTTGTGTGCTTTACAACCTGAATAGGGGAATATTAATGGGCTTCGGTCTGGTTTGGTGCTGCTGGTTAGCTGTGGCAGCTCATCACCGAGGCGTATGCAAATGAAGCCTCAGGAAGTGCGAGGAGCCTCATCCCCGGCTATTAGACGTGTCAGGGGAGGGAGGGACGTGTCAACGGGCAGCACACACACGATACACTCCGACACGGATGTTGGTTCACGCTTTGTTGAAAAGTAGATTATGTATTCTATACATTCTTCAGGTATTCATGTGTTTGTATTCTGGAAACAAAATCCCCATTGGACACAGAGTCAAATGATTAATAGAGTTAATATTTGTGGTCATTACAGCATCATCTTTATTGGACCATATCCGGCACAAAGAGTCTTGCATCTGTTTCAATTATAGGTGCCTCTGAAAGAGTGATGCATTAATGAGACCTAAAACCTGGAGATGAATAAGCATTCCAGTACTTCCTGTTCCATGATAAAGTGATCAATATAATATGATTCCTTGACACTGAAAACCCACATCCAGCACTCAGAATTATGTTAATATCTTTTCAGTGAAACCCTAAAATAACCAGAATGCTCTGTCATTCTGTCATTACCAACATCTCCTGAAAATTTCTGCAAATCCATCGTCTTGCTAACAAGCAAACATAAGCGGGTAAAACATAACTCCTTTGGCGGAGGTAATCAACACAAGCACAAGAGGTTTGACAATCTCTCTATGGTGTAAAGACATCCTCCATGAGGGGCTATCCTTCCAAAACAGTAGCGTGATCTGTTTGTCCATTCTTTCTCTATTCTGCTTATCACTTTGGGGTCAATTGGTAAAGTATTTAAACTACCCAGATAGCATACAGAAGTGGGCCACTTCGGGCAACAGTCTGTCACTATAGGCGTTCTTCTGGCTTTCACTGGCTATGAAACATGAACCTAAGCCAGCCCATGTGCTACATGCTACATTTGGCCCAAATATCACAAAACAAATATGGCCCACCTTTGGCTGAAATATGGCAAACTTTACACCAGGTCATCCGGATGAGAGCCTAAAGTGGCCCATGTCCGGTTTGCTGGGTGCTTCTGGTTTATATCTGGCATTGTGATGGCTCGATTGTGGCCCCCTTCTTGCAAACAAGAGTGGACCGCCCAAGTGCCATCATTCCAAACCAAATATGGGCCAGATAAGGCGATGTGGCATGTGAATTGTGGCCCAGATATGGGCCAGAAGAATTTTGCTATCTGGGTAACATTGGGGTAAGTGACAGGATGCATCCAGATTGGTCCCCAGCCGGGGATGTATGTATGTAGCTACCTGTTCTCAGCAGTAAGCTATGAAAAGGGCGACGACCGGGGTGCTGGTTTGGCGAAGCGGTTAGTGACCAGGCACGTCCCATATACATACTTCTGCCAGACTAGGTTCAAATCCAGCCTGTGGCCTGTTTGCAGAATGTGTTCCCCTACTCTCTAATCCCTTTCACAAGCCTATCCACTGTCATTCTCCCTCCTATCATTAAAGGCATAAAATGCCCAAAAATAGGTTAAAAAAAGGCAACAGCTTTGTTGATTCTGAGAGTAAAACCACAAAGTTATAATCAGTGCAATCATTAGATTTGTTTTGGTGACAGCTGATCAGTTGTCAGACCTTTTTCGTAAGTATCCTCTGCCCTCTGTTCCTACAATACATGCCCGTAAATGTCTTGGTTTTATGGTCTTGAGAGTGATTGTATTAACTGTGCCAACTGTGCTCATGGATGTTGTAGTTAAAGCACCAGAGACAACAGGTGTGCTCTCCAATGCTTCTTGTTAAGTGCTTTTAATCAGTGTACTAAAAGTACTGATCATTAGTTATGTTGATGAAACCATAAATTACAAAGGCAACACAAACAGACCTGAGTCAACTCAAAGTTAAACATTTCTATTGTAATTACTTAAAGGAGACATATCATGCTGATGCATGATTTAATACTTACATATAATATAATAAATTTGAAAACAAGACCTTACACCCCCTTAATTTAAAAAAAAATGAGATATTGTATTTTTTCTGATATCCTAGAACGAGATTTGATGCCTCTGAAAATAGGTCATTGCGAGATGTCCGCGAGATTTAACTCGTCGTGACGACACGAGGTACCTTTCTTTTTTTGGAGTAATCTGATAAAACACTTTCTCCTCTGTGACGTCCGTTAGCCACAAAAACATCACAGAGGAACACATCCACCAGCAGGGGCATATAGATCCCTAGCTCACATTCACCCATTACCAGCTCTGGCCTGTAGGGGGACTCAATACGCGGTCGCTGCATTGAGCCTGCCAGAAAATACAGTAGAAGAAGAAGGACAGGCAGGCTCAGCCCCGATAGAATTGACCAATCAGACCACAAAGGGCTGTGACGTTACGAGGTTACTGTAGGTCATCCTGAGAACTGAGCGTTTCAACAAGAGCTTGATAATGGCCTAAAATGAGGATTTTGAGAACGCTATTGTGGGGCAATGAAGGAACTAAATGACTTGTACTGAGGGCAGAAATGCTTTACAGGCATCCTAGTCTGGCATAGTGAAAAGGAGAAACAAGCATGATATGTCCTCTTTAAACCAGTATCCTGTTGTTTTTTTACGCCATGATGCATCTGTGTAGTTAACATCAAGTGTTTCTCTAGCCTGACAGTACAGGTATGTAATACAACATGCTTCAAGGGGTTAATTTGGCTGTATTCATGCAGACATTTTTGGATGTTTGTCATCATGTACGTTTCAGTATCACCTGATTTTCATGAATTTTATATCAAATTTTATGGTATCCTGTCAATCCTAAAAAACATGAGACACAACATACTGCTAAAAACACAATCTATGGCCCAGTCCTATATATACCTGAGCTAATGAGGTTATTGTATAAGTTTTAGCAGGAAGACTGCTGCATATTGATTCGTTAAGTCACCTCTCATTCATATTTCTCCATCTCACTTTCTCCTGAACTAGATCAGATGATTTGGGGGGGTTCCCTCACTTCAGCACTAATCAATCAAATTCTGCCCCTGCCTTGTTTGGCCAAACCTCCCAGTGCCATCATAGTGTGCCCTTAATGCCTCCCTTAGGTCTCAAATGTCTGCTCCTCATCTCCTCCTGTATCCCTCCTGGCTTGACTCCAGGGGGGGTATCCTATCCTACTGCTGGCCTCACTACCCTTTCAAGAAAATGAAGACATCACATTGGTGTTTTCTCGTCAAAAATATGCTAATCACAACAGAAACTGTGGATTAATCGTTATCCAAGCTCAGCATAATCTGCATAGACAAATTAGCACTACCAGAGATATTATCAACCCTCCATATGTGTCTAAGTGTCTACACTCTCTTGGAGAGCTGGTGCTTTAGCTTTCTTCAAGTTTAATTATTGACTCTTTTTGGAGTTGAAGTGTAAATGTTGGCAACAGTTGACAGTGTGACATTTGTTCAACACTTTATGGAGTATTACAAAAGCACTTTCAGACAATAACTTTTATTACCTCCACCAAGGAGGTTATGTGTTCGGGAGAGTTTGTTTGTCTGTCTGTCCGTCCGGCCAACTATCTGTGAACAAAATAACTCAAAAAGTAATGGATGGATTTTGATGAAGTTTTTAGGAAATGTTCTGCATGGGAAAAGGAAGAACTGATTCAATTTTGGTGTTGATCCGGATCAGCGTCTGGCCGCCATGACGAAAAATTTGATTTTGTGAATAACTACTGAACTAAAATAGATATCATGATGGAATTTTTTCATGGTCAAGGAATCTAAATATTTCAATGAAATAAAGGTAGGACTAATATTTATGGTAAAAATCACAGTATAGGTGATGTCTGTGGTGCTGGCGGAGGTCTGCGTTCTCCGAGTGCTTTTCTAGTTACTCAAGTTTTAACTATATATTAAACATTACCTGTGTATTAACAGGAGAAAGAAGATTAAATTAAGTTATCAAGTTAGGTTAGAGCACATTTATTGAAAAATTGCAGTGCAGTTGTTTAGGACGTGGACTTGTGGTTTTCTGTTGTTCAATAATGAGGGGCCGGTGGGAAAACTGACTCGATGAGTTTCACTAACAGGTTCAGAGTGAAAAGTTTGCAGTCCTGCAGTGAAACCTATAGATTTGATTTACTGAAACATCCCTTTAATGACTGTTTTTGACACCAACTCTTTTTCTACAGTGTTTAGTTTTTGGACATGTTTTGCCTTTATTTGATTGTGGATTGGCTCGTGAAGGGGGTGAGAGAGAGAGAACTGGGAGGACACTTTGCAAATGTGCCTCGGGCAGGAATCGGACCTATGGGACGTGCCTGGTTGCCTATCACTGCCAAACCAGCACTCCACCAACTCTTTTTCAACCAACAGTAAATTTTCAGGGATTTGACTCCATCCAGAATATAGTTAACTCTGCACTTGTTAAAATTTTCCATCACCAAAATTATATCTTTGCTCAGTTTGCCGTGCTTGTACAATATATGATTTCCCCTTATATGGCTTTACTGTTTGTTTTGCTTTACCTTCTTTTACTCCTTTTTGTTAATTTATTAATACTGATATGTGCTATTAATTATGATTTTATCTTATTAATGGTTCACCTTTTTACACTCTTTTATAGATAATTTTTAGACCTTTTAATTGTCTTATCTCTTGCTGATGTTTATTACTATATTTTATCATCGCCACTTATTTTTATTATTTTGTAATTTTATCATCATTACTCATTTAATCTTTTTATGTTTTCTGACCTGATTTCTGCTTCCATCCCCTTTTTATTGCGTTTCCTATTCTTGCTGATTTTATGTTTTTATGTTTGGTCCTCATGGTCTCTTTTTATGCTGCATGGTTCTTGTATTGTCTAGGTTCCTAAAGTATGAAAAGGGCCTTCAGTAAGAAATCTGGAGTATTAACACAGTGTCAACCGTCGCTCCTCTGTCTTTTCACCTTGTGTCTTTTTACCTTTGTGTCTTTCTGTTAGTCTTGATTTAAGCTGTGCTTTTTGTTTTTACTTTATTGTGCTCATTGTTTGTTTGTGTTTTATTATTTTGTGCTGAACGCTTGTCAAAGCACTTTGTAAAGTGCTATATAAATAAAATTATTCATATTATCATTATATTATATGTAAATCTCTCTGGACTGTGATGTCGTTTTTAAAAAGGAGGAAAACATCTTTTAAAACTATGTAAGCATAAGATATTGCCAATCAGTGTGAAACAATCCTTAATGAACACAATGATCACAACTTAAGCTACATTTCGAGTTTTTCTTTCCTACTTTCCTCCTCTTTGTTATATTTGTGCTGGACCTGGGTGGCGGAGATACCTGACTGACTTCATCTGAAATCCCGGCCACTTTCTCCGCTGACGGAGCTGCTGAACCGAACATTTCATCTGAGTGTCTCTTACACATAAACCCTTGGGGAGCATGATACATCTTTTCTCTGCAACTTTGGCTTTAAATCAAATAAAACCCCACCACAAAAGCATCATTTATCCTCCTGTATTTATGTGAGAAATAACTTTAAACAGCACACAGACAGGCAGTATACTCTGATTTCATTTATTATTAACTTTCATGATACTTTCACACAAAATATATAGTTCTCATTGAGGCTCTTGGTATACATTTCATGAAGCACTATAGAAGGATTCATAAAGTCATTCATTGTCTTTACATAGACTGAATTATCTGTCACAAAACATCACAATATACCAGTGATGGATGACAAAGTCAGCAACAACCTCAATATAATCTGCTTTAATAGATCATTTTCTATCCATACATGGACTACATCAGTTTGATTTCTATAACATTTAATATTAACAGAGATGTTTCATGTAACATGTAAATGAAGAATAAAAAATGTTGATATGTTGTAATAGTCATGAGCTGTGAGGCTTTTTTTATTTAAGGACCAGAGCGTCTGAACAAAGGAGTTCAGACGTCTGAGCCTGAAACACAATACACACACTACACACACATCGCAACATGTGATGCTGAGTATATATAGTGCTCGATTCAGGAACATGTGAAGAGATCATTTCCAAAATGCTGTCCAGTATGTTGTTTCATGTAGGGGATATAATCTGTACAGATTTTTACAGGCAGTGGTGTTTACGTCATGTATTTATATGATCAAGGTAACACTTTATAATGATGACACTGTTATTTATCTATATGTGATTTATACAAAGTTATGAAAGCTTAATGATGCCTTATTAAACTACAACAGTCAAATGATCAAATTGCAATTAACTGGTGATGTTTGATAGTTAATTGCAGTTGTCTGAACGCTTACATTTTTGCATTAATTTTCTTAAATTCATGTTATTGAGAGGCAATAAATCCCAGTGTCTTGACTTGGGAATCAAAAGAATTCAATGTTTATTTTGATGCTACGGTCCCCAAAATAGTTGTTCGAAAGAACTAAAGCATGTTTAATACATCAAGCCATCTAAAACTGGTTGTTTTTATTATCATTGTTTTAAATAGAGGTTGTATAGGTACACACGAACTTGCAATAATGTAACAATGTAATACAGGAAATAATTAGGGCAAAATCACAAAAAGGCAGTGCGGGCTGAACCTCACCCACAAGCCACCATTTTGGGATTACTACCTCCAAATTTTGACTTTCAGGTTCATCATGTTCATCAGTATTAGAGTTGTGCTGGCAGAGCTTTCTAGTTTGTCATGTTCTTACTTTTTAATTTGTACCACCTCAAAGTACGCCTACTTTATTTTTTAAATAAAACCTTGCTTTTGTTTGAAAAGTAATACAGGCAATTCTGGTATAAACCAACATTAGCTAAACAAAGAACTTGCTACTGCTCTGAAAGTAGATAAAAGACTTTAAAGACAGCAGAAAAAGTGAAATGTTTGATATAACAAGATGCAGTTTACGTCTGTCTGTCCACTGAGTATTATCCAAGTTTTCAAAAATGAGACATTCAAAGGAGCAGAAGTGTCCTTATTTTCCATCAGTGTGACAGTAGCATTCATCTGCTGCACTGCTACAGTAGTTTAACTGAAAAACAGAATATTTATAATTTACAGATTTTAAAAATAGAATAATTGAGCACATGATAGATCTTGGGTGGCCTTTGGGTCACACTTCTAACAAGTTAGGCTCAAATATCAATATTTGCAACCCTGAGGGAAATCATGAAAAAAATGCCAAGAGGGCTTTAATCTGTGTTGCCAGTACAACACCATACAACACTATTAATATATAATCTTTGCATCTAAGTTTAACTCCATGAATATTGATATATATTATATATATTTGTATCTTTCATTAATTTAATTCAAACTGCTGGATAATAACACAACTCATCTATCTCTATAGATGCAATTTTTTGCACAATTGCTGATATTTGCACATTTGAACCAACCTTTTTTATGGCTAGTGTGCACTTAATTTCGAATTTTATATTTTATACTGTAGGTGTTTATATTCTACCTTATATGTTTTGGTTATGTGGTGGTGGGAGGATGCAAAACAAGATTTTCATTGCTAATCAATGGCCGCTGTGTTTTAGTGTGCATATGACAAACATCTAATATAACTGTGACATGCACACAGGCTACAGATTGTTGACATATAGCAGCGAAAATGAAATGATAATAGCCTTACTAGTATCTAAAACTTCACATTTCTGTTTAGGACTAATGTATTAATAATTAAGCATTCATTACTTTTTATAGATGACATACAAATAATAATCAGTACTTTTAAGAAGATGAGTTAGGCATTGACAAAAGCTTCAACAATGCTCTATTAATGCTCAGAAGTGTTTTGCTATTATAAAGTGTTACTGTAAATTTAGAGCTGCAGGAAAATTATCCAGGAAAACTTATTTGGTTCCAGCTTGTTAAATATGATATTTTGCTGTTTACTTTTGTCAATTATGCCTGAAATATGAATGTACTAATATTCAAAGTCTCTAAATGTGATACATAAGTGTAGTGAGGACACGAATGTGGCCTCTGATAAAGGTAGTTTCACAATTTTTTCTTCACATTTAAATGACAAAAGACAAATAACGACTATATTTGTAATTCATTATATGATCTTAAGTTGCAGCTTTGCAATAGTTAGCTTTAAATTAGTCATTTAAAGTGGCTGTATTATTTTTATGGCTGATTTTGGAACAAAAATCATCACATGACATCACGTAAACAGCTCAGTCTGTGGCACTAGAACGGCGTGTTTTAGGAAACAACATTACAGTTAGAGAAGATCCGGGTCCATGTTGACTAAAAGTGTCACAGCAAGGGGGCCAATCCCAGATCAGCCTTCGCACTCTGACGTGCTGTTTCGCCAAAATGGACCCAGGTGAGATATCTGGCACGACATTCATAAGTATAGAGTATATATAGAGGTGAAGAGGAGGCAGAGAGAGGGGGGGAGAAACAGAGCGAGACGAGGGAGGGCGGTCTGGAGTGGGCAGAGGAAACAGGTGCTCAGCCAGGAGAAGGTGTTTTTTCGAGGGGAGGGGGGGTTCACTGGGGGAGCGCTTTCAGGATGGCGTTCACCTCCTCTGCCACGGCTGTCAGCGCGAACTCAAACTGCTCCTACAGGAAGAGACGTGAAAAAAAGAGGAATGTTTTAGTGCGAGTAGAAGTGTCAGAAATGTCATTCCAGAATGATTGGCAGCTGACGCCCCCTCTGCTCCCTCTCCCTTTTTCTGACCCTACCCAGGATGCATTTGGCCGCAGAAAGGAAGGTGAAGGTGAGCCGCTCCCTGAGCTTTCAACTCGGAGTGCACCCGCCATCGATCCAGCCAGGTGTGTCTTAAAATAAAGCTTTTGAGTCGAGCTGTCTCTCACTTTTCTGTGTGTTTTTCACTGTGTGTTTGTGAATCCGACTCCCCTGTTTTTTTCCCAGCGGAGCACAAAAGGGGGCTGATTGATGTTTGCCCCGTGGACCTGGTGTTTTTTTTTTTATATTCCTCTCTCTCTCTCCTCAGGCTGCGGGCCACAGGGTCCTCTCACAGAGAAGAGCTACGTAGGAGTCTTCAGATGTGTCAACACCGTAGTCTGGCCCCGAGGAAAGGCTGCATCGATTCGGAGTAGTCGCTTTGCAGAGGAGATTACGAGGAGTGATTAGGTTCTCTATTTTTACGTGTCCTCTGATGTTGTGATAGGGTTAGAGAAACATACAACAGCATTTACTTATATCAAAGTTATACGCGCCTATATCCAATCCCTTGTCGGGTTAAAAAAATCTGTGTTTAAAAAAAGACTTTGTGCATGCAGTGCTGTTCACATTTCCACCACTAGGGGGAGATCAGCCTCTTTCAACCAATCGGACACGCACGTTAGTGAAAAGGCCCTCGCTGTAATTACTGCGTGTTGATGTTTGTCAAAGGAGGGACCAGAATAAATGTTATAAATGTTCACTTTGATTTCTCAAGCTCAACCCAAATATAAAGCAGCAACATCATTAGAAAAAAAAGGATAATTACTTGTCCAATCCTTGAAGCCTAAATTTCATACCTCATTACAATTTAATTTCTGTGTCGAGCACAAAGTGGAATCAACAGTTTTGCAGAGTAATTTCACTTAGACTTGTCAGGACAGAGAAAAGAGAGTGTGTCTGGAAATCTTTACACAATTAAAGTAGTGTTAATGGAGTATGTTAGTAAGAAGGGCATGAATATTATCAGATGATGCCGCATGAGGTTAACTCAGATTATTACTGTTAGAATGATTACTGCTGTTATTATAATTATTCCTGCACATTTTGACAGACAAAATGTGGACTTTAACCTTTAAATTACATTCTTTAAACTGTAAATTTACATATAATAACGTTAAATACACCAACTGGAAAAGGTCCACTTCTGAAGTAAACTATTGAAACAAGTGAGGGCAAAAAAACTTAGGAAAAGTATTTCAAAACAGTCACATTGGATGCATTTGATAAAAAATATGTTAATGATGATATGTTTTCAAATATTGTTGGATTAAATGCCTCTTAAGTTATGTTGTGTGCAAAATCAGCATATTACTGTCGAATTCATCTGCTAGACATGCTTTTTTTACTGTAGCTTTTCTTCCACTATTACCTCCACTAATGAGATTGTGTTTTTGCCTCTCTATTAAAAAAAATAACTAAAAACGTTATGGACAGCTTTTGATGAATGTTTCAGGCTACATAGAAATGCCACATGAGAGAAGTGATCAGAATCCAGGTATGGATCCTGAAATTTTAAATGTATATTTTTTGGGCATTTTGTGCCTTTATTGATAGGAGAGAGACAGTGGATAGGCTTGTGAAAGGGGGAGAGAGAGCAGGGGAAGACACTCTGCAAACTGGTCACAGGCGGGATTCGAACCTGGACCGGCAGAAGTATGTACATGGGGTGCTAACCACTGATCCTGAAATTTTGAATGATTTATCAACAAGGTGAGATAGGGCACTTTTCCTCAATTTTGTTAATAACTCAATACGGTCTCAGTTCATTTTCATTAAATTATAAGGGCATGTTGGTCCCATTCATTAAAACAATAAATAATATACTGGTTAGTGAAAAGGGGGATTATATATATATATATATTTACACACACACACACACACACATATATATATATATATATATATATATGTATAAGGAGTGCCCCTTTAATATTGCGCAGTTATTAAAAAACATATTTAATCACATTTTTAAATGTTTTGTAATAAAACAAGAGACTGAATTGAATTTGCAAATTAAGGTGATTGTTTTATTCTAATTCACTGACAAACAAAATATCCATTTGTCTTTTACCTTAAAATAAATTAATAATATTTTTCATTATAATGTTAAATAGCTGCAAAGGCTGTCTCATTATTAAATGCCTCATCACGTAGTTGCTGAATTTCAATAATTATAATAAAGCCAGATTCTGTTTTGAAAGAAAACAGGGAAGTTTTAATATTAACTCTGCTGAAAGATAGAGAACTTGCTACAAATTAATAAAAATAACAGAAGAATATTGTGAAAAAAGTATAAAATGTTTGATTCCAATTAGCCGATTACTTGTAGCATGCCTACTAGGATGTTTTTAAGCTTTAAAATGAAACGAGACATTCAAAGGTGTAGCAGTGTCCTTCCTTACAGTAAGAAATACCTCTCTGCTGCTTCACTATGGTAGCTCACCTATGGAGCAACTGTAACAGCAGCAAAACCTTCAGCTCTAGAATTACAATTTTATGAGTTTCTGGCAGGTGATGTGCAAGTGCAGAAAACCAAACTTGTGAATAGTCACAGCACATTTTTCTAAAATAGAAAACAGTTGACACATGACACTTTGTCTCCTGATGCTGAGCAAAAGTGCCCTCTGCTGTTTGAATACTGTACTAAAATATATGTTTTTGTCTTATTAATTCAAACTTAGTTAATCTAGCTATTTTATATTTAATATTTGTCTTTGTGTTTTGGGAAATGTGTTTTTTCACATTTTGGTTTCATTTGTGTTCCGAGCTTTAATCTAGTATGAGCTCACAATAATTCATGAAACATTTTGGCCCAATTTCAGTCCGTAAAAAGACTTCACATTTCAGCCAGTGCCTGAGTAAAAACATTTTATTTATTTATTTATTTATTCAATGTAGGGAAACTGTAAAAATACTATGTAAATATTTCTTCCCACAATTGCTAATATATGGTGAATTTATGAGCCTGGCAGCCCATCCCTAACACTGTGGTTCTGTTTTGTCAGCCTGACAAGAAAGTATGCATTAATTCTTTCAGCGTTCCATCATAATATGCAATTTTTTTAAAGAAACATGATAATTACAGAAAATCTTTTATCAAATATCTATTAAAAAAACGGCACTAGATTTACATTGTCTGTATTTCCATTGGATTTACTTAATTGCTCACAATTCTAAGATCCCATGGCTGACATCGGTTCTTCGAAAATATATATTTTTTCATATTTAACTATTTTGTCAGATCTAAATAACCCTTTCCCCTACAATTTATCACCACTATCTTTAGGTAGCCATTGTTTTCCCTAAAGATTATTAAAAGTACATGGAATCTTATTAACAATGCTAAGTTCTGAAAGGTGCCAACTGTGTAGTTCAATCCATAGTAGATCAATTTTGATCGCAATAACTCCAAAATATTCTTTACTTTTGAAGCTATTTTGTTGTCCTTACCTGTATAAAACAGTTGTAAAAACTAGATTTTATGTCAAAAGGGACACATGAGTGTTAAAACAACTTTACCGGTTAAATTCAGCATAGTGTATTAACTAGTCCTTTACCAAAAAATTAGATTTTTAGGCTTTAATATTTTAGTATTTGTTTGTTTATTCATATTTGTATTGTAAATATATTTCATTCAAAAGAGATGTGATCCAAGCAACTGTGCAAGATGGATCAACGTGGTGGTGGGCCCACAATTCCTGACAGCACCACTCTGTTGTTGTGTGTCGTTACATCCCTTCGCTCTTGGATTTATAAAAGTTCATCATATGTCATACTATTGCATCAGTTTACAGTTTCAAATCCTTCATTTTCTCACAGAAAATGTTCTTGTCAGAGAAAATCTCAGTCAGCGGCAGTGTGATAAATGTGAGACTGTGAGTTATTATCCTCCAAGACAATGTTTGTCTAATCCTGGAGCAGTTATCAATTACCACATCATTTCCCCTGCTCCCATGCACATGAAGTAGACAATCGTCTGTTTGAATGACTGCAAACCCTCCTCCCTCCCTCCCTCCTTCCCTCCCTCCCCTGTCTCCCCTCCCTCCACCCCCCACCTCTCCAACTCAAAGCCGGGGAACCTTACCTTTGTCTGGACCATGCCAGCTCTCTGGTCTCTCAAGTGCTCCAGGGTAGCGGCAATATCAATCTCTTTAGCACCTGCAACAGACCGAAAATTGGACTGAGTTCAAAGCAGCGGAGTAATCCAGCTCACATCTGTCAATCTCTCTTTATGCCGGGCTCCCTTTGGAACAGCGCTGCGATTGAAAATTATTACATTCATCCCTCGAAAGACTTGGACGGGAGCCATGGACTGTTTCTCTATAAAATATGCAGGAGGATATTTTTGGGGGGTCTGGGAAATGCGGAATATTACACTGGAAAAACACAAATTCGCCGCAAGAATCTTGTTTAAATTATGTCTTACTAAAAAGTCCACTCTGAGCTCATTGATGCAGCCCTATCTGATTGAGTGGGGATAAAAAATATCTCGTATTAAAAAGATTTAAAGCCTTTGCAGCAGCCGTACTGTTGATTACCAGATGCAACAGTTGTTTCCCGTTCACTGTGATCAGCTGCTGGTGAGCTAAATCTTGTTGGCAGCAGACTTGTGATGCTAATCTGAGAATCTTTATTCTGCTTTTTGAGTTTATGGATTTCAAGCGAGCACGTTCCGGCTCATTTCAGAGACCAGAACGAGACAGAGAGCCGCTGAACTCTCGAGATGTTTTTGAAAGTGAGGCAGAGGAATGAGGGAGAGAGATATTTAATGCTGCTGGACTTGGTGCTCGAAGTACCCACAAGACTTTCATGTTTCAGAAGAGCTGGATTCCAAAGTAAAGCTAAGGAGAGGCTCCTCGACCGAGTAAAGAAAGAGGAAAAGCTTTCAAAGACGAGATTATGCTCATTTTATTTATTGGATTCTGCAGCAGGAAACAAAAGGTTAGAGAGAGCGCGGGTGGCACCTTTCATCGACCTGAACAACAGTGGACTGATGAACCGTGGGTCCGTCTTATAACTCTTTTTCACAGAAAGCGAAGGAGTCGAGGCTGAGCTCCTGTAACCTGCTCTGCCTGGGTGAGACCACAGGGGGGAGGGCATGGTGGGAGTCAGGGGGAAAAGGGCAAGGGTTAAAGGGCAGAGGGCAGAGGGCAGGTTAAGTTATGGAGAGCTTATAGGTGACGTAAGGATTTCTTTAGAAGAATCCGCTCCCGTAAAACAATGGATGTTGATATGCAAAAACAAATTTCTCTATTCCAAAGAAATATTGGTTGGGTAATGATATGGTGCGTTCATTACCTCAAAGTGGAAATTAAACATCCCACTTAAAGGTGCACAAGCTGGGAAAGTCGGAGTGGCTGACTGCCCAGAAGGACCCAGTGACATTTCTAATTCGTAAACCACAGAATCCAACTTTCGAGGTAAACTGGAATGCACCATTTTTTCCAAGTATCATCACATCTGTAAGTATGTTCAAATCATCTCTACCTCAAAAATTAAATTATCTGTTTAAAGCTGCATTATGCAATACATAGTCCTTAAAATCTGTTTAAAGCCCCTGTTAATTAGTTATAAACTGGACTGAAATTAATACCGATCCCTCTGAATGACCTGCTAAAGCTAGTCAGACCACTAGCGTAAAAATAAATGAGTTATTTACAGTCATTTTAATGCTTGTAACCACTGGGGCAGGGTAAGTGTCTAACAGGCAGAAACAGAAATGGCAAATATTCTTAATAAGTAATGTAAAAGACTATTCAGAGTAGGGAGTATAAAATTATTTATATATCAATTACCCTTGATAAATACCAAAAAAGTGATACAAGAGCTGTTCTGTCAGCAGAGGGCGCCAAGGAGCTCTAAAGAAACATACTCAAACAACCACAACTTGTAAAAAAAATATTAAAGTCAAATTCTTTTCCAAATTCTGTGTCAGTTTACTAAACATATCAGGTCTTTAACGGGACACAGTAAGCAACGCAAACACTTTAATGGGATCAAAAAACAACAGATGAATAATGCTAGTTTGAATCTAATCAGTTACTAACAGTGACTCTTTCGAAACATTGTTGGGTAGTTCAGTACCACTCAATATCTGTGGCTGTCTGAAACCACACACTATTGCATTACCAAGGACGAACAAAGGGGCAAATCACACAATGATGCATCATTTTAGGTGCAGCTGCACATAAAGGGAAAGAACACAGTGAATGCCTGTGGAGAGGGTCTGTGTCTGCATACATGCAGCCAAACAGAATAAGCAGAGAACAGGTTTGAGCAAATGCAGTGCTCCCAGCCTTTATTTGCTCAAATCAGGTCCTCTCTCTGCAGTTTATGTATAAGACTTTTTTCTACCCTCTCTATTCTCAGTAAGAGTGATTCATAATATTCCCAAATTAAACTACAGTCTGTCACCATAATACTAATCTACACATTTCCCTTTGCCTATTTCCATCTTCAGTTAGGTCTGCAAGTGGAAAAGCAGACATTTTTTAAACCTACATTCATATTCAAAAACTCTAGAAAACCATGTTACACAGGAAAACAATTGTTTTAGAGACAATGCCCGAAGACCACATATGCTGTGCAATTTAGTTTCAAATCATCAAAATGTCATTAGCAGCTAGTTGGGCAACTTTTTAAAATTTGATATGTTAATTTTCATTTGTTATTCCTATTCTTTACATCCTCACTAGCACAAACAAACTCTGTTGCTGTAGGAACAGCTCACTCTTTTTTTTATCACTGCTTCCAGGGCCATGCTAAGCTAGCCTCTGGATGCACATGCCATCATGATGACAGCCCACGATGGACCAAAGATAACTGTAACATTGTATTTTCTTGAATGGTGGCTGTAACTCAATTACTGTTTAAGAATTGGAATCCTTTCCACTAATGGTTACTCAAAAAGCAATTTTATTACAGTCACAAATCACAAGTATCTACCTATAGAGAGAGGCAGGAATTCCCAAGCCTCACATTATATGGGATGTAGAATACCAGCTTTGGATAAATGGCTTAAGTCAGTTCAGTGGTGAACAAACACACATGAGATTTTAAAGTTTAATGGCATATAATAAAATGCATCTGATGTTTTCTGCTTTTGAAGATTAAACTTTTGTTGCATGTTCAAAAAGATGGTTGCTAACTGCTAACAAGGACTACAAATATGGACCCAACTGCAAGCATTTCTGATTATTGTTTTCTTAAATCCTGCTGATATTAGTCGTTTTTTCAGTGTTTATGTAAAACAAGAGCTGGAAGAGGAACTATTTGGGTTTTAATAATCATAAAATCAAAGCATGAAATAAAATAATCTCTCATTAAATATTTAACACCGATCCAAACCACTGAAGCAGCGTTAACTCATTGTAGCCCCCTTAAACATTTCATTTCCATGCATGTGCTATCTAAATTTATGTTGGAGCGGTGATGCAGGTCACTTTGGTATGACACTGGCCTGAAAAGAAAACTAACAATGAGGGAAACCTTTCTCTCTTTTTTCCTCTTTGTTCCCCCTCCCTCTCCCTCTCAGCCTCCCCTCCACGTCTGCCTGTGTCCCCGCTGCCTCTTCAGGCCTCTGAAAAAGTCACCCTCTGATGCGTCCCCAAGACCCTCTGTGGAAAGCGAGAGGCTTTGCCGTTGCCCGGGCAACACTTGAGCGCGAGCAGAAAGAGTGAAAAGGAGGTGGGGGGGGGGGGCATTGATCGTTACCTTTAGCCATCCTATTGAGGACCATGTCAATCAGAATGTAAGTCCCACTTCTGCCGGCTCCATCGCTGCAGAGAGAGAGAGAGAAAGAGAGGGAGATCATTAAGGTGGTCGAGTGAGGCTTTAATCTCAGAGTGTTTTTCTTATAAGGAGACAAATTGCTCATTTACATCTGCATCAGCTGTGGAGTATATCTAAATACAAATTAGTCTACACACGTCTGATTTAACCCTCGTCCTGCCTAAGGGTCAGAAATAACCCACCGTAGGGTTAATATACTTGCCATGTTTTGTTATGCATGTGTTATCTTATTTGTCTGCTGTATTGTTATTGTTTATGCACAGTATAGTGTGCAGTGATGGTTAAAAAATGGAGAAGATTGGTGTTTTTAATTGGATTTTCTCATTTTCTCTCAATAAATGATATGAAACCTTTGGATGGAAGTAACATTTACTCCAGCTACTGTGGCTGAGTTGGCTTTTGTGTCCTTTTCTGAGTAGCTTTTTTAGCCTAACCAGCGGCAGTTTTGTTTTCTCACAAAACTGCTGCTGTACCTCTGCTGTCTTGTCTGCCTATCTGTCCTGTTTTCTGGTTATCACACCTGCAGGAATCAAACCAACACACCCCGAAACACACTCATGCATGTGGCGCATGCACAACTACACAGGCACCAAAGTTGCCAGGTCTGCTCATAATAAGCGATTTGGGCCACCAGCTGCATGCTGGTGCAGTACGCTGCAGTTCATGCATTAAGTGACTAGTCGACTAATCGCAAAAGTAGTCGTTTACTAGTCGACTATCAAAATAGTCATTTGTGGCAGCCCTACTTTAAATGTTGTTGTTTGTTCTTCATAAAATAAATCTGTTAAATATGTTAGCATCTATGCTAACCACTGTATGAGCAGTCACTTCCTGTTATTGTCTTGCTTGTATCTCCCGCCTCTTTTTGCTCTAAGGACGCTGATTGGGCCGTGCTGCTTAGGCTACTCACAGTAGTTAGTGATTGGAGCTTGGTGAGATGAATGTGCCTGATTACAGACATTAAAAGTTCAGCTTTTGTGCAAGGTTATCTTAAGCCAGTACTTTAATTTCAACTGGAGTACATTTTATTAGGATGTATTGTATTTTGTCACATTTGATAACACCTCTGATAAAAAAAGCCATAGTGTTTTTCACTTCAGGACTGATACCAGGTTGAGTGTCACATTAACTGTTAATAAAGCATCACCTGAAACTGAATATTACACAACATAACATTTCTTTAATTTGAAAGTACATCACATATTCTGTATTTAAAAAAAAAACCCAGCTTTCTAATGATTAGATTGCATAACAATGGTGAGAAGAGCACATGGAGCCTGTGGGGGAATGCAGCACTGTGTGCAAGAGTCTTCCTTTCAGTGTAGTAGAAGCAAATGCATTGTCATGCTCTCTTGTGCTTCCCCAAAGCCATCCTGCACTGTGAATCAGAAAATATGCCACAACTTACAAGTATCAATTTGGGCAGAGCTTCTTTGCTGGGCTTTTGCAACTGAGTTTGAGTCTTTTTTTGCTACCTCTTTGTCTTCTCTACATTTTAAAGCAGGTGGCAACAAACAATATCACTGACCTCTACAAATCTATTAAGGTTACAATATCATTATAAGTCTATTTATGGAAGAAGGTGATTGTCACTATCTGCATTTTGTGACAGCCTTAACCAAAGGTAGTTTGCTTTGTTTTTGGCTGTACAAATACTTCTTGCACACAGACCACTTTTGCATTTTTTCAGTAATGATGATAAATGCTTGCGTCAGTAACCTTAATGACATGATGTAATTACAAAGTAGAAATTAGAAAGAATTATTATTTAATTATATGTTAAAGATAACCATAAAATGTTCTTGTGCACTCTGTGTGATAGTTTGCAATAAATGAACTAAGAACATTGAGAAATCCAATAAATTAGAACTGATAAAACATTTAACTTGATAAATTTTAAAGGCATCATGTATTTTTTATGGTTAATGTTGTATAAAAAATCCCAAAACGGACCAACCCTTATGAGCTGTCTAGTTTTGATCCATAAAGTATTGAAAAGCAAATCAAAGTTATTTCATTTTCATGTACTAATGAACTTCTTTCTGAATACTGTGTTTTTTCTACATCAGTGATGTAAAATGTAGTGAAGTACAACACTTCCCACTATATCCACTCACATTATAGTCAAAGTACCAATTTCAGAAACAACTCAAAAAGGACAAATGTGCAAAATATATTTCAAGGTAAAAAAACACAATTTAATGTAATATGCTAGTTTTCTCCCCTGAAAACAAGTAATTAAATGCAGTCTTTCTGCTTAGACATTAACTGTGACAATGAAGGTGACAGTTTGGAGTTTAAAATTCTGTGAGTTGATGAGAAGCAGGTCATTTTTGAGCAAGAAAGGATATGAGTGTGAAGATTACAGGAAGGTTACAGCTGAAAAAACAGGATTAAACCACAATGTTGAATTGCAGATATCTTTGTATAATAGCTGTAATGGTTCTTAATATTCTTATCAAAATACCTGCACGGATCTGAATATTTCATGTTCCAATAAATGTAAAACCTTTGCACACGAGTGCATGTGTGGTCTTGAGACTATTGGGGGAGAGGGGGAATAGTTTCTGAGGCGCACCGGGGACAAAGGCTTTTAAATGAATGCACCTCAGGAGCAGAGGAGAGGTTGAGAGGCCAGGGGCTGTTCGAGAACAGCTTTTGGAGAGCCTTGCTTTTCCATTACTCCAGAGATAGTCTTATGAAAAGCCTCCCTTTGTGCCCGCCGGCCATTCAACGGCTCTGCATGTTAATTGCAAACAAGGCGTGCACATCTCTCTAATAAAGGCAAGGCCAATAAAACAGGAGAGCGGCCCGAGCACCGGCGCTTCATTAATCCACTGCTAGAATCTCTCGGTCTGTACACTTGCTCCCCTCAGAGGCAGAAAGGGCTGCTTTGCCCCCACGCATGACTTAACAGGATGTGACTATTAAAAAAGTGGTTGGACAGATACCTGGTGTTTAATACAAACCAATCAAAGCTGGTTAACTGGCTCAACCAAATGGGAAATGGAAGTGCCTTTGTGCCACAGCATTTCCATAAACAGCACATCCAGCAAATGGACTGAGCACTGCTGATCCTGTCAGCAAAAGGTATCAACAAAATGACTGTCCTTTTTTACATGACAAAAAAAGATAACAACTAGCTAAAATAAATCTGTGATTACAGAAAATCATTAAAATGCATGCTTAATTTTCCATTAACCAGAGAAGTCAAGATTTAAATGTTAAGGTGGGCTGTCAGAAATTCAAGATCTCTGATTTTTCAGTTGTTTGAGGAAAATTATGTTTATTCCTTCAGCGCTCTACTATTGGTCGGTACGTTATTTTTCATCTTTCCACCAAATAATAGAAAAGTATTGATGGTGGTATCAATGCTGACTCACTCTCAAAGAAGTATCAAAAAGTATTGATATAAATAAACTTACCTACAGACAAAAACAAATCAAGTAATTGTAGTTTTTCTTAATACTGAACAACAAAGAAATAATTATGGATTCAGCCCAAAATCATCACAAAATCCTGACTTTGAAGAGACTTCATCAAAAATTGGAGTTCTTCAGAAGGACTTTTTTTTTTTTACTTAAATAATTTCTGTAAATGAATAACTTTTAAACCTAAAACATTCAGAGTTTGGTTAAATTAAAAAAAAATTAAAACTAATTTATTTTAAAAATTGTATCCTTTAAAAAACAGTGATTGGATCTAATCAGGATTAATCTTATACGCCAGACATACAGTTCAGTATATTAGGATATATTTCACAAGTCCACCTACAAAAAAGCCCACAGAAAGTGTTTGGGTCTGAAGGACCTTTAAGCTTATAACTGTATGGTGACTGGACGATTGTTTTGTAAACCACACTCAGTATTGGTCAATCAAATGATGCAGCTTCTGTAGAGGAAAAAGTGTGCCAGTTTATAAATCAAACTTCCAACTAAACCTGCTGGTAGATGATTGAAACTGACTTTATTCCTTGAGACATGTTTTTTTATCTTAATAAAGAAATTTCATTCAGTCTGATAAAGCTAACACTACAGCAGGTAGCACCCATGCTAACCTCTACACAAGCACCTTCTGTGTCTTGTTTTTTGCCCACACCTCTTTCTTTTTTAGGAATGCTGATTTGTTTGTGCCTACAGATCCAGCTCACTTGCTCGAGTTTGGGGTTTAACAAGATGGAACTGCCTGATTGCAGACATTGATCCAGCTTCTCTAGGAGGCTAAATCAGGAGTTTAATCACATTTACCCAAGTTACTGAACAGCTTTTTTGTGAGCTTGTACTTTTAGAGTTAACCAGCACTTTTACTTCAAACCAGAATGTGAAGATCTGAAAAGTTTTGCTGATGTTTGATTCCAACTCATTGGCTTTTGTTTCTGGAGCTTTTGCAAAGTTGAAGCAGGATAATTTGTGTCAACTTAAAATTTTCAGCATTGCAAAAGGGTAATATTTCCATTTTACTCCTCTCTGTGAGCAGACTGTTCCAGTGCTTCTATTTATCATGTAGTGTAATCCAAACAAATCAAATAAACAGACTTTTACCATAAACATGACTCCAATTTCAAATGGTGTTTATGATAAAGAAGTGATCATATATTAGCGCATCATCTGATGAACACAAAATTACTGGCATATATGTCAGCAAAAATCCAATATCATGCACACAACCAAAAGTGATCTACATTTTTTGTGTATTACAACTAGACCTAAACTCTAGGGAGCAGAAACAGCTAAAATGTAACTTAAATTTAAGATCATTTCCATGTGAAGACTGAGACTACATTTAAAATAAATGCACAAAAATGAACACTGGGCCTGAGCAGGCTAAATAAAAGAAGTCTCTCCCTTCAAAATAAAGCTCATTACAAACAAGCCAAGAGTTGAAATGAGTATACTTGCCTGCAGTGGACAATTATTGGGCAAGATCGACCCCGGTAGCACTTGTTAACCTTTCTGAAATAAAAAAAGAGAAAAATTGGATGTTACGGCTTGTCTGAAATGCAAAGTCACAATTATTTCGATTGATAACACCGACAATTAAAGCTTCATGAGGGGCTGGAATTAATGACAGCAATAATCAAAAGAACAAACAGTGATCCAGAAAGACGCACCCCCCTGTCAGTCAATCACTTTAAGCTGAAGGGGCGGGAGGGGGAGACAAATCTGTGTCGCACCACCTAAATATACGGAGCGTCGTTTTCAGACGGCGTTATTGTGACATGTGGGTTGATGGATGTGCTGGTGTGATGTTGTGATTCGCCGACCGCCGACGCATTAACCCCGGCCAATTATGAATGTTATACACCACAGGCGCGGCGAAGGCCAACAAGCCTTTTCACACCCTGCTGTTGCCATGGAAACTGACTACACTGAGAGCTTCCAGGACTCTCCATGTTCCCCCCTCCTCCTGTTTTTTCACCTTGAAATGGCAAAATGAAAAAAAAAAAAAAAAAGTCAGGGTTTTTCATCATATCGTAATTTAGCAACTAGTTTTTGTAATTCTTTACTCCAAGATTAGCTTTCTCCTTTTAAAAATATCCAGATAACACAGCTATGCCACAATAAAACCCTGGATAAATCAACAAAGATGTACAGTTACAGTCTTTTCATTGAAATGATGTATTGCTGTAAATAAACAATAGAGTATTGATTTATTTGCTTAAATATCTATATTTATCACACATATTGGCATATATTAAACTTTTGTTCATAGTAAGCAAAAAAAATCTGTCATTTTACACATGGTCTGATAACTGATATCTTTTCTACTGGTGGGTTGATTTGCATGTGCACACTGCTGGAGCTTTTTGTGTATTTTCACCTCAACAACACTCTGGAACCAAATTGTGCACGTGTGCTGCAACACAGCAGTGTACTGTGAATGCTAACAGGTGTCCACACAAAACCTTAGCCCAAAAATGTCCAAGTCAGGGTGTTCAGAGTGCCAGACATCACATCTGTCACTGCAGTTAGTGAATCACAGATATTTTCTGTGCTGTAATGCACCAGCTAAAAGCTTGGCTGCATCATTTAGACACTCAAATTTAACACAGCTCATGAATGAAATGTTATATAAGAGCTTATATTTTACATGTGTTTGTCAAGCAATATAATCTCATATCATGACTGATCACCACATTTTCATAAGTGAAATGATAAACTAAGTTTTAGTCAGAATTTTCAATTCGTCATTTCACGTTTTAAGTGCACTTTGACAATGTGGTGCAATCATCAGGAGTGTCTCAAATTAGGAATCAATTCAGTGAAAATGACATGGGAGACAACTTCATAGTTTGTGTTCTATAAAATATTGCATTTCACATCACAAAACATTTGGAATAATACATCAGTGTGTGTAAAATGACTCACTGAAGTCTAATGATCCCTGACTTATGTGACAGAAAAACATCTCTCAGAAGTTTCCAGCTTGGTTTTAGTAATCCGAGCAAGTGTTCAAGTTGATTCTATTTATTTTAAAAAGTGGTCTATTATTCGTTAAATTGAAATTTGAGCCGAGAAACCTGTTTAATCTAATAGGAAATGACTTCTTGAGGTAGGGATGTGTATTGGCAAAAATTTAGCAATACAATGCGCAACACAATACATGCTACAATATATTAGGGATGGGATGAAATATCGTTTGGCAATATATCGCAATACAGTACGTGATGAAACGCATCGACTTGAAAAAAATGGATCGAAGAATAAAGACACCACACCTGGTAACAGTGCATGTGACCAGAAGTGACGACAACAAACATTAGCACCAACTACCTTGCCTCCAAAAAGCCGAATGATGGAGTCAAATGAGGTCGAAATTGAGGACGCTCCGCCTGGATACAAGTGATCTGTCTGGCAGTATTTTGGCTTTCTCATTAAAACAAGGCGAAGACGGCGAAAACGAGCCTACCGCTCGTTAGCATACACTCTCTCCAACCTCTCTAGGGTTAGAGAGAGTGTTATTGTTTGTATTTGGCCTGTTAGGTCTTGTGTTTTCCTGTGTGCAACTCAAACAAAAACAAATAAGTTGTAATTACACAGTAATATTTTTTCTTTTTTACTTTTTTGATATTGTATCGTGAGGTATCGTATCGTGACCCGGGCATATCGAGGTGCAGCGAATTGTGAGTTTAAGTGTATCGCCCCATCCCTACAATATATCACTCTGTATTACAACATGATAAGCAGAACAAAACATCATTTTCTTTAGTACAAAAATGTCAAGTTTAAAAAAATGATAGAGTAAAGACCCCACATTATTATGTGTAGAACATAAACAGTCTCTAACCAGTTATCATCCATATTATGTGTGGTCTACATCCTTTATAAACTATATTCTTTCTTCAAGTAATAGAAACAGGAAGTAAGGAAATGGCTGAATGCCTGCAGTCAAAAAGCATCCAGAGGGTCAATTATAACACAGAACAAATACATCAAAATCTTTAAACTTTAAACTAACAAAATATCAATATCGTGTAATAAAAATACCACACCACATATTATTGCATTATGTTTGTGTATCTAGATTATTTTCCACCCCTAGCTGGACGGTAAGATACAAACTCAGCCATGAAACGAGGAATTTGCTGTGGTACAGGAAGTAAATGACCTTTTCTAAAGTAAATGATAAAAAGTGAAATGTCTGATTTCCTTTTTATTTGTCCAAAGAGCTGTGAGAGCTTTTTCAACTCATTTAATCCTGACGCAACATTTCAGTACTTTTAACTCTAAGCCAAATGTGACATTAGCACAGCCTGGAGGAGGATTTTAATTATTTTAATTTGACTATTCACTTTCATATAATGATAATGGATTTGCATTTACAGCCAAGTATTGAGTTTTGAAATGCTTTTCACTTTTTAACCTGCCTTGCTACAGAACCTGAGAAATAATGATTTTAGTTTACATTTAAAGTCTGTAGGGGTGTCCCGATACAACTTTTTCACCTTTGATATGATACTGATACAGCAGCTTTGAGTATTGGCCAATACTGATATTGATCTGATACCATATCAGCAGGAATCATATGTATTATTTTTTTTTTACTTATTTTGTAGAATGGACTGTAAGAAAGGGCTTGATCAAGTGAGAATACTCAAACAGGAAACAGCAATCAGCAATAGTAGGTATGAGAAAAACTGACTGATTTGTTATTAGGCAATGGGTTCAAAAAAATTAACTTTAAACACAGATATAGTAAAAATAAATGAACAAATGAAAATTAAATTAGAAGACCCTGATAAGTAACCTAAAAAAATCCAGTAAAATCAAAAACATGTATTTTTAAATTGTAAAACAAACACTGTGTATAACTTAAACATAAGCATATTCTACACTAAATTAAATAGATATAAATTAGAATGGACAAATCGTATCGGAGTGCTTATATCGGATATTTTAGATGCAGGCCAATATAATCCGATATTTTCTTTTTTTGCTGATATTGGACCGATATTGAATATCGGATCCGGACACCCCTAAATGTCTGAGCAGTTTCTCACAAAAATGTCACAGTAGGTTTTCAAGGTTGTTATGCTTGGCCCCTTTGGATCTAAACTAGCTAAAGAAAGCCAAAGGAATATAAATGTTTAATTAAAACATCTTTTTTGGAATATTTAAAGAATAAAAATCAAGATTTGTTTCCTTTTGCTGATTTCTTTCCTCCAGAACTCCTATAGATAACACCCTATATTCTGTTTCCTCCAAGCAGAGGCACAACAACTTGTCAGTGGTGACATTGTTTGGCAACAGAAATGCTGAACATATACACCATTTTTAGAACACTAAGACCTGCCAGTTTGTGCACCAACACATTTCTAGGCTTGCATTTGTTTTTCAAAGATAAAATAATCATAGAAGTGTTAATGTTTTGACAAAATATTGCAGCAAAGTGTACCTATGAAAACAAAATTCCAGAATAAACTTACTTTACTGGGGTATGTGGATAAAACAAAGGCTAAACTAGTTTTCTGTAATTTCTGTCATTTACAGAATTGAAAAAAGTCAATTAAAACTAAACAGATCAATGAGCAAAGATAAATATGTTTTTATTTCTTTGCGTTATTACGCAGCCTTAGGTAAAGCAAAATGATGCATTCAAAGGGGCAGCAGTGTCCTTATTTTCCATTAATCTGAAAGCAGTGCCATGCTGAGGTGAGAGGCATTCAGGTACTGCTTTTGAAAATGTAGTGGAGCTTTAAGCAGAATTTCAGGAGTGAACCACACCTCAACCACGCCTCTTCCTGTGTTCCTATTAATTCTGACCGACCATTTCCCTCTTGTTTCGCACACTCGATGCACCCCTCCCTCCCTCCCCTTATTTAAAACTTCTTTCCTCCTTCCTTCCTCAGGGCCTTAAAGAGGGGGTTAGTCGTGCCCGGAGGCTACAGCGAATTCCCCATGAAGTTTCCCGAAACCGTTATCCGCTTCACCTACCTACTATGTTGTTTGTTATCCACTGTACGCAATAAATAATTGTCAAATTCATCCTGTTGATGGTGTGGTCCTTACTCGGGAATCATATTTACAATAGCATGTGATCAGGGTGGCACAACAGCACAGCAGGTGCCTCAGAGCAAGAGGGTTGCTGGCTCAAACCCTATGTCAGTCTGAGCCTTTGTGTGGAGGTGAATGGGTTCTCTACCAGTGCCTAAAAACATCTTTATGTGTGAGTTTACTCTGTCTCTCCCAAAGTCACTTGGGATTGTCCCTAATCACTGCAACCTCAAAAGTGATAAGCAGTACAGATAATGGATGAATGGAGCAAAAGATTGACATGAAAAGAATATTACTGTGCTCATTTTAGACATAAGTAACATCACTCATCATGCATGCAATGTAGATTTGTAATATGAGTACTGCTTTGTCTTTTATGTAATCAGATTTTTTGCAGGGGAATTACCTTCTTTAATATTTACTGGTATACTTCCTCTTCATATTTTGTTCTCATATTAAAGCAAACACATTTAATATAATAATAAAGCACTTTAACTAAGAATTCTGTGGTCACGAACAGAGTACATCAGTCAAAGAGCACACAGAGATGATTGGAGATCCCATGCAAGCCAGGCGAAGGAGGGGGAGCAGTGAGGAGGGGGAGGAGAAGAGGGGGAGGCAGAGCGTCAGGAGAGAGAGAGAGAGAGAGAGAGAGAGACAGTTTGTGCACAGGCCTGGCTGAGGAGACACAGTTTCCAATGATCACTTTTGTGACTATGCAACTGGGCTCATATTACTAGCTGCAACATCACAAAAATGACACTGGCAACCGCAAAATACAGAGTTGGCCGAAACTGTGACAACCGTGAGAGAGAGAGTGCGTGTGGTAAAATCTCTGAGAGACATGATCAGAGAGCTTTAGATTCCCAATAAGGAATCAGGCACAAAGGAAAACTAACACAGCTCAAACCTGCACAACAAGAGCATGAAACGTAAAACTGTCTGCAAGCTACACAGTTTAATTTGAAAGAAAAAGAAGCAGCCACTCCGACAGAAAAGGATGACAAGATAACGCTGCGCATCCTCTTTTTTTTTTTCCTCTCATCTGCATTACAAACCGGAGGGACAGACTTCCAACCACAAATCAGATGCATCTATTCTCATTTGGAGGGCTTTTCCGATCCCTCCCGGGTTCTCCCAGAGGAGCTTTTGCTGCTCCTCTGCCAGAACGCATTATATGGAGAACAGAGTGAGGTTATTCAGTCACTCGCTCTCCCCCTCTCCTGCGCTTTAAGTGAGACAGCTCTCGTTTAATTGGTTGTTTGAATTAGGTGTTTTTTTCCCATTTTCTTTTTCTTCCCGAGCCAAGCCAGGCAAGTGTGGGGCCGTTAATTTGCTGCATCACATGTGCCGGAGGGTGGTAAGGAAAATAGGCCCAGGATGAAAGGGGGATAGTTGTAGAAACACGGTCCTTATTAGAACAACCGTCCTCCAAGACACCAAAAAAGGCAAGAGGGGCAAATAAGGGAGACGGACCAGACAGTACAGGATATTAAGGAAGGCGATTGAGAACAAGCTCAGGATAAAGGCCAGCTGTGAAGGTGGAAATTTATCTGCTGAAGACCAACCAGCCACATCGGATCTCTCTCTACCTGCGGAAGTCTAACAGGGTCCTGGCCGACGTGGGGATCCCACGGTCCATCCAGGACAGGAAGTGGAACTGTGTAACAGTGCGTGTCTCGTTGGTCTGCAGGTTCTTCAGGTAGAAGCTACGCACCAGGAAGTCCTCACACCAGATGTGTTCTGACACCAAGTTGACCTGAAGACAAAAGCATGAGAGGGATAAAAGGATAAAACTTAGTCTGTAATAAGAGTTAAAACTCTTTCAGCAAACAACAACAACCTTGAGGAGTGGCTCTGATTTTAGTATTAATACTGACTTTAAGGGTTGTTTCACTCAAACCACTGAACAGAAACTGATTCTCCTACTTCTCTGATCACACACAGTTATGAAAAATGTTTTATGTCTTTGACTTTTATTGTTTTCTTGCAGCAGCAATCAAATTGATAAGTTCCCTTTTGTTGCTGCTGCATAAACTTTAATTGCTGGTGCTAATGCTTTTGCCTTTTGAGTTATCACAGATTTCCTTCATGCTAATACTTTTTAGCTAGCACTAATGACAGCCTAATGCTTGCTAGATGGATTTTCACATTAGACAACAGCTAATATGATAAAAATTTTAGCTGGCAGTAGCCTCCTGCTAGCAAAAAAAGTTTTGTAAGAAGCAAATGTATCTTGCTGGAATTATCATTTGCTACTGTTAGACAATAAGCTATAAAAGCCATCTTAAATAATGGTAATTTTAGAAAGATGTATAAACAACATCCAAAAACTTACTTGCAAACAGAACTGCCAGCTAAAAGGTTTATTATGTTAGCTAGCACTAAGTAGCCTTATGCTTGCTAAATTGATTTTTACATAACACAACAGCTAACTGTCTGTTAGCATTTATTCACTAACATAAAACTACAAAACAAAGCAGAAGCATGAGAAACATAACTGTTGAACGCAATAGCTGAATGTTTTTCTGATACATCATCAACTATGTTGCATTTTAAGTGAATGCAGTGCTTAATGTGTCATTAAGCCTTTTTTTTAGATTGTACTGCATTAAAATGATTAATAGCTTACCACGAAGCATTTGTGGCTTTTCAGCCAACCATTGCCTGAGAGAAAATTGGTAAATGTTAAAGGAGTGAGTAAAGTATTGAAGAGAGCTGCACAAAAACAGTGTTGAGGCTTTATGAGACAAATCTGCCAGTGAATTAATTTGGCTTTTTGGAGCCAGTGTGTCCTTGTTGCTCACAAGCTTTCAAAGGTACTACTTTATTTGGTGGAAATTGGTTCCAATAAAATACTGCCCACACTGATGTCTCTAATTTACTGACTTATCCTGGAAGGACAAGTTACTGTTGATTTTTTTTAATGTCATTTTGCAACACCAAGAGAAGGACGGATAAAATTTAATTCATTTTTATTTTATTGGGGTGGATGTAGAAATTTCATAACAAAAAAAACACACAAAAGCAGAAGTATTTGTGTGACTGAGCACAAGTGAAAGGAGAAAATGTACCTCATAGACGTGGTAGACATCAGACCCCTCATCAGGCCAGTAGTGATGACACTGCTTCACTCCGTTTTCAGACAGCGGGGTCAACATGACGATGACGACACAGCCGCTCTCCCACACCATCTGAAAGAAATGCAGACATCCCTCAGACACTGTGACATAACAACAGCACTTAGCTGAACTGTGCCACCAGCAGACGCACATCGCCCATTAGCATGACACAGCAGCCCTGTGTTAGAGGAGAGAAATTGATTTCTTAATCCTGGTCCTGGAAGTATGAATAAATGTCACCTCTCCGCATGTGACAAATGATAAACGCTGGCTCCATCAGCAGGAGGGTGCGTCACGTGTCACCCTTTCTCAGTCATCAGAGCAGGATCGCAACATCTACTGCTCCATTTCGTCTCATCACAATCTAAAGTGTCCTTGGGAAAAAAAATACAGGCCCACGGCAGCCATTAGGAAAATGAGGAGGAAACGTGGCTTTTATGATTGCTATAAAAACACAATGGCCTTGACTATACACTAATCACGAGCTTCTGTGATCCGGCTCAGTGGACACATTACACGCCAACTGTGCCAAAATGTGATGAGATTAGGCAAGGTGATAATAAGAGGCGATAATAGCCATTAGGTTGTGTAAGGTTCGGCAAATATTTGCAGGTAGTGCGAGAGAGGGTACTCTCTTTTTCCGGTGCAGATTGTAAAATTTTGAAATTCACTTGTTTGCTGTTACTTTATGTCCTTTGTTCATGCGGAAACATTGGCAGTTTTAGAAAAAGATAGTCCATTGCCTAGGGCTTTATGCACTGATAGACCTAAGGGGAACCCATTTAAGTTTAAAGGTAGCATCACCGGGATGCTGGTTTGGTGGAGTGATAAGCAACCAGGCACGACTCATGTACATGCTTCTGTCAGCCCTGTGGCAAGTTTGCATAGTGTCCTCCCTCCTCCCATTTCACAAGCCAATCCCCTGTTTCTCTCTCTGTCCTGTCAGTAAAGGCACAAAATGCCCCCTAAAAACATCTTGAAAAAAAAATTTAATGTTTAGTATGGTTTTAAGATCGATATGCTTACTGTCTTTATTACACAAATGGGTTGGCAATGTTTGGCTGTTAATACAAGTAAATGAAAGCGCTAAGAGTAGGCCGAGTATCTCTTATCCTCAAAAAGAAACATTCAACAGCCAAACAACTACAAGAAAAAGACCAGGAAACACAACAAGATGTTAAGAGAAGGAAAGAAACATATGAACATACATAAAAAAGAAAAAAAACTGCTTATGGATCAGGAAGAGCCAAGTACTGGTCCAAAACACACAAATTAACGGCCCACCAAAAAGATGACATTAAACGGGCAAATAAATTAGTGAACAGAAATATCACATAGAAGACTCCAAAAAATGGTCAGGTAGTGGTCAGGGACTTACATGTTCTATTCTTTGAATCACATCAGACAACAAGCAGTTAAAATATTTCCAGTGTATGATGTCTTACTGTGACTTCTTGTTTAAAACCTCCCACTTCATCGAATGCCCTGATCAAGTTGGTTGGCTTTTGTTTCAAATTAAGTTTAATTTGTGTGTTCATCATGAAACCGAAATTCTGAAACCAATATTTTTTAATCCTAATATCAAATTTTTAATAACGTATTTGCATATGACAGGTAAAAAGCAGGTAATATCTGGGGATGGAGGGAGTTGAGGTGAGTGCAGGATGAAGGGATGGAAGAATGAGGAGTGGAGGATTAGAGCAGAGTGGTCTATTCAGGGTGCAGCCCTGGGCTGCAGTGGATTAGATAGGACGGAGCAGAAAGATTTGCCTCCTGCACGGTCCATTTGCATGAGAGTGCCAGTGTTTCCCTGTTTGTTTACTTTTAATGGGAGAAAGAGTGTTTTTTCCCCTCCTGACACAATCCAAGGTTAACCATATTGAATAATGAATGGCTGCTTCTTATCCCGAACACAGAGCCAAGGCTCATTGTGTCAGTCAATCTGTGTCTAATTTTCCATTATTTTCTGCTTAATTGGGAAAGATTAAGAGTTCATGGTGAAATAGCTGATTTCATTGGATAATAGTGATGAATTTATTCACCGGGCATGAAAAAGTTGGCAGAGAAACAAATAAAACAGATAATTATCGACTAATCGAACAGCTTTCAAATTGACAAATTCAAAATACAAAACATTTCCCCACCTTTTTAATTTAAGTTTGTGTAGCTAATTAAGGCAAACTTTAAAATTAAAAAGGTGCACCACTGTCTGACTTCTCTTTAGTGAATTTCAACACCATGACTAAGCAGAGCTTGCGAGCACACTCTTCGGGCATTAAAAAAACAAAATATACTTTCATGTTTACAGATGTATTCATATATTTCAGCTGAGATGTAAGGTAGGAGAGTTACATCACGTTTCTGTTGTTATTACTTTGAAATAAGAGGTGAAATAAATGCAGGGCCTGTAAAACCACGAACAGTTAATCAAATGTTGAAAAGTGGTGCTGGACAGGGGCGTGGTCAAATGGATGGATGTTGCTTTTGGTTCTGATTGGCCATCCCAGGTGCCAATCCAGAATCATTAATTGTGATCAGGTATTTCCTTCGTTAGAAGTGGGACAGTCTATCTACAGTTCTCCTTGCATTTCAATGTAAAAATACACCTTAGTCAGAACTTTAAATTATAACTTTAACTCTACTCTTTTGTCATAGACCAATATTCTTCCAAACATCAAGGGGTAGCATCTTCAGAAAGTCTTGATATGGTTCAGCTGAAGTTAGTGAAAAAGATAACTTGTGGTCAACATGAAGAACTTGGACGTGGAGGTGCTGTGTTTACTCATGTTATTGAGACAAAAAAGAGAGGAGAGGTGGTCCATATAGCTGCTTAAAGAAGAGATGGAAAGGCGAGACGGGGGATAATATACCTGTGAGGACAATTCCAGAGATTGATGTGGAGGTATTGGCTTTAAGAGAGAATATATATACATCTATAAAAAAAAAAAAACTGTGGATACATCGAGCATTCAACAGGCTTTAGTGTTTTTCTGAATCTTAAAAAAGAACAACAGAAACTTTCCCTCCTCTGGACTGGCACAGATACATTTAAAGAATATTTTACAGCTAGCGTTAGCCCCATCTGACTTCAGAAAAGGGTGTGAAATCATGGCCATTATACCATGAAGCAGTGCTTGACCATAAAAGTTGATTTAGTTAACGGAGACAAAACTCAGACCAGTGGATGTTTTTATTGTAAAGCATCTTATTGGGATAATGATGAAGTTGGATTATTTCACAGCCCTACCAACCAGTAAACAAGAATGATATGACATTTACTAATCAAAGTGATCCTTAGTTGCAAGTAAACTTTAAGTCCTAGGGGGGCTGTTATCATGATGTCGTGCTACCTCAGTGATTACAAAAAAATTCAGAACAGCATGAAAGATTAGAGGGATAAAGAGAGCTGCACTTTTAACACAGTAAGAATTATCTTTATTTTGAGTTTTGTCTATGAACAAACAATTCAAAGTATATTGCTTGTTGTAAAAACTATTTTAAAACCGTGGTAGATGAGCTTTTGTAAGAGGAAAAAGTAACAAGTAGCTTTAAAGTGCCTAGGGCGTTGGCATTAGGTAGCACTGTATACATATTTAACACACGCCTACATTTTGCCCAAACCTTATTCTCTTAGACAACTCAAAAATGTCCTTTATTGAAAGTTTTAATCAATGACATTTCTGTATTTTCACAACAAATACTGTACATGACATTCTCTCTCAATCAAATACAGAAACACCTTGCGCTTCATCCATGCGCACTTGCTCGGTTTCTGCAGGAGCATGTCATAGAGTACCGGCCAATCAGAGAGCAGCTATCAACATGCCAATGTCTTCAACCAATCACAATGCAGCTACTTCAGTCCCCTTGCTTACCAGATGTGTGTTTACACGGGAGTGATACCATAACGCTTGAGAATTACACGATCATGACGCAAAGGTAAACTAATCAAGAAATATTGGATTAGAATAGTTTAACAGTCAGTTTCATTAGAATTACAAAAGTTTGGCTGTAATGTTTCACAGAGAGAAAGATAATATTTCAGCTCTTTGTATCAGATTTGTTGCATTTGTGATGTTGCTCGGATGAAATACTTGACATATTTTGCTTGTGCTTGTGTATAACATGCACCAGAAAATTCCACCTTATTTAAGAGCAAAAAATGTGTTACATATGAGAAATTACGGTAATACAATTTTTTAAAGAGTAATGAGTAAAAAGTGGCTTCATGCAATTTCTGAGTAACTTAAAAAAGATTGCAGAGATATTAACAGGTTATGAAATTATAAGATATTTCAAAGAATCACAAGTAAGGTTATATTTCTGATACGTTGACAAAAAATTGATATTCATTTACTTGAGGAAAAAAAATCACACATACATAAATTGTGTATTTCTATCCAGTTCATCACATACTGAAGAACATTTCTTAGTCCATTTTGCCCAGCCCTGATGTAAAACCAATCCATGGTGGTCTAAAAACTGGCACTACCACCCCTCTCCTGGTGAAAAATGGATTTAAAATCTGTGCCAACCTGGAGTCAGCACTATGGTAATGATTCTAAATGAGTCTCCATTCAGTACAAGTTGTAGAGTGCAGAGAGCAGGACCAGCTGGTCTGCCACGATTTATGCTTCACACTTCCACATCCTGGTCACGGCGAGCAGACTCACTCCACCATATGGAGGTGATGGGCCCACTAATTACTACAGTGCTGTCCTATTAACACATAAGAATGCCATTTGGCATGCATGCATCATTTAAGGCATACCTCCACACATGACGACGTGTTTAACAACAGCCTACACCCGGTGATTAATGGCAGCTTCGTGTGACATTTATGAACAAGGGATTGAAAGTGAGCAGCTTAAACACAGTACAAATATGAGCAAACATCAATGGTATTAAAATAATATTAAACACCCTGAGGGTGTGCATAATGCTACACAAATGTAAGTTTAGCTAGTGACACTGTTTTATTGATATGTAGGAACAACTCCTGCTGTCTGTGCCTCTGGATCGTGACATCTGAGTTACAGAGCAGAAAAGTCTCATGACAATAACTTATCTAAAAATGCTTTGAAAAGTGCAGAGTTGAAGTGGGCTGGAGCCCACCCAGTGTCCTGTACATCCCAGCTGTAAGTGGGCACTTGATCCTGGACTGGGTGTTAGTCAATCAAAAGGCCGACATGTACAGACAAATAACCAGACACACTAACAATCACACCTGCGACCAGTTTGGAGTCACAGAAAGGCCTAGTCTGATCGGGATTCAGAGGAAATTGTGCTAACCACTGACCACCGTGCAGCTCTATGCTATACTCATTACAGGAACAATAAACAGGATATAGAGTCTGTTTTTTATCATGATTTAAGTCCTGTATTATCCATGACCTCTCCGTGGAGCTGTGGCATAGGCTTTTAAATTTTTCACCTCTTTAATGCATGTTTATAGGTCTATCAACTGACAACCACATAAGATTAAGATATTTGTGTGAACAAGAAGTCCTTTGCACTTTGAACTATTTCTCATCATTTGGATCCCTTGCTGAAGAAACAGTTTTTTACTCGAACTGCATTTCAATAATGTTAACAAACCATAAAAGTAGGGATGGAAAATGAAAACTAGTTCCAGTTGGGAATCAATAACGAATCCCTCATGAAATAGGTATCAACCTTTCTACTTTCCTTATCAATTCCCTCCAGTTTGTTCTGAATATTTTGCTTATCGAGGACAGGCCAGTCAGCAGAAACAATAATGAAGAAATCAAAAATCACGGCTGACAGGAGGTAAATGTAGTCACAATAGCAACCATATTTTTTATAGAAAAACTCAAACTGCACCACTCTCTGTAAGGGGAATCACTGGCACAATTTTTTTCTACATGGAAAATCAGCAGGAATCGATAGGATTTGTTTAAGAGTCACATCAATTACCAGAATCCTTAATGGCACTGGTGTAAATAAAAAAAATAATCATTTCCCATTCCTATGTAATAGTGGGGAATCATTCTTCCAGGATGAAATGTTGGATCATTTGATCATTTTGTTGAGATCAATAATTCAGCTGTTTGGAAAGTGAAGAACAAGAAACATCTGTTTCATTTAGTAAACACACGATTAGATGTCATGATCAGAAGAAGTTTATCAAACTTGGTGGAGCATCTGGAAGCATTAAGCTGCTATCTGATCCTCTTTGGGTTAATCTCTGGGATTGGAGTCTGTTGGAGCAAACCCTGGTATCATCTGGCTGAGAAAAGATTCCCAAAAGGATACTAAACCCTCTGTTTTTCCACTAAATAGGTCGATCTTTAAAAAAAAAGCCCAAACATGTCCACATGTCATTGTTATTCCTGGTGGTCAAAAGTGACCATACAAAGGATAATAAACTGTTATCCAGTGAAATGCATGTATAAATAGCATCCAAAGGTTTATTCAGTCTGTTCTAGGAAATAGCCATGACTTTTGAAGAGTAAAGAGTGTTTTATTTTCTTGCACGACACAGTAATCGTTTTCATTAACACAATTAAGAGTTTCCTACACTGCTGGAAAAAAACAGGCAGAACAGTGTAAAGTGTTGTTAAAGGCCCTTCAGAGAATCTCAGTGTAGATATTTTAGGGACAATTAAGTGCTACGCTCTGTGACTTGAATGTAATCGCAGTAAATGAGTCCCAATCTGAGGTTCCTTAACTGAGCACTCTTTAAATTTGTCTAACTGTTGCGATGACAAAAGATAAAGTAGTAAAAAAAGTCTCTGTCAAGGAATGAGAAGGAGAAGCAGAGGAAGAAGACATGGGCTTCACACAGTAAATAGTAAATCACATGAAACTACAGGGTCACACAGAGTGCAGCACATCTTTGGAGAGAAGACACAAAGGAGCGGAGTGAATTGAGATGAGTTTTTACCTGCCAGAAGTCCGCCACAGTGGAGGGGAGCGGGCCCTGCGAGGCGATGTAAGTAGGGTTGCGAGGGTCATGGTCCATCTGGGAGAGAGGGAGCAGAGTGTGACACAGTGTTCGGATGGAGACGGGAGGATGAAAACATTCAGTCTGGGTAAAAAGACTTCCATCAAAGCCTCCATCTGGGTGGAGGAAACATTTTCCTCTGCGGCATGCTTTCATTCTCTGTCATTCATTGATTCAGTCTCTGAACTCTTGCTCCTTTCCCTCTTTTCCTTTTACTATAAGATCAGTCAGCCTTCATTGGATTTGATTTCACTACATTAGGAACAAACTTATATCTCCATTTACCATTTCTTTAAATCAAGAAGTTCTATGCTGGATATGCCTGAAAACACATTTCAGGGACAAGGGCAATGGCTAATTAGTGTCTCTTTAAAGCTCCTGAAGATAATTTTTTACTGGTTATAAAACAGACTGAGATGAATACTGATGCTTCAGTATGGCCAACAAAAGCAAACAAGACCATGAGCATTTACATAGATTGGCTCAGTGTAGTTGTTTTTGAAAGCAAATCAAGTGAGTGCTGCAGGGTAGGTGCTGGGCGGAGTGATAGGCTTTATTGTCTATGGCAAAATTAATTGACTTTTCAAATGAAACCTTTTTTCTGTTAACAGACAAGTCAATCACACAAAATTAAGAAAGTCTCCTGCACCAACAGGGGCCACCAAAGAAATCTATGCAGAGGGCAACCTTTATATTTGAAAATGCAACTCTTGAGCATTGGCATATCAATATAAACTCATTACGCCAAGGACAAATGCAGATTTCTTAATAGGTAAATGCCATCATTTTGGAGGGTGGCTACAGCATTACTTGCCCATTAAAATATTTTCAAATTCTGATACTCAATGTTTAAACTGAAACATAGTCACTGACCCTCATTCAGAGTTGTGGCTCTGCTTCATAGGCCCTCTCTCTTAGCTCTACTGCCTGGATGTAAACAAACACGGTGAACCTAGTGTAGCATTTTGTATGAGCAGCGCAATTTTACAGAATCTACCAAAATTAGATAAAATGTATGGGCTGGCATGTTAACAAGAGCACATTCAGTGCAAGTTGCAGATGGTCCTGGTTGCATAGGCACAGCTAGCAATAGCCACATTCAACTATATTTGACATAGTAGTTATTTTACAATTTATCATAGCCATTTTCCACCTTTAGCACATGTGGGTCAAATAATATAGTACTGCTATGCTTGGGTCAAAAATATAAAAAACCCCTCCAAAACCAGATAAGTTTTTGACTCCCTATAAACCAGCTCCAACAGCCCCTTACAAAATGATCAATTTTAGTGGCTTTTTTCCCTAAAAGCAAACAAAACAATATATCATGCTTCCCCCTGGCCCTGTAGGTGTTGACTGGGATGGTTTATATCAAAGTACACAAATATATACAAATATATTAGCAAACTCTTATTAAAAAGTGTTATAATAACATATAAACCCTTAAAATAAAGGCTGATCTTTTTTTTTACATTTCTGAGTAAATTCAGTTTTTTTAAATGAGTAAGAATGAATGCTGACTGACTCAAAAACAAGTTTGGTCTGCTGGATTTCAGATGTTAGCCATTTAATTGCTTTAAGTATAATCCAGACTCTCAACTAGATTTGGAAAAATACACCACTACATTCTTTGTTCAGGTATGAATTATGTTATTTTGGATAAAGCCCTGACTTGTGGAAAATGACATTGGAAAAATAAACCAATCTCTTTGTTTCATGGGATCAATACGTACTGAACTTGCTGGTTAAGCCTTTAGCGGTCCTTACCACAGCCCAAAAACAACAGAAATGGCTGTGAAACCACATTACTGCCATTTTTCAACATTTTTTGTGATGTTTCTGTATTCAGCGTAATGAGAGAGAGTGACTTTTGACTCCTGCAGGCGTCTCTAGTGAAGGATGTTGAGGTTGAATGTAATGCCACACGGGGGCACCTGATTTGAGGGACATGATTGAGACTTGATTGAGTAGGTGTTGGCTGACCCCGCCCCCGCTTGAGAAAAAAAAAATCAATAATGATGGAATTTTTATGCACGCCCTCGAGTGTCAGATGCATCAACAGAGAAGTGTTGACACATTTTGCAGGGGTAAAATGGTTGGACAGAAATCAATGCATTCTTGATGTATATTTGATCTTGAAATGATTGATCGCTCAAACAGCTGGATTCATTTGCAGCTGTTAGATTCTCCAATGCTGGTCGTCGATACAGAGAAAGTGGTATATAATGGAGAGAGTGACTTCATTTCTGTGCAGATTTAACCACCTTTGTATGTCATCCATTAATGGAAATAGTTTGTTGTTGCAGTAATTCCCTATTCATAAAACAGCCATTTAAAGAGGGAGACATCTCAGAGTGTAACATTAAGAACCACGCTAACAGAGAGCTACGGGGACGTATTTAATGGCTTTTTCTTCCTTTATAAGCCTGTTTTTCAATGCAGGCGAACATGTCAAGGACACCAAACATGAGCTCAGATGTTGAACATAGAGTTTTCATGAACTTTTGTAATCGTCGTGTATTTTTCTGTACGCCTACTTTGTCGAGCTCCTAGAGCCTAATTATGGAGCATGTCTTCATGGTTTTAATATTACCATAATGCTTTTCTGTCCCCCAAGTTTAAGATGCTCGACAACAGGATTAAGTCTTAATGCGCCAGACAGCTTTTAGAGCTGAGCTTACTACTTAAGTCCAAATTTTTAATGCAAATCAATTTATGTCTTTTTATCAGTCATTTATTTTCATTGCAGAGGATTACACTGGTCTATAGTATTCTTACTTGGGTCTTTTGTAAAAATGTGATGTTGTTTTGAGAAGAAAGTGACTTTTTGGCAAGACTTCAACAGAGAATGTCACCTTTTGTAACAGAAGATGATTTGGAGGTTTTTGTAGGTGCCTTTTCTAAGCTGCTCAGCTGGGCCATGTTTTTGTGGAGATCTATGGCAAGAGAGGCATGGCATTTTTATATTTGAAATATGTCCATTTTTTAAGGCTTTATTGTGTCATTTTTTGGGAAGGTTTTGCAGGGTTATTTTATTCTGGAGACTTTCATAGTGCAATACATTCAATCCAGTGTACCTATAAAGGAGGCTAAGATGAGGAAGACTGTTGAATTTAATTGGAAATATCCTTAAAAACTGTCTATTTTATTTTGTAGATTATAAATCTGAAAAGAAACTTTGAGAGTTTTTAAACAATTGCTTAACTTTGGAGGATTTGTTGGGCTATTTCAAGGCTTTCACGGTTTATTCTGTTCCTTTTTCTGTTATGAATTTAGAATGGAGGACTTTTAGCTTTATGTGATTTTAGGCTTTTTGTGGGAACATTTGATGTGGGGATTTCTGGAGTATTCCTCTTTGCTGGAGATTTTATATGTGATATTATTTTGAATGATTTAAAAGATTATTTATTTTGCAGTTTCTTGTGGCTTTAATTTGTTTTGCAGGATTTTTAGGGGGGGTTTAAAGGCTGTTCTGAGTTTATATTCTTTCTTCTGGTGACGAATTTAAGATGTTAAAAATATAAAAAAGGTGCCTTATTTTGAAGGTTCTTGTGTTTTTATTAGCTTTATTAGGGTATCTCTATTCGTGGAAGAGGTTCTCATGGGTTTATTTATTATGGAGGCGTTTTCAGTAAGAATTAAAAGGTTGAGGTAGTGTTATATTATATTGGTGGTTGATGGTGGGTTACTCTGTGCTGGATTTGCATGTTCTTTTGAAAATTAGAGTTATCTAGACTTTTAAAAATATTTTTTAGTTTATCTCATTTTGAGAGTGTCTACAGTGGTATTCAATTTTGTGACTTTTTTTTAATTTGGGGACTTTTTAGACTGTGATTCTGAAGGTCTTCATAGGGTTATTCAGATTTGAAGGATGATGTCATGATAATTTGGAGGTTTATGGTATTTTTTTATTTTGTACAGTACATGAGACACGGTACAAGGTAACAATTATGTCAATTTTTATGAGACAAATCATCTTTTACAGCATAAAGGTATTTAATTTTGGAGATGTAATGGGGTTGTTTTGACTTTGAGGTGTTATAAAGGTTATTTTATTTATTATGTTTGGAGCATTTTGCAGATCTTAACAGTGGCTGTGATGTTATTATAAGTCATAGGTATTTTAGATTTAATTTCAAAGGCTTGGTTTTCTGTAGCATGCTTCAAAAAGTGGATTCCCAGTGTGCAGAAACAATATTTTGGCTCAAAATTAAAATAATATATTAATAAAGTGCATCTACCTATAATGTAGCAATCCCTTGATGGCCACTTTGAGGCTGATGCAAAGCCTGAGTGACCACGAATGTGCTTTAAGTACACCTACACCTTGGCTGTTTTTCAATTTGACTTGTTTTTCTGCCTTTTATTACAAAAAAATCTCCCAAAAGGACACGTAAACGTAGCAAAACCTTCCTCATTACCCACTGTTCTTCCTCAATTAGGTATAACCGTGTTTTTCATTTTTTGCTCTTCATCCCTCCTGGTTTAAATTCTTCTCGTGGGGTTGTTAAAAAGAAAAAAAAAATCACCCGCACAGAAATGAAAGGGTGTTGCCGAACGCCGGTGCTGCCACTCCGTTTAGCCAATCTCAAGGACACAGACATGCTGAAGCTGTGCGTTCGACATCCCCGCATGAATACTAAAGCGTGGACATGAAAGAGCGGCCCTGCGTTTCTCCTGTCCTCCCCTTGCCATTGTGGGGAGAAGATAGACTACAAGAAAAAAAACGACAAAGCGAAAGTGCTCGTTGGTTTGAAGTGAAATAGCTCGTGCTGAAATGGCTCATAGAAAATATCTGTTCCCGGGGAAGGGTTGCAACTTTTTACATCTTGCTGTAGCGCCTTGATGCTATGTTTATGTGAGATAGAGAGGCTAAACACCGAGCTTGAGTTTATTTCATACCGTTTGTAATAAAAGAATGATGGAAAGGTGGGAGATTTAAAAGACACATTGTGTTTGACTTTGCAAAAAAGGGCAAAAAGGCTGTGACCAGATTCCTTCGACCTATCAAACCAACAAATACGTGTCTTGGTCCTATACTGCAAAAACGCCAATCTTACATCATTAATAAGCTCAATTTCTGGTCATAATAACCCACTAGACTTATTATGAGCCACAATCAGTTGTTGAGTCCAGACGTCTTTACAAAGAAGCTTGAGCTACTAGCACTTAGAAAAACTATGTTAGCTGTTCAGTGTCTTGATGCATTTACTCAGAGCTTCCCAAAAGGTTAGCTTCAGCCTCCATGTGGACACAAAAGGTACTGCAGATGGGCAATGAAGGTTCCATCTTTTTTTGTTTTTTAATCTTTATCTTTTTGTCAATTTGCCTTCATTGATAGATAAAAAACAGGGGATAGAGTTGGAAACCAGGGATAGAGAGCAGGGAAAGAGACACAGGAGAAAGTCTGTGGGCTGGAATTAAATTAAGGCCACCCACATATACACTAGAGCCTCCATACTTGGGGTCACGGACATGAACCACAAGGCTTTAAGCACCCAGCCAGTTGCATTTTCAATAAAAACCCACAAGTACTCAAGTCTGACAGCAGGAGTCCTGTCCTGAGGAAGCAGCATGGGAAGACAGAGATGAACCCAGCAGAAAAGAGTAGCAATGCTAAGTATAGATTAACTCTTGCTGGTGTTCTGAGCTTGTTGAATCAAATTTAGGACATTTTTAGGCAAACATCGTTCTTTAACTTAGTTCTGAGTGGCCTGACGTGGCTGGATGTTGAAAAACAATTCAGCTTCTTTCTTCTTGCATCTTCCTTTTCCTTTCCCTCCTAATAAAGTGTCGGAGCCTTTTCGAAAAGCATATCTCTCTTAAATCCCTCGTGATGTTGACAGTACAAATAGTTGTGTCACCACTTTTGGGGAGGATAACTCAAAAATATACATTTTCTGGGAATGCTGGTCATGGAACAGGAATGGTGTAATTAGATGTTGGTGGCAAACCAAATCTGTATGGGAATCACCAAATTTTTGCAATGATTTGGAAACATTGCATGATAGGGCAGTTTTCATATTTTGCCTAATAATAAGTGGTCAATGGATTTTGATGACATTTTCAGGGGATATTGATCATGGCACAAGGGAGAACTCGGTAGATCTTAAAGCTGGGGTTGGCGATTTTGGAAAACTAGCATGAATTTGAAAGTAGCATCTCCTCAGGGCTCCGCCAAAATGATGGATGCCAACCGCCGTAAAACCGAAGAAGAAGAAAAAGCCTCGCGAGAACGTCCACCTGCAGTAGCCTGGGTGGCAGCTATCGCGAGATTAGAGCAGCAGAACAAACTTAGAAAAACAAAGAGTTAATTTTAGATTTCTTGTACATCGGTCTTAAAATGTGAGGGATACTGGAGCTTGGTTGGGGTTGTCTTCCCTTATTTTCAAAGACAAAACTTGAAAGGTAAGCTTTCTCTGGACTCTGATCGTATGAGCTCTGCTATCCTGGTTGTTGTTTTCCCTGTTTTACTCCTGCTGTAGATAGCGGATATTTTTTGCTCTGGTTTAAGAACACATTATGAGTTGATTAAACACCATTTTAACCAGTATTACAAAAAGTGAATCTAAATCAAATCGCCAACCCCTGCTTTAAGTGGTGTTTCAAATCTTAATGTGGAATATTGACAAGTATTTTCGAATAGTGCAGTGTTCCACATTTTTGTCAGTAACTCACTCAAAAATGTTGGAAATGCCTTGGTGGAGGTTTGTGCTCTTGGAGCAATGCTTTTCTTTACCTGTTATTAAACTTTGTTTATTGAAAATTTGAAATTATGAGCAAACCTGGACACTTTATACATCCACATAAAGAAGCGTTAGCGTTTGCTAACAGACTCACAGCAACAGAAGCACAGAAAACAAAGCCAGTCATGTAGGCTGCTTCCTACCTTTCACCCTTTAATGTGCCTCACCTGAAAAAGCTTTTAAAATTGTTTTTTGGCATGCCTGTAAACCTCTCTGTTTAGCCTTGTTTAGAACAGACTGCTTTAGTATAAGTCCTCATGAGCTGTCTGGCCATTTCCCTTTTTTTGGGAAGAGGTTATGGCTCTAGAATTGCTGTGCTCTAAGGTTTACTGTGGCTGCACAGATATGCCTGGATAAATTCTGTCTAATTGTGATGGCTGTGGGCTTAACAAACACCTGGCTTGGAGAGTGTATCCTATCTGGTTGAGGTGTAACATTTAAAAACATGTCATTTTTAAATGGACAGTGGAAGCTTATGTTTCCAAAGGGGTGAGCAATACAACTATGCTGGGTTAAATGTGTGATTGGGCAAAAAAATGTCAGACCAGAAAGTCTCAGTATTTGGCATTATTTTGCAGTGCAGCTGTGTTCTTCCGTCTATGTGCATTGATTTCACCAATCTACTGTTTTGCTCTTTGGACTCAGGAAGACACAACAATGGCAGAGGAAACTAATACTGAATCAAATATGACACAGGTTTATCTTTATGAGCCTGAGTATAAAGAAGGAGAAGAAATTCTTCAGAATGAAATTTAGTGTGCGGAACCAATGTGCACAGGCAGAAGAACACATCCTAAAATAACGCTAGACACAGAGGCATCCTGCAAGAAAAATACGATGATTGCATTTATGTATTCAGCCCAATACAGTATGTAATTCTAATTCTTTTTACTGTTTTTATTAGAGATTATTTTGTACCCCGTACAGCACTTTGGTCAACCGATGATGATTTAAGCGTGCTCTACAAATAAACTTTGACTTGACTTGACTAAGCAAGTACGAGAAATGAATGTAAATATGAGAAACTGTACAGCAGTGTATCTTACTGGTAGTCTGAGCTTGTTCTCCTTTAAGGTACGGCGATACTGGGAGTCCTTTCGGCCGCTTCACATACCATTGTCAAGTATTCCATACAACACAACTTCAAGGATACTGAAATATCCCTTTAACTTAAACCTCTTGGTAAAGTCTACAGGTAGATGCTGTGGTAGTGGAGGGTTAAAAGCTGGAGTGACGTACTGATGCATGACAGAGCTGGCAGAGAAAGACATTTCTTACTAATTGGAAGGATGTTTGTCAGCTGACTGAATGATGCATGTCAACTAGCTGGCAGGCATTGCCCCTTTTTGCATAGCATGTGACCTTTGCAGCCTCAGTGCTTTACAATACATGTGATTATTAAACTAAGAGTGGCTGTACCATTTCAAACCACGGGGTCTTGAAAAGTATCACAGTATCAAACATTTTGACAACTTTAGTAACACCTCTGGGAGCATTTGTGTTATTAGTGCTCGAGTATTTACCCTTATCCACTCTCCTCCCCGTGTGTGTCAGCCTCTGCTTTCCTTTCCCCTTTTACCTCCCTGACCCCTGGCTTCCCAGAAAGAGGCGACAGATTATTTACTCGTAGGCCGCTGCCCCCTGAAGCTAATGAGGAGGAAGAAGGCGCATTGACAGACATAATTATCACAGTTTTGCTTGGGCTCAGCCAGGGGTCCCTTTTGTGGTGTAATTACTGTCCTTTCATGCACACACCACTGCATCCGCCATTACTTCGCCCGTCTCCAGCATTCGTTTGTGTTCCTAGCCGCACCAAAACAGTCTCTTCGAACCATTTTTCCAACACACCAATCTGTTTTTTGCTGACTTCTTCTCCAGACTGATTATGTTTATTATGATATTACTCTAAAAGATGGCGAATGTGGCGTTACAGCAGTGTTTAAATAAGCTGAAAACCGCTATGAATATGCCATTAGAGGGAATGGAGGAATAAATAGAGCATCTAGAAGTCTCCATTGTTTGTTTCTGAAGAGTAATAGGCTTTTAGTGCAGCTGCGTGTGCCCCCGCCCTCATCTATCTCCTCTGAAATTTTGGCACAGTATTTGAAATGCATAGCTTCCTGTTCCCTTTGATGGAATCCCTTTCAGCAGCCTCAGGGGAAATCATGACTGGCAATGTTTTTTTTAGGGAAAAAATACTAAAAAGAAAAACCTCATCCCTTTCCAACACTGAGGCCCTTTCTGGATGTGTGATGGGATACATTTGTTTAATCAAAAAATAATGTCTGATTCTTTTTTAGTGTGGGTAAAATAAAAAGAAGGGAGTCTCCTGGGTGCGGCCATTTTGGAAAGCAGTGAAAGCAGCCATGTGATTTACCAAGCCAGTGAAACTCCCAGCATGCAGAGTGAAAACAGAGGATCAATGCTGCCTGATCAATGACAAATCCTTTGAAACCTGTCAGAGTAGAAACCCGACCACAACAGGTGCTCCTGGTGAGCAAAAAAAAAAAAGGCTCCAGGGACGACAGATATTACCCACAACACAGAGCTTTTAATGAATAAACAATACTCACTATTGGGCTGGCATTGATGTAATCAGAGTTGCCGTGGTTATTCTCAGCTTTCAAGGTGATCCTGGAGTGATCGTCTGTAATAGAGATGCATAATTCATCACATACTTTTCCAACATTTCTCCTCCCAACACAATAACAACAGAATTTTGAACAGAGGAGGAATATAACAGAGGAATATGAGGCTGTATGAGCTGCAATTTCACTACACTTTCATCATGCAGGCTCACTGTTCTGAAGGCCTGAACTGCTCCACCTTCAATAAAGTATGTTCCAAGTGAAATAATAATAAAACATTTTATCTAAAGAAGTCCTTACTCTTCTTTTAACAAGTAGAAGTGTTGCAAGATTCATAAAATTTCCTTCCACCAACTTAAGTAGTCCTCTTAGCTCAATTTCTTCAAATTAAAGCCCTTGACTTGACTCAAGTCATTTTCTTTTATTCATTCTTGAATGAGTCAAACTTTTTATGACACTTTTATGACATTCATGATGATAAAAACAAGTTTTCAGTCAAAAAAGTCTTCTTCGGGAGTTCAATCTGATGTGACTTACCAAGTTACTCGCCAAGTTTCATCAGGCTGTTAAGAAACCTGATAAGTTCACAGATCTATAAACCTCTTCACACATGCACAAAAGCACTGAAAATTCCCTGAGTGAGCTGCACTTGTAAGAGCATTCAACATGATTTAACCCAGTTATACTCTTAAGTATAACTGGGTTAAACTGGATATACCCTGATATTCCTCCCTATCCTCCTCAGTAATTGACTGGCAAACTACAGGAAAGTACCTGCAGCGGGGGACATGTGTTAACAAGCAGGTTAGGAAATTTTCAAGTTGGTTTAAGGTATTCTTTACAAACTCTCAGGATTGCAAGTACTGGACAGGTCAAGCTTTTCATCAGGTTTCATTAGATTAGGATAAAGAGACAGTGTAAATTTGATTGCTTGATTAATCCACAACCACATTCACACATGCAGAAAACCCTGAGCATTTTTAGGCAATTGAATGCAAGCTCTTTTCAAACAGGCAACCAAGCAAGATTTCTATAAAATTCCAGGGTAACCCTTCAACAAATCCTCTCACATGTGTCCATTATAGCACAAAGTTTTCCTGTAGTTTGCATTTAATGACTGACTAATACATAAACTGCATAAAACGTAAGATTCGCTTGAATGAGTTAAATGTCTACATTTTAACATCACAGTTTTTCATCCAGACTTAACCCTAGATTTTCCCATCTGATGTCCTACGACTATCCTTTCCACACCCATTTAGGGACTGACTGTAGAAATTAAGAAAAAAACTCCCTGCAAAAAGGAACATGTGTGAATTAAGTGTGGGATTTTTTTTTTATCAAGTGACCTTGATAATCTCTAGAAAATTTCAGGATTGTAGGATTTAATAAAGTCAAGTTTCTGATAAAGTTTTTATCAGACTGTAATTAAGAAGAACCTGTTCAATCTTGTCTGGTTTATTGATCTGCAGCATAACCCCATTCACACATGCACAGAACCCTGAGAGCATCCACAGTAATGTCATAAAAGCCCTTTTAAAGCAGGATACCTTATAATTTTCTGGAAAGTTTCAGGGAACTTGCTCTAACAAAATCCTTGACTTGCTTGCTCACATGTGTCCTTAACATCAAACCTGCATTTTACCTTAAAAGTCAAATTCACACATGTACCAAAGTCTTGAAAATGCAGATGAGCTGCATACATGGACTCAGATAGAAGGATTTTTCACCCAGACTTCTGCCATGAATTTGACACACTAGCCTGTTGATATTTTTGCTTTACTTAACAGCCCCTTCTCCCCCTTCCCACCAACTGGCAGCTAAACTGCAGAAAAACCTCCAGCTTGAGAGACAAGTGTGAACAAACAAGGCGTGAAATTTTAGGGGTAGGCTCCTCTGATATCTTTGAAGAGAATTTCAATGTTGGATGTCTGAACTGGGCTCTATTTTTTTTTCTTTTACCAGGTTTCTCCTTATTTCTGAAAGAACAGCTCAACCCTTACTGGTTAACATATATATAGCCCATTCACACATGCATTAAACCCTAAAAATGCAGAATTAACCTGAATAAGGTACACTTGTAAACACAAATAGTAGGGCCTTTTGCCAAACTTTACCCAAAAATTTCCTCACTGGCACCCCAAATGTTTCCCGTCATCACACCTCCATTGACTTTGAAAAGCAAATAAAAGTTGTTGTCAGTGATGGTTGTGAAAATGCGGGTCAAGAATTTTCCTAAAAAGTAACCCAAATATTTTCTCAAAGATTCAGAGTTGTGTATGAAAATATAGCTCAGGTTTCACATGAAGTTTCATTAGACTCTGATGGTGAGACTGCTTAGTCCTTTTAGATTTTAGGATCTGTATTCCAATTCACACATGAAAATCCCTGAAGTCTCACAGAATTCACCTGGCTAAGAGGCACTTGTAAGCACAAAAAACATGTTTTTTTAACCTCAGACCTGATCCATGACTAAATACAAAATACAATTCAATAAAAATACTTACAAAGAGAAGAAAGGAATGGCACTGACCTACTCTTTTATAAAGTGTCTTGAAATTACATTTGTTTGATTTGGTGCAACACAAATAAAGACTGATTTATTGATCTTGCTGGTTTCCTGCTTTTCCCCAGCCTCTTCAAACTTTTTTGCTGTCAGGGTCAAGTGTAAACAATAAACACTGCATGGACTTACAAACTACAACGGCGTCTGAGCGGTTCCTCTTGGAGTTCTGCTCGCCCTGTCCCACACTGCAGACGCTGGGCTCTGCCTGGTAAGAGCACAGAGCCTCCCACTCACGCTCCAGACGGTTTTTGTTCTTCAAGTGGTCCTCCATGTACGACTGGAAGAAAAGAGACACCACCTTAGCTACAACTTCAAACAAGGAGCAAGAAACATGTTCTAGACAAATGAATTCATCCAAAGGCACAGTATGTAGAGGTACATTCTGGCGCCAGAGGATCTTGAGTAAACAGCAACAAAGAAGAAGTCTCCCCTGCTCCACCCAGCCCAGTTGCTTACTTGTGGTTTGATCTGGCTCTTTTCAACACAATTGCTCTCCACAAGGCAACATTTTGGACTCCAAGATGAAGTTCATACAACGAGTGAGAAAACTGTAAATGTGAAATTTCTGGTTTGTGTCCATGGGCTGTGGAAAATATCCACAAAAACATGCATGGCATCAGGGTTTGGTTACTATGATGGCCATTTGAGCTCGATCTGCAGCTCAAACCATGAAGACAATGCTGTCTAAAATCAATAAAACTTAAATCATAAGCTATCCTGATCTTTTGGAACCAGGCCAGCATGTTTATTTCTGCTGAAAAAAGCATTTTAACTTTAGTTTGCAGTGAGTCTTAGGTGGACAATAACGTAACAACATTTTCTTAACACTGGAAGTTGCCACTTATTTTGTAGCCACTGATTTCCTACCAAGTTGTCTTGGTATTGCTGGCAAAATTATCAAGGAACACAGCTTTTAACAGCTTTTCTCCCTTATAATGTGAAATTCTTTGATAAACGCATTAAGTGTTTTGAAGACAAAGCCTGTGGAGTGCATTTTATATTGAAAAGAGTAAACAGCTCATAACAATAAGTGCACATTTTAAATCTCCAGTCAACTAGGGAACTCTTAGCTTGAACACGCTGTTACAGGGGTTAGTGGTGGAGGGATAGAACAAAGGCATTATGGAGGGCCTGAAACAATTACACAACACAAAACAAGAAAAAGATACAGAAACAGAACAGCAGCTTCCATTGGCAGTTCAGTCTCCCTTCAACATCAGTCTTAAGTGCAATATTCAGTGTTTCCACTTCAAGTTGTCACTGAAGCACCTTCACAAAAATCACTTTGACAAGATATGTTCTGACTAGAAGTACTACCTGGAGGTTTAATGCCCACAAAAGGTATTGGATTGCAGGATGAAAGTGCAGAAATGGGCAAAGAAAAAGGTGATGTGTGGTATGGGGCTGTCTTTGCATCTACATGCAAGAGTTAAACATGCAGAGTTTGGAAGTTGAATTCTCAGGAAGTTGAATTAACATACAGTGAAAAGAGATGATGCCTAAAAATCTGAGAACTTCGACCTTGATGATCAACTTAGTTATCTTTTAGTTAAGGTGGACATTTGTGCAACATTTGAAGAAAATCCCTCAAGATTTTCTTAAGGTATGACATTCACAGGGAAGAAGTAAACATGAAAATCAATTATTAGACCAGAAAAGATTCACTAATATTACCTGTTGTGACAAGAAAAATTACCTGAATGTCAGATCAGTCACTCAGCTGTAAATAACGGTTTTAGTTTTATTGAGAACTCATAAAATGTGATTTAATATGAAGTCATTCCTGGTGTTGATAAGTTACAGACATGTGACTAGTATGACCTCACTTATATTTTGTGGACTGCTGTTGTCAATAGACTTAATCACATTTCAGCCATTAACTGCAGAGATTCATTTTGAGCCACTAAAGTAACAGAAAGTGTCATGAATACGGAACAAAGCTGTCACTGAAGTCTGTTCACCTTAAAGAGACTCACAAAAAATGGTAGACCTGACTAAAAAGACCACTGCACAGCAGTCAGACAGCATGTTTACGGTGAGGGTCAAAAGGGAAAAACAACCAGCGCCCAGCAAGGTAATTTGGGGATTTTTGAGTGCCACAGCAAAAAAGTCTGGGCAGGTTTTGAACTCTGCTGGTTTGAACGATAAAAGGCAGAAACTTCAATCGAACTGGAGGACAGGAGAACATCCAGATTGTCTGTGGATGCAGGTGTATAGATTTAGGGCTCATGTTGTCAAATTTGGGAAAAGTAGTTGCATGACTGGGTAAAAAATACTTCAGGATGCTTCAGGATCAGAAGATAGCAGCAGCTGGATTGTGTAAATCTGCAGCCTGTGGCCCTCATCAGGCAGATCCTCCTTGGTTTAATGAACATTTATACTTCTACAGACCCAAATCAGATTTTTAGGTAATCAGAAAGACAAACCAGAATGACCATATTAAAGTTTGTCTTCAAAGTTAGTATTCAGCTTACACTGATTTATTGTATAAAGGCAGCCATGTTAAGTGAAATGCTAAGTTTAAAATTGTTAGCATGAGCATTAGCCTACAAGGTGTTTCAATTGCATATTATAGTCGAATGACTTGCAGATACATCAAAGTATAATTTAAAGTCTTGTTAGAATGGTCTGTTAGACACGTAGGTCCACCACAGGGGCATTTTCCTTTACTTAGCGGAAACATCTATTAAGTTACATGCTGGACAGCATCATTTTTGCTGTCAAGCTGAAATGGCACAGTGTGTGACATCATGTGCAAATGGTCAATAAGTGTTTTGATCTCTTTTATTTTGGGGGGTTGCATTAATATCTGTAGACATTCACTTTAAAAAAAAGGACCGCCTTAACACCCCAGGATGTTTTGTCTCCTTAAAGGAGACATATCATGCTTGTTTCTCCTTTTCACTATGCCAGACTAGGATGCCTGTAAAGCATTTCTGCCCTCAGTACAAGTCATTTAGTTCCTTCATTGCACCACAATAGCGTTCTCAAAATCCTCATTTTAAGCCATTATCAAGCTCTCGTTGAAACACGAGGATCTAAGGATGACCTACAGTTACCTTGCAGCGTCACAGCCCTTTGTGCTCTGATTGGTCAGTTCTATCGGGGGCTGAGCCTGCCTGTCCTTCTTCTTCTACTGTATTTTCCGGCAGGCTCAAAGCAGCGACCGCGTATTGAGTCCCTCTACAGGCCAGAGCTGGTAATGAGTGAATGTGAGCTAGGGAGCTATATACCCCTGCTGGTGGATGTGTTCCTCTGTGATGATTTTGTGGCTAACGGACATCACAGAGGAGGAAGTGTTATATCAGATTACTCCAATAAAAAGAAAGGTACCTCGTGACGTAATGACGTTTGAAATCTCGCGGACATCTCGCAATGACCTATTTTCAGAGGCATCAAATCTCGTTCTAGGATATCAGAAAAAATACAATATCTCATTTTTTGAAAATTAAGGGGGTGTAAGGTCTTGTTTTCAAATTTATTATATTATATGTAAGTATTAAATCATGCATCAGCATGATATGTCTCCTTTAAGAATGAAGCCCATCTTTGGGTCAGAGTGGACATTTGAACAAAGTTTAAGGAAAATGAACTGTTTTTTTTTTTTTTAGATATGTGAGATATCTGTGGCCTTGTGGAAATCAAACCACTAGATTCTTAAGCAAAAGAGGAAAATTGTGTAAAGTTTAGAGAAAATCCATCCACAGTGTTTTAAAGATATTACGTTCAAAAGTCTGATAATACCAAAAATTTGTTCAGCTTTTAACTGTTGAAAATATTTAAGGTGATATTCGTGCTTAAAAAAATATACCTAACTTTTTTAATGCTTTATGAATACTTCTTGGTCATTTTGGTTCATAAATACTTCATATTGTGTCTTTCAGGTGATGTTTTGCAACAGATTTAGGATTTAAATTCATATTTACCACAACGTAGCTAGCTCAGGATATCTTATTGTTATGTTTTACATTGTTTTGTGTTATTCTTTGACGAATACACAAACTGGAGCTGAACATTAAACCTTTGCCAACAGCCTCTCTCCATTAAAGCCCTGATCAGGTGTCATGCGGCATTATTGTCTTCTGCAGCTGAACGCCGTGACAACTGGCTGAAGAGGAGGAGGAGGAGGCTTAAGATCTAGGCGGGGAAGGTGTGCTGCTAATATTTGTGTGTTTGTGTGTGTTTGACCGAGAGAGGTGGAAAAGAAAATCACACACACAATTAAGACTCCTGAAAGGTTTGTCTGCATTGGAAATACTTCAGGGGTGTTTCAATCACGTCCCTCACTGCTTGCACAGCCACTGATAAGATTGTCTGCATTTAAGCCGTCGCTTGGAGAAGACAAAATTGAATTCACTGGAGAGACAAAGATGGAAAAAGAGAAAGGGGGGAGGGGCAGGGGTTCGTGTTGTGTTTTTGTGTCGGTGCATATATATTTTCCCAAACCGGGGCAAGTCTTAGGAAGCTTAGAGGGTGTATCTGGCAGGACAGCTTCTCTTTAACGTGGTGCCGTGCTCCCCCTTTTCTCTCCTGTGTCATGGCTCCCCCTCCCAACGGGGTTAAATGGTTTAGTCTGCTATTGTGTGAAGCAGAAGATTACAGACTCATAAACTGATGTCAGGGATCAGCTGGCTAATACAATGAAAGTGATACCCAGATGTGGCGGGTTTTTATCCCGTCTTAAAGGCGGTGTAGGTAGGCTGAGCGGAGAGGTGACACTCCATTGTTAGGCACGACTTATTCTTTCCTGCCTGTCAAAAAGAAAATCCAAGCCTTTGCCGATCTATACAATTCATACCTTGATGATAATCACAAATAAGCTTGTCCGACACTTAATAGGCAATTACCCTTTGACAGGAGATGCATACAAAGGATGCTAGGTGACTTACGAGAGCATTTTAAACTCTACAGACAAAGAAAATCAAAGTTTTATTGTGAGAAATGGTCCCAAAGGTGCCAATCAGGTCTTAACAGCTACACAGAGAACAAAAAAGGAACTCTTATGATTAATGCAGCTTCATAATGAGAGGACACAGAGGCACACTGTGTTCTGTCTGAGTCCATTAATGGCCTAACATGATTTTCTGAAACATCTCTGCTTTCAAACGTCTGATCCCTGTTTGAGCTAGAGCTGGGCAAAGTAGACCAGGAGTCATGTCCAACAAGTTTTAAGCTAAATAATGTCACATAATATCTTTAAGTGTGTTACCTGTTGAAATTGAAGTCACAACTGTTAGAATGAATTTCAAGTTCTGTCAATTATTCTATTTATCTTTAAGTCTTCTATCTACGTTTAGTTATCAGTGTATCAATTAATTGTCCATGTTTTAAGTCTTACACATGTATTAGTCTCCCATATGAGTATCTGTGATGCAGACTAAGAGTCTGGCACTGAACCAAGAATAGCTCACCACACAACATGTTGTCTAGAGTTACTTGTGACCATATAAAGGATCTGCAAGCATGTCTGTAAACACATACAATGAATTACATTTGTATCCGTTTAAGTCCACCAGATCTGTTCCTGGCCATATACAAAACCATCCATACAATCACCAGTCATGTCTGTAGTCCTGTCTGTATTTGATCACATTTCATACTATCACCAATACAAGAATTAAAGTCTTACATAATCCAGCTAAATAATGAAAAATTGATACTGAAATCTGTTTAATACCACAAAAATGATATCTGCAACAAAACAGAAGTCCAGGACAGCCAGTGTTGGGCAAGTCTTTACTTTGAATTATCAAAAGTTGTGGACATACTTTCATACACTTTCTTGATTGTTGACAAAGTACTGGAAACATTTCAATATACCAAAGTTTTCAACCTTTTGTCTTGCTTAAAATGAACAAATCTGCATTTTGTTCTGTGGTATTTCCAACAAAAACAAAAAACTTAAAGAACTTCAGTTATATTATACAAACCTTAAGATGAGGAGCACCATGTAAATTGTACAAGTCAGTTGGCTACAATTGGAAAAGGGGACGGCACTGTTAAGGTTTCATCCTCTTTTTAAAGACTGTCAAAGTTAAAGTAAAAAACAGAAAGCACAATTCTATTTTTTAGAATCAAACAATATAAAACTGGTATACAATTCATACCTTGATGATAATCACAAATAAGCTTGTCCGACACTTAATAGGCAATTACCCTACTGACAGTAGATGCATACAAAAGATGCTAGGTGATGCTAATTGGGTGAATAGGGCCACTTAGTTTTGTTGTCATTTGTTTTGAAATTATCAGAATCCCTTTAACTAGATGTCTGTGCCATCAATATGTCAAGATACTTAATGAATTTCTGTCATTTTCTTAACCAAAGAGGAACTCTGTCTGAAGATGTTGCATTGTTTCCCACTCATTTGGGGATTTTCAGCTTTAGGTATCTGGTCAACCCACCTTGACAGTTTGGGTACCACCCATTATGTTTATATCAGATAGTACCTCTTCAAGGTGGGTGGGACTGTCATTGTATGGCGGTGCAAAACTACAGTGAAATCTTCACATTGGAAACAGAGGTGATAGATCCTTCTCTGTCAGTATGTGCTTATCATCATAGTAAGGCGATGAGTTTTGTTCTGGAAAACAGTTGAAAGTGTAAAAACAACACACAGTCTGAAGCAGGGGAAAATCTGGGAGATCGTACAGAGGCAGCAATGTGGTGAAGTGTTACAGTGTCCGTGTCAGATAGGTCTATGTTGTCGTGGTGATTCTCTGACCATCCAGTGGTCACCTGTGTCTTCACACCACAATTGAGTCCAGGCTTAGCACACTAGAAATCTCTCTATAAGTAATGCGAAAAACTATGCCAGGTACATATACAATTCCCGACGTAAAACCAGAATATCTGAGTACAGGCAAGTTCAGTTGATATCACATTGTGGAAAAGCCACTTTGGACAATCAAGTTATGTTTACAGCTACCCAAGTACATTTGCTGGACAGTTTTCATTTTCTCTATGTGCATTACACAGCCGTCCACTGCTACTTCTCTCTCATTATTTATTATTTTATTCAAAAGATATACTTGTACACTGTTGGGAAAATCCTCTTATCTCAAAAAATGCTCCTCTTCAATAAATTATAAAAATGCTTGATGACTGGATGAATTGAATTGTCCTGATCTTTTTGTACTTTTCATTGGTTTAGAATTTATTAAACCCATTCACCAACATGAAGGGTGACTGATAGCACTGTTTTATAAAGTAAAATAAAAGTCAAAAAAATGGAGATAAAAGGTTTCGGCCTTCCAATGACAACATTCAGGTTGTCTCATTGAAACACAGGTTCTTATTTTCAATACAGATCTGTTACTTCTTACTACCAAAATTATTCAGCTGTACTGTATTATTAGATGATGGTTCCAATTCACCACCTCATCAACAATAGACCAGATCTCACAGCTGATCTGCTGTGATTAGGACAGATTAGACAAAGCACTTTAAAACTCATAAAACTTTCTGTTTTCACAGGACAAACCGTTGATGAATCTTGTCCAAACAGCTGGAGAGTGCACAATAAAACTACAGAATAAAGTCAGGTGGGAAGACCCCATCAGCTGCTGCAAGGCATCAGCTGCAGTGTTTTGTGGTTGATAAGTGAGTGAAAAGGATACAGCTGGAATAATGTCCACTTAAACATCCTATTATATGATATATGAAATGATCGCGGTGAAACTCCAGCGGACATGACGTCACCGAGCGACGGCCGCTGGTAGCGGTTACCAAAATGAGGTATTTATGGACGCGTGACGCTACGTCAGTGGGCGACGCGATTTTGGTAGCTGGGTCGCTTGCGGTGTGAACGCAGCATTACACAGAAGTTAGCATCATAGCAATTCAGCAAAAAGCCAATGGGAGTTTCCTCTGTGTTTTGGATCAGGAAGAAGAAGATGAAGCAAGAATATACTCTAATTTTGTGATATAATCAAACAGGTATCAGTATAGTTTACCTTTTGCCTTATAGCTGAAAATACACCATACACCATTAAAACTACATCTATTCCCCTCTCTATAGATGTACTACTTAATTTTACTGGTCATTTTATGCTCTTTCTTATCTATCTAATTAAAACTTTAGTAACCTTTGGATGGTTAATTATATAAATACTCTTTTAGTAATATTAAAATCCTTACCTAGCCTTTATTTTCAAACTAGATTATACTGTGGTTCATAAGCAAATTGTTTTCAGAGGTGCTCACTGTAAATAATTCTTTGATAACACATCAGGCCCTGGTAATTTTTCTTTGACAGCATCAGCAATAAAAGAACTGTATAAATGCTTTGGTCCAACCCAATATACAGTACCATTTAAAAAAAACAAAACACACAACTGTATCTTTTAACTTGATCTATTTCCCAACACTAATGTGTTCTCTTTGAGTTGATTATAGACACAAAATGATTTTTCAGAAACAGGTCCCTGCTGTTATACGTCTCATCCTTGTTTGAGCTTTAATTCTGCATGCACAAATAATAAAAAAAAGCAACAAAAAACAGTCCTGTTAATGTCAATTCTAATGGCAGGCAGCACACATATTTGCATGTGTGCCGTTATGCACCGCCCACACAAACACACAGTTGCTGTCTTCCTCGGGAAAATGACAGCATGCCATTATGACCACTTGACAGAGCCTGTCACCACTGTGCTCTTGTCACCCCGCACAAGTACTCGGTGCTCGCCAGCCTGACAGCATCCCACCTCCCCGACCAATATTACATCTCCATGTACTTGATAAATCCACTCTGAATTGCATCCCATTCTATTCAAACGATGCCCCCGAATCGATTGCATTCCAAATTCATATTTTTTTTTCTTACACAGCTTAATGTGATGCAGCCAGCAGAGGCCCTTATCGAAGCCCTTGCGCTCCTAGGGGGAGGCAGCGGACCGTGGCGTATTCCAGAGACAGGGTAACGAAGGTTTAGTGAATGGGGGGATTATGTCTGCCAATCAGAGGGCTGGGATGGGAGGCCTGGGTGTCAGGGAAACAATGTCTAATCCTTCCTAAGCAGTATCCTCGGCTGCAGAGGGTGCTGGGTGAAATCAGGATGAAGGGACAACCAGGGGAGCCAGACACAACAGGTAACACATTACTGTCAGACTCGGCTGTCAAATTAGATGAACAATACTGCTCACAGTTTGTACACGGGGACTTTATGATATGATAAGGAGCAGTGGATGTGAAAAGGGGAGTCAAAAATATATATTTGTTTGATTAATGGAAGAAAAATAAAAGGAATACATCTATCCTCATTCGCAGTATAATGTGAACAGCATTTGCAAGAAAATATTCAAATCCACTGTACAATGACTCAACTTTTCTAAATGTATTTTTGTTAAGTTTCTTTGCCAGACAAGTGCTAGACAAGTCAAATTTTTTGTTTTTGACGGTCACATATCATGCATACTAACCTCTTTTTTTTTTTTTTATTGTTTTTATGTAAAATAATACGTCCATAGGCTATCCAAAAAGCCACTGTGCATGAAAAAAATCCACTCTCTTTCCAATCCTTTCAGGAAAAATGTGCTCAAGCAATCAATTTAAAAATGCTTAATCAGTTATTTAGTTTGGGGGATAGGCCATCTCCTCTAATAACAGGACACAGTCCCTTAGACAGGTTGGTTCAACCCAAATGTGGCTCTATGCGGAAGAATGTGTCCAGGCATGTCTATGTAGCCACAGTGAACATTAGAGCACAGCCCTGAAAGCTAAGAAGGAGGACTAATATTCAATTCCTGAGTGGGACATCTGGAGCTAGTGAAAATTTGTCTTATTTCTTAAACGGCCTGTATTGTTATAGAGACCAGCATATCAAACCACAATGACAAGACATAAAATGAGTTTGTTGTTATAGAGAGATGGGATGTAACATTAAAGACGGCCACAAAAAACTTTGTTTCTTTTTGCCTACTGGTGATGGGCCATTATTATGCTGTCATCAGCTGTTCTGTTGCCCAAAGTCCCCTCATACCATTTACCACTTTTCCCTGACACATTGAGTCTTAGGCCAAACTTAACATTCCAGTGTCATGTAGACATACTACTAAAACTACACTGTAGTACCAAAAAGTAAACATAAATTCCCATTCTATTGATAAATTTTACACAACAAGGGAGAAAAGCTTTTAAAATAACAACAACATTAAAAGCCTTGCTAGAGGCTGAAACTTGAGCTTTCCAGTCTCATTCAACTTAATTTATAAAACATGGTTATAAAAACAATTCTGCTTACCAAAGTGATTTCTAATATCCAATACACAATTGACGCACATGAAAATTAAAACAAGAATCTTAAGAAGATACAACAAACAGGTGTTAACTAAAAAAGGGACATAAATTTGCTTAATAGACCTTAAAAACATCATAAGAGGATAACAATAGTCGATGCCGTGAGATCAAAATGCCATTATTCTTTTACGGTTAAAAGGGAAAAAATCGTTTTTAAGATAAGGTTCAAAGGCTGCAGGCTTTAGAAGAAAAAAGCCAGAGTGACATCAGCTATTAAGCTACCAAAGTAGGCTTTTGAGACCACACTGCTGAGACTTCCATTTTGTAAATACTGTATCAAATAACTTTAGATCTAGACATAGAGGTATGGATGAGGCTGGACTTAAGGCTGTATGACTTCGATTGACAAAGCTAAAGTGGCATTTCTGCCTTAACTTCATTTTTCAACACCCCCAGATGTTGCTTGGTCACAAAACAAAACAAAACCAGATTTTAGGAGCATAACCTTCTCATTTATTCATGAAATGTAAACAGGTGTTTACTGTTTAGTAAACAATAGGGATGTGGTCTCAGAACAACCCTAGTTCAGAACTGATAAGAAACAGCTCAAGAAATTGATAGCATTACTTTTTTAGCATAACAATTCCCCTACCCATGCTTTCCATGATGCCATGCAAATCACGCTGTATGACACCAACAGCTTAATTTCTAGTATCTACAGCTGTGAGAATTCAAGCAAAGGGGAAAAAAGAGAAACTTGTCCACTTAGAGGGGATATTAGGAGTGCCATGTGCTTGACTTTGAAGACCCTAAAGATCTGTTCAGGCCTACTTTTTTCCACAATGGAATCAATAAGAAAATTGGTAACAAATTGGACATACAGGCAAAGTGCACCAGAAAATTCCTAAAGGATTTGTCAGTACTGCAAGACAGGCCAGTTTTCCTCATTTTCGGTAACAACTCAATCAGTTCTTAATGGATTTGGATAATATTTTCAGGAAATGTTGGTCATGGGACAAGGGAGACATGCATGCATCTTAGTGTTGATCCAAATAGGTATGTTGATCCAGGAATGCTTCAATTATTTGTTGGCCGTGCAAAATATTAGTGTTTTACACAATTATGACAATAAATTGACTAACAATTTTGGAGATGCCTTGGTGCAGGTATGTGCTCTCAAGGGCTTGTAGTTTTTTTTACATTGTTTTGGACAGAAAGGCCCCTGGTGGGTGTACTTGAATATGTGAACTTAAATGGCTGATTACGTGAACTTCAAAATGTAACAGAAATTAACTAAGGGTAGAAATGTAGCATACATCTGAAGTGTTTTTCTTTGCCTCAAAATTAAAGTCAAGTCAACTTTATTTATAGAGCACCTTCAAGAAGACAGCAGTCGATCAAAGTGCTGTACACAAATACATAGAAATAAATAAATATAACAATAAAAACAATAAAATTAAAGTTGCCAGCATAATGAAAAAAGAAGCCCCCAGACACAAATTGTTGATTTTTTTGTCATTCTTTTCAATAGAAAGGTGCTAACAGCAACTGTGTCCACGTTACAGCCCTGCTTCCACTCAATGCATGCATTTTTTCAACACACTTGTGGAGGAAAACACATGAAGTGGCTGCTGAAGTGCTGTCCATGGTGCTGAAAAGACTTACAATGCTGCTGAATTAGTAGCACATGCTTCCATGTTACCATCCCCGTCTACATTTTGAGGTGTTAAATCATTGCGTAAGTATCTTTTGTGCGGCTGTAGCACTATTCTGCAGCTGACAAAAGCAAAAAAAAGAGTGAGAATGGAAAATGTAAGACAGCAAAGGTGTGTCATAGCTTTGGAGGAAAAAAACGGGAGATGACTCAGCACGCAGAGGCATCCAATTTCAGTTTTGAAGTTGGAAGTCGTTACGCAAGACTTTCTAAGTCTCGAGGTGGGATCGAAACAGTGGGGCACAACGTCATAGTCTCATTCGCGGTGGCTTAGTTGGTCTTTGTGTATTCTTTGTGTGTGTGTTTGTGTGAGGTGATTGAGCCTGAAAAGAAAAAAAAAGAATCTCCAGCGTATGTGGTTTGGAAAGCTGAGTATTCATCATCCTTCTCCACACGGTGTGAGCTCCAAAGAGCGAGAGAGGAGAGATGAGAGGAGAGGAGAGCAGAGATGGGAAAATATAGGCCGAGATCAGCGATAACAAGGCAATCTCACACATGGTTTCATGTGAGATGGCGGCAGAATTTTAAAAAAGAGCACCCTATAGGACATCTTCATGTCAATCATGGCATGAAAGAGATGTAAAGGTCCCTCTGTGTTTTACCTTTTCCTCATTGCACGGGCTGCTGTGAAGAAAGTGCAGCTAATAATAACAGCTCCTTGAAATGATTCACAGAGTGTCTTTTGTTATTGCAGGGCTAAATGCTTTTCTATTGTCAATGTTTTCAAAAGGGGCCTCACAAACAAGCCTTGACGAGTGCAACAAAACCCATCTATTACCACCAATACACGGCATTACTCAGATTCACTCTCATTCATTACAGCCTCCCAATATAAAAGCGAGACATGCAGTGTGATGAATGCTCTCTCCATTAATGGAAACACTGCAAGGCATCTATCCATCTCCTTTATCAAGCTTGTCTCAAATGAAAGGAGCCAAAGTTGTGCAAAATTAAAACAATCCATTGTGTGTTTGTTGAAGCGTAGGCAAACTGACAAAAAAAGCCTTCTCAACCGGAATGAAAACCTAACAAAACTTCTGAAACATCCAAATGACAATAAGATGGGTAATGATGTTTTAGTTTTGAGTAGCTCCCATCATGCAAAACAATGTCTGCACGCCGTGCAAGAGTCGAAGGAGGCAAGAGATGGAAATGACAGTGAGGAGAGGCGCAGGACAGAGTGATAAAGGGAGAAAATGACACAGTAAACGGAGGAGAAAAGTTTGGGGGAGAAAAAATGGAGACAAAGGAGACCAGATAACGCAAAAGGGGAGAAAAACAGCAGGAAGAGTGATGAAAAAACAGCCAAGATAGCAGGGTTTGGAGCAGGATGAGGAGAGAGTGGGATGAAAAAGAGAGACATCCAAACAGATAAACAGAGAGAAATCATGCTGTTTGTTTTCAGCACTAGAATTATTTATAGACAGTAGGAGTTTGAAAGAATAGACTAAAACATACACTCATACTAAATAACTACGTACACAGCCCATCTATTCAGAACTGGTCTTTTACCTTTTGAGTTTAATGTACCCCCAAATACCCTGAATGATGATCTGTAGTGTCCTTTAATCAACACTTTTCAAAATGTTCAATTAGTATTTCAAAAGAATAATACAAAACAGATTCTTCATCAAATGTATACAAAATACAGGTACAGTAGTGGCCAATATTTTATTTAGTTTACTATTTACTTAAACTGTTAGACTAATAAATTCTTTTTTTGCTTTTTAATGAATATAGCCCCATAATACAACCAGGGGTGGACAACTCTTGACCTGGGGTCACAGGTATCTCTTTCACTTCCTCAATGCTGCCAGACAGTCATTTTCAAATATCAGAAAATGCTTATTAATGAATGAAACCTAACAAAAACTACTATGAAAATGTTGCCATATTCCTGACATTAGCTAACCATCAGTATTTTTAATTTTCATTCAACTTATGTAGCTCATGTAGTAAGACTGTATGTACAGTTTTCAGCTAACTAACAGTACTTTTCATTGCCTTTTTTCATTTACAGCACTATAAACTTACTTTACTTACTTTATTTAAAGCAATGCTGTGTTGGCAATGTAGCTAACTAGCATACATATGTGCATGTTCATTGATTACTAACTAGTTTCATCAAGTACCCCATGTTTTAACATTTGAAGAAAGCAATTTAATCCATTGAAAAAGAAATTCTAATTGCAAACTATTCAAAATGTTTAATAACGTTAGGCTTGCCTGTTTAGACCATACACTCACAATTAGCCAGCAGGATGGCTAGAGATACCAATTTTATTCCAAGCTAATTTTTAAAACACATTTCAACCTTTAATCCATCCCTAAGAAAGTGGTATTTTTTCTTTAAAACTTTGCATTGATGGCTTTTTTAAATAATTTATCATGCGGACACTGATTTAACCCTTAATCTAAAGTGCTTCTGTTTTAGCCAATATTAATTGTAAACTAGCTATTAGCCTAATTTCCTTGACTGTAACATTTACAACATTTCCGTCATTATTTAAAGAAAGGAAAATACAAATATATTTCAAATCACATAGCCTCCCAAAGTCAAATATTGAATGACAAGCAGCACAAAGAATAATGATTTTATACCATCTGCGCCTTTATCATTGCTTTTGTCGAAATATGTTTGCTAATGTCTGTCCATTACAAGTATTAGCTTGATTCTGCAAAGTCTGACTGTTTTGCCAAGACTACAAGATTACGATTAAAACATCTACTTTTAGCTACGAATATCCATTTCTACATTTATCTTCTCCGTTCCACATTTGTTATTGTTAAAATTATTATTATTATTTTACAAAAGACTATTTGAAAAAGGCTATGTTGGCAGCTAACTAGTTTGTTTTAGTACATTTCAGCGAACAGTCCTTTCTATACAGCTTGCAAAATCCATTGTGATTTCTATAACTTTTTGTACAGGCTCAAATAGCCGAACACTAAAATCCTCACTACTGGCTAACCGTGTTAACCAACAAGATCGTTTATTGTATTTAGCTACAAATATCCACCAGTCTTAGCTAGCTAAACCTGTTAAAAATAACACTAGCCTCTCAGACAGTCTACAGTAAAGTCGTTTATATAACCTTCTTATCTGAGAGTAGGGTGGAGCTATTGAAAAGTTACAATTTCGATTACTACTTCCCACAATTATGAAACAGAATAATCTAAATTCAAAGATTACCAAGCCTCATGACATGTTGCACAAGTTTTATGCTTTTCCCCAAAATGCTTTTTTTAATCTTTAACTATTAGCATTTTCTACCTTACCTTAGTGCTAAGAATGATGCACACAGTGTTTGCTGTAATATCAGTGAGTAATTGTGTTTTATAATCATGATACCAATACCAACCAAAATAATTGTGGTTATAGTTTCCCCATAATCAAGCAGCCCTACCCGAGAGTTATCCATTGACTTAGACCTAGTTTTCTATGCTAGCTGTCACTGGCAAGTTTTGTTTTAAAGATTTTTTCCTTTGCACATCAGGGTATCTTTTTTTATTTTAGTATTAATAAAATCATGTCTTTCTGAGCATTTCCATGATCCGCAAATGCTGTTAGACTGCTGTTCTCACTGACTATGAATAACTGATATAACAGCGTGACTTCATGTATAATGTATGTGAAGAAAAGCAGAAAACTTTCTCAAACTATTTGCAATCCAGCCCCAAGGTTCAGTGCATATTCAGTGAGACATGACATGTTGTGGTTGTCCAGTAGTAACTATCTGATGCTCTGAACCACATAAAGTCTCCAAGGGCCTGACAACAGACCTTAGATCCAGCAACTTTTTCTCCTTCTTCACTTTCTCCTCCACATGAATCACTGCTCATAGTACCCTGTTGCTGAATAAAAAAACTCACCAGGATCATGTGTCCAGTTGAGATGTCCATGTTGGATGGCACTGGCTCTTCACACCAGGAGGAGGTGCTGCTGCGGGTGGACGGGCTGGCTGCAGGTCCATCGCTGAACTGGGACGAGACGCTGTTGAGGCGTGAGTGACGCAGGGTCTCCGGCCTCTCCACGCGCTCTGACGTCCTGATGGCCATACGCTGGCGACACAGCTCCTGGGGATTACAGAATTTTATGTTAAGGCACTGATTGAGAAAGAAAAAAAAACAGCCTCTTTAGACTCCTTGCAAGGTCTTCATCCTCTTTTCACACACATAACAATAGTTTCATGTAGGTTATGTGCTTATCCTTTCTGCTTGCTGCTGTAAATGCACATCCTAAAATCCTGTATCTCGGCTGACTTGATCTGCCCTCTCTCGCCTGTAGATTAATGGCTTATCCTTTTGGATTATGGAGCTTATACTAATTATGTCAAAAATACATGGTTGAGAAACCCCTACAATGAATTATAGAATAAATTCAGTACATCACACACCTTTCTGCCACATGAATTCTCTGAAAATGATATTTTTCCTGCCAGGAAAGTGTCACTTTTGAGTAAAATAGTGCATCAAATTACCACATTCAAACTGCAGAGTTGGGAAAAAAAACCTTTCTTTACAAATACTCATGACTTCCTCCTGCAGAGAAAGTCAAACACTGGGAGAATCTTTTCATCAATCAAACAGGAGTTACACTTTAATACACATAACCGCAGAAAACTCCAAGAAATCTTAATGCATTGGCACAATTGTAAAGTATAATTTCTTTTTTTGATTGATAGCTCCAGGTTTCTGAGAGTTGCAGAAAGAGGAACATCAAGGAAGATTACACTTCTCCCAATGACTCAGCTTTTCTCCCTCCTTTAGTCAATGCAGAGACAGGCCATCAAAAATCTGTGGACTAGGCATTATCTACTCAGCAATACGGCAAATAATGTTTAACTATGAAAAATAACAGAAAACAGTTTAATGGGAGAAATATTCTATGTTAACAAACAAACACGGCGTCATTTACACACTTTAAATGGTTCATTCTGTGAGAGGGGTGGGCAACTTTGGTAACAAAGAGACTGCATTAATATTCTCACTGCCAGGGGGCCAGATTTATCAAACTGATGGACTGCAATTAGACATGCTCCTTTTTTAATTAGACCAGCATTTAACTCAAAGAAAACAGTGGTAATGTTTTGGGCTGATCACAAAGGTAGAGTTAATCTAAATAAGGAAATGATTTATCTGTTGATACAAACTATTTGAATACTTTCAGGAATGCTTAAAAAACATTTTCAAGAAATTATGGCAGATATTTTAACTAGTATTTCTCATTATGATCTGTTATTGTTCATTCACTGAGGGGAGATTTTAGTCATCTGGAAGCTTCAAGCAGAAGATAATACAAGACTTCTCCCCATTTAGCTAAAACCAAACACAGTGTAGCAAAATATCTGGGGTCTTTTTGTCTTAAAGATGACTTTTTTTTGGCATTTTGTGCCTGTATTGATAGAAGAGAGAGTAACAGTGGATAGGCTTGTGAAAGGGGGATGAGAGAGAGTAGGGGGAGACACTCTGCTAACTGACCACAGTCTGGATTTGAGCCCGGCAGAAGTAGGGATATGGGTCATGCCTGGTTGTTTATCACTCCACCAAACCAGCAACCCATTTGTTATTTTTGTTTTTTTGACTGGAATTAAAAGAACAGGAACTCAGCCATCTGTAATCCAGAACAGGAGCGGGATCTGAACTGGACAGATATGTTGGCGACATTTGCCAATGATTATTTATTTGTCCAAATAATGCCTTTTTGGTTTTGTGTACACAATCACAAACTTAGCTGCACTTTTTTTGTTGGCAATATTCATTCATCATTGAAACCCTGAAAGTTTCACCAATGTGTCTAAACATTGCCAACTTACTTGTGCAGCTAAGACACTGTCAGAAGAGTTGCTTGCAATTTTACAGATTTTTAAGGATTTTTTTTTCCAGAGCAGCATGGTGGTGCAGGAGGTTGTGTGTGTCCCTCACAGCAAGACGGTTGCTAGTTTGAACCCTGTGTTGGCCAGGGCCTTTCTATTTGGAGATTTCCATAATGGATGGATGAGTCATTTTTTTTAATTTAGGGATAAAATTGCAAAGAAAAATATGTCTGAAACATTGCAATATGTTTAGCCAAATGAGGGAGAGCACTACATGAACTGCACAAAAAGGCTGGAAATAAAATAACAAGCAAACAAACTAAAAAGACAAGTAAATAATTTCTCGAAAACTAAAAATGTTCTTAAAATGTTTATTATCCCCCTAACACTGTCTAAAATGAAATAGGGATGCATGATGAGGGGGGGCAGGCTGCCTAGTTTCACCCTATTTGTGTAAACATTGGCAACTTACGTGTGTAATTAAGACACATTTTAGCATGTTTTTAATCAATGAAAAGACAAATTAACAATGAAATACACATATGCATTGGCTCCTTTTTGTTAACTGGATTAAAATAGTGAGGAGACAAGACTTTTTTTTATCCAATACAGGCTGACCACTATAAATCTTGGCAAAAATAAAAGAGATACATGAAAAACTATTGAAAAAATGTCTTTCAGTACAAGTAACAAACTAGAATTCCTGTGAAATTCTAATGGTAATCTTTTAATACAACAAAAAGTAAGGAAACTGTACTTCACAGTTTCTTTAGGAACAATACAGTAATTTTCACATTTGCCTAAATGTGACTTTTTGGAGCTCAGATCTTGCCCTGTTGTTCTCGTGATTATAATCTATTGATATTTAAAACTGAATTGCAGGCCACAGACAATGACAGAGTGGGCCTAAATTGGCTCCTGAGCTGCCAGTTGCCCACCTCTGCTCCACCAGATGTGGTCTAACTGGTATTTTCATGATAAATTCTCCAATCTTAAATCCCATCATGTTGGTCTTCTGAGCTAAAGCCAGTTATCTCCACAGAATTCATTTTCATACTCAATTAATAACAGCGAGGGCAGGGCAGGCCAGAGAAAAAGCCGCCTGAAAGCACAAGATATCTCACGATCTATCACAGTGATATTTCCCTCTGGAGCACGGGCCGCCTCTAAGCCCTGGTCTTGGATCAGCTTCGCCACCGTCAGACTTTAATGATTAGAGCCATGAAGCGGCGCCCTAGGCCTTGGCCTTGGGGCAATATCCAGGTCCACCTCATAAGTCATCCTACTCCTCAACATCTCTGCAAAGCACCCGCGCTGTACCTGAGGCGAGACGCCATCCCAGGAGCGAGCAGAGTGGATGCAGTTAGCAACAGAGAGGGGCAGCGGAGGGACGCGAAGAGCGCTGGTTTTGGGGATTGCAATTCCCCGCCTCCTTTCAAAACGCTAATAAGGATCAAAACAGGCCAAAGGGAGACAACGTGTGCTGCTGTATAACAATAGCTCTCTCCTGCTGCACTAACGCACTGTATCTGTCAGGAATGGAGGCGCACAAGCCTGGGAAACATGGACGAAAAGATGAAATCTCCTTTAGTTTAGTGGCAATATCCAATTTATATTCTCTTTTTTCTGTAAAGACATAAAATATGTTGATCACAATACTAAAATGACAAGCTTTGATGTGAGTCTGTTGAACATCAGATGAAACTGATGCCTGTTTAACACAAAGGCAACATCACAAAACAGAAAAGTAGTTTATTGTTTTTATGAATCAAATCTTTCAGACAGACCCATAAACACTATCCAAAATGTTCAGCCAACAATCCCATACATTAATGCTGCTAAAATTCCAATGCTCACAAAAACAACATGTTTCAAAATGGTGATGACGTTCAGTAAGATTTTTCTCCAAAAAACAGAGAGAAATGTGTTGGTATCGTAATAACGTGTGTTGGACCTGATGAGGACTGAAGGTAACCTGATAAAAAGCTGCCATTTTAGAAAGAGTGCAGAAGTTTATCTGCAGTTATCGATAATTAAAAACAAAAACAATTCCTCATACTGGTTTTCACCATTTAATGGCTTGACATTTAAATAATAAAGCTGCATTGATTATTTCTTAAAGTAATTACCACAATTTCAAGATTCTTTCACAATATGTTACATTTACACCATTTTATAGTTTTTATATCACAGGTTTCATCACTGTTGGACACATCTCCAAAATTGTAACTTGACAGGAAATGAAAAAAAAGCTCTACTGAGTGAAAGAATGTTATATTGTCCTGATCACAAACAGGCAAAAACTGGCAAAAGAAGGATGTAACGAAAAAATATCTCCTATGGAGGCAACACATCACCACTGTTGGGAAAAAAACTCATATCTTAATTTTTTTTTTATAAAGCAGTGATATTGGTCACCCTCCATGTTGCCAAATGATTTTTTTTTTTCAGATTTCAACCAAACAAAAGTCTCTAAAAGGTCAGTTATATTATGAAAGAGACTTGCCTACTCTTGGTGTTCATAAACAACATGTACATACTAAGGATACACAATATTATCAGACCAATACTGAACATAACTGCCTTAAAAGTTCAACATCTGGATTGGCAGATATGATTTTTTTTGGCGATATTCACAGCTGCATGTTGTTGTTGCATATATTGGCTGTTATATTGGCAAGACGTAAAAATATACCAGGCTGTTTTGGCTCATCATCACTGAATATCCATTTTTATAAATAACTATTTTTATTTTTAAATGAGTAAAAGAATAAATCATGTTTTAAGACTGATTCTAATACACATGTTTTAAGACTGATTCTAATACACATTGACTGTCACCACGGGAAGAAAGACCAATTTCAGTCAAATACTATGTGCTCTTGTCACAAAATATCTATAACAGTAATGATGACTTAGGAAATATCGGCCTATCCCATATCAGCAAAATCCAACATTGTGCATCCCTAGTAATTACCAATACAAGATAAGAAGCATCACCAAATCAAATATTGGCAAAAAATCAGTAGCATGCATCCCCTGGACTTCTCATTTTGTTGCCTTTGTAGCAAGTAGGTATCAAAAAGTTTGGATAGGGATTCACAATGTTGGATTTTTGTGCCTGACATGACAATATGCCGATATTTCAAAACTCATTATTGCTGATATTGATATGGATCTCATTACTGAGAATTTGTGTTGAAAGCACAAGGTCTCTACCTTTTTTTCCCCAGTGTTGACACTTCATTTGCTTCGAAACAGATGTGAAGCAAGAAAAACATTTTATTCTTAAAAAAATAAGTTAACACTGATTATGATACAGTTGACTGGATTTCATGTCAGTTTGTATGGTCAAAATATTGGCTGTATACGTCAGCAAACATTTTCATATCTGAGATACTGAAACCAGCTTTTTCTGCAAATATCTGCTGATATTGACACTGATATCCTTCCAAAAAAACATGCCTAAATTTAAACTACTGATAGAAACATTCCTTAAATAAATAGAAAATTAGACAATTCTTCATGTAAGCACTTCTCACAGATTATCTTATGGCTCTTAAGCATATAACCGTTCATAGTTTTTGTTGCAAAAAATATTTTAGCTGAGCATCAGGCCTGATATCTTTTGTTTGTAAATCAATATAACTTAAACTGATTTAAACTTTATCATCTCATGTCTATATCCTGTGCAAAAATGTATCAATTTATATAGAAAACTATGTATTTCCCAGCCCTAGCTGCTCGAAAAGCTGTTACTATATCCTCCTTGAAAGCACATGAAAGAATAGCTGACATTTATAACCTACAATTTAAGCTGACATAGATATTATAAAATATAGAAACATAAATATATATATGTTTCATTTCAATGTCTGGGATATAATACGGTCTATCGGTCTGCCCTTGATAGATAAAGCAGCTCTGTGAACCCGATTAAATATTGAAAATGTTAATGCGACATGCAGATAAATATGTTCTGAGTGCCACGCTGGGCACAGCTGAGCCCCGGTGCTGAAAATCAATACGGCTCAGGCTGCCCGTGGCCCTGGAGGAACGGAGGGAATAGGTCACAGCGGCGGCCTTTCTCACACACACCCCTATATGCACACATGTTCCCAGGGCAAGAGTGGGCAGTGAATGATGGGATATGGTGGATATATATTGAAGAAAAATCTGAAAACGGTGACATTATGAAGAGAAAAAAGATGCTCTTGAGGAAAAAAGTGAGTTTTCTAATGCACTGTTCAGAAAACGTGCAAAAAATCATCAATTGTTCAATTTAACCAACAAAAAGAAACAGTAGATACACACAAACACACACTCCCACAAACCAACCGGAAAATGAAACGTAACCATTCAGCGTACACATTCCTCAAATCACACAACCCTGCCAAAGTGTCCGCGCCTCTGATTGGCTGGATGCGAAAGGGTGGGGTGGTCTAACCTGATAGGTTGCCGTGGCATCCGTGCTGGTGTCAGTCCCCAGGCTGGCCAGCTTCTCCTTCATGCGGAGGTGTGAGCGCTGGCGCACGCAGAAGAAAGTGGCAGACACGGACAGAGCCACCAGGATGAAGAGCATGCAGAGGACGGAGAGCAGCAGGAACTGGCCCGACTCCACCCGGGTCTCCTTCACCACGGGGATCTGGGTCAGGCTGCCTCTCTGGAAGACACAGAAAAATACAAAGTTAGAGCAGGAAGGGGAATCTGTATTCCTCTACACTAACAGTTGTATTGAATCACTGTCCTGCATATCTTTTTTTAATGCATTTACTCAAATACTCACATGAGGATCAGTTTCTGCAACATAAAGATCAAAGATGTCAAAGTAAATTATGCAAAAGTTTTTTAAACAAGTGGATGCAGTGTTTTAATGACTGCAGCCCTTATAAAATTTAACACAGGGATGCATCATTTTGATTTTTGTTGATATAACATAAAAATAGATACAAACGTATTAGCCTTTTTACTATCATACAGAACATAAAGTCTCTTCTGTACTAGAACTGAGTTGTTCCTCTTACTGTGAGTCTCTTTACTCAAGGAGAAGGTATTAAAGAGGATGAACATTTATGCCTCCAAGAAAAATATCATCTTACAACTCTCCACACTGATAAAACAACTTCTTAAGGTTACATGAACATAATGTGCAATTTCTGTTTCACATTTAGAATCAACTCAAGCATCTTAAGTCTTTAGAAAGATGCAGACAGCTCTTGAACACAAAATACAACTCTCCAGCCTTTTCATGGATCTTAGTCTTTCAAATTAAAATAAATGATTACACTAGGGCACATGTTTTCAGAAATCATCAATGGGACAGTCCTTCAGACTGGTTGAAACACATCAAAAGACATTTTTGATTATTGATCTGAAATAAGAGCTGAGGTAGGTGTGTTGAATCTGCTTAAAATGCACAAACCAGTGCCTTGCCTTAGGGATGGATCAGGGTAAATCCCTTTAATCTGCAGATATGAACAGACAGAATATCGACTGCAAATACAACAGTGTTTTAGTATTTTTACCCGTGATCAACTTTATTCAAACTTCTGTTTGCCACTGAAAAAGCACAACCAATGGATTCCCAAAAAGAGGGGCAATTCCAAAGAAACACCAGGAGAACATGAGTCACGTGTGTAATATGGTGTAATACCTAAAGTGTGCTCCAGTTGTTTCTTTAGAATTGTCCCTCTATTTTAAAAGTATTTTTCATATGCTTTGGTTCTGAAAGCACTGACCTCTATCGTGGAGTGGCTGTAATGTAAATGCTCTCTGTATCAATTGCAAAATTAAAAATCCACCCGAGTTGTCGCCACATTAAGAAAAATCTGTTTGAAGAATTAGAGGGTGCAAGTACGTGTTTTGTATTCATGGATAAATGTGATGTTTGTGAAATGACTGCAGTCTACGTACCAAATTGATCTGCATCATGAATCAAACATGTACATTAATATCAGAATCACCATTCTGTTTCCTGTGATGGAATCAATAGCTGCTCTTCCACACAAAATCTAGCTTCATCAGAGAGGCTGCAGAAGTAAATCTTGATTTGTTTTTTTTCTCATGGATGCTGAGGTTAATCCAACACTGGTATCAATATCTGTACTGAATTCAATTTTGTGTTCTGTGACATAGAAAAACAAACTGCTATGAGCAGTGTTTAGCATTGTTTATTTCAGCACTGTAGCTGTAATATCAAATTTACAGTGCAGTAATTACATTTTTCATACTGCTATAGGTGCCAGTATTTGTAAAATGAAGATAATATTGGAATCAATAATAGCCTTAGAGCAGTGAGGGATGTAGATCTCCCTTTTGAAAAAAGGGTGTGGTGCTTTTTTTACTGCAGCTTGTGAATCGATTTGCACCTTTTACAGTTGTAATATTTTACCTCTTAAAGGATTACTAATGTCAGTAACAGATGGGCTTTAGGTGACGACACTGTTAAAGTCATACAAGGTGCAAATATGTCTTTTTTGTTACATGAAGTTGTGGAGATTCCTTAACTACTGCATCCTTAGGATGATGCAGACATAAAGATTTATATTGTTATAAAGTAGTGATATAATTACAACTGTAAAAAATGTACCATTGGTTGTTCCAGTACTTGGCACAGTATTGATACCCTGACACTAGTACCAGTATAGTAGCACTCGTTTATGGGGAAGTGAAGGCTGCAAATCTGTTTTAACTGATGGGCATTTAAAAAAGATTTTCAGCCTAAAAGTTAAATGTTCATTATACACTTGGATGGCTTCCAGTACTGATACAAGTATTGATATTAGTATCTATATTGGCAGCAATACTGGCCTCTAAATTCTACAAAAAAAATAAAGATTGGCCAACAATGTAATTAAACCTTTGTAAATGTTGACACAAATATTATCCAAAAAGGCTCAAGGCTTTAAATTTGTATTTGTTAACATTCGTTGAAATCCTGAGGGTAGTATAAGCAAACTGACACAAAGATCACTATAATATTACAAGAACTGATCTACTGTCCCAGTATCTGAATTTATAACAGATATGCTAATCAGGTACCAGTGATGGCACTGGTATCATCATACCAATACTGGGATCATTATCCACCTATTCTGCAACAAAAAAAAGTCATAAGGGATGCAAATGTTATTTTACATATTAATATGTTGTTTATTCAACTAATACAGAATACATATCAAATTATTTTCAGGACTAAGATGCCTTACTATTACTCATGTCTTACAATCACTAGTTGTTTCATATTCATTTGTTGTTATTCATTCTTTGTTTGTCATAATTTCACAAGGATCCAACATAAGTTGGTACTTAAATAAAACAGATATTTCAGGATGGGAAAATGTTTTTTGAAACAGGATTATTATTAAAAGTATTAAGAATATATTAAGATTGATTTTTTTGGGGAAGCCACTTATCTTTTCAAGGCATTAATAATGGTTGACTATTTTCATGAGATGTAATGATTTTATAGTTACATATTAATGATGAAGCAGAACAATTGATTTTTGATACTTAATGGCCAAATTTGGATTTCATAAGCTTGTACATCATTTGCCTTCTTTTGGGACAACTTCACAATATGATTTCCTTTTTCAAGTGGTCTTTGTTCACGTTGGTATCATTCCTTTGCTGTGTATACATACGACCATATAATCTTTATTCCTTACATGATCAAATTAAGCTACTACATATTAAATTTGTATGGTATTTATCGAAAGTAGCTCAAATATTGGGCACAGCATTGATATTTTGACACTTGTAATTGATTTCAACCAGGTTTTAGAGCAGTGAGGGCTATAAATCTCTTACTGATTCAGAGTTGAAGGGTGGCCTTATCTTTAATGTCTTGTTTATACAATTTTAAATGTGTGGTTCATAAGTCAAGGCTGTGAAACTGGCACTGGGTTAGCATACTGATATCACTATGGATCAGTTGTTGTTACAGCAAATTTTCTCTTTTGATAACTGATGATTTTTTTCTAGCTATTGCAGTCTTCTTTTTAATTTTTCGATGTTTCAGTTGTACCAATTTCATTATATGCATCAACATACAGACACTGGTACTGGTATCAAGATCGTCTTTAAATATCAACACAACTGCAGCAAGGTTAGCCAAAGATACCAAAATATCCACAGTAAGTATATTCCACCAATATTAAGTAAAGCTCTTTCCCTCTGATATCAAATCAGTACCCTGATGAACTAGTCCTCAAGTCCAAGTTCTGGAGCCATAGGAAGGAAGATAAATTATCAAGACATATCCCCATTCCATCCTGATGATTTACCTTTTTCTGTTTTGAGTAAAAATATTGATTTAAAAGCATTTGATCACCTCCACCACCTCCACCATCTCTATCTCTGTCTCCTCCCACTCATTATCCAGCACTAATGGGGGCCCTTACAATATGCAATCAGACTCAGAACCCCCCCTAGCCCCTGTCCACTCCCATCCCCACCGTTGAATCCCACTATAGATATTTACAACCCCATTTAGCGCTGGAATGGGGTGGGCTGGCACTGCACGGCTACAGAAGGCTGGGATACTAAAAGCTTGGGCTTAATTAGCTCCTCTGGTCCTGAGTTTGGCTGGATTAGGCCTTGGACCAAGCCACATGCAGCTAATGGCTATGGCGGGGGGGGGGGGGGGGTTCTCCGACAGCACATGATGGACCTCCAACAACAGTTGATAGAGGAGCTAGTCTCAGTATGGCCAACTTATTTTAAACATCGTCTTTGAGATTTTTATCCGTGTATGTTAAAAAAAAAACATGCTGATAATTGGTCCACTCATGGACATTAACTGAAGCGAAATGTTCCCCCATGGGTGGAATATTTTGAGAGCGTGGTTGGGAGCAATAATGGTGAGGGATAATTAATGATGGTGAAAATGTTGAGGGGCTGTCTTTGCAAAAAAAAAAACTCACAAACTGATATTCCTTCTGCATTTCAACAGATTAGCTTAATAGAGGCAGCCTCTCTATATCTTTATCTAATGTCATCAACATGCAAATACATGCACATCTGCAAAAGAACAATGTCTATAACTGAGGTAAAATTTATCTCCAGGCTCCTAAAAGCCTGTTTCAACATGAGTGATGCCTGAAATCAGCTATAAAATATAAAAAACAAGGTACTGACATTAAGCCTGAGTTAAAATGGGAGCATCAGCTTTGGCTGCCACCAGAGCCACTAATATCATGCTCAGGTCCCTTTGGGCCAATGTGTTAATAATTAAAGACACTAGTTATAAGATAATCAAATGTACTTGGAAAAAAAACACATTGAATTTAACAATTTATATTGATGTATTCAAGCTAAAAACAGACTTGTAAAGTTAAATCTAGTGAGATGCATATACAAAATGATCCCCAAATAAAGGTACTATTTTCACCACAGAACCTTAGTAGGTTCTTTTTTTAATGAAGTGATTAGTTTGACTTTTATTTTACCACTGGGTTATGCTGAAACATTTTTTTTCACAAAAGTAGCCTGCCCAAGGCACCAACAACTAGATTGTGGTTATTTAAGGTTATTTAGCTTAGTCTATTTAATCATTTATCACTAACAAGGAAAAGAAACTCACTGAGATTAAATATCTCCATTTCAAAAGTTTCCTGCAGCAGCAGCAGCACAGTTATTATAGACAAAGATGAATACAAGCTGTCACATCTGACTTACAACAAAATCAATAAAGAATTAATTGACAAGAGGGGCTATGACAAAAAATGTATCAGTCACAACAGCAGCCTAAAGCCTCTACAAAAGCGATGATAATTCTCCATCGAAGACCATTACCTAGAATATTAAAGCAAATTCTGTCTAATGATTTCTTACAAGGACTTAAAGTAAATCCAGTTATCAAAGATTATTACAGAAATGTTTCCAATTTCATGATGTAATGTATTTTGTTAGTGTACATGGTACCAAGGGGTCAAATCAGGCTAAAATACTTTCAAATTTTTAGGAAATTTGAAACTGACTGGAGAGCCACACTGAATGAAGAAGAGGACCACATGTGGCCCCCGGGCTATCTGTTGCCCACCCCTAAAGGATGGCTTCATCTTCTTATAAGATGAATTTTTGGCCATTTGAAGTCCCTTGGCAAAGAAATTGGAGATCCTGCTGAATCTAGCTTAGAGCAATCATAAATGTCATTTCTCTTCACGGTACAAAGTCACACAATTACAGGATGTCCAAATCTGAATCATTAAGATTCAAGAACCCAGCAGCACCTGTTAGTCCCCACATGGAAGAGCATCAGAACCAAAACCTCACACATCTACATGTTATAGCAAGTCTACAGGCCAGATGTGACCTCTAAAAAAGAAATACACAACAACTGTTCGTGCATGATTCGTTCTTCTGCCAAACACTATGTAAATGATCCACCTATGAACGTTGCTGTCATGGCCAAAAATCTCCCCAAGAGAATTTATTGCATTATTAAAAATACATGTTAATGCTAATTCCTGCACTCTGGGCCTCGTAATTTTGCACCCATTGTCCAAATATTGCCAAGGTTTTGTACAATTCTAACAGTGTTATAAGATAATTTCCTGCAAATTTTGACAATTTATTTAAAACTGCATTGTACTTTTTTAACCCTATAAAGCCAACTGTATCATATTTGATACATACTTTTATAATACCTCTATCTACTCAATGTGATCAACAAATTACAAAAAAAACCATCTGAATACAATCAGATAAATGATAAAAATGTCCTCAAATGGATTATCAGTTGCCAAAAACACCTTATGTATCAAATGAGATACAAAAAATCTATATGTTGAATTTTATGGCCATTTTTATATTTTTAAGATTTTAGCAGAAAATGAAACAAACATTTCAGCTCCAAAAAAATAGAATTTTCTGGCTATAATCTATGGTCTTGGGGCCTTAAAGGGTTAATACAAATTTACTCCCAACAGTCATAGAACTACACAAGTATGTTGACAACTTTTGGCAAGATGTTGGAACCTGTAAAAAGTATAGACTGTTCCCTTACTATTCCAAATACTGTCAACCTGTAAACACAATATATACAGTGCATAATTTCAGGAAAATATTTCTAAATTAGATTTTTTTGGGGGGAAATTTTAAGCCAAGAAGAAAAAAAGCACTGTCTAAATTGCACAAATGTGTGGGTGATATTTGGAGAAGTCAGTAGCTCTTGGTGATTTGTTCCAAGTCAATTTATTCAGAAATTTAGAGTGTCAATTGAAAGCTTGGGCTCATCATTTTATGACTTGAGGTTGTGATTGTGCAATGTTTTTATGTTTTCAAACGTTTTTTTCTGTAAATATTGAGAAAACTGCACAAATACTTTAGGGACATGTGAGGACGTGGATGGGACACACCCACTTTTTCTGATACTGGCCGCATATTTGTGCAATTCAGACATGAGCAGGATTATTAGAAAGACAAACAGACAGATGGACAGATAGACATTGTCTATATTGCACAAATATGAAAGCAGTGTCTGGACAAGTGGCTACAACAGTAGAAGAGTTAACTAACTTAATTAGAGTGTTTTGCAACTTAAACTTAAAGAAAAATAATGTAAAAATAGGCTAAATCATTTAGAAAGATATATATTTCTAAAACAAAAAATAAGAATGGGAAACAGCTCTCTTAAATGTCCAAATTGAGCAACGTAGTTGGCAATATCAGCATAGAAAGGGTAAAACTTAGCAAGAAGCAAGCACTGACTAATGTGCTCAAATAGGGTAGCAAGGTAATCTTAAGGCAAAGTAACACAGAAATAAGCTAAATATTCTTGAACTAACATTTCCTAACAAGAAAATGACTGTCATTGTAAGCAAATCTATTAAAACGGCCTTAATTACACAAATAAGTGCACAGTTTGGGGACATTCGGTTAAAGCCAAATAATTAAGAAAAATATCACATGAAGAAACGTCTAAATTTAACAGTTCTCTTCACACTCTTAAATGCAAATTTAGATATGACACACTTGGACATGTTGATGAAACAGGCACGCATTTCCATCCTGATAACAGCACTTCACCTCAGACCTGGAGAGACAAGCTTTGACCTTGTGGCTTGTAATTGGCAATGTTTTAGTGCTAATACTCAGAGGTTTTTTTGATTGCAGTGTTTAGGCCTGACAAGATGACTGTTGCTGCTGATTGCAACTGTAGTTCCAATCAGAGATGAAGAGGTTAGAAAACAACAAGTGAGAGGTTTGAAGAGGCTCGTGTACACATCCAGTGAAGGGGAATGGCCTCGCTTTGAATTTTTTTGGACGCACAGAAAGCAGGAATGACATTTAAATGCAAACACAGTTTTTATAGGTAAGGGTGCTTTGTGGAAGTGTTCTTACAATATAAAAGCCTGAATATGTTGCAGCTATAGTTGTCTCTAAAATTGAGAATATTCTTGCACTGCAGCCACACAACGCCGGTGAAGCGGTTCAACGCGGCTGCCTCTGAAACCAAAGTGCCCCCTACAGACCTATTGATTCAAAACCTGCCTGACAACTCCAAGCTCTCCTTCCAGCTGAGATCTTTTCAAAAGAGGATATGTATAAATAAAACTCAAATCCAGTTCATCAAATAGGTGGCTCTCTGCAATCTGCCTAAAAATATTCAGGTAAACACCTTGAGATGAATAAAGGAAAGAAGAAGCTTCACTGTGGGAGCAAACAGGCTGTGTGAGCATGAAAGAGTGTTTGAAGGCGATAATCGTGTTAGAAAGAAACCAGAGGAGATTGAGACTGAGAGAGGAGAGAGAGGATGTGAGGCTGAGAATTACCTTCATGGACCTTCCTCTTTTCCCATTCCCCATTTTGATATCTGTTTTTTTTAGACTTAAAATGTATTCCTGTGAAAAAGGGCGGAAATGCACTTTCGCAATTAAAGAAAAAAATGCTTTAAAAAGAGGGAAATTACCATAGATTAGAAGAAAAGATAGAATATCTTCAGATCTAGAAGGTAAATCACAACCAAGCATTAAAAATTTGAGATTGGGCTGAACTGCTGCCGCAGAATATCACTGATTTCTCTTCATTTGCTTTTTTTTTTTCAGAATTCACTGAAAAACCCTCATCTTACCTTTCATTTTATATTCTTTCAAAAATATTGCAACTTTGTGAAATAATCCCCCTCCCTCTGTCCTGTCTGTGTCCCTATCTTTATTCATTTTATTCATTTGGCCTCAGCGTGGTGAATTAGCCAATCTGAGGGGGAAACGAAGGCCAGATGGATTTCGGGCGCTCTGGATTATTCAAATCATGGACTAAAGGTCAGCCGGAGAGGTGTTGTCGGGGGTGGCTGGCCGTCCATTCAGCTCTATCACAATACCCTTAAAGAAGGACAAGAGGAAAATCCCGACCGAGATGACCAAAGATTTTTTTTGCTCAATAGTTGTAGCTGAAATTCATGAGTTAATGCTTGAAAAAGGCTACATTTAAAGGATGATGTCAAAGCAGTTCCTTTGCCATAAAGGATGACTTTTACCCTGTATTGTGAAAAAAATACAAAAATAGATTTTAAGTCCAACTTTTTCAAGCATGCTTTTGTACATCAATCAAAGAAAGAACTAGTCACTCTGAGTCCTGTGTGAAATAATATTTACAATACATTTCCTCTTTAATCTCATTTAACACACCTAAGAAAGTTCAAGAAAGACTATAAATCCTACAATAAATTAAGTGATAAATGTAATGATAGTAGAAAAACTCAAGATCATAAGTTTTTCACTGGGTGCATGGCAGTCTATCTATTTTATTTTTTATGTATTACTTTTGAAATTTTGTAGATTTTTTGGGCAAGTAATTACAATCAGGATTTTTGGACATAAAGCTTGAATTTTCTTTGTGAAAAGTAACAAAACATTCAAATAAGGGTCTATTATGTGTGAATGTTCCACACAATGCAAAATTTTGGGAGCAATAATTTATTTAGAAGGAGCGGATTTATGTTGTGAGCTGGAGAAGCTGCCGGGCAGCTCCATCAGCACCAGCCTGCACACAAACTTTGTGCACTGCATCCAGATGTGCACCTAACAACACTCAAAATGCATCGCTTTCTAGGATGTTAGTAATAATTTTAAAACAAAAAAAATGCTGGTTTTGACGATAGTTTTACTCTACGCCGGCTGCACTTCCGTGCGTAATTTAAATTTCAAACATAAAGCGTTCACATTTTAACCCCAGCACCAAACTGGATCTTCTTAATTCACCAGACACAAAACCAGACATTTCTCAGCCTCATCGGAAATGAAAGCAGCGTCCAGTGTGATGCTGCTGGACTATTTAGGCTACAAGTTACAACTCCGGTCTTAATGCGCTTTTACGCATTTAGCGCATTAAAACTTGCACGCGTAAGGAAGGAAGAGAGACAAAATGAGGACACACACACGTCAAAGCTATAAAATAATTACCTAAATCCATTTTGCCGGTCACAGTGCACATTTCACTGCCGTAAAACGGAGGATGCTGCTGCGTCTTGTATTCCAGAGAGCACGTTTAACTACTGACGCACGGTGCTCCTTCGAGCCCCGCTTCCCTCTCCAAAAAAAGTTCCCCTTTGCATGTGTGAGGGTCCCATGCAGTTTCCAACAAAAGAGCGCGGCTTCAACACGAGGATGAAGAAAAAAAATAGAGGGAGAGTCGGGGAGAAAAAGAAAAGGGAGAAGAAGAATGTGGGATATGCCCGCCTGATTTTCCGAGCCGAAGAAGAATGTGCAGAAGCCCCACTAGCGAGTCCTTTCAGCGTCTGTGTGCCAATGAAAAGAGACGAGGAGGTAGGGGTGGCGGTGGGGTTGGGTTGGGTGGTTTTTTTTCCGATTATTTAGTTAAGGCTGAGCCCCTCCTTATATTCAGCAGCTCAGGAGTCCCCGTCCATTGCACATGTCATATCCACTGGTTGCTATAGCGATGCCTCCACATGTTGTCGACAGTGAATGTTTCAAGGAGCGATGCCTGGCTAATAGGCTTGCGGACCGAGGGGGCGATATGAATGGACACAGGGCTAGACACTCATTTGTTGAGCTACCAGGGGTCTCTGTGTTCCGTGTGTGAATTGCTGTTTTCTCAGGCTCTCCTTTTCCTTTCGCTGCCTCTCCCAGGGATTCAGCGATGTGAGCAGAATGAGGGAGATGGGGCTCGTCTATTCTTCAAAGCATTCAAAGCTGAAGTGAGAAACCGCCATAATAAGAGACCCTACCACACAGTACAGTATAGTCAATTCCAGGGGCGGTTTAAGGAATTTTGGAGGTCCAGGTAGAGACCATTACAAGGCCCTTAACCAGTTCTGCTAAGTGCCTATGGAAGAAATATTTTGGAGCAGCTTTTAAGGCACAGCAACGCATTGCTCCATAGAAATATTAAACTAAAAAGCGGGAGAGAGCACTGTTTAAATTGCACAAATACTTCACATTGGCGATGCTGGCATGGGTGGGCAAAACTGGCAAGAGCAGGGTCAGTTTCAGCCTCTTGTTAGAACTTTGACAATGTATGGCTTGCACATTTTATTTTTTACAATTAACTTCTTTTGTAATAAAATTAAAATTCATGAACATGCACAGATATGTTGACAACATTTAAAGAACTAAATGCCTTCTTTGTTGGTTTTAAATGCCCCCAAAGCCTAAGTAATATCTCAGTGTATAGTTGCTGACATTGACTGACATCAAGAAATCATTACAATGTTAATGTGCGTATGCTCCGGTGTCATTATTGCTGTGGTCAATAGGGATAAACGTATCTAAAGCAGAGTGACGCGTTTACAGCTATTAAATGTACACCTACAGAGATTAACAAAGCTGTAACTGATGGTAGCTAGGGTAGCAGGAGGTCAGCTCTCACTGGCGTTACAAGTGTGCTGGATCAAACACTACATTTTTAAGCAAGTACATGGTTTGTGTATGTGCCTGATGAAACATCACTGCTGACCAACCGATGCTAACTTAGGTCTGTGTTACCTGACTTAGCCTGACACGGCTAGATGTTTCCTTATATGTCTACATCAGTAAAAGTTGGCCAAAATGTTTCTGTGTGAATGCAGCATTCCCGATTACTAATGTTAAAAAATCCACCCAAATGTCATTTTTCTGAATTACTTTCCTTCCGTTGGATAAGATGTTTCCACAGGGGGAAATTCCACTGTGGAACACAAAGAGGAAACTTACAAATTAAATTAAAATAAAATAAACATTAGTGGTATTTACAGTGGTTATGTATGTTTGATATTGCAGTTGTAAATTTGAGTTGTTATAAATATTAATGTAGGTTGTTGTTGGAGAGTCTAACAGCTGCAGGAAACAAAGGACCCGCAATACCTCTCCGTTACACACTAGGTAGAGCGATTAGAAAAGATACTGCACAAATACGTTTGCAACTTTGGTCAAGTGGGTGGAACAAGCAAGAGGCCAGGTCACACTGATTTTCTGAACATCATAAATCATAATAAAATGTCCAATACCTACTCCATCAGATCATAACAAAGCCTTTGGTGCTTCAATTTATTACCGTTAACTTTATCTCAGAGTAAAGATGCTGAGCCCTCTCTGTCTTCTCTGCTCAGTGAGCTGTACAATGTTGCCTCCTGGCTGGAAAGATGGATATTAAAGTCAACAGAGGCATGATCGCATTGCCACAATATTATCAACACTTGACTTTTATCTTAAAGTATTGTTTTGAGATGCACCAGCAAAATTTTGAATGTGGCAGTTTTGAACCAGTACTGAAGAAGAATGAGATATCATATCTTAGTTGTCCACCTTCTCGTGCAATTCAGATTGTGAGTAGAAATATGTCTGCAATATACACCACCAAAAGGAAAATACGCAATCCAAATTGCAAAAAAATAGATTGGAAACTTATATTTATGAAAATTTTATTGAAGACAAGAAAACAACTTACATTCCCTCTCTGTATAATGACTTGGGAGTGTCTTGTCCCTCTATGTCAGCTTTACACACTTGTCTAGACATTGCAAACCTATTGCACCATTCAGACAGTGAATTTGAATGCATGTCTTAACGACTGGGAGTAATTTTAGTTGTGTGTTTTATGTATTTGATGCTCACCTCTAATGACTTTACCTTGAGGCCCCTATCAGCAAAAGCCCCCCAGTGATTACATACCTTTGTCTAATGGTAAAAACCGCCATGAACTGTTGTAAACTATATGAATGCTGCATGGGCACTGGGAAATGCCCCGCCTGGGTAAATTGTGTATAATTGGTTAAGTCTTTTCTCTGTTAAAGGACAAAAAGGAGACAAAAAATTGCAAGTTTAACAAGTTTTACAGATAAAACTCCCCAAAAAGCTATCCTAATTAGCAATCAGGATGTAAAAAAAAATCATCCAATGGAGAGCAACAGCTGCACTTAGCAGGGAGAGAGAGAGAGAAAGGAGGATTATGGAGAGCACAGGGAGAGAAAAGGAGAAAGAAAAAAACAGAAAAGGGGGCGGTGAAGAGAGGAGAACGGGGGTCCTGTCAAATGCAGATGACGAGTCTTGGGGAGGAGGGAAGCACTGAAGGGAGGGGAGTGGGGTGGGGGGGCTCTCCAGTTTATTTTTTTCCATTCAGAGAGCACCCCCTCCTCTCTTCTATTGTCCCTCTGTGTGACAGCTGGAGTTGGCAATGTGAAGGGGAGAACAAAAACCAGCTCGCTTGTCCAGCCTGGGTCTGGGGCTGCATCGGACGCCATCCCACCTTTGAAAAAAAAAGAAGAAGCGGAGGCAACCAGACGGCCTTCAGGGACTCGAATCTGAAACGATAAAACTGACTCTGCAAATTTCTCCAAGACCCCAAATTGAATATCTTACATGTGATGCTGCTGCAAACTAACATTACCCATGGATTTTTGATATTTTATGCTTTTTCTTTCCTTGACTGAGACAAGAAATGAAAGGCAAATTTCTTTCTCTATGCACATGCAGTGACACTTTCATGTTAGGCTTCTTGTGCACCAGTCTCTTTATTTAGTGGGAATTATTCAGAATCTCAAATCAGTTTTGTCTCCAGATGGGAAGCACAAAAATGGGCCTGCCACTCGTTGTCCAGAGGCAAATCTTTGTGCTGGAGCATGACCCAAGAAAGAATCTCCCTCAGTAAGGCTACTCTGTTAAATGACGTTTAATCATGATTACAGTTACAGTTTGTACAAATGTAGTTTAAAAAAGCATCAGATTTTCACATTTCCATTTAATCATTTCATGTTCTCAAAGCTATATTCTGAGACAGGCAAAATCAGATTAAAAACAGGGCTGACCTTTCATTATTATGTCACAGCAATTATTGCAAAGACAAGGAATCACTCTGCATGATGGGATGGAAGCTAGCTAAAACGCGTCGTTCAGTATAACACAGAAAAACATATATATCAGTGTTTAACACGTATTATAGTATGTAACAATATAAACTATGTGTGAAAAAGATCGTCTTTAACACTCGCTGGTGGCTATAGTGGACCACAGAGGCCAATCATGTAGTCCACATTCAATGGTCTGTTGCAGCAGTTTGATCAAAGGAAGAAATATTCATAATTATTATTATTTATGTCAGGATTAAGAGAGCTCCGTTTGGCACTGGTGCCTTCCAAACTTACAGAGAAAGTTGAGGGTCTAACAGCAATTATCTGCTATTTGCTGCCCTCTGTATGTTTTTCTAAGATGGAGCTCTGTAGAACTACAATTCAGTTTTCACCAGGTTCACGTGATTACACGACAAAAGTGACTTTCATTTAGAACAACTAGATGTCACATTCCTTAGTAAAAGCTTTTACTGCCAGTATTTTGATCTACATTATTGACATTAACTTTATTGCATAATGGCTGTGTCAAGTTACACTTGCATTTAGTGGAGCTTTAAGCAGAATTTCAGGAGTGGAACACACCTCAACCACACCTCTTTCTGTGTTCCTATAAATTCTAACCGACCATTTCCCTCTTGTTTCGCACACTCGACGCACCCCTCCCTCCCTCCCCTTATTCAAAACTTCTTTCTTCCTTCCTACCTCAGGGCCTTAAAGAGGGGGTTCGTCATGCCCGGGAGCTATGGTGAATTCCCCATGAAGTTTCCCCAAACCGTTATCTCCTTCACCTACCTACTGTGTTGTTTTTATCCACTGTACGCAATAAATAATTGTCAAATTCATCCTGTTGATGGTGTGGTCTTTACTTGTGAAACCTCTCAACTGAAGCAGTGAGTTACCACATTCAGCACGGAAATACTGACAAAACGCTGAAAGGAGGGCCAAAAGCTAGCTCTGGTGGCACTGCTAAAATTAGCATTAGTCACAATCTACTCATCAAACCAGCTGATAAATGATAAAAAGTGCTCTTTTTTGACCATTTTATGTTTTATTAATGTTAGTGTAGCAAGTTAAATTTGATTATAATTTGTGTTACATCATAGTTGGAATTAATTGCTTGTGAACGTCGCTTATTTTATCCGACTAATTGTTATGTTTTACATCAAAAACTTAAATTTTGAATGTAAATACATTATTCGTAATCATACACATTTACATTTACTGCCTATTTATGCTCTATAGAAAGATTAATCTGTGATATCCGTCAAAGTCACTCAAAAATAAAACCTGTATTTGGTCCTACTTGAGTTACTTTTCTACCTTGATCAGCCAAAAGTTCATTTTTCTCATTTTAAAATGCCCAACCTGATATTTTTGTCCTGTTCAGATTGGAGATGGGTAAGCAGCATGACATTTTTTAAACTGAATTGCAACATTTGTCAGGCAGGGGGCACTTAATCAAAACAGAAACAAACTATGCATGCTTAAATAGCACAAACAGGAATTTATGACAGTATAAGCTGAGTTATTTTTTAAATGTAGAAAATTGACCTATTGCACTATGTAAAAAAGAAGTCCTGGATCCCCCATCCAGATCCAGATGACCACTCAAATCGAATCACCTAAAAAATTCTAACTTTGAGTTATTTTGCTTATAGGTAAACAAACAAATGCTTGCAAAAACAATCGTCTTGGTGAAGATAAGAATAACATGTTTGGACGTGCTGCTCAGGTCTACCCACCTCCACTGCTCACTTCTTGTTACTAAAGTATAGACTCTTCTAGGGGTGTAACGAAATGGTCAACTCACGAAACGATACGAAATATGAAACAGGGCTCACTATACAAAATACTCACTATACAAAATAAAGATTATAGAAAATCCCCAACAGTATCTCATTTTCTTTATTTTCTTCCTAATGCAGACATACAAAAAATATTGCTGCATCAGTACAAAATAAATGCTCGTTGAAAAAAAAATGTGGTTTTTCCCCTTATTTAGACTACAGTGCAAATACAAACATATAATCTCAATAAAAAGTGCTTTGTTGTTGTAACAATCAGAATAACTACATTCTTGAATGAAAAGGAAAACAAATAGCAGTCCTCAGAGCTGCAGTTTAGACCTATAGAGGTCTGAACTATGAACTATATTTAGCCTATAACAGTGCATATATTGTCAAATTCTGTCAACTCAACAGCACATGCAAAAATCAAATATTGTTTTTTAAGCAAACAAACACAGTTGCTGCCTGTCTCCAGCTCAAAGTAGTTGGTAGTTGTACTCGTCGCAGTATACGGCGAACTGTAGCGGCATATTTTGCACATGGTTGTTGTTTTGTCCGCAATCTTCTCACCGTTCTCTCGTCTTTTACATGGGCAGCCATAATATGTAAGTGTTTTGCTACGGTAGGCGAGGAGGGTAAAAAATCACCAGCGCCCCTTCATGTTTTTTATATTTTGTGCGTCTTTTTTGTCATTTTTTTATTTTCGCGAAATTTCATGGCTCGAAATTTCGTTATATCCCTAGACTCTTTTCATCAAAAACTGTGCTACATAAGGTTTACTCTTTAATCAGTTAATGACTGATTTTATTTTTTATGTATCCACCAGACATTCGGAGGGCAAGACTGTTAAAAACAACAACATAGTTTACCTTCTGAATAAATTGACATTTAAATCATATAGTGATTCATATCCATGATCTTATTGTTCATCAAAATAATCCTGATAGTCATTTTGGCCAAAGTATTGCAGCAGTTCTTTTTGGTACACAAGCAAATGGAGGACTAATACACGATGGGAGACTTTTATCATGACTTCCAGAGAATGGTTTTATTACTGGAGAGGAAGAATAAATAGTGGCCCCTGCAAGTTAATCCCCAGAAAATCAGTCCCTGCATGAAGTCAACCATACGATCGTATCTGTCCTGTTGTGTGGCGAACTGGAAGAGAGCTCAGTTCACTCTCTCTCATATGAGATACCCCGGTCACCCACCTGTCAGCCATATCTAAATCCACAACCATCCAAGCACGGGTATTCCCCTGACAGTGCAGCGTGCACTGCATGGAATCAAAGAGGAGGAAGGAAAAGGAGACTGTCTGCCAAGAACAAGACAATTTTGCTGTTCTTTGAAGGACTTTGGCCCCTGTTGTTTTCCGTTTGCTTGGACTCTGCGTAAATAGACACATTCTCACACATTCCTGCCTCTCCACTGCATCGTACACGACAATTTCATGACCATCCTTTGAGTGAGGCTGGTGAAAATGCTTTTCACTCCAGGAAGACCTGACATGAAATGATTCTTCTCCAAAATAGAGAAACCCGTTGTTCTCATTTCAAAGATTTGGCTGTTTTCTGTCTTTATTAGACAGTTTAGAGACAGTAGTTAGAGCTGGAAAAAGACGACACGACTATGGGGGAAAATTACACCCAAAAATCTAATAGTTTTCCTTTCATAGAATAATGGGGTTTTTTTAATCAAAGAATTAAAAAAAATGTTATTTCTGCACTCTCCATAAATTTACTGCTGTTTAGTTAACTTTTCAAATCAACTTTTTGTTTTATCAAATATTGTATGTAGTTCTTTTAAATTTCAAATCATTATGAAAGGTTTTTAATTTGTTATTGAAATGAATATATATATTCATGTTATATTTTAAAAATCAGAATAATGTTAAGCCATACAATAGTTGCGATTTTAATTGTATCCAGGAAGTTTGTCCATTGAACCACGGATCGATAACCAGCTCGGAGTCACTAATCCCTTGCTCACAAATTCTGCAAGAAATCTGGGCGTCATAATTTCTAACCAGGAGTCCTTTAAGGTTTACGTGACCCCGTTGCTTAGTCTTGTCGATGTGCCCTCTATAACATCAGGAGGATCAGACCCTACCTGACAGGACAACACAGCTGCTGGTACAGGCTTTAGAGCAGGCTTGGCCTCCCTGCATGTACGTTTAAACCTCTGCAGATGATCCAGAATGCAGCAGCACTTCTGGTCTTCAACCAGTCCAGAATAGCACGTCACTTTGCTGTTAATCTCTCTAGATAGGCTCCCAGCGGCAGCTTGAATCTAACAAACAAGAACAACTGCTGTTCACCTGTAGTCCCTGTTCACCTGTAATCCAGGTCTACTCGCCCTGCTGCTCACTACACTCTGCCAATGAAAGGCGTCTGGTGTTTCCATCTCAGCAGGACTAAAATTACTAACTGGACTCTTCTCTTCTGTTTTTTCAAAGCCAACGAATTACCCAACTCCATGTATGTTGATGCTTGAGATACTGTAACATGATGTTGATTCTGATGATGATGTGACTTTACAGGTGTTTCTGTTGTTTTATTTTAAAAAAATACTCTGCCTCCAACACTACATGGCATCACCTATGTCCAAGCAGACTTGAAGCAGTATTTTGCACTTACTAATGTTGTTCCCTCCAGTTTAGATTTTTGCTTGTGTTATACTTACCCTCAGATGTATGTCTCTTTGGACCTACAGTATCTGTAGGTATTAGGAGTAGCTTTATTTTATACAAAAATATTTTAGTGTTGTTTTATGTATACTTGTTACTGCTGTTACTCTGTTTTTTACTTACATCGCTTTTAAAAATATTTCAAAGTAATCGACATGTATTTTTTTAATCAATTCCTTAATTATATTTTTCTTATTTTTTGAATGGCTTTTGTTATTAAGATCTTTTTCATTAAACATTTTTTGGCTCCTTAACTTTTTAATTTTATTTTATTTGCATGTTACAACACTGTTTCAATTCCTTTTTAGTTATGTTAGTTCATTTACTTGTCTATTGTTCATGTAGATTGAATTATTATTTTTGAAGTTATAGTATTTCAACATTTATTAGCTACTTATTAAGCTGTGCTGGTCAAAGATGTGTTTACTTAAAGTTTGTGATGGTATGCAGATTTTCTTGAGATCTTTTACTATAATCTCTTTGTAAATGGAAATAATGCACTATAAATGCCTTTGCGACAGTGTTTACTGAAATGTAAAGTTTATATAATGATCAATTTTTAAACCAGTTAAGTGTAAGTGACAATGTGCTTATTTTAAATTAAAGTAAATGCTAAAAACCAGGTCAACTTCTGGTCACTGCTGAAATACTCAGATGCTGTCATGCTTCGTGTCTTTCCTCAGGTAGGTAAGTACTTCCAGTCCTCGGGTAGGGGGTAACACATGTTCGAATAGTCGCTGTAAGTCCTGCGAGGCTTATCTTGTCCTCCCTTCTCCGGTGTTTGCCTCCATGACACACTTCACATTTCTAATAAAAAAGATGGAAAAGCCAGGACAGCGTGTTTAAACAACGAGAGGAAGAGGTATGCGGCACTTCACCGCATCGCCGAGAGAGAGCCGGGTGAGGAATGTTAAACAAATGTCATCATGAAGTGCTCTACCTGAGATGGCAGAGCCGAGACATGCGCTGACGTTTGAGCATGTCAGAATAAGACCGAGAGACAATATCAAGCACCTACAGGCGGCACACTTTTGATCATATTTACATCTCTCTCCCTGTGAGTATGCAACCTAAATATACACCCAAACGCATGTATCTGAGTGTGAACACCTGAGCCTGCTCACAGAAAAGTCAGTGTTGCAATATATCTGAGCAAACAGCCCGGCAGCACCTCACTGAGCCGGCGGTCCACATACCAATCACCCTGTAATGACATCAGCGAGAGGCTAATGCCGTTTACTCCACTGTGCCAACTAAGAAACCAACAGCTGCAAAGCATACCTGCAGACTTTAACCAAAGCATAATACCGTTAAACCCTGAAAATAGTTGGGATTTCTGCTCGCCTCTTCTGAAACGGGGTGCAATAAATTATTCATAATAATACTCCAGCAAAGACTGTGGCTGCAGCTCCATTTGGGGAGGTGTTGGAGGATTAGCTTCCAACTGTAATGCAGGCAGAAAAGTATGCAAAACAAAACACATTTGGGTGTTCAGGGTGTGTATGTGTGTGTGTGTGTGTGTGTGCTGTTAGCAGATCCACCAGCTGTTATTGTTATTGCTGAAGTGGTAGAACAAGATGAGCATGAGAGGGAAAATCCTCCCTAATCTGGGCATTTACTTGTCTTTTTGAATATAATTTCTCGGGCTTTAAAACTATTATCTTTTGTAATTATTAATCACTGAGTTTGTGTAATCAGTTAGTATTGTTTTTAATCAAGTTTGAGGTTTTATTAGTTATCATATCAAGTTCATATTGACAATGGGATGCAACTCTACAGGGTTCTTGTGTCAAATAAACTGATACATCAGATGTACTGCTCAGTATATTTCACAAGTCCATCTGGAAAAGAGCCTATAGAAAGTGTTTGGGAATGGGCAGAACCTGCAGATGATTGGGCGATCATTCCATAATCACACCCATTTATGGGACAATCTGATAATGTAGTATGCGGGCGTTGCTGTCATGATGTAAAGAATGGTGAGCCACTTCATGGAACAAACTCAAGGCAAACATACTGAAGTCAAACAGTTTTCTTTTGATTAAGAAATGCTTTCAGTGTTGTTTTTCTTCAATAAAGAAATGTGCTCCAGATCTGATAAAACTGCTACTGAAGGGTTAGCATTTTAGCTAACTTTTTAATGTATTTCTGTCACAGGACAAACTGAAACTCATTTTTGGTATAAGCGCAGAGAAATATTGAGGAAACCTGTAACACAGGTGTTTAAAACAGCTGAAGATGAAGGCTCACATTCAGGAGTAGTTACATCCTATCATTCTGAACAAGTTCTTCTGTATACTCTGGTTCATAAAGAAACCTTATGTATTCACATTATAAGGAATTTCACTGGGACTGAAGTCAAAATCCCTAATATTTGGTTCAGTAGTACTTTCATTTGCCATTGTTGTGTTTTCTTGAGTAAACAGTGCGAAAAAGAAGATCACCAAAATGATCACCTTATATGATTGTGCAGAGGCAGAAGAACACATAGCCAGTTGCTACTTCCTAAAATATTGCCAAACAGAGACTTCCTGGAGGAAAAATAAAGCGCCTTGAAATATTTTTTCCCATATATTGTCCCTTGTGGCTGTCATGAGATCCGCCTAAATGATGCAATAAACATGTAACCCTTGCCACTTCAATTTTAGAGGATTCATAAATGGAAATTTGAAACAGGGCAAATGCTAACATTAATAGAAATTGAGAACAAGAACAAAAAACATATTAAGTGTTCATGTGGCTGGAAGTTGGATGACAATTGGCTGGTATCTTGCTGGAACTCACCTGGGAGGGTAAAAATGAAGCTGCTGCATCTTTGCCTTACCTGTAGTTAGAAGTTACTCTCCTTTAAGGTACAGTGCTGTTGGGAGCTCTTTCAGCCACATTACCGACTGTTGTTAAAGGAGACATATCATGCTTGTTTCTCCTTTTCACTATGCTAGACTAGGATGCCTGTAAAGCATTTCTGCCCTCAGTACAAGTCATTTAGTTCCTTCATTGCCCCACAATTGCGTTCTCAAAATCCTCATTGTAGGCCATTATGAAGCTCTCGTTGGAAAGCTCGGATCTCAGGATGACCTACAGTTACCTCGCAACATCTATGTGCTATGATTGGTCAGTTCTGTCAGAGCTGCCGAGAGGGTTGAGCCAGCCTGTCCTTCTTCTTCTACTGTATTTTCCAGAAGGCTCAAAGCAGCGACCGCGTATTGAGTCCCCCTACAGGCCAGAGCTGGTAATGAGGGAATGTGAGCTAGGGATCTATATACTGCTGCTGGTGGATGTGTTCCTCGGTGATGGTTTTGTGGCTAACGGACATCACAGAGGAGGAAGTGTTTTATCAGATTACTCCAATAAAAAGAAAGGTACCTCGTGTCGTCACGACGATTTAAATCTCGCAGACATCTCGCAGTGACCTATTTTCAGAGGCATCAAATCTCGTTCTCGGATATCAGAAAAAATACAATATTTCAGTTTTTGAAAATTAAGGGGTGTAAGGTCTTGTTTTCAAATTTATTATATTATATGTAATAGGGATGTAACGATATGGAAATTTTGTATCACGGTTATTGTAACCAAAATTATCACGGTTATCATTATTATCGCGGTATCGTTGCAGTGTGCTCAAAATGTTCTAAAAGTACTTTTACACAGAATTGAAATCATTTAACCCCTTATTATTATATTCATAACAGTTCTTTTGTCTTTTTTGTCAATAAATGTGTCAGACTCAGAGGCCAAACAATGCAAACTGCGCATGTGCACCTCGCATGAGGCTCCTTAATCGAGGGCAGATACATAGTTCCAGCTTTTCCAGACAAAGAGCAGCATCACCGTGCATTACTGAGGCAGTGTGGTGATCAAGCACGATATAACGGTAATTTTAATTGGACACGGTAACGATTATCGTGGGAAATTTTATCGCGGTTTACCATTTTACCGGTAACCGTTACATCCCTAATATGTAAGTATTAAATCATTCATCAGCATGATAGGTCTCCTTTAAGTACCTGATACAACCCAACATTAAAAACACTAAAATACACCTTTAATTTCGATGCAGTAAAAATATTAACTAAAATGTTAATCAACAGAAATTAAGGACATCAACGTCAAGTCTTACTGCGTGGATGCTGACAGCCATATTATTTTCCAATGACTTCAATATGCAAAAAGCTCCAGTACATGACAATCTTTGTTTAAAAGCTTTCTATCTGAATTGCAGAACAGTGATTGTCATTTGAAAATGTTGGTTGAAACACAGCAGTTTTCCTACCTTATATAGAGCTAAAAATTGAGCATATGATGCTGTGTGCTGCCATTTAGTATCAATTTAAGAGCAGAAACCTGACAGGAAGGTGAATGTCTGTTATGCGTTCTGTCTGAGTGAGTGTGCAACAGGGAGAGAGACATACACATACCGCGTGTCTCCTAATGGCTGATGTTCAAAATGACAAAAAAGGTCCCATTTCTGGGTTTACTTGAAACATTTGAATTGCTGTGTTTCATGCTCATCACCTTCCCCATAGAGGAGCCATTCAAAGCCTGTGTGTATGTCAGCCATGTCATTCCACTATTTTTCCCCAGATGAGCTTGTTCAAATAGGACTCTCTTTCTTATGTGAGTCCCAGCCCAAGCATTGCCCATGCCAAGCAGTTCAAAGCTGGAAAACATCAAGGTAAATGCTATGCCTGTCATCTTGAGTATATTTAAGGCAGAGAGGCGAACCCACACACATGCTCAACAATGTGCACTTTAAAAAGAGGCAGTGTCGTGGCGTCATGCCCTAGAGAAGTGAATCACACTGTATTTGAAGAAATGTAGTAATGTATGAGGATGACAACAAAATGATGAATTTTTAGTGCTCATTTCAGTTGGTAATTGGTCAGTAAAAGCCTTCTCCTGCTCTGATTAGCTAATACCAAAGTCGTCACACAAGAAACATGCAAATCCTAAGACTTCCTCTCTTGCTCGCCCCGCCTTTCAGAAAATAAATGCTCTGTCTGTTTGAAAAATGTTACCCTGATGACATTATAAGGAAATACACAATGTCCCCCTTATAGGAGAAATTTCCTAAGCCAGGTGCTTGTTCACAGACAGCTCTAGAGGCAGGAACATGTCTTGGCATGTCTGTGCAGTAACAGTGAACATTAGAGTACAACACTAGAAAGCAGACGCTACATCTACTTATTGAAAGCGGTGTGGTTGGGCACGGTTCATGAGGATTCACAAAGAAACATAAGGTTTGATGGGCAAAATATAAAACTCTGACTATATATTTCAATTTTAAAAATATAAAATATGGTCTATGGGCATCTGGGACCAATAAAAAAGATTTAATATGGGACCTTTAATGTGTGAAAATGGACGCTACATCTCAAACTACAGCAGTTCTAGTCAGAAAGGCAATGAGTGGAAGAAGCATTAAGACTGTCAGCACCAGCATCACACCTGTCAGCCATGCGGATTAACATAGCTCTGTATTTAAACTCATGACAATGGTTGTGATGATGATGGTTAATGATGTCATTAGGGAATATGCCAACTTCAAAAGCCAGTGTTTAAATAGAGGGAGCTGTAAGGTTGCAGTAAACATTAGAGCAGAATGATGAAAAGCCTAAAGCTACATGAACATCCCTAATCTTGCACAGCAGTTAAATTGGCCTAATTTAATGGCACAGGAAAGCAGATGCTACATCTACTTAAATCAACCATAATCAGGCAGATCCATCATGCCAAGCTCCAATCTACAAAGACTGTGTGACCCAATCAGCATCTTTTGTAGCAAGAAAAGGTGGATGCTACAAATGACGTGGGAGCTGGCTATGAGATAGATTAGCATAGATGCTAACAGCTTTAGTAACAGTTTTATCAGATCTGGACTATGTTTCTATTTAAATGAAAGAAATAAAATGACAGAATTCCCTATAGAAAGGATTTTTTTTTTTGCTTCACTTTAGACATGTTTTACTCAGAGTTTGTATTACAAAGTGACTGTGGCACCTGCCAACTACATAACCTGATTTGCCCGTAATGATTGTAATTGACTGAACAGTTGACCAATCACCAGCTAGATATTCTATTCAAAGGATTCCCAAGCACCTTATATTGAATGTAGTCCCAATGGATCATTAAATATATTGAACTGTCCATCAGATGTGTCAGGTTCAAACAACCCTTTAGGATTTACACAAAACAGCCTGTTCTAAACAGGGTTGTTATAAAGGGATTTATGGACATGCCAAACATGAAACCAAATGCTGTGAACAGTTAACAAAAAGAGACCCAAAGTATTGTTCATTAACCTTCTTCATTAAGCTATTATTTGGCCATAAGTTCATGATTTTTGTTGTATTTACAATTGAAAATTGAATCACACACTTTTAAATAAAAAATGGAAAAATTCTAGGGAACGCAAGGGAATTAAAAAACTAAGTATGATTGTGTATCCAAGGGGAGTTGATTTTAATTCAGTGTATCTTTGTAAAGGTACAGCAGCTTTACTTATTGTATTTTCTTCTTAATAACTTAAAGGTACAGCTTTGGATAGTCAAAGCAGACAGTAATAATTATTGTCATCCTTAGTTATGCTAACAATAGCAATACGTCTGACAAGGATAATACTAATGTTTGCTAAAATGTCATCCAAACTAATTAAAGCCACAAAGCAAACAGAGCCTGGACCTTACAATTACACTAAAATAAACAGTATCAATAGAGAATGTTTGCTGTTTGGTCTAAGAAGCACAAATTAAGCCCCAATTTTCATTTATCACAAGACAAGAACAGATTTTAGATGTAATTAGTTTTTGATAAGGGATATTACAAAAACTGTATGTGAAAAGTCATTAGTAAGCAAATAAAATGGTCAAGCCCATAATGTGATCAGAGTGTGCCAAAACACAGCCCAATCATGAAAGGTAATTGAAGGTAATGCTTCATTCTATTGTGCAGAAAGATAAAGGAAGAATGTCCACCGAAAATCTCAACCGACACTTTAAAAGTCAAAAGCAGCGAGGAAAACACAGCAGTTTTAATTGTTTTGTTTGAATGGAATCCACACTACTTTTAGACTATTATGTTCTCGACAGGCCTTTTTATCTTTGGGAGAGATAAAACTGCAATTAATTTTGAAAGGGGGGAAAACAGTGAGACAATACATCAAGTCACACATGAGTGGTGGCAGGCAGGGATATGTGGGCTGCGGCGGAATAACAGAGGTAGTCAAAGGTAGCATTCATGATTGAAACCCAAGTCACGAGAGACTTGGTGGGCTGGGAGAGTCTGATACTGAGACTGACAGGAGAGGGACGAAGACATGTTTAGGAAGGAGCACAGAATAACTTCATGGGTTCAGCGGGATGTGTCCTCTCCACACCTGTGTCCACTAACAACCTCGAAGACCCTGAAACACAGTATTCCTCAGTGGTTGCTTGAACATTGCACAGTGCTGCTGAATTTCGCTGTCCAGACAGAGAAATTGTAAGTCTGCTGCAGGGGATTGAACTCAGGTCTTTATCGCCTTGGATGAGTGGTCTTTCAAGTGCACGCTTCAGGCAGCCAAACCCACATTCTACCTGAAATGATTTTTTGAAAACCAGGGCTGCACTATAGGATAACATCTTGATGACTGTTCAAAAGAGAAGGGAGGACACCATTTTGTCCACGTACAAGTTATGTCGAAACACATTAAAGATTAACATATTTGGCTAAGATGGCACCATGGCTCAGCAGGTTTTGCATGTGCCTAACAGCAAGAAGGTTGCTGGTTCGATCTTTGTGTTGGTCAGGTCCTTTCTGTGTGGAGATTGCATATTCTCCCTATGCATGTGCTGGTTCTTTCTGGGCACTCAGGCTTCCTCGCACAGACTAAAGGTGATAGCGTGAGCGTGCAAGCTTGGCCACTGGTTCAGGTGCACAAGGCTTGCTGCTTAGAGGAACAGACTTAAACAAGAAAAGCACTTGGAGAGCCACAGTCCTCACCCATATTGTAATTTTCACCATAAATATTAGTCCTACCTTTATTTCATTGAGATATTTAGATTCCTTGACCATGAAAACATACCATTAGCAATTGGATTCATAATGGTATCTATTTTTGTTTAGTAGTTATTCACAAAAATCAAATTTTTTGTCATGGTGGCCAGACGCTGATCCGGATCAACACCAAAATCGAATCAGTTCTTCACTTTCCCATGCTGAACATTTCCTGAAAATTTCACCCAAATCCATCCATTACTTTTTGAGTTATTTTGTTCACAGAAGGACAGACGGACAAACAAACTCTCCCGAAAACACAACCTCATTGGCAGAGGTAACTACTAATGAAACGATCGCAGGAAGTTACACTGTGAGGTTTTATCATGGGACTGGGTAAACAAACCACTGTAGGCAGCAACTCTGGTGCCATAAAGAGGTGGAGAGAGAGAAGTCCTGCTGCTGTGGATTCTTTGTCTTTTGCAGAAGTTCTCTATCACACAGAGGATACATGGTAAACAACATGGGGCAAATATAACTTGGCCAGTGTAACTTGGGCTCTTTAAAATTAGACTTCATTTCAAACACCCTTTTATGGGATATTTGAACTGCTGTATTTGAGATGCAAAAGTCTTCTGCACATAGCCTGTGCAAAGTCTAAGACAGACTAGAAGAAAACAAAGCAGGGCAAGCACACAAGCTTAAAGGTATCGGTGTTTTCCTTTCATTCAATAAGGTTGGAAGCCTACCTTTACAACACAATCCACTACCAATCCAAAACCAAAACACAAAATACTTTTTTAAATAAAGAGATGACACAAAATATGTATATACAGTCTTATTTCAGTATAACAAATGCATCTTTAATGAGGCCATATTATGCGTTATTGAGTTTAGCATGCTCTTTGTATGTTGTTGCTGAAATTTAAAAGCTACAATATCAAATTTAATCTTTGTGCCACTTGCCCTAAAAATATGATTACATGTAAAAAACAAAAAAAACAAACAAAAAAAAACTTATTGTAAAAGCTACATGAGTGATCATTAGACATCTGTGCCCCCTCCTCTTTGGACACTCACATTTCAGCCAATCAGGGCTCAGTTCAGGGACAGTGTTCTTCTTGGATCTTCGACTCTGTTTTTTTGTGCTTGATCTATCTAAATTAGCTTTAGTTGTTCTTTAAATTGTACAGGTGATGTTAACTTCAAGATGGGACATGGTTTGTGGCTGCAAATATATTACATCGGCATAAAGCTAATGGGAGCTAAAGGCAAATAAACACAGTGCATTGGTTGTGCATAAGGGAAGGGGTGGAGTAAAATTGCTTCCACAGAGATCTCATCCAAGTAACATACCCCTGCTTTAAGCCAATTGGCTTTGGGAAGCAAGCCCAGAGCAGAGCAGAGAGTAGAATTAATGAAAATTTGTTGACAGCATGGTGCAGAGTAGATGAGTTAACCAATCAGAGTGGACTAAGCTAATGTGGGAAAGGGAGCTTTAAGAGCACAGTTTCAAACTTTGGAGTGAAAGTGTAAAGCCAGTGCCTCGTCCCTGACAGATAAACTTTGGGGAAACATGGCATAGTGACAAAAATATATATATTTTTGCCTAAACAACACATGGGACAGTACTGATACCATTAGGCTAGAACAAAGCCTATATTTGATCCCCTTTTTCTATGGGCCCTTTGAGGAACACCCAAGGTGATAGTACCAGTAACTCACATAACAGATGTCCTTCCCTTTGTCTCCACACTTAACCTCACATGAATCCAATCAGAAATGCTCTCAATGGTTAAAGGAATCCTATTCAATGTGGCATTTGCAGGAATTTCCAGCACACTTCATGTGAAACACTGGCCTGTTTGTTCAGCTAGTTCCAGGCTGATACAAGAAAACAAATAGGATTCTGTGGACAAACCCATCAAATGTCTCCACTGGTTAGTTACAGTTGAGATGGCATTACTGGTTATTTATGCTCGACAATAAATGTTTTAATGGTCACATTTGGCCTGCTTTGTGTGTTTAAAGACACCTAATTTAATTTTGCCCCCAGTACACAGCCACCCTGATACAATTTTCATTAGATTGCACATGTGAGAATCCCTCTCAGGAGATTACCCGACACTGATTCTTCTTGTTTAGGCTAAATTAAAACTATCTATTTTTGATTTCACTGGGTTAACCTCAGGGGTGGAAATTAACTCATTACATTTTACTCACTTTGCTGCTGCTGAGGAGCTTTTTCTTGGTGTATTTGTTCTTATTAAAGATTTTTTTTCTAACTTGGGGCTTGACCTTTTGTTGTGAAAACAGTATGACTCTTTACCCTTTTTGTAGCATCTGAGAACTGAAAAAACATGAACTTATTGATGCTCTCTATTAGCTCCTGCTGTTACATACCAAAATTTAATATTTGATGTAATTGAGTGTCATAATCCTCAGTACTTGAAACTGAGTCTATAATAGTTCTACACTAAGTATGTTATAGATCATACACAGGATGTGCACAACGGTTTGTCACATTTTGAAACTGACATTTCATTTACAACTTTTAAGGCACCCAAGGCAGCACAGTGTATTGGCATACAGCACAGATGTAACTCCTATTTTCCACCTCATGCCACTGTATTTTGAACTCTAGTTCCCGAGTTGTTTGGTGGGAAATAACCATGGGCTTTCATTTGCACTCAGGGGTGACTATCTAAACATAAGGAGCAGTCAGGCACAGAAAAGGCATGAACTTTACCTAAGGACACAGAAATGACTGCACCATAAATCACCTTAAACCTAATCAAAGTCTGAAGTCTGTGTTGCAGAGTGATGCAGTCCAAATCTGACAGAAACTCCTAATGAAGCTGTAAGCATCCCTGCACAAACAGTAACTCACTCCCTCCAATTCCACCTATTCCTTTTTTAGGGCCATCCCTCTTTGGGCTGATCACAATTGTTGTATATTGGAGCTTGGCAAGATGAATCTGTCTGATTACAGTCATTACATAGAGCTGATCCATCTGCACAACAAGGTTAATTGATATTTTCAGTCCATCAAATTGATAATTTCTGATGTATATCTATATTGATTATGAAATGAAATGGTCCTGCTGGAGTTTGAGCCAACTCATGATTTTCCTTGTGTATAGAACAAAATGCCACCTGATATGTCTACGTCACACTTTTTTATTTAATCAGGGCACATAATCCATTTGCTGTTGTTCTCTGCCTGATTTTTTGATTGTGCATCATTTTATTAGCAATTATGGACCAACACACTCAAAGTCATTGTGGATTAAGTACTGTAAGATAAGACTTTGAGACATAAAAACACATTTACATTAAGTTGCGCACATTTAATATTTGTCAGAGAAAACATTAAATCTATATATACATTTTTCACTTTTCAGTTATCTGGTTGAAAACAACATCTCGAGATTTCACTAATAATTTTTAAAGAGTCCATATTTTTCCCTTGCTCCACTAAACATATTAAAGAGCCCTTATTTTTTGTTTAATCCAGTAAATGTATTTGATTTTGGTGGCAGCTGGAGTATGTTCACAAAACATAATTTTGAAAAACCAGTTTGTTCATATATACTGAGTACCCTGGCCCAACCTGCATTCCCAGTCTGATATGCTCTGTTAGAACTCCTGCCTCCTCAAGACCCCCCTCCCCATGTGGGTCCAGTCCACTCTGATTGGTTAACTGGTCAACTCTGTGTAGATTCTAAAGTTTAGTAACATGTTGTCAATGGCTCTGCATTAATTATTATGTCTGCTCTGCCTCAGCCTACTGGCTAAAACTAATGCCAAAACAATGATGGGATGTTACTCTGGTCTAGTAAGGGGGGCAGGGTATGAGCTGTGTCAGGCATTTACTGGTTATTCACAGATGGTGAGAGGTACAAGTCAAGGTGCCATGGATGACATTTTTAACTAAAATAAACATAGTATGGGCTCTTTAATAACCTGTTTATTATATACCCTTTCAAACTTTATCACAGTGGGTGTATTGTTTTGATTGTTATATACCCAAGTTAAGTCCTGAGCAGAGCAAAAACTAGTTCTCAGGAGGTTTAAAATGAACTGAAGCAGGTTAACCTATTTGTACAAATCACAGCTTGTCTACGACTGTGTTTCTGGACTTGCAGCATATTGCGTCGGCCTGCCCGAGCATACGCCCCGATGATCAGCCCCGGCTTGTATAAGTGAAGATATAGATGTAGAACCACAGGAGGTGGTGTGTGATAGGCTAAGGGTCGTCTCCCCGCAAACGCACACAGCCTCAGCCTCATAAATTCTCATCAGCGTCTTCATTAAACATTTTCCCCCTGCTATCACCATGACAACAGCAGGCCAGCGTACGCCCGGGGGGAGAGGCGTGTGTGCCTGTGTAACCCCGGGGGTTACTTAGGGGGTAACTTGGCAGAGACACCAACAAGCGATACCTCTCCTCCAGACTGCATCTTACTACGGGGACGTGATACGGGAGGGGGGTTGTGGGGTGGCAGTCGGCCAGGAACTTGCGATCTGTTCCGCGGCGATCTCACTTGACAGGCACTGGCTGTGTGTGGACTGGAGGCGAGCGCTCTGATTTCTCTCTTTAATTACTGCAAATCGGAGGAGCTGCAGCCCATGCTAATGAAGCCACACTAATCAGCTGGGGGAGAGTCAGGGGCCCGGCACTGCAGAACAATCCACCGCATGGACTGAGCTGACACTCTGCCGGCCCTGGCGCCGCAGTCTGTCTGTCTGTGTGTCTCACAGCACCAGCAGATTTTTAAGAGAAGTCTTCCCTTAAGCCAAACCAAGTAGTGCTACAGTGGAAGAAACCTTGGTGAATCCTTAATAAGGCTGCCGTCACAGCTGTAGTACTATCACCCGCCTGCCTGCTTCCCACTGCAACCTTTGACAACAATACAAAGTACGGCTGATCTGCAATTCTGAAGGCAGAATTAATTACGATTCATGTCAAGATTTTGATGGCTCTGTAACGTAATAATACATCGACGGCTCATTATTGTAAATGCATATAATCAATCCGGCCTATTTTCACCCACAAACATAATTACACTGTACGGCCTTTTGTGGAGCTGTGATCATGTCTTTTTCTTCCTCCTTCTTCAAAGTGAACAATGTAATGAATAGTGACTGACGTGAATGCAAGTGTTCATGGGCATGGATTGCTGAGATCTTTTTGTTATTGCCAACAATGACATGTAATTCTTTCGATTAGCCCTTGAAGCCGATGATGCTTTGTGAAATGACACATTTTATGAATTCTTTTCCCCCAGTATTTGAGTTGTAGATAAAGTAGGAGACTTTCAGTTTTTGACTCATCCTTCAATTAACAAAATTAAATTAGCATAAAAAAGGTCTTACAAAAGAAAGAAATTAGGTGTAAAACTAGGGCTGCAAGCTGCACTGAACTAACCTTCGGATTGTTGTGCAAGTCTGAGTTTGTTGCTCTTAGAGTCATGGCAAAAATTTAAGCATAAGCCCTGCAAAATCTCATTGTTTTGCATTCCTGACGTTTTTCATAATTTTTAAAATAAGTATTCAGGCTCTGAAAAATGTGACAAGAAATGAAAAAATGACTTTAATACTACACTGCATCAGCTTGACAAGGCTTGCTCTCGCTTGTTGTTTTGCATTTTCTAAAAAGGATCACACCCTCGGGACACTTTTCCAAAGCACCTCCAGCAACGCTCCAAGTGAGCTGAGACCAAATGGGGACACTGCTGACCTCTGAATGGTCAGTGCATCACCTTAGTTAGATGTTCAGCTGCTTCCAACCATCTTAGGAACAAAAATCATGTTCTCTCTGCCAATTAAGCCACATAGGGATGCCTCTGTTTCCTCCCTTGTCGCTGTGTGGTTGAATGAAATGAATGAATGAATTTAAGAGGCATCTTACACTATCTACACTGTGGTGAAAAACAGAGAGAGAAGAAACCAAACTGTGTGGAACTGAGCCGAGTCAGATAGATACCACAAATGGAAAAGCACCTTTAAGAGACCAATAAGTTCCATGCTCTAAAGTCTAAGCTCAGGCCCTAGTAAATAAAATGTACAGTAATCAGACTGTACAAACGTTTCCTGGTTGGTATGCCATTAACAGCTTTAAATGCATATAGTTCAGGCTTATAGTGCTCTTGCAGCAGTGTCCGTTTATGAGCAGCAAATTCCCTTATTTTTAATTACAGCTATCCACTGCCACTGCGTCAGGTGTTGGTTGCATCGATGCACCAACAGCACATCATGAGCATATTTGAGAATGTAAATAAGCATGTTAGCACTCACATTCACACGGACATGACTGTGATATGTAAAGCAGAAATCCCACCACAGCAGGACACTTCTCGAGCTCACAGAGCACATTCATGTCTGATCTCTGCCACTGCGTTTTACCTTCACATGTATGCCACATTTGCAATGATTGCATCATATTTAGGCATGAAAGTCAACATGTATTACAGTTAACACATTAAAGCAATGTCTTCAGTTCGAGGCTAAAGGACGCAATTAGTCACAGTTATTGAACACTGTCAGATTAACGGTTATTGGACTAAATTAAATCACAGATTCAGATCTGGAAAGAGGATGACCACAGTTTGAATCATGTAATAGCATCACAGATATGGTTTAATGGTATATATTCTTTTCCAGGGAAATGTCATTGATAAAAATGACAATTGCCACCTTGCAGCTATATGCAAGATATTCGAAGGTTATGATAATGGACGAAGAGACAGGGCAAGTCCTTCAGTCAGAGAGGGCATTTGTGCAAGCTTGGGCAAAGTTCTTAAAGGTATTATTTACAAAGGAGGGGTGATCATGAGTTTAAGCCTTGATATTGGGCCTGTGGTCTTTAAAATCCATTCAGGTAATCCTCTAGTCAGATTTCACATTTTCAATAAGCTTGAGATAATCCCTTAAAACTTCTAGTGATAATGCACTCACAAGCAGTCCCTGACTTGGACAGTATATTAATGCAAACTTTTGGGACAATCCCTGAAGCAGTTAAGCAACATTGTGCTATTGAGAAAGGGGCTTCATGCTTCATTCAAGGCCAAGATAAAAGAGGCTCATGTTCATCTCTGTCTTCTGTAAAAGTTATATCTCAAGATATAAATACGGGCTCTATAATGGCTCATCAATGGGGTCATTTAGTAAGATAATGTTTCTATTTCAAACAGTAATGACACATATTATTTACAAAAATACTCAGTTCAAGCAAGAAACTCCCCTAATATGAAACTGTGAATGGGTTGACAGTCCAGGTCCATTATTAAAAATGTCCTGATCTTTAACTACCAAAATCAATTTTGTGCATTCTGGAGTCAAAGCGGTCATTTGTCAAAAAAAATGAAGAAACTGTTCGGAAGCATTTAAGAGATATCACATTTACATGCATGGGATGAACATGGGGTTCATCTAAATTGACCTTGATCTGTTACAAGGTCTGTAAGATATGATCACTGATATCTTATGAGCATGGCCGTAGCCAGGTATGAGGTCAGAGAGGTCCAGACCTCACCTATTTTTTCTGAGTTTTTTTTTTTTTTTTGCCAAATATGCCCAACTGAATAAAACATAAACTCATAAAAACTTGAAACCTCTCTGTGAAACGTGCTTGTAAATTGTAAATTGTGGTAAACATCCATGGGCTTTGTGTTCTGTTTGTGCCTGTGTGCGTGTTGCGGTGAACAGCTGTTTGATCAGCTGATGCACGTACTCTCAAATGCACCCTGTGACGGGCTTGGCAGCCAAACCCCATTCAAAAACTAGAGTGTTTTATTATTAGCACTTTGTACACCACATCCCCGCCCATCTACACCTCGGTGACCACAATATATATTTTTTAGATAATTTGGCACTTTTTTGGCATGTCAAATCATTTGATCAAAGCCAGTTTATTTACTTTTATCCTTTTATCCACAGGGGAGAGCGCGCCCGGTGCTTTTTTTTTTTTTTTTTGATGAGCGCCTGGCTCATCAGCTGGCCGAGCATGCGTCGCGATGATGCGACTACTCGAGGACCGCGAGTCACGTGACGCATGCTTTTTTTCAGCTCATATTAATTTTAATATACCAATTCCACAGAAAACAAGTCACAGAGAGCAGGGCAAACATGTCCAAGAGATTAAAACAGAATACACTGGATGCATTTCTGGCAAAGAAAAAGAAAGAAATTGACAAAGAGGAACATGAAACCAAGGAGGATGGAAGAGAGAATAGGGAAAGTAAGGTGGAGCACAGAGAGGAGAGTCTTGTGTCTCGTGTGACTTGTAGCCTAAAAAAAACAACAATAATAAAAATGGAAAAAAAAAAAACATCGGACCTCGCCTATTCCAAATCCTGGCTACGGCCCTGCTTATGAGTTTATTTTTTAGTAAGAGTGGACATGTGTGCAAAGTTTGAAGTTAAAACCTTGTATTGTAACAAGAATGTAAGAAATGCTTTATTGCTTTTGGCAAGAATTTAACATAAACGGGAACTGAATTGGCACAGAGGCAAAGATCAGGATTGTTCTTAGCTCATTTAACACTGACATCTTTAGCCTTTTACATATATCTATTATCTTGTCTAAATACTTTCCTGGCATAATAGGGCAGCATTTCCAGGCATCCAAAGCCAGTCAGTGTTTTACAGCCACTTAAAGACATTTCATGCTCTATCAACACTGATGAAAGATATTCACACATGCTCTGGAGTCAAGGTCATCAAAGAAGAGACCATAACAACTCATCAGGCTCTTTAGTTGACCTTGCCATGCAGAGAGTAACCAGCAGTTACAGCCTGGTCCACGATTACAGTCAATTAAAGTCAATAAAAGATGATATGACAGCTTATTACATTTAATTTAGTGAGAGTAAAGTGGTTTCTGTATTGTACGCTTACTGAGATATAATTAATGCACGGCCTCATATCAGCCACAGATTAAAAGATGTGCTCAGTAAAAAGCCACATCACTCCTTTTTGCAACAGAAAGAAAACATGACAGCAGTGCGAGTTGAGAAAGTGCATTTATTTTTTGTGAAATTAAAATGTCTCGTGCCTGCTCCCCATTATTTGACTTTAATTTTAAGAAATAAGCTGTCCACGCTTGAGGAAGTTTGCCCAAAAAACTTCTGAATGTCCAACAAGTTATCGACAAAACACTTCAGACTGAATCCAGTAAATCCCTCTGCCCTAATTTTTCCATGATGTTAAAAAGATTACCACGGGCCACTGATTTGCCTGCAGCAACGTCTTTTCCCGCTGCTGTCGATGCTAAGGTGCCAGATGTGCTAGGCAAGTAGCCGCATGATAAATGGCAGAAGGTGAGAGCTCTGCGGCCGGGACCGGGTGCACCCTGCCCCTGCATCCCGCTGCCAGTCCCTTGGCATGCAGCTCTTCAGGCCAAATGGCAGCCTCATTCCCTTCAATGCTGACATTTAAAACCTCTGCCATACTATCCAGCTGTGGACACCGCAGGTCCCAACCCCCCTTACCCACAGCCCCATGCCTCAAGCAACCAGTCCTAAAACCCCACCACTGCTGCAGCCAGACACCAATCTCCAAAATTAGCATCAGCAGGCAGTTTTTCTTTGGATGCAGTGGGAATCCATACAATTAACTATTGCAAAATGATTTTATAATTATACCTATGAGTTTAATGAGGAGAATCATAGTTCTGGTGTTAATTAGGGGTGAAACGAAATGGTCAACTCACAAAACGATACAAAATATGAACTAGGGCTTACGATACGAAATACTCGCGATACGAAATAAAGATTGCAAAAATCTCATTTACTTTATTTTCTTCCTAATGCAGACACACAAAAAATATTGCTGCATCAGTACAAAATAAATGCTCTTTGAAAAAAACAAAATTGTAGTTTTTTCCCCTTATTTAGACTACAGTGCAAATGCAAACATAAAATCTAAATAAAAAGTGCTTTGTTGTTGCAACAATCAGGATAAGTACATTCTTGAATGAAAAGGAAAACAAACAGCAGTCCTCAGAGCTGCAGTTTAGACCTATAAATGTCTGAACTGTGAACTATAATATTTAGCCTATAACAGTGCATATACTTCTGATCTTCAAGTATGATCAAATTCTGTCAACTCAACAGTAGATGCAAAAATCTTTTTTTTTTTTATGCAGACTAAACACAAACATACAGTTGCTGCCTGTCTCCAGTTCAAAGAAGTTGGTAGTTGAACTCGCTGCAGTATACAACGAACTGTAGCAGCATATTTTGTACACGGTTGTTGTTTTGTCCGCAATCTTCTCACCGTTCTCTCGTCTTTTACATGGGAAGCCAAAATAGGTCCATACAACCGATTTATTTGACGAAGGAGCGTCAGCTAATTCCTCGACCTCATCTTCCTTCATTCTGAAGCGAGTGTTTTGCTATGGTAGGCGTGGAGGGTAAAAAATCACTAGTCGTGTGCGCGCCCCTTCGCGTTTTTTATTTCATGCTTTTATTTCGAGCATCTTTGAATTTTATTTCGTCATTTTTTTATTTCGCAAAATTTAGTGGCACGAAATTTCATTACAGCCCTAGTGTTAATCTTTCCCCATACCTGTTTAAAATAAAAAATAAAATGTAATAGGTCAGCCATTTTCCTCCTACTATAGTAGCAGTACATACTGATACAGTCCAGATGCAGCATGCCGAATGCAGAATGTAAACATTTTCAAATCACAGGATGCCAAAATTAGACAATTGTTTTACTAGTTCTGTAAAATTAGCAACCAGTCTACCTCACATATCATTTTCCACAATGCAAAGTGCCAACAGGTTAAAGCTTAAAATGACAGACAGCACCACCCGGCAACAGAATGAGTGACTGGTGCCAGGTAGGTGTATTTTTGTAGGTCTATGTGGATGTTAGCATTGAGCTGGTTCCCATGACTGCAAGCCTACTAAAACCTTAGCGGATTTTTCAGTTTATCACTGCTGATAATAAGGGCAAAAGAAAAAATTATGAAACTAACAAGTTCCGTGTTTTTGTGATAAACTTAAAAAGAACCAACTTTTCATGATGTTTTAAGTTTAAACATAAATGGTGAGAGTAAATAGCTATTATCAAGCTACTATTGAGCTACAGTCTGGCAGTTTGACATATCAACATTTTCAGTGTATACCAACTTGCTGCAACCCCTTATCTGATAGTTTCCTCAAAATCAAATGACTTGTTTAAGTTTGGTGCTCACGCCTTAGGCAACAGTGTAGGAATAATTAATTATTTAAAAACAATCAGAAATGCTGGCAGACATTTTATAATTTAAACTCTGTACAATTTAACACACTTTACAGAGCATTATAATGTTACTGACTGGACCACAAACACAACACAAACCATAGTGTGGATACGCTGTGTAGAAACATGTAGCACATTTAGCTAAGTCTTTAACACTGGACAAATATTTTGACTAAATTGATTGAAAACAAATCTTTGGGGATTAGCAGCAGATGACTGACTATGTTGTGATTTGTTGGCCAATACTGATCTGTTTTTGGTTTTGATAGTGCATCTCTCAGCTAGAGCCAGAACCACTGGTGTATTTTTACTTATATAAGCAGTGAGAATCTCATATTTCACTCTTCGTATTATAATACAAGACATCCATGTGGACTTGCACGGTGTGAATGTGGTTCAGAAAAAGAAATGTTTTTTGAAGGTAACACACACTGACCTGCTTAGATATGAGTTTTTGTGGTTTATGATGGCAGATTTATTTGACATTTGTGACCGTTTCATTCAATGTGTGGTGGACAGTAAGAGGTGAACGCTGTGAATGCATGTACACATCTATGTGTGACATGTATCAATGAAATGTGTTTTCTGTTTCACGGGGTGTCCAGAAGTCTTTGTAGATGTTTGTATCCCAGTGAAAATGGAAATATGATTTATCATGCGGTGCTACCTACAGGCATCACCCTACTGGCTTTACATTGAAGTTATAACCTATAAAGCAAACAACCTTCACCCTGCACAGAAAAGGGAATGCTTGAAAGACAGTTCATGTCCAGCTGTGTTAGAGCTTTCTTCACCAGGTTTCACTTTAATTTGATGCAAAACTCCTTAGCACCTTCACCGGAGCTACCTCAGCCTTGAGTTTTTCTTCTCCAAGAAAGCATGAGTACAACAGGAGAAAATGTGTCTCATTTAAATCCTTTACAAAAGGCAGAGGATGTGCCCTTCAACATGCTGTGTAAAAAATACCATATGCATTAACTGAACATCTCTTAACAAAAGGTAGCAGCACATGAAAGAGGCCAAAGGAAGGAGAGTAAACACTTTACATCCTGACACTCATTATAAACAGACAGTGCGGCTGTGAACAGGGGAAAGCACACGTTATTATATAGAGGGAACCAAGTACTAAACTGCATGGCATGGTATCAAAGGCATTTGTGCAGTCCAAAGGTCAGGTGATGGTAAAAGGTTGCTGAGAAACGGAGCTGCTGGATGGTCTTTCATCAGCGGGAGGCAGCTGGAGTCTCCACAGAGGCAGTGTAACTCGGGGCTGCAGGCACAGTGGGGCTGCTCCGATATGACATTTCACATCCAGATCTGCCACAGTAATGGCATTTTAGCCACTTTTAAAACAGCCGGATTGGTCTTCCTGCACTGCTGAAATTTTTATAGGCAGCAATTTTTTCATTGTTTGGGTTTATTACAGCGTCTGAAGGAGATTGGATGGGATGTCGATGTGAGAAAGGCAATTGCGGAGACAGACGCAGGATTGATTGGCTGATAGAAATACACACCACACAACACAGGGATGGGTTTGAAAACACACCCCGCAGAGCAAGCGAGCCACTCTCATTTCCTCCGAGGGGCTACATCCACACTTAAAGGAGAGTAAGTAAAATTAACATAAAAATACATTTTTCTCATCTTGTGATTCCTGAGAAGAAAAACACGCCAACTTGAGTAAATCTGTTTTGAAGTTAAGCATACACCCATGCCGTTACAAGATCAATTTGTACGACTCTTATCGTAGTTATTTATTTATTTATTTATCTCAAGCCCGAGCGTCTGTCTCCTCTCTGTGGAAAAGAAACGGTCAGTGTTGTTTCCCTTTGATGTCCCCTTAGAAATTATTTTGTCGCATTTACTCGGAGGAATTGCACTCGCTGACGGCTGCACATGGTATTAGTTGTTAAGCAGAATGTTGCTTCAATATTCATGCTTTGTTAGATTAAAGGGAAGCAAAACGCACTGATACTGCCTGATCCTCATAATTTAAAAAAAAAGGAAATAAATATTCATGTGGAAAAAGAGTTGCAGCAAAACAAAATGCAAATTTGAATTTATCATTTCTGTAGCAGGAGATATCAAGTCTCACTGAGTGCATTAAGGGTGACTAAACAAATATAGTTATAGTTCCTTGAGTTTCAGCAGTATAATGTGTTATCATACCTGAAGAAACCTTTCATACTGTGAGGAACAATTTATCCAAGGTAATTCATGCCATATGCATGCAAACACATGACTGCAGCTTTTCTCAGTGGTTGGGAGGGGGATCATACATCAAGACCAACAGGGATTTTTCTGGGCAGATCTTGAACATATCAGAAGAAAAAGCATTTTAGGTCATTATTACAGTTTTCCTGCTAATTTCCACACAGATTTCAACAGTGAATTAAATTTTTCAGGCAACAAGACTAACTTCATAATCCATACCTCAGTTTTGGGCATATTTGTTAGTTCTTACTTTAGTCCACTTGTCTCCTCTTACCTCCCTTCCTTCGCCCTCGCACCCAACACAGCATCGTGTGGATTTGCTGTTCATCATGAGACTGGGATCCACATTCAAGATTTCCTGCTGCTTAACAGAAGGTTTTTTCTTGCCACCATGATGGAGGGATTCATGATTGGCTATATGGATTCATGTTGGGTGTTGGATGTGTATATTTGCATATATATGTTTATGTGTATTTTATATGTATATATATATCTATGCATATATGTGTATCCATAAAATTAAGAGCTTTACGCTCTATTGTAAAGTGTCTTGAGATAACACTTGTTATGAATTGGCGCATTACAAATAAAAATTGATTGATTGATTGATTTGTGTTGAAAATATTCAACTTCTGCAAAATGTTCGCCTGATGCTGTGGTGCAACAGCAGATCGACATCGGGAGTGGACATTAGGATGTCATCACATGCAGAGGAATATGGAACCCCAAAAGAGTCATATTGAAATAAATATAAATAAACATAAATAAAATAATAAATATATAATAAACATAACAAATAAAAACAACATTTTTGAATAAATACAATTTTTGAAATATGGCCATTAAATTGTAAAATATGGCAATATTATTATGAAATATATTTGATCATTCTTTAAAATCCAATTAAAAAACTTGTCTTTTCACCTTTTCAGGCTTCTCAGCACGTTAGAATCGATTCGGCAAGTTCTGCAGCGGTGTCTGTGTAAAAGATCAGCCAATCACTTAACTGGCTCCGCCTTATGTGCTTTGATTGACAGACCAAGTCATTCTGCTGAAAAACCAACATTATGAAATAAAAAAGGCATTATGGAAAAGGACATCATGAAATAAAAATAGACTTTGTAAAAACGTTTTTTTATTTCATAAAGCTTTGAAATTATGTAAAAAGTTATTATTTTAAAAATTGTTAAAATATTAATTATGAAATATTTGATTATAATAATTCATTATGAAAGATTAACAAAATATATTTCATAATAATATTGCCTTATTTTACAATTTAATGGCCATATTACATATTTGTCTGTTATTTATCAAAATGGTATTTATTTCACTATGTTGTTTTTATTTATTTCATTTTGAGTCTTTAGGGGTTCCATAGAGGACCAAGTTAATACTGCCTTAACATTGGCTTCGGAGCTTCTTTTCACAGTTACTTCAGTGTTCAGAGACCGAACCACAGAGCAAAGACATGTGGAGAAAGTCTTTGGAGAGTTTTGAATGTCTGGTAAGTTCAGCTCATATAAACACGTTTTTAGGGCTGTATTGTGACCGCCTAGCACAACAGCATTTAGCACAACTACTAGCTTGCTAGTGGTGTGTTTTTCTGGCTTACTAGTGATGATTTAATGTGTTTTTCACCAGAGAGAATATGTAAGAGCTCACAGAAAGATTACTGGAACACACATGAGAGAAAAAATAGACTGTAATTCCAGCTGTTCCAGGAAAGGAAGGCAGGTAAAACCAGGCAGATTTGGTGAGTAACAGAGGGGAAACTCTCATGTGTGGCTCTGAAGGATGTTAAGGATCGTCAATCGGATGTGTTTCTATTTCAGACTTTATGCAACATTTAACCTCCGGTCTCAAGAACAGGAAGAAGACAGTGATTGTAGAAACATCTGCCTGGGTTGATCATGGATCAAGAATGCAGAAACACATATTGTTGCGGGTAGGACAGGCCCGTCCTCTTCACTTGTAGCTTTCATGTTGACATTTTCTCTCTGTCAATATGCTCCATTTGAGCATGTGAATAAATGAGCAAAGTGGTTGGTTCATTTTTTCACTTGAATACTTTTACTATGAGGTTTTTCAGAGTCAGTTATTCAGTAAATTCCAATGAAACATTCTTACTGTCAAACTGTGAATTACTGTCAAACTGCGTTTCAGGCAAACAGTGCTGTCATATTTCTATTCATACTGTAAATACTGTTTTATAATACTGTACTGGTTTATATTCTCACTTCTACTTAATAACTTATTTCCTTCATAAGGAAGTTGATATTGCTTAAGAATGTGCATGTTGCAATCTGCCCACTTAATTTTCATTTCACTTTATGCTTATGTTTTTATCTATTGTATTGAAATTGTATGCTCTTATCTATTTAATGTCTTCATTTTATATTTCTTACTGCTATACAGTGTATAAAAGCAACTGAAACTACCAAATTTCCCCTTGGGGATAAATAAAGTATTTCTGATTTTGAAATCAAGAGATTCAAACAAAGCACACACATCACATGGTTTCAAAGCCATAGCATCACCCAGCTCTAAAATACACCAACTATCACCGACTTTGTACATCAGCATATGTTGAGGAGGTGTTCTGACTTCATTTTTGTACAAGAAAATGAGCTTGAGGGACATTATTCATATTGATATGCAGATGATGTCTCAAAAAAGCAATGGCAGCAACTGAAAAAACAAGGGTTTGAACTATGATAAAGTGTCCATGCAAAGACGAGAAGCATTAAATACATAGAAATATCTAAAATATACTAGGTCAACAAAAGCTGGTTCCAGAGGTGACTGTGTTGTTCCTTTTATAAAAAGTGCCTATAGTCAAGTCACTTTTTCTGACCGCGCATCTCACACCTGGAACTCAGTTCCAAGTACAATGCGCGAACTTCCAACCCTGACCTCTTTTACCAAACAGCTTAAAGCTTGGCTACTGGAAAACCAACACTGCTCCCATAAACAGGCCTAAATTTGTGTATTTGTCCTATGTATCTATTTTGTCAAGGGCTCCATCTCCAATTTTTACTGAGCAATGTGCAATGCAACTAGCACTTTATATTCCTAGGTACTCTAGGTACCACAAATTACCATCGCTGGTATTTAGTTATTGTAATATGTAATTGAGCATTACAGCAGCACAACGGAAGATCCCCGCTTGACCCCAATGAGAACTCAACTACCCGTGAGCACTAGCGCGCGCCTACTGTTGTAAGGATACAGATCTGCCGGTCGCGTGCATTTGTTTTGTAGGCGAATCACAGAAGCCAGGACTTCACTCAAAAGTATTCTTCTGTCTTCAGCGGCTGTTTGCAGGATGGATAGCGATGAGGTAATGTATTTACTTTTGACTAAATGACGATGTTAAAAATCGCTAAGTTCAACTTGGTTGAAGCGATAAAGTGAATAAAAGTAAAGACAACGACGAGCTGGCGATATCACACACTTGAAAAAGTTCTAAACAAAACTACAAACTAGTACGTTCTGGATTTGTTATGCTGTACTTTTTTCCTGTCAAGTTTTTTTGAGACACTTCATCATAAATTAGTCGCTAACATACCTGATAGTAGTCGGACATCCCTCCTCGTCTTTTATTTCACGCCAACGAGTGAACGCCGAACCGATGTTTATTCTGGTCCGAGCATTCAGCTTGTTTTTCTCTCGCTTTCTTTGTTTTGTATCCCCTGACAAAACTTTTCTGTTCCTTACGTTTTTTGTTGCCTCCGCCATGGTTAAAGCTCCGCGTTTGGCTTTCGCCGAGACTTCCGTGTTTTAAACGAATCAGGAATCGGGGGAAGTGACGTATGCCGTAAAGCAGTCCAAAAGTGTAGTTTTTTAGTGTGGCAGGGTTCCCACCATCCACCTCGAAGTTACATAGCGCCAGTGAAAGGGATACAGACCACTCCAGACCACGACAGAGGTGTCATTCAACTCATTGTAAAGTGGTGGACCATCACAATGAATATCAAAGGATTATATTATGTTTGAAAAACTACATAGTGTTGGTTTAAGCAATCAAATTAGCACTTTAGCACTCTGCACTTTAACCAGCCCCTTGGCCTAAATGTTTTTTTTTTTTTTTGATGATCAACTATGTTTGCTTTGTTTCATATTGTTTGTTTCACTTTGTCTTTGTTTTGTTTTGTCTTGTTTTGTTTTTATTGTGTATAAATGTTTCGTACGACACCAACCTGCCAATGGGACTAGAGATGGAAATTAGCCACACGGCTATAATCTCACATGTTTACATTTATATGTTCATTTACATGTATTGTCCCATCTTTTCAAAATAAACAAATCTAAAAAAAAAAAAAAGATACTTTGCAGATGTAAGGTTAAATTCAGGGTAAATCATGTTCAAACAGGTCAAACATATCTGACGGTTCTCTAACCATGACACACCACGGTGCTTTTCAGTTTTCAGGAAGCCTTTCAGACCATTCTCACTGAGATGTGCCCCTGCATTAATTAGAGAGCAGGATATTGGAAAGAAAGCCTTCAAATCCTTCGGGAGGGGTCATCATTACATGTGACCTTTCCTCTGAGATAAGTAGTGTCTCTGTGCCTCTGCACTTAGATCTTTGATTAGAAATATAATGACAGCTCTGGACCATCATACAGCCATGCCTTTCTCCAACTCTTTGTCTATAGATTCACACGCAGACAGCCACTATGGAGCAGAGGCAACAACAAGCAGCACAGCAGACACTTTTTTACTGTATGTTTGTGCAAAACATGCCAAGTGCTGAGACTCCCTGCCTGCCACATATAATTTACATTTAGTGCTTGAGTAATCAGTTGACATGCAGCTCTGGGAATTCTGTGCTTAATAAGTGCCTCTTCACATTCTCAGTTTGCCAGAGTTATTTTGAACACGATACTGCTGTCAAAATGTCAATGAATCTCAATTTAACTCAATTAATCGCACTGGGGCGTCTCATCAGATGCATGGGCATAAGAGTGGGGGGATATGGGGGGCTGAATATCCAGGGCCCCAAAGGAAGGAGGCGCCATTGTTGTGTTGGAAATAAGGAAACTACCATACTAGGGTAAAACTGGATGAAAATGATTCTTGAGTCTCAAATAACTGTTTATTTTTTGAGTGTAAAAATCTTTAATGTGCAACAAAAATGCCAAAAAGATGATTGTGTTAGAGTTCCATTTACTATTATTGACTGCTTTAAACAGCAATGGAGTGTTCATGGTGAAATAAATAGTTTCTGTTGTTTATGTATGGATGATATCCGCAGTTTGCATTTCAGTACAATCCCTATATAATTCAAACAATATCATACCTGATTCAATCCTGTAGCAACAAAAGCAGACGTTCCTGACACCAAATATTGGTAAATTTATTGTTTTTTTGCAATAGAGTGTGGTAGGGATGACATAGTTTGTAGTAAAGTTTGCATTGCACTGGTTCTTTTGACTAAAAGTCCATGGGATTCTTCCCTGTGTTTGGATCATTCCTGGTATTAAGGTTTGCAGTGAACAAAAACAATAGAAACGTACGTGCTCTGTATTTTTTGATAGTCTTACCAAATAAATCTGCTTTTCATAGCTTAAAGTTTAGACCACTACACTACTTACAGTCTTTACTGTTTAACATCTTGTTGTGACCTCTTCTTTGAGAATGTCCTCTTAATAAAATGATCTGATCAAACTGGACAACCTGGCTGTGGACATGGCGTAAAACTAATTGTTTATTAAAAACAGTCAGAAATGATTGCAGTTTGGTTGTATGCCTTATTAGCAGTTGATGAGCACTAGTTTTTTTAAACAAGCAACAACACTGTAAAAATTCTAAAGCAAACAACACCAAGTATTTTATTATTTCAGATTAAACATTAAAATTTTGTAAGCTTGTGCTCAGAACAAGACTTCTTTCAAGTATTTACTTGAAACTGGTATTTTAAATCTTGCCAAACCCAAGTTTTTTGATTTATTACTGTTCCACTCTATTACTATATGTATTATTTCATGTTTGCCTGAGGTATAATGAAATATACATGTTACAAAGGTTGGCTGTATTTTAATCCTGGACTATTACAATAAAACTGACAGCATTCAGTCATTATCTGAATGATTTTTACAAGTCGTTTGTGCGATTAAAGTAGGACTTGGCCCATGTTTGTAAATCTATTATTTTTCACTAGCTACAATACCTGTTTGTTCTTCTCCCAGTAGTCTTGTCTTGTCTTGTCCTGTCTTGTCTGTCACTACTTCCGCTTCTTTCACACTGTGGTGTGGCACGGCCCTCCCCTTCAGCTCCCATCAGGGGTTAAATAAAGTTTTATATGATGGAGTAGCCTACAGGGAGGGCTGGTGATGGTCACTATAGCAGTGAATCATATTCACATATCTCTCACTGCTAGAAAAAAATGCATTAGTCTTTCCAACGCTGCCACCGGACACAGTGCTCAGCTGAAAAGATAATGTAGACAAGGGGAAAGAAAAAAAAAAATTCTATTATTTTCCATCTATATATAAACATTTTGTTTATTGAGGACAACAAGTTGGACTTCAGTTTTGGTCGAGGTATATCTACCCTGAAATCTGAAAATATCTCGAGAACACCAGGAACAGAGGTTGCCACACAATCACAGGGCCACAGGTAGAGACAGACAACCATTCATGCTCACATTAATACTTAGGAATGAATCAGAGTCATAAACCTAATGAACATGTTTTTGCTCTGTGAGAAAAAAAACCCGGGGTGCCCAGAGAAAACCCATGCAAACACAAGGAGTCTATGCAAACTTCTCAACGAAAGTTCCTGGACCACATGGGGAGTCAAACCTGCAATCTTCTAGCTGTGAGGCACGTACAATACCAGCTGTGGATTCAAACATGAACAGAATTTGACTAAATGACTCCCCCTGACACTTAAAAGAGCTTTACCTCTGAATGGTTATATTTATAATCATAAAAATAATAATGTATTTAAAAGCGCCTTTTGGAACACTCAAGGACACCTTACAGAGTAATTAAAAACAAAATTAAAATAAATAAAAACAACAAGCAAGAGTGCCAGTTATGGAGGGTTTGCCATTTTGAGCAGATGGTTTTTTAACAGTGATTTGATTTTGAAAGCTCCTTAATATCTGCAAAGAGGTTGACTGTACCACCTTATTCAAATTAAAAAAAATCTTAGATTTTGATAAATGTCACCAAGTTGGGTATTATTGGTCATTTGTAGAGTTTGTACTTGGATAAACTTCACATTTCATCTTTTTGACTTCAACTTTTAAGCACAGCTAGAGATGACCTTACTGGTGGATATCACATATAAATATGCTGAATATTTTTAGCTTTGAAATTCCTGAAAAGTAGATTTTTTTGTCATGATAATTTTTGATGATCTAATCAAATAATAATGGAACTTCCGTGTTCTGCTCTCTAATATTTTGTTCTAAACAGAGCTTGTTATTAGCAATGATCCAAAGCACAGTGAAAAAACCCATAAAGGCTTTTAGTAGGCTTGGAGTCAGACACCAGTGTGATGCTAACTTCCACATTGGCCTACAAAAATACATCTATATCTAAGTCAATATTTCCTAGCCTGGTCGAAAGAACATGTTGATGTGGAGTTTATGCCATATAAGGTGATGTTTCCTCAGCGTCTGTCAGGGTGGAGTTTTGTTGTCTCAGCTGTCACACCTGTCCCCTTTTTTCAATATTTAATCCAAAGTAAATCTTCTGCACACTCAAATCGGAGTGCATCTTTATTAGCAGATTAAGCTTTGAGTCACTGAGACCTCAGCAACATTAGCCAAGACGCGTTCAACCTCAGGTTATGTATTTAGAAATTAAATTAACCCCATTAACGTTAAGGAAATCTAAAGGTCATTAGATATGTTTTCAACACAATGAGCTTTTATTTTCAAGCTTCAGACGCATTGTGTTCAATTTCTTCTTGGTCTCATTTCAGTTAAAATATTAAGTCCTTCTTCTGGCTAAATAATGAACCAAAGATGCTCCTCCTTCCATCATTCCCTCCCCATCCATGTTGCGTCTATGGCTGCCAGCTAAATCAACCCTCGCCTGTGTGGTGTATCCAGTCTGAGGAGGGGGGCTGACTCACCGACACCCCTGCTCCTTCGTTCCTCTCCTGCATGGAGGAATAAATGGGAAGGTGGCAGCGAGGGATTCACAGTCTGAACCTTTAAGAAATGATGCTAGTTGAGTGTCTGGCAGGGCTTATTGTAGTAGTAAATGTCTGATATTAGTGTGAAAATGTGGATGTATATGTTTGGTTTCTATGCAGATAGCAGAAAGAGGCAGAATCTTGCTATCAGTTTTTCCACTCGGCTTCTTCCTCACACCCTGCAGCTTTCACACACTTACAGAAGAAGAAATGTGTGTTAGATGACTTCTATTTGCCTTCCAGGTGTCCGCGAGAGTACAGCCCCCACTTGGGAAACAGCTGTTAATAAAACTCAACATACATTGCTTATACCCCCCAACATAAATACATTATTTGATAGAAAACAAAGCAGCAGTTTTGCAGCAGCTCCCCTCTTCAGGAGGCCCACTCCCCTGGGATTCATAATGGCGTAGATATTGCTCTGCGTATTGATTGATGTCCCCCCTCCCCACTTTGACATTTGTTTATCCACGTCCACATCTACCGCTATTGACATCCTCTCTATCTGGACATCTTCCTAAGCTGTTTTGTCATTTGTCACCTCTTAAATAAAAACGTAAAGGAGATGGGTGGCTTGTCAGTGATAAGACTTAATGATATTGGACACATTAATGGTTTTAGATGAGCTGGCACTGTGGAAGCTCAAATTTAAGTTTGCGTATTGGTCTGATTCCTGTCAAAAATATGCTAACAAGTCCACATAAAGATCTTTTTTAAAAACATAAAAAGCCAAAAAAAAAAAGTCTAGGTGCATTTAACCCCAGTAGAGAGAGGAAATTTACTTGAGTGTCTTGAAATGGGATCTACAGTACACAGTATATCTCACTACAAGCCACTTAAAGATCCCATATTGGACAACTTTTCAGCAAATTTACACTAGACTCAGATGTCCCCAGAACATTTATTTACCTCTGCCAAAGAGGCTCTGTTTTGCCTGCAGTTGCTAGTTTGTTTGTCTGTTTGTTAAAAGAATAACTCAAAATGTTATGAACAGAATTAAATGAAATGTTCATTATAGGTCCGCTATAGGCCAAGGATCAAGAATCTGGACAAATCTCTAGAAACTTTTAAATGACCTGTTAATGTTACGAGACACAACATTTATTTGTAGTTTTGTTTCTAATCCAAAGAGCTCTAAAATGGATTTTGATGATATTTTCAGGGGATGATGGTCACAGCACAAGGGCGCAGAGATTATATTTTGGTGGTGATCTGATCTGAATTTGATAAAGTGCCAGGTAGGTCAGTTTCCCACATTATTGACAGCAAGTCAGTGGAAATACCTTGGCAGAGGTAGGTGATCCCAGAGTTTCTTGCATACTAACACACTCAGATTCTGGATATCAGCATGCCTACAAACTTCTCTGTCACAGCCCTGCTCAGATTGGGCTGTTTTAGTGTTGTACTAATGACCACACCCCCCTAAAGAGTGAATGTGGCTTCAGCTTTCCAGCAATAAGCTTGAATGTTTACAGAGGCTGCATAGATGTCTCTTTAACTCTGGCTGAAAGCCAAACACTGTAGTTAGGAAGTATCTCTCATCAATTTGTAAAAGACCATAGAACAAGTAAAAGAGGAGAGGAGGTACTTTTATGATGTTAAAGGAGACATATCATGCTGTTGCATGATTTAATACTTACATATAATATAATAAATTTGAAAACAAGACCTTACACTCCCTTAATTTTCAAAAAATGAGATATTGTATTTTTTCTGATATCCTAGAACGAGATTTGATGCCTCTGAAAATAGGTCATTGCGAGATGTCCGCGAGATTTAAATCGTCGTGACGACAAGAGGTACATTTCTTTTTACTGGAGTAATCTGATAAAACACTTCCTCCTCTGTGATGTCCGTTAGCCACAAAACCGTCACCGAGGAACACATCCACCCGGCAGCAGTATATAGCTCCCTCGCTCACACTTACTCATTACCAGCTCTGGCCTGTAGGGGGACTCAATACCCAGTCGCTGTTTTGAGCCTGCCGGAAAAGACAGTAGAAGAAGAAGGACGGGCTGGCTCTACCCTCTCGGCAGCTCTGATAGAACTGACCAATCAGAGCACAAAGGGCTGTGACGTTTCAAGGTAACTTTAGGTCAGCCTGAGATCCGAGCATTTCAACGAGACCTTGTTAATGGCCTAAAATGAGGATTTTGAGAACGCTATTGTGGGGCAATGAAGGAACTAAACGACTTGTACTGAGGGCAGAAATGCTTTACAGGCATCCTAGTCTGACATAGTGAAAAGGAGAAACAAGCATGATATGTCTCCTTTAAGGCAGTGTAGATAGGACATGTACATATTTTCAAAAAAATGAATGTATTTTGAATAACACGAGACCTTTGATTTAAATTACTTGCATCACTAGTTTTATGAGCAAAGTACATCTTATATTCTTATGTTTTATATCAAAGATCCATTAAGGTTAAAGCAACAGTTAACTGTCTCAAAATCCATATTTTTAAATCTGGAGTCAATCTAAAATCCTCTGAAAATGTATTCGATAACACACTGCATGTAAAACACCTTTTGCATCTTTTAAGAGAGGCTAGACATGATATCTTTTTTCACAACAGTCATTCAAAATGTGCATCACAAAAACACAAAGGCACCAAAATCAGGCTCTGTTATATTTACACCTCCAGACATTCACATTCAGTCTGTAAGGCTGTAACATTTGTGCAGGTTCATGTTTCAACATGGCTTTGATACTCACAACACGGTGCCCTCACATACACATATAGGCAGAGACGCTCACTCACAGCCCCCGCCTCCCACTGAGTCTGCATCGCCCACCTCTCCGATGTCACAACGTTATCACCAGAGCAGAGAGGGGGTCACCATGTCCCAGTCATTTCATCCCCAGGACATCCACAGTGGAGAGGAAATGTCACAGGGGGTAAAAAGTATGTCTTGAAATGGCAGTGTGAAATGGGCTACAGTCGTTAAATAACCAGGAACAATTGTATTAGCTTTAGATGGATGCAAGACATCTCTGCCTGATAACAGACATAAGATCTGGAAAATCCAGCTATTTGCTAGGTTATCAAACCTTTCAAATTACTTACAATTGCATTTTTAAAATTAATAACATGTTAAGTTCAAAATTTGAGACAAAAATCACTATTTACACATTATATATCATATATCAAAGCTATTTTTCTGTCACTGCGATATACAAAACATTATGTCTGAAGAATCAGAAATAGTTAGAATGTTTTCCTGTTTTATTTTTTTAATATATATATATTTTTTACTATAGGTAAAAGTCTTTGAAACTCCAATTTCTGTAACTGATTCACTTTTTACCACTTTTGGGGCGCGGCACAACAATGACGTGTATCAAATATGATGCATTGTGCTTTATAGATAAAAACGGTCCTGGAGGATTTTTATTTGGCCTCATCTGGAGAATTTTTTCTAAAAACGAGGCCATTTTTTTTACCAAAACTAGACTAAAACACTTGCTTGGAGTTGAGTTTGTGCAGTGTGGTGAGAGAATACTGTCTGTAATGTGCTTAATTTTTAGGTTTATTCCTCTTATAATGAAAATTTGCCAATTTCAGAGTATGTTACTTTTAGTTTCAGGTAAAAAAAAAACTTCCCAGCATGACTTTCCATTAAACTGTGGACAATTTTAGGCATACTAACTGACAGTAGGCTTTCTGTTTTAGCACCTTTTAATGTAATGTATTTGAAGTGCCCACTCCACAGGCTCTCCTGTCAAAAGCTACTATTTTCCAACAACTTACTCTCAACTCGCCACTTCTTGGATACAAGCAGCGAGATGATCAACACATGCACATTGGCGCTGTTGCTCACAAATCGCCCTTGGTGTGGATTATGTACTTTGCCAGGTCTGTATTTGTAGCACAGTGAACGCAGCACTTCCTCAACATGCATTTTTTGAAAGAAAACACAGTCCGGCGCAGATTTTCTCTCCATGAGGTGGAAGACAGATTTTTTTTTTCCTCTTTTCCTCCCTCCCTCGCTCGCCCTGGCTCCTGCAGGGAGGCTATTATTGCAGCTAATTATCTACAAATAGGCCCAATATGACAAACACAGCCTTGTACCAGCGTCGGCTATAAGCGCAGGAATCAGAACGAGCGCAGGATAAAAGGAATGAAAGGAGGCGAGTAGAGGCTGACAAAAAAAAAAAATGGGACAAAAGTCAGAGCGAAGAAAAATAATTGAGAGGAACGTGATGAAGACACAATGTGGAGTAAGATGAGAGAAAACGCGGCGCTAAAAAAGATATAAGTGGGAGGCAGATGGGCGAAGAAAGGCAGTGACACCAGAAGGGGAGACAGCATCGAACCAAGAAAATGATCTTGTCTATACGGTGCTGTTGCCCATAGCAACTGTCCTGCGATGCACACACAGGGCCACTTCCATTTAGCTCCCAGCATGCCTTGTGAGCAGGGCAGCTCTGGGGGTCTGAAGCTGTCTGTCTCATTTCCATAGAGGAACTCATTTATAGGGTGAACATGGAGGGCTATGACGCATCAATGGGTGCTTGATTAGATCTTTAGCGGCCATATGTATGAATATTTATCAGTGTTGCATGAATACACGTTTACTCTCCTTTCATCTTGAGTGTCCTCCTGCCTTCATCTTCATTTTTGTCCTGATGAATAACAGTTTTAAATTCATTTCGTTCTGATGAATTTAACATAAGGTACAGGTAGGCAATCTCCTGGGACTCAGTGCTCCAAGGGGCTTCATGCTCAAGTCTTAACAAGCAACAAGTATAAAGTATATGTGTAAAAGGATTGTCTATGATTAATGACATGTTTGAATGAGATGCTTAAAACCAGGGAAAGAGGTTGACCATGTTTGGCAAAGTTGGGGCAAGCAGTTGAAATTCATGAGGTTTAAGTGTCACCAGTTTTGCCTACTTTTACAATCAACTTATCAACTTATTTGTACAAGTTAGACATTGTCAACTGTAGTTTAACAATGAACAGGCATGGAAGCCATTGCCATGCTAATGCGTGATGCCTCGCAGAGTGGAAAAAAAGTTTCTGGTGTTTCCATATTTGCTTGAAATCATGCACACAGAAACCGGATGTTGGGCAGTTAGGTCATTCTGTGTAAAATTAATCAACAGTTTCTACCGTTTCTGTCTTCTATCTGTCACATCTTTCACATCATTGATGTCATTTATGTTAACCGCTTCTCATGACTGCACAAAGTCCTTGATTTGCGAGGCAAGCAAAAAAAAGAGGAAGTATCTGATGAGGGAACTGTTAAGTATAAAGACAAATGAGATGTCTTTCTGCTTAACAATTCATCAGTCAATCTAGCCCTAACCATAACTCTTACACAAACCTAAACTCATATTTGTTGTTATCAATTGTCAAGACACAACTACCTCTAACATCCAAAATATAATTACTTCATATATGAGTCCAAAAAAATGGGTGAGCAGAGTTAAAGGATAACTTCTTTATGTATTATTGAGATTTTGTAATCAAAAGATCATATTTAAAGCAAAGGTTGACCAAGAGGCTCTATAACTTAATTACCGTTAACATCCAAAATCTAAATGTCCCATGAAAATCCCATGAACACTCTTTAAAATATAATTTTTCTCAAGGCTGTGACCCCTGCAGGGTGAAAGTATAAATAGACAGTAGGGCTGTCCTCATACTGGATCAAATAACCATTTGAGCTGGTTGGTTTTTCACCAGTTAATACTGCGCATGCTAAAAAATGAGTTTGAGTTTTGGGAAAAGTGACGACCCTGACAGACAGATGGCACATAACATGATGTCCTGTGCCTTTGCTGTTGATAGTACAGAGGAATTAAACATTCCGAAAATGTAGGTGATGTACCTGGAACTGACTTAACTGTGTAAACAAATTGTCAATGTTTGGACGAGGGGCAAGACTGTAAGCTGCAATAGCTTCTTTGCCAGTTTCAAAAATAATATCATAGAATAGAATAGAATAGAATCCCTAAAATCTCTCTTTTAATTAAAATATGACTACAAATAGGAAAATTTCTATACTTCCAGAGCCCCTCAAAAACCCTAAAACCATCTATTGCACATACTATGTTTATTTTTGGCTAAAATTGAGAAAGGCCACATATTAGTCTCTGCCTGAGGCCTCAAAATCTCAGAGACGCCCCTGATTTAAAGTGGCATGGAATAAATCAGGCTTTGTCTTTCTGTGTTTTTTGCCTCTTAACCATAATGACAGCAGCTCTTAGAGACCTGAAGGGAATGTATCCAGGAAGGAGGATGGTAATCAAAGTGGCACACTTGAAAGGATGTATGTGTGTTTGGAATTCATCGCTTGCTGCAGATTAGTGTTTGGCTGCACAACTGAAAGCTGCAGGTGTGATTCCAACTCCGAGACAAGTTGGAATCACAGCATCACTCCGGTCCCATGAGCCCCTCAGAACACAGAAGACAAGCACAATCACAAGCTCGCCCACTCTCGCTTCTTCTTTTTCTTCCTTTGGAGCTGAATAATAGATATTTTTAGAGAGAGTATAACTTACATCACTGACTCCGGCCTCCACTATCTTCAGGCCCGTCTCCTTCTCCAGCTGCTGCTTCTGTTGGACTGCATGGGGAGACAAGGAAGCAGAGGAGGTGTCAAGGATGAGCGGCGGATGACAAAGTAGCAGATTTTTTCAGTTCCTGAGGCAAAAACAAGTGGTCAACTGAACTGAGAATGATGCAATGGAGCGTGAGTCAGATGTCAAACTGGTCATAGACGATGCCCACACACATATATACTCATAAAATCTTCATCAAAGAGAGAAGCAACAACAGTTCTGGTGGTGTGACAACAAAATTCAATGTTGGAAAAATATTGTCTAGTGAGAAGGCTTGAATTCCAAAAGGGTACTGGAGCCCTTTTTAATGCATGCAGATGTTGTATTTTAATCCAAAATCCAAAACTAGCATACTCATAATGATGATGCTATGCTAATAGGTTAGCTAGATTTACATTTGGTAAAAAATACTGATGGTTTAAAACTTACAACCTGCTTTCAGCACTTGATCTCTCAACTGAAACTTTTACCAGAGAGATTCTAATTAAACCATACTGAATAATATTCCTCAGCTACATCTTCAAACTATATCTTGCAATGTCGAATTTTCCCTTTGGTGTCTGGATTTTACTGAGGAAGTGTTCTGGTTTCCCTCTGAGGTGATTTTTTAGTTCAAAAAGAACTTTAGTTTTTGTCTCATTCAATTGTGGAAGTCCCCCTGCCATGCTTAATTCTTTCTAATATTGAAAGGAAAAGTAAACTGTGCCACATTATTTGACATGATACAAAGAAAGTGCTAAGTATCATCTGTTTAACAGTGGCATGCAAAGTCATACTGAAGGATAATTAACCTTTCCAGGAGTACACTACAAAGAAGACAAGACTGTCTTTGAGTAGATCCCTGTGGGATCAACAGGTCAGACTAGCTCTGAGAGGATGTGGTAATGCTGTGTAAAGATGAAATCTGTTACTTTGATATAATGTGAACACAGTCAGGGCCAGTTTTACTGGAGAAAAGATTTATCCATGGCTTTTTCATGCTGTAACAGTTACTGAGAATGTTACATTTACTCTGAAGAACAGGCTTATCTATCCAAGACATTGTGTCAAAGTAGCCCCAGGAGTACAACTGAAGAGTAGAAAGTGTAGTGTCTCATAATTTCACTATCTACATTTAAATGGCAGAAAGGTTTTTTATCCTCCCAAATAAATTTGCCAATATAAAGTTTAAAAAAAGAACCTGCACTTCTGTAAGGGGTCACTTGATGATGGTTGATAAAATACGGAAACCAAGCCAAGTGTCATAAACAAGCATGAGCACAAATAACTACAGGCAACCACTGCAGGAGGGAAAATCTTAACTTCTTGATTTATCCAGGCAATTAATTTTAATCCCTAATGAAGTTGCATGATTATGGGTTTAACGGTGGCCAAGTTGACTGACGGGAGTGTTTCCAAATGGCTAAATGGCTCCTTCACTTTGCCTATTTCTTGACTGATCAAAAGGCAAGTGTAGATTGCCTTTCCTTTAAGGAAACTTTTTGCTTCAAATAGTAAAATTAGAAATTAAATATAATCACTGAGGCTACGTCCAGGTTTAATTTGGTCTACAGTACAGGCCAAAAGTTTGGACACACCTTCTCATTCAATGTGTTTTCTTTATTTTCATCACTATCTATATTGTAGATTCTCACTGAAGGTATCAAAACTATGGATGAACATGTGTGTTATGTACTAAACAAAAAAGTGTGAAATAAATGAAAACATGTTTTATATTCTAGTTTCTTCAAAGTATCCACCCTTTGCTCTGTTTACTGCTTTGCAGACTTTTGGCATTCTCTTTGTGAGCTTCAAGAGGTAGCCACCTGAAACGGTTTTCACTTCTTAGGTGTGCCTTGCCAGGGTTAATTAATGGAATTTCTTGCCTTATCAATGGGGTTGGGACCATCAGTTGTGTTGTTCAGAAGTCAGGCTGATGCACAGCCGACAGCCCTATTAGACAACTGTTAAAATTAATATTATGGCAAGAACCAATCAGCTAAGTTAAGATTACTTCAGTGAGAACCTACAATGAATTAGTGATAACAATAAAGAAAACACATTGAATGAGAAGGTGTGTCCAAACTTTTGGCCTGTACTGTATATTTTGCACAAAAGACATTTGAACATGACCTGTTAATGACATGGTACAAGGCAACAATCCTTCTAAAAAGCTAGGATATATTTGTGTCAAATTTCTAAAATGATTCGAACATTATTGATGGAATTTACAAGGGCTGTTGGTTGTACAAAAGGAATTAGACGACTAAACTCATTTGGACTAATGAAGTGAAACATTTGGTCTTGGAAGTTGAAAACACTGAGTTGTAAGTCTGATGCATTATCTGGAATGTCCTTTTTAGTCTGAATTCTTACCAATTACAGGATGAGCAGTTGCCTTAAATTGTAAGATTTGTAACTAGAACACGGTCAACTCTGGTGCAAGGCCATTCAATGCTTCAACATCTGAATTTCTACACACCATTACCTTTAAAGGACCATAAAAGTTTGCTAAAAGTTTAATGACAACCTGATGAATAGTTCTCCATTTCCCACTTTGGTAGAAGTGCCGAATGGAGTACTGAACATAGTCAGAAATCATTCAACGTTACAAAAGTTTCTCACAAAAAAACTGTTCTTGTATCATTACCCACATTGAATCAGACCTACCAAAGATTACCATGAAAGCAGATGAAGTGTTTGTAGATTCACGGCACACAATAAGTCGAGCTGCTGCCTTTGTTTTTGCAGTAATTAATACAGCAGCCGAGTTTGATCCTCACATCTATTGATCTAATCAAATATGGCGTGCTATTTCCACCGCTTTGTTCCAACCAAAGACATTCTCATGCAAATCAAACCAAAGTGAGGCGACGTTAAATATCCCGATGCTGAAGATCACACAAATTTGCCGACTTCTTCCCCCTCCTGAGCTTCACCACTTTGATGGAGACATTTATATTGAAAAACAAAATCAAAGGGGCCTTAATAGATTATGCCAAATTATGGAGTGTAATGAAAAAACAGAGTGTAATTTTAATTGAGTTTGTTAGCATGTGAATGTGATGGGTAATGGGAAAGAGTAAAATAAAAAGACGTGAGAGTTGAAGAGAGGAAGGGAGAGAGAGCAAGTCCTTTAAATCCCATTTCCCCAGATGAAGGCGATGCAAATGACCCTGAAGAGCTGAACCCCACCTCACACTCCAAATTCAGCAAGGGTCTGTTTAATTAGTATTTTAATCTATCCCAATGATTCCACTCAGTCCACAATGTATGCAGTATTCCATCTAATTAAGCATGCTACTTTTAGGATAATCATCAATCCCCCTCGCACGCCCTTTGTTCTTTATCTCTCACTGGTTTTTACGGATCCTGAACATTGATCATCACATCAGTTCATCCAAGTGCCAGTAAAGCAGATGGGTTATGTTTTAGGTGATGGCTTAAAGGGGATGGACATAAAATGTCAGGTACATGACTATCAGCCATAACATTGTGACCACCTAAGCAATCAAATGTAATTCAATGCACATTTTACATCCTACCTTTGAAAATGTACACAACACCTTAAATACTTAAATCTATCCTTGTAGAATATACTTTTATATTGATGTTTGTACATCTATGAGATACTCATTTTATTCCATACTGTTTTTCAAATGTTTATTTTTCATAGCCTAAAATTAAGATTTTAACTACATTTTGGTGTTGTGTAAGCATTCTTATATGCATCTATTGCCCTTTTTTATAATATAAGCATAATGTACTGTTTATTCATTTATTCGGAATGATATTTATTTGTAAAATTGTTAATAATAATACAACAGTTACTGCTCTTGTTTAGTTTCTAATTTCCAATCATGAGGTGACAAGGTACTATGTGTATCACCTAACCTACCCATCTATAAAACAACCAACTTATTCACCAAAATATGAACCAATATAACCATCTTTACACTTACTTACCAATCCTCTCGCCAGCCAACCAATCCATAAATCTTTCTTATCAGCAACCAGGAGATCTACAAAATAATTCCAAACTAATGAACCAAAATAGAAACCTGTGCTATAACCCTGTCAACCAACCAAACACCAAACCAATCTTTCTTCCTACCAAACAACTAAAAATTTAACCCACCTGCCTACCAACATGTGTATTAAACCACAAACCTTTCAACAAACCAACAAAATGACCATCAAGATGACCAACCAAATATCAGTCAATCAACCATCTAAACTACCAACCAACAAACCTTAATTAACCATCTTAAAATCCCCCAACCAACCTGCCTACCAAGTGATGACCCTTTCTGCCGTCTGTCCAATGAAAATATTACCTAGCCAAATGGCAAAACCGCAAAAACGCAAACCAGCCAACCAGCCAGCCAGTCTACCAACCAACATAATCAACCAATCAAGAACCTAGCTAATCAACCTCCTAACCTAACCACCTAACTGTGAGACTAAGCAACCTGGTTACTTTCTACCCAACCAGCCAACCAAACACTAACCAACCAACAAAAAAGGTAATGAATGAATAGACCAACCAACCCACCATTTAACCCATCAACCAACCAGCAAGTCTACCAACCAAACAAATCAACCCAACAACCAACCAATATACCTACCAGGCCACCAACCAATATACTTATTAATCCACATGCCTTCTTATAAACCAAGAAAGCAACCCTATGGGCTACTACTAAGAAGATACAGGCAGCAGGGGGTCTTCAGGTTAAAAGGAATGAATGTTGCATCAGTAACTTTAATGTAGTTGATGAGGTTAGCAAAGTTACACAAGATATTACTGAATTACAGTTATTTTTAATGCTTTTACTGTACTACATTTTACTTAAACCTTTCTGTCTGGTTCAATGAGTGGATACAATAATAGGGAAGATTTTCACCGTATATTAATTAGTCCAGTACATTATCCTTCACTCTTCATTGATACAAATGAAGAGTTATTACAATTATTACCATGTTTAAAGCTCCATAAAAGTATTTATATAAGATTGAATTAGAAGGCTGAAAGGTGTATACAAGACAAGTCTTCCAATCAGAAAGGAGAAGTGAAGAGGAGGAAAATTCAATTCTCTAGCTCCCCTTAATTTTCTGCTCCTGTATTTAGTGTGATATATTTCCTCTATATAGATATCTATAGATATCTGTGCTGTTCTATTTAGGAGGGGGGTAATGAGCGGGGTAATTGGCCCAGCTGGGTGAGGTCGTAGGTGGTGCGGTGAGGCGAAGCAGCTAAAAGGTCACACACCGTTTTGGTCCTAATGAGGCCCCCTCTGAGGGCGCCACACATCATGAGTCAGACTACGAAAAGATTAGCCTGGAATCAACACACGTTCACGAAAACAGCGGCTGCAGCTCGGGGTTTGACTGACAAGCTGACATTATGGCGTAACTAAAGAAGCCTGAAGGTCAGTTTTTACTCGAGAATCAAAGCTGAGGACCCTCCAATCAACCCGAGGGTGTGGACGATTCCACAACAGCCACTTTAAATGTAAATACAACCTACTGGCCAGGCTCATTAGCCGCTAACTGGACGGCAGCAGACTGGAGTGAGAATGCAGCCAACGGGTTTGCTTGTTCTGTCAGCGACTGTACAGATAACAGCCCACAGCTTCTCTTACTGGTCTCCCCTCATATTAACCTCCCTCTTCCTCTCCTCACACAGATTTTTTAGGCTTCAAATTAGCCACAAAATACTCCTGACAGACTGTGGAAAAGAGATGTCAGGTCTCATTTCAGAGCAACCGTTTTAATAGGCATTGTCTGAGTCTACCCAGTCTCATGTCTAATATCGAGATCTGATCCATGCTGCCCATGTGATCTTTTTCAGTTTTTGAACCATTCTGCAGAGGTAAAAAGCACGGAGAAAAGGCTTTTAATGTGTTAAAATACACACTTTTCATGAGTCTGAAATGGGAAATTTCAAACATGTGCAACATTTTTTCTGGAGGATATGAAATTTAAAATCGCCTGATGACCTAAAAGTATTCAGTCCAACTTCAATGGTGATTACTATTTTGTAAATGGACAAAAAAGTGACTGATGTGCAACCCAATAACCCATCCTCCATTTACTAAAAAGACCTAGTTTAACAATACCAACCATTAAATACAAAAAGCAGGATATGATTCAGTAAATATTGTTAAAGCCGCAGGCATAGAAATACTGTGTGGTTGTTAAACATTCATCCTGCAATGTCATTGAAAGCAACTTCAGGAGACCTATTTTAAAAAAAGGTTTTCAAAATATTTTGTCAAGTATTTGTTTTCACTGGTAATGACTGTTCCAGTGTGTTCTTCTTAAGTTTTTTTTTTCCCCAAACATCTTCTCAGATAATGGATGTTGGTACGCCTATAAACCTATCCGTTTCAGCTTTGCTGAGGACAGGCTGTGTTTGTGTAAATCTCTAAGGGAGAGCCAGGACAACCTGAGGTGGAAACTCATTTCAGCTGCTTGTACTCCTGCAGCAAATCGAGAGCTTAGCCTTTCGGCTCAGCTTCCTTTTCACCAAAACAAGCCTGTGCAGGGTCCACACCAATGCTGACACGACACCGATCCACCCGCAGATCTCCTGCACAAGTCTTCCAGCACTCATGAATAAGACCCTGAGGTACTTGAACTACTCCACTTCAGGCAGGATGTAATCCCTGACCAATGCCTACCAAAATTGCTAACTCACCAATGAACCTATCCATCGACATACCCTCACAACCTGACAACCAACAAGCCCGCCAGCAAAATAGACTAAATCAACCAACCAACCTCTCGATTAATTAACCTACCATCCAATCAACCAGCATACCTACTGCTTTACCTCCAACCAAGCAACCAACCTACTGACCAACCAAAATTTTATAATCATTCAACCTCCTGACCAACAAACCTTTTTGTTTCCCAACCAACCAACTGCCTAACTAACCAATTAACCTAACCAACCTCCAACTTACTAGCCAGTTAATCTAGCTCAGATGTTACCAACAAATATACCAATAAACATTACTGACTAACCAACCAATTCATGTACATACCCTGACAACTTGCCACCAAAAAACAACTGACCAGCCTACAATTAACAGTTAAACTAGCCAACCTGCCTTCAAGAAACTTACCAACCAATCACCAACTTACTAACCTTTCAACCATCAAATTTCCAACCTTTCTGCTAATATGTTTACCTCCGCCAAGGAGGTTTTCTTTTCGGGAGAGTTTGTCCGTCCGTCCGTCCATCTGTCCGTCCGTGAACAAAATAACTCAACAAGTAATGGATGGATTTGGATGAACTTTTCAGGAAATGTTCAGCATGGGAAAAGGAAGAACTGATTCAATTTTGGTGTTGATTGGGATCAGCGTCTGGTCGCCATGATGAAAAATGTGATTTTTGTGAATAACTACTGAACTAAAATAGATATCATTATGAAACCAATTGCTAATGGTATGTTTTCATGGTCAAAGAATCTAAATATTTAGATGAAATAAAGGTAGGAGTAATATTTCTGGTGGAAATCACAATATGGGTGAGGACTGTGGCCTTGGGGGAGGTCTGCGCTCTCTGAGTGCTTTTCTAGTTTTAACTAACCAACCAGACAGACAACCAACCAACTAAAATAATGTATTAGCCATCTACAACCTAATCAGAAGTGATAATTTAGGGGAAGATGCGTGAAAAGGATTTGAGAAGGCACACATAGGGACAGGTGAAGAAAAAAAGTGACAAGAAGAACACTTCTAAGTCATCAAAGACTCGTTAAAGGAGATGAAAATGCCATTTCAATCATCAATCTACAGAATGATTCGAAACATCTTTAACATCAGCTCTAATGAATAAAAACACACATTTAAGCTTGATTTTATGTGACCTTTAAATTGCTTTGTAGCATATGCGCTCCACACAAACGATCTTGCAGATATAATTTGATTAAAATGTTGCTTTTCCCCACCATATGCTGCAAAACTGAAGCAATTGTGAGCACGCTCCTCATCATAGATTCTAATGGCAATTCACAACTGATTACCACATAGCCATCAGAGCTTAAAAGTCATGAATATATAGATTCATTTTTCTGCAATACGACAGGGTTGTTATTGTTAGGGAGCAATATAAATTCAGCATGGAGGAGACAAATGGGCACTTTGTATTTCAGCAGTCCTACTGTCGCCTCTTTGGACAAACGGGGTGTATATAGTTGACAAAATGCATATTTCACCACCCTCTGATTGATCTGTTAATATTGAATAACATCCACATTCATTTTCCATCCATCCCCCCCTCCTTCTCCTCCGTCTCTCTCTCTTCTTCAGGTCGTCTATCCGCCGCTTCCATCTCTCCATCCGTCACTCCGAGCAAACAAAATGAAAGTGTTTATTGCGGGGGAGGGCTGACGCTCACGCCTCTCCACAGCCGTTAGCCTTATCAGCAGGCAATCGCTCCGATATTAAAGCTGCCATTCCGCCCATCACTACCACCCCCCCCCCACCAATCCTGCTCCCCCTCCTCACACATATGATGGCTGTCTCTACCTATCAGAGTGGAGAGAAGAGGAAGATGAAGAGGAGGAGGGGAGGAAAAGAGAGAGAGAAAGACGCACCTGATCCCCTGTAGATGATAAGATGCACCCATTTTTTCAGTCAGAATCCAAAGCGCGAAACAAAAACGATATTATTTGCTGAATGACAGGGCGCACACATTCATTACATGTATGATATATAACATGAGCATGACCCCTTTACATGCGACTGGCATGCTGATGCTTATCAAAATGTAAATCAGTCTGCAGATATAAGGCTTATTTGTGTGTCTCTATAAAGGGGACATGAAAAATAAACCGGCTTTCATGAGATTCTTTTTATTGTGGGGATAAACATCCTGTAAATAAGTTCATAATAAAAGCATCTATCTCAGAATCCCATAGACCCTCTATGTCCTCCCTCCTATGCCTCCTCTTGTTCATGCGTATCAATTGTTATTCTGCTCCTCGGCTCGTATGAGTCGGGACAGCGAATCAAAGCAGCTGCACCTGTGAGAAAAGCAAATGAAACAGAGGGACAGAGGTTTGAGGGATAAAAGAGAGTAAAGGAATAAGACACTTTTTCATGCAGTGGCTCTATCAAATGCCATCTTTGTGAGCAGACTGTGAGCAGATTTCTAATCAATACTAGATGAAACTATCAATGTATCATGATGGAGGTCTAGTGGTTATGTCTGTCACATGCACAGAGGCTGTTGTCATCAATGTGGGCAGCCCGCATTTCTATCTGACCTGAGGCTCTTTCCCCATGTCATTCCTCACTCTCTCTTCCTAAGAACTCATCCACTATTTGTTCATTATAATACATATTAAGATATACATGGTTATATATGGCTCCATAATAAATAAATGTGTATTTTGATTGTGTTCATTCAAGTTTAATTCAGCACAGCCTCCAGGCCCTCTTTCGTATCCATATGTTTTTTATTTTATGAATGTACACATGCATGTAGCAGAGAATAAATAAAAGTAAGTTAATGGGCCCTAATTTCGTGGTGCACCCCGCGCAGTGTTAATTTCGTCCAGCACACCGCCATGCGCTGCCAATTTGACAATTTGGTAGACCGTCTGCACAGAGATGGGTGTGACGGCACACCAGGGGGAGGTGCCGACAGATTCAGGTTGGCGCAGTGGCAATTTCGTGCCAAAAAACTGTGCAGAAGATGCTCTGAAAGCTCGCCAGCTCCAACCTGGTCTATTTTCGGCGCAGGCGAAGCGCACCCTCCGCAGCTGTAATTTGGTGACAGTGCCCACACGTCAACAAAGCCTCAGAGGCAGGTTTCCAGAGTGTCAGGCACATTCTAATGCAATAAACAATCACAGCAATCACTATTTAATGTAATAGTCTGAACCAGCATGCATTTATATCTATATTAATTGTCCCGTCACATCTGATGTCGATTAAAGCTGTTTGTCATAATGGAAACTTAACCTGACAGCAGCTGGTAGTTTGATGCACATCTTACAAGTCAACAATAAACAGACTTAACATCTGATACCGAGTATATATCTGGCTTCTCTCATTTCATGAAATTCAAAGAAAAGAGGGAGAAAAAAGACGAAGAAAAAAGAGAGAAAATAAATGTATGTCACTAAGGATTTCCCTGTGATTTCCCATATTTCTCTGTTTTAGTCTTTGTTTTTAACGTGTTCTAAAAAGATGGAGTACATTATTGCAAGGAGGATGAGGCGGAGACACCGGGAGAGTATACAGTATATTACTAAAGGCTCTGCTATTTGGCGATGACAAACCAGTAATGCAGGTGGGTGCCAAGCATTATGAATGGATAAGCCTGCTGCTGTGTAACTGTCTCTTAATTTTGTACTCCTATTAATGACAAAGGAACAGATAACATCTGTCCCACACGGAGCTGGCCCACACAGTGACACGTTTCGTGGCCTCCAATGCGCGCCCCAAGGCCAGTCCATTCTTTCAGTTGCTGAAGGGCTCTGACCGTCTCCGCTACCGGGTCTTTCCAGGACACTGTAACCGCGGTGGCGGTGATCATTCAGGCCAATCAGATGCTGTGCCTCGGCTGCAGCGCATTTAAAGGCAAGGAGAGGCAGTCAATTGACTGGTGAAGGCAGCACTCGGCTGTGTTAAACCCACTCACGCCTTTTCTCCTCCCTCTCTGGCACTTGTGCGGAGGGGCAGGGATGGAGGCGTGGGTGTGCCTCTCTGCACCTGCAGTTCACCTCTCTTGGCACTGCAGGAAACTGGCAAAGTGCACCGGTCACACCCTGTCTGTGCGGTGCAGGCCAGCGCAGGGCAGGTGCGCCTGCGCCTGATCTACGAAATTAGAGCCCAATATGTGTTTTTTTTTTTTTTTTTAATGTATTTTTTGGGCATTTTGTGCCTTTATTGATAGGAGAGAGACAGTGGATAGGCTTGTGAAAGGGGATGAGAGAGTAGGGGAAGACATTCTGCAAACTGGTCACAGGCGGGATTCGAACCTGGACCGGCAGAAGCATGGACATGGGGTGCCTGGTTGCTAACCACTCCGCCAAACCAGCACCCCCCAATATGTGTTTTTGAATGTTTACTCCAACATCTTAAGAACCGGACACATTAAGGCTCTGTCCACAAAGGTGTTTGTAAAGACGGCATTTTTTTCAGTAAATATGTCGTTCCACACATAAAAACTCTGAAATCACTTGTAGTACATACATATGCTAGGCCTGTAAGTTGCACTGTAACACTGCTGCAGACATGCACCAAAACCAGAGCATAAGAGATGCAGCATGTACATTCAACAAGAAAAATGTCAACAAGCACTGGCATGTAATGTTCTCCATGTTCTCTTGTTGCTCACGGTGGTTGTCAAGGAGCAGAAGATTTTGTTGTTAAATTCATTATAAGCTAACTAGATTCAGCAGCACATTCGCAACAAAGTAGTCCGCCATCGTTTCTGTTGCTCACGCAAACAGCTAAAAGGAGAGGAGGACGGTTGACGCCACTGTCCCTGAAATTAGCCTAATGCGTTTCCCACATTAAACCCCTCAGATTTATGAACTCTAGGATCCATTTTCGAAAATGTGTGTTTTCAGGCATCAGAAACCCTGTTTCTGTGTGGACATAATGCCTACTGTATATGGTTGAAAACTTGTGTGGATACTCCTGGATTCACTTCTGTGTGGACAGCCCCTAAGACACATGTCTTAAGATTTGATGTTACCTGGTGTTACCGTAATCTCCTGCTGTGCCGTGAGGTGTTCAAACACAGTGTCAAATGCCACTGTTAGGAACCTGTGTATCATTTTGTGAAACATATCTGACAGCAAAGCAACTAACATGGCTGGCAATTGCTTTTATAATCCTTAAGAATGTATCTTTGAGTATTTTTCCATTGCATATGTACCTGGAAAGATTATTTAAATACTGTTATGTTATCTTTTTTTAATGAGGTATTGACAAGGACAGCACAAAAGGCTCTTGAAAGCTTTAAGATCACTGCCTGTGTACCAGGAAATGTCTGGTCTCTGCTCATGTCTGTTTACTAGTACCCTTGGGGTGACTTAATTTATTTAAAAGTCATTCATAAATGTGCTCTTTATATTAATATACTAATTTTAGTTATATTTGGGTCTCAAAAATGCCACCAGGGAAAGTTTTCAAAGTAGCAGTGGTTGTTTTCCATGGTTGTAAAAGCTGGAAGATGCAACAGTTGTATCCACACGACAGCCGTGATAGCAGTTATGCTACAATGAAACAAAGGAAAAAATAGTTCATCCAGTAATTATAGAAAGATCTGAGTCTTTGTGTAATTACTGTTTTTAAATAACACTGACAGTTCTAATTTACAAGTGAGACACAGTTTACACTTTTTGTTAATTCAGACAAGTGTTTAAGTAAGATGCTATGTACAAAATAACTATAAAATAAGTTTGCTGTTATTTCATATGGCAGTCTCTGATATGAATGATGCATCAATATTTGATTTTCTCAGTGTTTTCACATATGCACATATTTGTGAATGTCAAAGTTAAAAGCCAAACAGAAATTGTGTTTATGTCTGCAGTTGATAATTCCTCTTACTATTTGATCATTTCTTGACATATTGTTTCGTTTTTACATTTGTATTCTTGTAGAAATAGCCCAGAGCATTTTTCTTTTTAAACAATTGGTTTCCAAGCAGGCATATTTTGATTACTTATAAAACAAAATGAATTAACTTATTATTTGTTTCCATAATAAATGAACTTTTAAGTGAATATTTGACTAAAAACACACAAATATAAATGCTTCCAGGCTCATATCACTCTTTATTCATGAAGTCCAAAACAAAATGACATTTGAAAGTTATTAAACAGATCATCTTTAACATAAACCAAATGTAAACAAAGCAGCCAGTCCTCAATCCTGCCACCGAAATAGCTGACATTTGGAGACGCATCTTTTAGCCCTTTTGCTCTCCTCATTCTCTGCAGCACCATCTGCATACAACAAGGACAATTAAAAATGGATAAAAGAGTCAAACCTGACCTCTATAATCACAATGCAGACCAAAATAATTCATCCGAAACAGAAAACGAACCATTTTGTCTCTCTCAGTGTATCAAACGTGACGGCAGCCATGACATCATTAGCCTCTAATACCCAATCAGCAGTGCCAATCATACAGCAGTGCGTCTGTCACATGGTGTGAGCATGCTGGGACTAGCGGGGGGTCCTGGCTGGCTCGCTGTTTATTCACCCTGATCGATCATTTCCCGTGGATAAAGCCAACAGTGCTCCAAAAACAAACCGACTGCTGTTATTCAGCCCGAATCAACACTGCACAAACCTCGGCTAATGCTGATGGAAAACACAGAACCCTGCTGCAACAAGGCACAAAACTGGATTCTGTTTGACACTTGGTGAAAAGATAACACTGTAAATAAAAATAATGAAGAACAATAATCTGCAGGCTTGCTTTAAAATCACGCCACTGTCCATTCAGCTTTGTCTTATATAGGAGGCTTTAAGTACTTAGCAAACAATTTAGCATTCAAACACAACAAACTGGATGCTTTTATAATTTCATTCTCTTGTGTCAGAGTATTTTTCAAAACAACTACTGCCTGTGGGCTTTATGTGTCTGCAAGACACATTAGCAAGGGAAAAAGAACAGTTTCAGGTCAAGAAAAGGGGCTGGGTTTTTGTAGTAGGGTGACTTGACAGGGTCTTAAAAGTAAGGGGTGAATACAAAGCCTAGTGACCCTGAAGTGACCTCTAAAATATGACCAGTTTACCTGTGAGTCCGAGAGAATGTTGGTTTTAGGTCTGAAAGTAATTCCTTAAATGTTTCTTAACCCTTTGACTTCCAAACTAAGATATACACTTGCAAAAACAATATTTGTTGCTGTGTTACTGCCTTTCATTTAGCAACATTTCAGTTTATATTTTTCAGATTACCCAATCAGGAAGCAGATTTGTTAGTCAACCTACTGGTTGGCTTGCCTGTTAAGTGTTGTCCTGAGCTTAAATGGATTTCTTTCATATCTGCAAAAAAATCTTTTTTCACAGAAAGCAAAATTTAGATATTTAGTGGTTGACCCAGTTTCTTAGGAATCATGGATACACTTTTTATTGTCAAAGTAATTTCCTTCGACTTAATTATGATTGTTAGAGGATCGGGAAATATGTGTGAAGATGTTTTCTTACTCCGATGTTTGCTCATACTGTTTCTGAAGAGCTATACAGCACACTTCTGATTTTCTAGTTTACAAACAGTTATATTCATGTACAGCAGCGCCAGCCTGTTGACCATGCTGGTGTTCCAAACATTATTTATACAGTGGTATGGTGGCAAAGAGTCAACCGCAAGGTTACAATGCCAGTCAAAGTACTAAGATACAAGCAATAGAAGCAATTAGGGCCCACCGACCTTGACCATTGAGCTCTAAAATAAATCTGTTCATACTTAGGTCAAAGGGGGAAATTGAATATTTTTTGCACAAAAATAATCCTCTAAGGTCTTTGGGATATTGCATTTAGAACAAAAGGGTGAGCATATGCCTCAGTGACATTGAACTTTGCCCTCTAAAATATGACTCTTCAGTCAGAGAGGACACTTGTGTGAAAGCTTTAACAGAAAGACCTAGATGCTTTCCTCAGATTTAATGTTCTCAAGAGAGAGTTGACATGATGAACTTTTTTTTTTTTTTTTTTTTTTTAAGTTATTTTCTTGGGCTTTTTATGGCCTTTATTTGATAGGACAGCTGAGTGAGACAGGAAAGTGGGTGAAGAGAGGGGGGACGACATGCAGCAAAGGGCTGTGGCCGGGATTCGAACCAGCAGCTGCTGCTGGGGGTTGGCAGCCCCCGTACATGGGGCGGACGCTCTACCAACTGAGATAATGTCCGCCCCGACATGATGACCTTTAACTCTGATCCATAATTTTCAAAATCTATTCTATTCTTCTTTGAAATCTTGAAGAAAATCACTCTAAACCTTCTTAAGATTTCTTGTTCGATGGTAAAGATGAACATGAAGCCCACCGACTGAGACTTATGACCTTCAAAATCCTATCTGTCGGATTTCAGTCAAGAAACTTAAGCATTCTTAAGAAATTTCATTCACAAGCAAGGCAAACCCCTTACCTGACAAGCCAGATGGACAGCTCCATATATCTGCCACAGAATTATTTCACTAGTCCATCTGGGTAAGAGCCCTTTAAACTTGTTTTCAGGGGCAGAACGTTTAAAAAAACAAACACAAGCTTGTGATTGGATAATCGTTTGGTTCGTCACATTCATCACAGACCAATCCACATCAAGCAGGGTTGCCTCCTATAATGAAGCAATGTTTTCATTGACTTTGTCATTATTTTTTTTCTTTTATATATACATTTTATTTTATTATTTTGTTTATATTGGTTGCTGATGCTACTCAGTGATTTTTGAAGACTGTATGATGCAAAATGTGCCTGTTTGTTACTTGAAATGGCTGAATAAAGAATTGAAAAAAAGAGTAGCATGCATAGCGACTAACTTAGCCGCTAACAGTAAATGATCGTTAGCCGTTAGCTGCTAACTTAGCTGCTAACAGCTAACGGCCTTTTACTATCGCCTTACACTAAATTGTACCACACAGATGATTCATTTAACACTTATATGTGACATGAACCTCGTCAAAGACAATCCCTACAAGTAAACTTCTGAGGAGGGCAGATTTCGCCAAGTTTTACTAAGTATCCAAGAGGACAATAGGCTAATCGGCATGTCCGTTCTCAACTTCCGGTTTTCAACATCCGGTTGTCGTCACTTCCGCATTCTACAGCTCTCTTCCCTGATTGGGCCGTTACGAATTCAGCCAAGTGAATTCATTGGACAACGGAGCTGCAAGACAGAGCTGCAGGATTTCAGAATCAGGCAGGTCTGTCTGCTAGTCTGCAAGGCTAAGGCAAACCAGTTTGACTTTGAACTTTGATTCTTGACTTTATAAAACTGACAAATGTGTCTTTGACTCAGAGTACAAATTCATGTAAAGCTTGAGAGAATCCCTCCGACTGTGTTCTTTGGCTCTGTTTTATAAACATAAGGTGGACATGACACTGACTGACCTTGACATTGACTTATAACCCTAAAGATCAGCTCCTCTTTAGGCCAGAGTGTACAAACTTTGTCCTACAGCTTACAGAACACACTAAGAATCACAGAGGAAAATCCACAAGTCTTCTCGAGACAAATGCAATTAAAAGTATGAGGTGCTATGTCTGAAGAAAGTCCTGGGCAGTTTTCTTGAGCTGTGGCATTGACAGAGAGGTGATTTACTTGCCCTAAGATCTAGTAAGTTTGTCCTTTGGTCAGACTGCAGAGTTTACAGAAAATCCCTCCAAGGGTTCTGGAGACATCATTTTTATAAGATCTATCAAGAAAGATGGATGGACTAGAACTCTAGCCTCTAGCCTCTGCAGTCAATGGCGTAGATGCATAAAAATGGCCGTTTAAATAACATCTGGATGTAGATTTTCTGCAACTGTGCACACTCAAGAAAGACTCAAACACAGAGAGCATCAAAAATACACACATAATATCTGTTTCCTTGCTGCCTGGTTGATTAATAGCTTGTGGCTGCTCTGACACTCAGCGTAGAATCTGCGTTTTGCCTTTGATAGGTGCTGACACCAATTCTTCACGGACCGCAGGAGATCGAGGCAAACAGCAGACACACCGGCAAATGACTCGGACGGGTTGGCGAGCGGCTCCAGATGTGCGAGAAAAGCTGCATGGATGTCATTCTGCATCCTTACAGGGACACGTTTACGTTGCTCCCTCTCAGATGAGACAACTTGCAGATGTGCGACATGTGGCTTGAAAAGCACAATAGATCATGAAATATAGCTCTGAGGAGGTTTGAATATTGGAGGGCCTAATTAGTTCATCTGAGACAATTATCAAAAGTCCAGAGAGAGGCTGCTGCTGGCTTTTCGGATGACCTTTCCAAAAAACACAAGATGGCAGGCTTTTTGTCAGAAAAGATGTTGCATGGAAAGGATTTTCAGCGAAATGATATCAGAAGAACACAGACTTTCTTAACAGAGCATATCTTTTCAGTTGAACTTTGATGGTGAAGTTTAATTAATGCAAATAAAAAGATGGGCATGTTTAATGACAGAGCTAATGTGGTGTATAAATATCTTTATTCTTATAACTTAAACTTGTTTGCTATGTTTGGTTCCTTGATATGTGAAGCTAACTTAACATGCCAGATAGACGATTCAATATTTACTTTACAGAATAAATTTCACTCATCCATAGGGGAAAAAGCCCATAGACAGTAATTGGGGGAAGGGGAGGGCCCAGCCTCTCAAAAACATATCTGGCAGGTGATTGGATGATCGTTTTAACAACTGGATTTATTACAGGCCAATCAGATGTAGGAGGCGGGTGCCACTGCCTGGGTACAAAACTTAGGCCAATTTAAAGCAAAAATTGCCAACAAATTTGTGGATTTGTCACAAGAGGAGTGAAACTATCTATATAAGACATTCATTCAGTGCTGATAAACAAGTAACAAAAAAAGAGCTTAGTCGGATGGCACACTATATCTTATTTCTTTTCCACTATCAAGACACTTTGTTGTGGAACTTTTTCAGTTCACCGCACAGTTTACGTGTCCTTCTGCCAGCACTACAGACCAGCAATAGTTGCAGCCCACAAGAGGAAATAGCCTACAAAATGGGCAAATTTTGTTCCAAATATGATGTCGATTACACATTCAGGAATACTTGTATGAACTGGAGTAAAGAGAATGGAGGAAACCTTTATGGAGAATGGAGGGCCACAGACATCCTAATCTCATTTAGTCGAACTAACAAACAAGAAAGTGACTAAGAAATATCCAATGTACACTTAAAAGAGCAGAATAAACCAAGTTTAGATTACTTTCTTTTCCTTTTCTCACATATTAACTGAGATCCGTCAGTGTTGCAGATGTAAGTTCGGTCTTTTGTTTTACCTTAATCTTTTAAAATTATTTTATTGTTTTGCTTTGAATTAGACTCAAAAAGGACATAAGTCAATCAATCAATCACCTTCAAGGATGCTGCTGTCAGATGGACAATGTCCATTGTGCTGCGTACCAGAGAAGGGTCAAAACAACACAGCTTGTTGATGGAAGAGGAAATTGTTGTTGATATATTTGACAAAGCAATCACCCCATGCTGTTTTTGTAGTTTATTACGTCCTTCAAGGAGGTTATGTTGTTGCTAGAGTTTGTTAGTTTGTGTGCAGGATCACTCGTCCCAAATATGGTGATAAATGCCTTGGCAGAGGTTTGTGCTCTCAGAATTTTCACCTGAAACTCTTTAAATGATGAGAAGGAGGCCTCATGTCCAACAGGTGGTCAGAGAACACAAACATCCATCGAGGGATTTTCAACACAAATTGATGAATTCACAAATCCCAATCTGGATTTGGATCATTACCAAGATATAATCACTTCTTCCTGAAGTCATGGCCAACATTCCCCAAATATATATATATATATATATATATATATATATATATATATATATATATATATATATATATATATATATATATATATATATATATATATATATATATATATATATATATATATATATATATATATATATATATATATATATAAATCATTTGAGAACTTATCAGGTTATTGATGAAAGTGTTAAAAAAAAACTATCCAATTGCATAATGTTAACTGACTCTTAAAAAAAGTCTGGATCTTCATCACTTTTTGGATTAGCACCAAGATCTTGTCACTTTTTCCTTGGGCCCTGGCCAACATTCCCCTAAAAATGTAATGAAAATCAGTATTTTCAGTTATTGAGTTGTTCACAGAAATTGGACAACTGCCCTATCTCTCAACATGGTAACAAGTTCTTTTAAAAATTCGTGGATCGGCATCTGCATTTGGATAAATCACCAAAATGTTGTTACTTATTCCTTGTGCCATGGCCAACATTCACTAAAAATGTCCTGAAAATCTTTTACAACATTTTTAAGTTGTTTTCAGAAATATGGAAAACTATCCTGTCTATCGCCACGTGAACACATTCTTTGTGAAAATTCCTGGATCCACATCTGGATTCAGATCAAAACCAAATACTTGTCACCTCTTCCTTGAGCTATGATTACCATTCCTTTCCAAATATTTTTTAAAACCTTATAACATTTTGAGTAATCTTGTTCAAAAACTGATTTAAAAAACTGCAAAAGCTGAACCTCCTTAGCTAATGCTTAGGCTAATGCTTTGTATTTCATACAAAACCAATTAAAAAATCCCAAGATATCCCTATAAGTGTGTGATAATTCATGATACATGACGCTACATCAAAAACATGATCACTCAGAGCTCTTTCATTTTGATAAAGCCAAACAGTTAAATGTACCTTTTTGTAAAGCAAGGCTTCATCTCTCTCTGGATGTGTGTGTGTTTGATACAAGATGAAAACATCTGGAAGTCTGCCACTGTCTGAAAGAAGCCTGCCGGGGAATTATTGGAGAGGAGATGTAGAAGCTGCCACACGCACGCACGCACACATACACAAACACACACACTCCTCCGCTGCCTCCCCACTGAGGGAACTCTGACACAGGCAGCCCTACCTGTCACTGTGGCAGCAATTATCCTGCAGGCTCCCTCCATGGACCGTCTCCTGCAGGTCTCCACATTACTAACCACATCACTGAACGCACACACACGCCCGGGTACACATATTCAGAGACTCACGCACACACACAGCTGCAAATCTGCTCTTCAGCCACGATTCTCCCTCCACTGGCTAATGGCTTGAACGAATCGTAATGATGTGTTGGTGCAGACTTCCTGCTCAAGCCAACAGAAACACACATCGTTACAAGTGCTCATGCAAGCATTCGCACATCTTCTATTGGAGATAAATGTATTATCACAAGCAAGACTGCTTAGAAGTACGCAAATACACACTCCGGAAAAGCTAAATAAATCAATAAATATGCTAAAGCTGTCACAAGGCAAGAGTTTGGAAACCTAGCGGGCGGCAAGAACATGAGGACAGGATATGAGCTCCACTGACTCAAGAGATAATAAGTCTCGGATATTGGAAGTAAAAAAAAAAAAAAATGGCAGATGTGCTCTAATGGACAAGGGTTGGGTGTCCATTTTGGCTGCAGGGAGGTCTGAGAGAGAAGAGGGATTGATCCGATGCTGATCCAGGACTCGGTGTGAGTCTGCAGGTTGACAGAACGGAGCTGTGAAGGGTGATTGGAGAGAGAGGGAAGGAAAGAAAAACCAAGTCAACGTGGCCTCATTAGCGTAAATTTGTTCCGACTGTCATTAGGAATCACAAACGCCATCACTCAAATCAGGAGTATGAGCGAGAGGAGGGGAGATGGGGTGAATACGCAGGCGAGAGGGCGGCTGGCAGTAATTAAGTGGATTTGATCTGTAAACAGGATCACCAGAGAATCTATAGGAAGATAAAGGAGACGATGAAGATATTCACAACGATTACACAATGCTGTTTGTCTATGTTTGTCTGTCTGGCCTGGTTCAGCCCAGCTCTACAGGGGCTAACTTCAATCAAACAAAGACAGTTATATTTAAAGATCCCATGTCTTGTGGTGTTTGACCATACACATCATGTCTTGGGTGACTCTTTAGCAAGAATTTCATTTCAGTTATATTAAAAAAGATATTTAGTTTTGAAGCTCCGTTCCCCTCTCATTTGGAAACACTTGGATCTAAGAGGGCAGGGGGCCATAATAATGAGCTCTGCACTGACTGGCTGCCAAAACAATGTCTTATAGGGAAGGGGAGGCGGGGTTACAGGCCACAAAGGTCATGGCATCTGCCTGTGACCATCAGAAAACACACATATAGGTGGAAGCTGTTTAGCTCTTACATAATAAAATACAGCAAGTAAAAAACAGCTAAAGAGGTGTCGCGCATTTCTGCATCAGCTGAGAGATTAGTGAACATATTGTCATAATTCCGTCTGTTTTTGAGTTATTTAGTTCTATTTTGTATAATGTTTCTTGGTTAGACCTCTTGTGTTTTCCTTTTGCTTTCTTGATTCTGTTCTTCATTTTAGCTAACTTACCAGTTTTGTGTCTTGTCTCTCGTGTTCCCTGCCTTATTTTGAAATCCCTGTGTTCCTTGTGGTGTTTTCCTGCCCTCCCTTCTGTGTCTCCCTGATGATGATTCCCTCCATCCTTCCCCTGTGTATTTAGTCTCTGTGTTCCCTGTCTTCAGTGTTGGGTAATTTATCGTCTTCCGTGGTACATGTCTTATGTGTCTCAGTGATCTCCAGCTTTCCCCGTGAGTTTGTAGGTAGTCTGTTTTTTGTTAAGCTCTTTGGTGATTTGATTTGTGCTTTGTTTTTGTAATTGTTCCATTTTTTGTACAGAATTGGTTTTCGAGTTTGGATTCCTTTTTTGATAGTAAAATAAAGAGTTTTGTGTTTATCTGCATTTGGGTCCTGCACCTTTGTTTTTTGTTTGTTTTTGGTTTTCAAAAACCTTGACAACATTCTTGTGCCCCCTATGCCCTTCTGAAATTATTAAAGGCATAGAACATTGATTTTGGAGAGACCTTTGCGTTGTTTTGCAAGTGAAATACATTAAATGGTCCATATTAAAATACTTTTTGTGTGATGTCATGACATTAGCTGGAGGCAAAACATAGCAAAAATGGTGGCAAAGTCAATTTAGTATGGCTTTTAATAAAGAGAATAATATCCACTGCATCCTCAATGCCAGCATATAAGACAATGTAGGTTTGGTATCCTGCTGTATTTATCTTAGGAGATGAGCTTTACAACAGTTGGAAGTAACGATATGAACAGAGAGATTAGCATAGATGCTAACAGCTTCAGGGCCAGTTTAATCAGATCTGGATATTTCTTTGTTAAATGATAAAAAAAAAAACAATAACGGCAAAAGCACATCTAAAAATAATGGATATTTTTGCTTCATGTCTGACATATTAGGGTGCGAGTATGTTTAGCGCACTGGCTCACATTCCATCTTTCCTCTGTGACAGTAGTGCCCATCAATCACATTATCTAAAAGGCCATAATGAATGTGAATGACTGAATTACTGACTGCATTTGCTATTGAAAGTTTCTGCCCATTTCCAAACACTTTCTATGGGCTTTTCACCAGATGGACTAGAGAAATATATTGAATGTGACAGCACTGAATGCAATGACAATCACAAATAAGATAATTAACTCTTCAACTTCTTTAACTACAAGTCAAAAATTGAAAAGTTTGCCAATTTTGTCCCACAAGATGCAGAAAAGCATAAAATCCTCACATCAGAGAAGATAGGAGCACTCTGCCTTGGCATTATTTGCTTAAAAAGTGGAAAGTTTTTATTTTTTGAAGAATTTCTACGCTTTTAAAGATTTTCATTCCCTTCATGTTTAGAAAAATGGTCAGCCTGCCTAAATTGATTTGGTTGCAAAAGGTAGCACGATGTTCAACACTGTCATAAACGAATTCAAAATGGAGGTAAAATCAGACCTGACAAAGTTAGACATGTAAAGCAGCAGTATTAAAAAGGCATAAAGAAGCATTGATACCAAAGCTGTCCTTTTCAAAACGTTTTTCTTACAGATCCACCGAATGCATCATCTGAGCATGTCGATTCAATTTCAGCGAGGCTGTTTTTCCACTGAAATGTTCAAGATGCTTTCAGCTGGAGGAGGTTAATGTCAAAGCATACACACTCGCTGTCAGGGACCTGTGAGTCAATCCCTCTAACCACGGCTACAGATGTGAGTGCAGGGGACATGTTTCCTCACAGAGTGGATGAAGAAAACCTTCATCCCTCTCTCTTTCTCTCTCTCTCTGTGAGACATCCTGGCTCCTTTTCCGATCGCAGTGTTCCTCTCGCCGTGTTGCCTTCCTGCGTACAGCTGGGAGTGGTGGGTGTAAAATGAAAGTGCAACACAACAGTCTTCACGCAGGTGTCAAAATGACAAATATGACATTTCCCTTCAGAGATTTTATTAGTTCTGATATCATTTTGTAGTCAGCCCGCCTCATGTGTCACTCTACGCTGTTTTTTTATTACTACTTTGCTTGAGGACAAAATGTGATAATCATTATTATACATCTATAGCAATGCAGCTGCGACTGCAAGAGGGGAGAGACAGAAGCAAGAAATGTATTCAGGATGGGATGCAATTCAACAAATTAAAAAAAAAAATACACACTTTGACTGGTGTGTTTGTATATGTCCCCCCACTCTGAATCAATCATCCTGCTGCAGAGTTTCTCAAACAATTCCTTTTAAAAGTGAGGCTGTGATTCCGAGTCGCAGCAGGATGATTAAATCTATACACCCCAGAAGCGCCCGCACACTGTTTTTTTCCAGCATTAATTTCCTAAATAACTGCAGAAACTCTCTATATATGTTCCAACTCTCCCGAGATGGAAGTCTGGTGTTGTTATAAATGAGGGGAGAGACATGACTGCATAAGCACACACCTCCCCGTCTTTTTAAGGACACCTGTTGGGCTGCACGGCTCATCTCCTCCTCATTTAACCGTCTGTCTGGGCTCCGTGGGGCTGATTACCAGGAAGAGCTGATTCCAGTTGCAGTGCTTATCAGTCTAATTAGAGCCCCTGGCAGGTGACTTGAAGGAAGTTGTGTGTCTCGCGGATGTTCTGGTGCAGCGATTTGTACAGGCGCAGAGGCTGAGACATGCAAAGCGGAGGAAGAGAAGACAAAAATGCACTAATAGGACAAATATTATAAAAGGAAAAGGAGTTGTGGCCTTGAGAATGTGGCAGACTTCTCTTGGAAACATTGGCAGTTTTACCAGCTGGTTAAAGTAGGCAAAAGTCCTGGGCTTTGTGCTCCAAGGGGCCTCAAGATAAAGTCTAAATACTGAATATGAGGTCTAAAATTTATTTGAATAATTTAGCTATGCATATTACATAATTTGGCATCATGGTGGCACAGCAAGAAGGTTGCTAGTTTGTTCCCGTGTCGGTCAGGTAATTTCACCTGTGCATGACTGGGTTTTCTCCGAGCTTCCTTCCACAGACCAAAAAACATGCTTATGAGGTTAATTGGTGACTCTTAGTTGCCCCATAGGTGCACCAATATCATTGCAACACTTAGAAAACTACTTTTGCCAATTAAGTTGCATCCACTTAAGTGTTGCAGGCAAATATTGAAAAAGTGCAGAGTGCAGAAATTGGCATTTTAGCAACATCTAGTGTTCAGATTTTGGAATAAGCCTGTCCATTACCTAACGAAGCGACAAGAGCAAGGAAGATCAAAAAGGATCATGAATAGGGCATCATTTACAGCAGTTACCAGGTGAGGGTTTTTTCATTCATATTTGTAACTATTATTTTAAAAGATTATTGGTCAGTTAAGATGCCACATGCCATCCAGGTAGATTTCAGGACCAGCGGTCAGACTTGTATTCAAAAATCGTGTTTAGCTCTTTCCGTCCCCAAAATCCACCCGTTGACAACATGGCCGGTCGTTATGTCAGCCTCCACAAAGGGGGAATCCACGGGACATAAACGCAAAAAGCTTTTTCTAACTCAATAAAAAACAAGCTAAAGTTTTATTGTGATGATTGTACACCTATTTCAACAGACTTTACATACAAATAGAGACATTATATTCTATATTCACTGTTTCTTTTCATGCGAAATGCTGCCAACTTCTACAAACTACACCTTTAAGGCATCATTGGTGTAGTCTGATAGTACGCTCTGTTGGTATTCACTTGCTCCCACTGCTGCGTCAGTGGCATGTAAATGGGTATGAAAAGGCATAAGTGTGTTAGGTAATACTGATGGACAGCATACATTGAAACTCTGAACCATCAGTGAGTGAATATGAGAGTGAGTGGGTATGAATGGTTAGATGTGACCTGTGGAATAAAAGCTGCTTTGAATAGTCAAAGACTAGAAAAGCACTCCTTCAGCTCAAGGCCATATATTTCCTTCATACCATCTAAACTTAACAAATAGGCTTACAATATTTCAAAAAGGAGTAAATCTGGTGATCTTGTTCCACACTAGTTCTGCCCACTCTCCCAATTGTTCTTTAATACCTACAAATCTCCATAATATCCTGCAATATCTTTATATTGCAAAAACTAAATGAAGGCAAATTTCCTGATACTGCATATATATATATATATATATATATATATATATGTATATATATATATATATATATATATATATATAGATAGATAGATAGATAGATAGATAGATAGATAGATAGATAGATAGATAGATAGATAGATAGATAGATAGATAGATAGATAGATAGATAGATAGCTGTGTTCCAAATCCTACCTGCCATAAAATATATGCAAAAACAACAACAACAAAATTTAAGATATTAAAACACGTCAAGGCTATCTTATGAAGATATCAACAAGTGTGCCCTGAGATTTTGGCTTGGTTTCACATGTGCCTTTTCTTTTTTTTTTGTTTATAATAAGACTTAAGATCATTACTCTTGACACATTTTGTTAACAACCAATCAGTGCTTTCAGCTGGTATCAGAAAGGGCCTTGTATTCATCTCTGCCTGGGGCCTGCAAATGACTAAAATCACCTCTGCTCGGGAGGCAAGGATTTTTTGCGGGGGATGTGTTTTCTTGAGGCTTTTCAGGGGAATAGGAGGTGCCTTTAGGAGGTTTAATAAACTATTTTGCATCACAGTAATTTTCAAAGAATATTTTAAAGTGGTGACAACAAGTCGAGAGAAAAGAGGCGACATCTTCACTAACATCCTCTGGTAAAAGAATTGGCTGTCATAAAATGAGGAAAAGATTGAGGCGGCTCTGTGGAGAGTGCTTCAATAGACACAGTGGAGAAAACAGAGGATGAAATAAAAGCTCAATTTAAGGGAAAAAAAGGAAAGATGTGAAAGGCAGAGGCGGTAAGCTTTAGAGAGTTGAGGACAGAGAGGAGGAAGCTGCAGGAGGCGAACAAGTTCTGCAGGTAGTGTATCAGTCACTGGTAAAAGGTCAGTAGTCTGCTATTCACACATCCAGGTGCTAATGCAACACCTCTCACACCTTCCTCTGCTGCCAGTGTCTGGCTGCCTGCAGGTTGGTGGGCAGAGAGACTGTTGTTTGTGCTAGAATAATATGCAGTAATCCCCCGTCTCAGATGTGGCCTTAACACAGGTAATTGGACTTGGAGTGTGAGGGAGCCTGTGGCGAGACACACACACCACTGTGATACACAAAACAGCAGTCTGATTCGCAATAGGGAAAGAATTGCTCATATTGTCAAGAGAGAGATTTTTTTTTGTGACTGTGATGTGTCTGCTTGTTTCCTGGTTTGAGAAAGATTTTGTAAGATTTGAAACCTTGAAACAGCATGCATTAGGGTACAGAGTTTGGCTGCAAGATCTTTTAAAAAAGCGATACTGCAAAATATTTTTCAATGTAGTTATGGATCATAAACTATATAAATGGACAACAGCCACTTAGGATTGAAGCCAAAATGTTTGAAACATCTATTGATGACTGGCTACTGTATTGATAATAAATTCATGCCATTACTCAATCAATTAAGGTCAATTGCTTTATTTTTAGTTTATTTAACCTTTATTTAAAGGTGCTATTAGGAGAATCTATTACTGGCAAAAAAAGGACTCTGCTACCCATGAGCACGCGCGGCAACTGTCGTAATGCTGCGTTCCATTAACCTCGGAAATGGGAGTGACATCATCTCCGACTTATCGGCGTTCGAGTTGAAGCCGGAAAAAACATGCCGATCTACCAGGCTATTGTTAGCTGTTGTTAGCATGCCCTGCGTTGTTGTATGAAGAATGTGATTATCACTATGGCAGCATTTTTGTAAATATAAGTCTCACAATACTATGTAAACAGCTGATCTAGAGCGACACATCACAGTCTGAAGTGCAAATGAATTGATTATTACAGGAGCTAAAAAACTGTTCACACTGGGGGCATCCATCTTTGATTGTCAACCCGGAATGCCGAGGTTTCACCGAGTTCCCAGTAGGAAATTTAGACTTCGGGGACATTCCAGTTGCAGTTTCCTACTCGGAACTCGGAAATTCCTACTTCTGACTTCAACTGGAACGCACCACAACACGTTACCAAAGCCTCAGCGTGTGTTTGTTGTGTTGTAGCCCGGACCTTCATCATAACTCTGCACTGTTTTACAACTTCTTTTTTCAACAACTTACAGGATGCAAAGCGACGAGGTAATGTATCTCTTTCTAGTTACGTAGCGGTAGTTTTTGATGTGTGACAACAAGCAATTTTTGGAAAATTATCGTAGTTGTCGCTACTTACAGCCCGGTGCTCTAAGACATGTAATATAAATAATAAAATACTATAAATTTGCTCTAGTTTTAATTGTCTTGTTCCCGAAGTTGAGTATCCAGGCCAGCCCTGTCCTGTCCGACCCGACCAGAAGGCTAAGGAATAGCATTTATAGATTACCTATTTTGATGCTATAAAACTCATCTTAAAGTGTGTATTTCGTTCAGGCATATATCTAAAAGTGAGACTTTTTTGTAATTACTTAGAAACTCCTCACAGTCCCTTTAAGCAGTTAAAAAAACAATTGGGATCAGGATCTTTAAAAACGCCATCTGAATTCTGTCGTGATAACTCGAAATTGTGTCGCTGGATTACGAGTAAAATTACCATTTCTGTGTGTGATTTTCTTGTGATTATATTTTTAAAAAATATTATTTTCATGACTGATAACTTTAAGAAACAGATAAGCAGAAAAGTGAAAAACATTAAAGTTACTGAACTTGTATTTTCAGACAGAATTTGAAGCAAATAATCTATCCATCCATTTATGATCTACACTGCTTATCCCTTTCTGGGTCACGGGGGCTGGAGCCTATCTCAGCTGACATCGAACCGGTCGCCAGTCAATCCCAGGGCCACATATAGAGATGGACAGCTATTCACACTTACACTCACACCTATAGGCAATTTGGAGTTACCAGTTACCCTATGGGCGTGATTTTGGTCTGTGGGAGGAAGCTTAAATGCCCAGAGAGAACACATGCATGCACAGGGAGAACACACTACAAACAGAACGATCTGATCATCACAGGGATCGAACCAGAAACGTTGCTGTTCGGCCTGTGCACTCCCTGCTGTGCCACAGGGTCGCCCTGCATTTAAAGCACTGATAGATAAATTACAAACTTCACTGTATTGAAGTGTAGTAAAGTTTTGTGAATAACTTACGGTTGTACAAATTCCCAAGGAACACCTGCCGAACCACAGCTCTAGATAGCAAGTGTTTGCATGTCATGTTGCCATCATTGCTGCTTCTGTGTATAGACTACAACTTTCAAAAAGACTAAGAAGCACTTTACTTGGGCTCTTGTACAACAATGAATGACTTGACTTGAATTTGTCACCTGGATGTGTCATTTTAAACAAAACCCTGAGGCCACTGTTAGCTTGGCTAGCTTGCAAAATCTGCTAGTGACAGCCATTTAAAGTGACAAAAGCATCTGTTGCTAGCTTGAAATGATGACCTCTATTCTTCTGTTCCCATGTCTGACTCCTATTTTATTCTTTAGAGCCTCAACTTTGTGCCCTGGATTATATAAGGCTAAGAACAAAAAGCAGCTAAGAAGCAAAGTGGCTTTGCAAAGCAAGGGTGTGTACTTTATTTTAAAAAAACTTAATATTTAAAGGGTAAAGATATTGTAGTCCTTTTAATGCGCACAATGATTCTGCTGCTTTTGTTGTCCTTCCTCTGTAGCTATACAAGCAGGCAGCTTGAGGTATTTAGGCCTGTACAACCATTTTTCTTTGGTAAGTGGTCATCATATATATCTATATGTTTCTTTCCCTTGTGTCATTCCAAGTCAATCTAAGGTGGATATTGAAGTTAAATTAAAAGTGGGTCTCTTAAAGAGAGGTTTGAGATAGAAACGAGTTATCACCTCCACAGAGAGCCCTGGGAGACGCAGCGCTCCTCTGCAGCCGTCCAACCTGATGCATACAGGCCACTGACCCATGACAGTCAGACCGTATCGATTTAAGAGCAGGGAGAGGACACGGAGAAGAAGGGGAGAGACAGGGGGGAGGGAGGGGAGGAGGAGAGAAATGAAACACTGTGAGGAGGCCAGGGAGCAATATCCCTCTTAAAACTTATCCATAATTCATTGTCTTTTCTTTCTCTCTCTCGTCTACTCTTACTTTCTCTTTCAGATGGGTGCACGGCGGGGGAATGTTCATTTTTAAGGAGGATTAGCAACGACCTATTTTGAAATGCATCCCAGTGGAACGTATTTCACACACTCCCTCTCACACACACACTCAAGTACAGTCCCAAAACAAGGGCTTACATGCATACAGAATAAATTCTACATTCATTTGAAAGAGAGGGGTTTAAAACCTTCTGAATGTCGGGGCTTTTATGTTAAAGCTTCAGGGAGGAATTTCCAGATAGTGTCCATTATGGCGCCCCCTCTGGACAAAGAAGTACCTCTCTTACTGCTCTACTACTGTGTTGTGTACTTACTGTATGAGAGTTTTTCTAAACAATAGCTTTAAGTATTATTTTTAATGAAAAGTCACATATCTACACACCGGAGCATCACCAGCACTTCTTTGTCCACTTTAGCCACTGATGCTAAAAAAAACAGTTGTATCTACCTAGCTAATTCAGTAGACCACCTTTCTTAGGGAAAAGGAAATATATTGTAAATATTTTAGAGATCAGCAAAGGAAAAGGCTCGGTCACCCCAGTGTCTGAATTTTGACCTGGGCACTTCCAGCAAAAGTTGGTTTGACGACCTCAGCGCTCTACCAGGCTCCCGAAGAGTTAAAAGCTCAGTTAAATACACTGGGGCCAGACCATTAAGAGCTTTAAAAACAAACATTAAAATTTTAAAATCAATCCTGTACTGGACAGGAAGCCAATTAAAGGCAAAAGAAATTAATTTGCACATCATCGGACCATTAAAATAAAATCAGTCACATTTATTGATCATTGGTGGATTATCACAGGTTTTAACATTTGAATGGTGCTGTCTTTAATCAGTGCAAATATGACCTGAGTCTACATTATCAACCAAACTAGATGAAGGCAGCTTAGACTATTATAACAAGCAGTCTGAACTACCAGATAGGGCTGGGCGATAATACCTTAACCCAGTATTATGATTAATTGGAGCTCTTGTCTCAATTATGATTAATGAACGATTATTTTATGCTATGCTAGACAAATTGGTGGTTACCAACAGTCATCAACACAGTTTTCCTGGAGTATTTACACTTAACTTCTTTCTACTTGATGTCCTCTGTACAGAATCCAAAATGTGCCTAAACAACGGAGACAACATTTTTGGCAACAAGTTCCTCTGATAGATTGGTGCTTGACTCCATGTTGGAAGTGCGTCCTTTGCACTTGGCGAAAGTGGACATAGACTGTATGGAGGGCGTGTGGTCACGTTACTTATGCTACGGGCACACCGCACGCGAATTGACGAATTTAAAGCGCGTAGTGTCTGTGACGCGCGTAACGCCCAAGGCTGGACGCTGGACCTTTTTGACAAGCTGAGGGGCAACGCGCGTCACTTCGCAGGGGGAGTAGAGAGCCGCCAGTCGGACTCAGTGATGACCCGTGCAGGCAAATCCATCTGGAAACAATTATATACAGAACTTACCTTCAAAACCTGTCTCCTCAGCGACTTTCACCAAAGCCTGCTCCTTTTTGTTGGTCTCTGTAAAGTACACACCTCTAATCGTATAGCTCCGGATGATGGCAAACAGTGCAGATCAACCTCTCCTCCATCTTCAGCGGGGTTTGAGCAGGAGCAGGAGGCCGGAGCGTCACACATCATCAAATCAATGACGTCGGGGGAATGTCATCGCTGATTGGCGGCACAGTGTCACTCAATTTGCGTCGAAAGTTTAATATTTTCAACTCGAGCGTAGAGGTGTTTGACGCCCCAAACGCGCCGGACGCTCCATACGCACCGCGCCAAACGCGTCCAACGCGCCGCCCGGGACAAATTTGCGTCCAAATGCGTCTTTGTATGTAATCTCAACGCGCGTCTTTGCGTATTCGGGCGCGGTGTGGCCGTAGCATTACACAGGGAAAATAATCAAAAAAGTCAAAATGAGTAAAATTACTTTGCTTAGAGGGTCTAAATGTCAGTTTCAATTATTTTTCAATTAATTGTCCAGCCCTCCTACTGGATACACGATCATTTTTCACAGGTATTGAGGAAAAACTAAACCAAAATGTCAGGACTTGCACTTTTCTTCTGTTGTTTATCAAGAGAAATAAACAGTAATTCAGTGTAATTCATAAAGACAGCTGAGAATCTTCAGAGGGGCTCTACGTCCAGAATCTCTTTGGGTCACAGCTGTGATTTATGCCACACATGTCACTTTGCAATATAGATATCCACCTGCAGAGTTCAGTAACAGTAACAGCTTTGCACTCAGTGGGAGGTCCATGTGTTTGGTATGACATGACGTACAAAGGCATGTAAATACGGCTGCTCTATGGGCTTAGGACTGTTCTGATAATGGCAAAAAATGCAGCCACAGCGATGGACTTTCCTTACATTTCACACAGTAATGATAGCTCCTTTATATCCATGTTGTTTTATGTTTAACAACAAAAAGCATATGTCGCTTCAACCTTAAATCTACCTGTAGGTAGCCAGCATTTAGCCATGGCCCTGACTCGCCTTAATTACAGCTCATGGACACCTCACTCTGCATCTCAGGCTGAAGGAAAGCCTGAGCAGTCCACAAACACATATAGAAGATACACAAAGAAAGGAAAAATTGAACATCTGCTTTTTTTTTCCCTTTCAAGGCCGCTGCCAAAGGAAGCTGGTGCTGCACCTGGACATGAATTATAGAACGGTACTTGGACGAGGAGGGTGGAAGACAGAGACAAGAGGAAGAAAGGTGGATGGAAATGAGGGGACACAGAGGGGGGATTCATGTCTCCCCCATCTGGAGACACTCACTGTGCATCTCTATTGGGTCAACAATCAATTCAGCGCCAATAGGGGACAGCATTGATAACGTGTGCTCTGTCTTCTATGGAAAGCAGATAATGTGATGCATAAAGGAAAACACTGGCGGAGTAAACATGTCTCTAAAAAACAACACAAAAACAGAGCGCTCATTGTGCGCTCTTTATAGAAAATGCTGAAAAATGGCCCTCAGATTCGGCACTATGTTTTCAGACAGCTGTAATCCTTCAGAAAAAAATATATAATTATTCTCAAAGAGGAACTACAAAAGCAAATAGTGCTTTGAAGATGGAAAGCCCGAAATGTCACCTACTCGCTTTGAAGCTCACCGGCTCTCTTTGTTTCTCTACACTTGTAGCTCACAAAACCAGCGACAGAGCCACGCTGCATTCAGGGGCCAATTTAGGCACAGATGTACCATTAAGAGAAAAAAAAACACACACATATGAACAGTGATATACTGTTTAAGCACACATACACACACCTGGAGAAGGTCAGCGTGCAACACATATGGACACCTCTCTTTGTTTTGGTGTAACAAGCCTCTGTGGTTTCAAGCACTTTAAGTGTCATCTGCCGCCTCTTTGATACACACCGGCGGTTTCGTTAGTCCATTAACAGTCATATTCAAAGCAAACACTATGTTTCTCTTTAATATATACACCTTTTTATCTTTGTAGAGAGATTTTACAGCTGTGGATTAGTCAAGCCTGATTTCAGAGCTGCCTTATGGGAGATTTAAGACGTTATAGTACAAGCAGAGTTACACTGGACCAGTGGTTTTTAAATGGTGTGTCTTCAGAGAAGTCTGCAGGAGGTGTGCCTTGGGATTCTCATAATTAAAATGCAACAATGACGAAGTAAAGATGCATTATTTTTCATAGAGGGCTACAAGTTCTGCACCTTTTTTTTTTAATCTTTAACCTCATTTCAATTTATTTTTTATTTATTATTTTATTCCATAATATAATTTACACTTTAACCTAACCTACAGTGTTTACTCATTTTAAACCTTTCAGATGGCGTGTACTCGGTACATACTGGGTACAACAATGTGCCTCTTCATTATTGTCTTTTATTTACAGTATGATGCATTTTATATACTGTGTATGGGTTGCGGGGTGGGTGGGTTTGGGTTAAAATGCTGCGTTCTATTAACCTCGGAACTGGGAAATGGGAAACGGGAGTGACGTCATCTCCGACTTATCTGCATTCCAGTTGAAGTCGGAAAAAAAAATGTGCCGATCGACCATTCTATTGTTAGCTGTTGTTAGCACGCCCTGCGTTGTTGTTTACAAATATCACATGAAGAATGTGATTATCACTATGGCAGCATTTTTGTAAATATAAGTCTAACAATATTAGGCATACAGCTGATCTAGAGTGACACACTCCAGTCAGAAGTGCAAATAAATTGATTTTTACAGGAGCTAAATAACTGTTCACACTGGGGGCATCCATCTTTGATTGTCAACTCGGGGGTGGCGAGGTTTCACTGAGTTCCCAGTAGGAAATTCAGACCTCGGGGGGCGTTCCAGTTAAAATTTCCTACTCCGAACTGGGAAAATCCGACTTCCGACTACGACTGGAACGCACCATAACTCCTCTTGTATTACTTTAATTATCTGTCTGTTTGTAAAGAACTTTGTGTTCCATGTTTTTTGTATGAAAAGTGCCATATACATAAAGTTTGATTAATTGATTGACTGATTAAGAAACATTTTGGAAACCTCCAAGATTACCCTGTTTTAACAGTTTGTACAATAGATGGGACAAAATGATCACTTTACCTGTTACTCCCATTTATTAGTTTAAAAAAACAACGAATTGGAAAAACTGACCTACACTCTTCATGACAATGTTCAGGGATTGTCAAGATTTGGCAACCAGTCCTGGAGAAAGTGAACCCTCATGGTCGGACTTTTTCTCTATGTGGTTAGCATGATGAACATAGTAGCAACCACGAGAATGCTGGACATTAACACGCCCATCTGGTGATATCTGTGTTCTGTCTTGACTAGGTCTTGTTGCTTTTTTGTCCTTGTCTTCTACTTTTTATTTTATTATTTTTGTTATTGTTCTTAGTAGTATTTTGTATGATTATCATTATTTATTTATTTTTTATTTTTCTTTTGTATTATGTCTGTTTAAAAGGTGTCCTGCTGTCATTTGTTCTTGTTTTTTTTATAACAATATTTCAACAGTAGTGCAACAATTTGTCACACTGTATTATTATTATCACATTTGTTTATTATTATTTGACAATGGTGGATAGAAAAAACATCTAAAGACTGACAATACATGAAACATGGGTTGATGAGGATATTTTTTTACATGTTTTAATGAGATTTTGCCTAAATCAATTTGTTCCTTGGATAAAAATAGCTTGAAAACAACTGCATTGGACAAATGGTGACGAGGAAAGCCGAAAACAGGTACTCGATCAAAAATGTCACTATGAAGAATATGAGTCCTCTTTTTGTGGCACACTAGTAAAATTCAGAAGAATGTAGGGTTATGATTGGATTAATTTTCTACAAAGATTTATCATTTCCAAGATGAGAAATTCATGAATACTTTGGGAGTCTAATAATGAGACAAAGGATACAGAGAGCACAAACCTCTTCTAACACTATTTGCCCTATCTCCCACCATGTTGAAAAATCCTTTACAAAAATCCTTGATCCACATCCAGATTCAGATCACCACCAAAATCTAATCACTTCCTCCTTGTACAATGATTTGCACTTCCTGAAAATGTCATCAAAATATGATCATGAGTTCTGAGTTATTCTATCAGCAAACAAACAAACAAAGCCCAGACAAAAAGCTCATCCTCATTTTACCATTGCTGTCAGACAGAAACCTTTTATCTCCAATACCACTTACTCTCAGAAGAAAAAATAAATAAAAAAACTATGCCAGGCCTGTACATGCCTCGGTGAGGCTGCTGCAGGCATACACTAAGACTAGAGAAGAAGATGTGGTGCTTGCATACATCATGAGAAATGTCAACAAGCACTGATATCTGTGTCCTCGTGTTGCTCACGGTGGTCATAAAGGAGCAGAAGTTTTACTTTAAATCCTAAAAAAAGCTCAGTAGCTTCTGCAAAACAGGTGTGACACCGTCATTGTCAGGGTTCACGAAATAGGTTTAGGGAAGAGATGGGGCTATGATGTTTTTATTTCTGAAGCTATCTGCAATTATTGTCCACTCAGAAACATAAAAGCTGGAGTTTTCTGATTTATCTACTCTGGGACCTGTTTCCGCCTGAATTCTACTCCATGTGGTTGGCCCCTTATGCCCCAGTCACACATTCCCGTGTCTGGTGCATGCGCTACTTGACCTGGATTAGCATTGTATGGTCGCGGATAAACATCGGGGAACAGGGGAGGGTTCTGACTGTTTTTAACTGTACAAAACTGTCGTGGAGGATTGTCGCTCGCAGTATAGCGGGGTGAAAGCCTAAAGCAGTGTGAAGGCGAACGGCTAATCATAGCTCAATCCAGAAAGCTTTCTGAGGACAACTGATAAGGGCATATATGAATGTTCCCAGACTGTAATGATAATGCCTGTGTCCGTGACTTGTACTTATAGACTCTTGGAATGTGTCATGTGATCTTTTCTAAATGTTGTTCTTACATACACAGGATGTGAATGCGAGGAAAGATGCAAGCAACAGGGCTCAATCTAGAGTTACGTGGGCTGACGCTGTGTCAGCGGGATGAAAATTCATGGAATCCTCGTTGTATCATTGTATTGACCTAATTGAAGTAGGACGAAAGCCCCTGAAGCGCTGTAGAAGTGTTATTGACAGTGTATCTATGGGTGTGTTCTGGGGTGACAGTATTTCTTCCCGTATCATGCCGATCAAACCAGTCTTGCCAATTCGTGTACAGTCATGCACAATCACCATGAGAAACAGGAATGTGTGACTGGGGCTTTAAAGTCACATACTGACCTAATGAGAATGTTTTGGTCTGTGGGAGGCAGCCAAAGTGCACAGGGAACATGAAAACCAATATGGAGTAATACTTAATGTCTTTTCAATCCAGTACACTGAAATTGAAATGGACATAGTCTCGGCGACATCACCCTCTGGTCTCTGCTGTAATGCTATGAAGCCAAATGATGTCAACTGGATAATTTCCTGATTCCCTTTTCTATATGCCATTATTTGTCAAACCATGAGCACTTGTACCTCAATCTATTTCAATAGTAGCCAGGTTTACGTGAAGCCTAATATTCCGATTAGAATCGGGTTAGAAACCCAAACCGAATATAAATGCTCCATATAAACACCTCGGAATAAACAGGCCAAATCCGAATGGAATTTCATTCAGTTGCACAGGGGTGGTATATTCCTTTTCCCAAACTGATTAAAAGTAAAATCCTGCCATGTAAACGAGAAAGGAAAATGGCAGCTTCCAAACAGAGCACACAGCACAGGTCTGCATCGGAGAGATGGTTTTTAATACAAACTCTCAAAGAACTAAACATTATCGGACACTTAGACGGCAGGAAAACAATAAATACTGAACTATTAAAAATAGTCCACAAAAACTCAGCGAAGCCGGGATAGACCAAAACGTCCAGCAAATAAGGAACCACTGGAAAACTGTGAAGGCTGGCTACTATAAGGCTAAACAGCACAACCATCAAATAATTAATTAAAACACCTACTTACCATTGATAACTGACTTACCACTGATTAAATGTTGTGGCACATGTAAACACCAGATTGGAATAGATCACGTCACATGTAAACAGTTCACCTGAGATCTTCAATTAGAATGATTTTAATCAGAATTTATAAAAAAGTCTGCATGTAAACCTGGCTATTGTCTTAATCATTATTTAATAGGTTTTCATACATAAACAAGAAACATGTTTGTCTCTGCTAATTGGGTATTGTAACATGGGTCCTGGAAGGGATTCATTGACTTCTGACACCATCCTCAAGTGGACAGTAGTGGAATCACCTATTTGTGCTTTCAAACTGATTTTACGTTAATTGTTGTTTTTTCTTTTTATGCTATACTGTATATGGCCAAGAAATGTAACTGCAGGTATTGCCATTGAGCCAAGAGAATATTTAATGTGTTCATGTCCAACCTAACAGTACAACTTAGTACAATGGCAGTTTATTCCAGAGGTAGATTTCAGGAGTTGTTTTCCATCTCACAACACACCAAAGACTGGAGACACAGGACCTAACTGGAAAATAACTACTTTGTGAAACAGTGTGATTTCAATTGGGAGAGCTGAGAGCTGGATTATGACGGGCTATTGGAAATACTTTCATCAGTAGATCACAATCTTTCTCAAGGATGTTAGTTTGTTCAGGGGGTAATAGTAACTCAGCAGACATTTGTTTAACTGAATCTCAAAGATGAAAAAAGAAAGTCCAAAATCTCTAAAACAGACAAATAAAATGCACCACAAGAGCAGGCATGACACATTGCTGAGATCCTCTTGGATTCACTGATGCCAAAGACTGAATTGAATCAACTCCACCCTCGTGTGCTTGGGGACAAGTGCAGGCACCAACAATATGGTTGAACTTCTCTGCAAGTAAAAACCCTCACTAATTTTCCTTTCAAATCTTTATTTTCCTTTATTGTATTATGACTCACAGGAAGCAGGCAGAGGTTCATTAACATAGCTGTTTGTATCCACTGCCTCATAAAGTGGCACCCATTGAGTGCACAAACCACTGCATCCAACAAACATGACGCATGGGTGCCCGCTCCTCTCATCATGAGGGCCATCAGCTCGACGTTCTCTGTGGTTGAAGGCAGGAAGATGAAGGGAAGGTGGGGTGGAGAGACGAGTGGAGGGGTTGAGGTAAAGCAAAAAGGGAGATGGTGGAGTAAGACCAAAGAGGATGTTTGATTTTCTGCTTGACATGGTGCTTAAACCTGCAACATCAAACATTATTTTAGCATTTTAATGACCATAGAGCCTGCTATACAAATATAGGAGGTATTGATCGAGTGGTTTCCAAGGAAAATAGCTAAAACTTATGTCACTAATAAAAACACCAATTTTTCCAGAGAACAGTCTGTTCAGGCTCAGAAAACTCTGGTGTGTGACCGTCACAGAGCGAGCTAATCATCATTACTACTTGGAGCAAGATGTGCTGTTTTGCCAGTGTATCAAACATGAAGCCACTAAGCCGTCGTGTTATTAAGTTTACCACCATGTGAGAGAAAATGTGTTGTTGCCAGCCACTCCTGTGTAGCTCAGCTGGAAATTAGATCATTGTAGCTTCTTTGGTGGGCCCTAAATCACAACTCTTCGGATGAAATTCAGAGATGGTCAATTAGAGAAGTCACAAGTCACAAAATGACAAGTCCCTGCCAGGCAGAATTTTTTAAAATACACAGATGAAGTTACTTTAAGTTTTTATGTACATACACTGGATTTACTTATCAACTTGTGATGTCAAATGATAATCGTCTGTCTCCCTGAAAGCACTCATGTTGTACATCTTGAACCATTTAAGTCAGCCTTTCTGAGAGCTCTTGAGCTCCCTTATCTTTAGGTTCTTCTGAGTTGTTGGTGTAGCCTGCAGCTGTGGACCCATTGCAATGTTACAGCAAATGTCGAGTCTCACGTTTATTTTCTGTTTTAACTTGAGGCCATAAATCTTATTTTCAGAATGATCAGAATGAATAATTGTAGTTTCTGTAAATATCACAAATACTGGGCAGCCCACTACTACTGTGGACCTACTTGACTCCAAAGCCACCTATTACTGTCTTTCATCAACTAAATTTTTATTTTGCTTAAGTAAATTTTTGAATGATTAGGTCTCTATAATCATTTCCAATAATAATATTTTTAATACTGGTTTGGATGGCTTGCTGCTGTTTGCACGTCAAACTTCAGCTGCAATCAGTATTAATACATTTATATTTTTTTTATTTCCTATAAACTAGTATTGATTTAACATTGATCTGTTTATTATCAAACAGAGAAGTCTCTATAAGTGTCCCAGATACTGTTACTATTATTAATGGCATGGACATGGACACGTGGACCCCCTAACTTAAACAACAACAGCTACCAAAATCACTCCAACATTTTATATTTCTGATTTAATTACATATACTTATGTTGATTTGGAGCAGTCATGCTGTAATGGTAATTCCTGGAAATATAACAGCTGACTGCATATCTGCTATGGACAACCTGCTCCTGTGGATCCCTTGATGGTGTGAACCTGGCAGACTCCAATTGTTACAACTGTCAGCTACTTGGCAACCAAAGTTGCGTCGCAACATCAATTCCCGTCGCCTGTTGAAATAGCACATTTTGTCACTGTTGCTCAGTGATGTCACACCTACTCGAGTTTCACCCTGCAATCATATCATATCATATAAAATAATAGAACATATTAGCTGACATTATTCCAACTGTATCCTATTCACTGACCTACCAACCACAAAACCATGCAGCTGGCCCTGCAGCAGCATCGTCTGCATGTTTTCTGCAGTCCGTCCAGGCAGAAGTCATGTGCCCACTAACTAATGTTCCCCACACATACATGGACTGTCACTCTGTGAACCAGAATAAAGACTGTGTGTCACAGGTGTCATCACACACCCACAAAATGCTGATTGGCTCTCGTGGTGCGACATCGCCTGAAAAGATCAAATTTTTCAACTATGGCGACTGAGCAGCATGGCGTGGTTCACATCCAAAGTATTCTCAGAGTTCCAACCTGCAGAAACAGGGACGCCACCCCCATGTCTCCAAAGAAGATGACCCAGATATTGTCTGTTGCATCGCATAAGATCTGTTCAGGTGTGGTTGCGGTTAATCATGTCTGTACATTGACTTTGCAGGCAAAGTGGTAGCCAAGATGGCCCAAGTTGCATTTGGTGTGAACGCCCCTTTAGCATCAACATTAATGTCATTATATCATTATAACTTTGCTTTTTTTGGTAGTGTCTCTTGACAAAATTTGTTATGATTTGACATTGTACACATAAGTTATTGATTAATATATTATAATGATATCTGTACCATTAATCTAGCTAGATATGTAGGTGTCCATATGTACACTGAAAAGGCTCAGGATTTCGGTTATAACTGGATGTTGCATTAAACTCTATCTACCAGAATCTTACAGTTACAGAGTGCTGCTTACAGATTAGGACTTGGATTGTAGACATCAGTGCAGATTCATAACAACGTTGGATTGAAATCAAATAGAATTTGGGGACTGTTGTTGATCTAATTTAAAAACGCTCAGTCGTCAGAAATTGAGAAAACAACTTAATACCATGGTATCATGCTCTGACACACTTCACATTTAAACGTGATGCTGTACATCTTCCTTTATCCCTTTCTCCCTCATTGCAGAGCTCCTTTTCTCTGAATGAAACAATGCATATTCAGTGTTTGTTTACAAAATCAGGATCTCTCTGGGTGTCAAAGAAAAGGTTGCCCCGTTGTTCCAATTTGCGCCGTGTTTCAGCCCCTACTCATTAATCTCCCTCCATTCGCTGATGGCTTCGTTTTCGTCCACTAGAAATCGCTTTCAATTATTCATGCCTATTTTTCGACAAATACCTTGGAGATGGAATTAGCAAACAAACAATGCCAGGCGACACTAATCCTCGTCTGCAGCAGAGATCCTTTAATGCACTGGAGATCGGGCCGGCTGTTGACAGGCACCTGTTACTGTCTTCAGCTGCTCTGCTACACCAATGTTGACACAGTAAATATGTTTACAGGAGCAGTGCAGCCCTGACCCTGCACCGAGGCGAAGCGAGGTGTGGGGATAATACTGAAGGAGAGAGGGCAGGAATAAGGAAGAGCAGGAGAGCATGGAGAAAGGAGTGCGGCTGAAAAGGATAAACAGGATAAAGGAGAGAGTACAGGAGCTTTCACACCTACAGCTTGTTTGCTTTGTTCCAATACAGATGATAAAACAGCACACTGTGTAATTTCGCCTTTGGATCATTATATGTTCACACTGCAGTTTTGTAAAGCTGGCCAAAGCACACACCGACGAGGGGCTGCCTTTTCCTCATTACATCACAGTCTGCTTTGTTCTATTGTGCAGGTAAACACATGCCATAGGTGCCAATTGAACTCTGCATCACAGGAGGCTAGTTATTAAAGAGGACATATCATGCTTGTTTCTCCTTTTCACTATGCCAGACTAGGTTGCCTGTAAAGCATTTCTGCCCTCAGTACAAGTCATTTAGTTCCTTCATTGCCCCACAATAGCGTTCTCAATATCCTCATTTTAGGCCATTATTAAGCGCTTGTTGAAACGCTTGGTCTCAAGGATGACCTAAAGTTACCTCACAATGTCACAGCACTTTGTCCTCTGATTGGTCAGTTCTATCGGGGGCTGAGCCAGCCTGTCCTTCTTCTTCTACTGTATTTTCAGGCAGGCTCAAAGCAGTGACCAGGTATTGAGTCCCCCTACAGGCCAGAGCTGGTAATGAGGGAGAGTGAGCGAGGGAGCTTTATACCCCTGCTGCTGGATGTGTTCCTCGGTGACGGTTTGGGGCTAACGGACATCACGGAGGAGGAAGTGTTTTATCAGATTACTCCAATAAAAAGAAATGTACCTCGTGATGTCATGACGTTTGAAATCTCGCGGACATCTCGCAATGACCTATTTTCAGAGGCATCAAATCTCGTTCTAGGATATCAGAAAAAATACAATATCTCAATTTTTGAAAATTAAGGGGGTGTAAGGTCTTGTTTTCAAATTTATTATATTATATGTAAGTATTAAATCATGCGTCAGCTCTTTAAACTAACACACCAACAAGGTGAGTCATGGTTTAACTTACAAGACAGAGGGTCAAATGACTGATCAACATTTTCAGGGATGCAAACATTTGTCATCGTCTGACACCACTTACAATATTAAAGTTAATTAAGTAAGTGTTCACGTAAGATGTAACTAACCTTCCTAATGAAGCATAGCAAAGAATCAAGCAGGAAATCTACATAATATTCAGCCATCTTACCAATACTTCACCCTGCCTACCTGCACAGGTGATTCTGTGCAGGTACATAGAGTCTTTGCTCCCCTGCAATCAGTGCAGTGGTGTCAAGCTGTGTGAAATCAACAACCCACCTCCACCCCAGGCACCTCCAGTCATCTTATCTGTGTCCAGGTCCAACTCCCTAGGATTCTGGCCCCCCACCTCAGCAGCACCTCAGTCCATTGCATCAGGGTCCCAGCAAGCTGCTCAGAAGTCTACTACTCATCTTCTGTATTCCACCACCAGTGTCTAGACTCCAAGGGGGTATCCTATCTCACATTCACCCTCAGTTCCCCTGAAGTACACGAAGACATCACGATGGAGTTTAACTACCAAAGAGATTCTAACCACAAAGACACTGCACATCTTCAACCATACAAACTTGTATAACATATAACTGCTCATTCATATTTGGTCTCTCCTGATTGAAATGATTTTAAGTGGCTTTCTTTCTGGAGCTTTTCTCTCTCTCGCAGTCACAAAGGCTGCACAGCTAATGAGTCTGGAACAAATTCCAAAGAAGGGAAGTTGTGTAAATTGTAAATAAAAGAGAATACAATGATTTGAAAAGATGTTTCAACCCATACTCTACGAAGACAAGATGTGTAGTGTTCAAACTGATGAAAATTTTGAATTTGATGCCTGCAACATGTTGCCACTGTGCTATAAAGCTTTGTAGCTTTGTATATCAAATTATTTCCTGTTCTTGTTTGACATTCAACTTTGTAGCTTAACAGTCTCTGTTGCTGTATGTTGTACTACATAATGCGCCTAATATTTTCAATAGGATACAAGTCTAGACAGCAGGCAGGCCAGTAAAGTCCCCACACATTCTTTACCACAAAGCCATGCTGTTGTATACATAGATTTGGCATTGTCTTGCTGAAATAAGCAGGGACGTCCCTGAAAAAGAGTTTGCTTAGAGGTTTAAAATAAGTCATTCTTCGGTACTTTTATGATACCATTTTTTTAAAATCAGTATCATAAAATTTTGTGTTTAGTAGTACAGAACAAAATGGTACTAAAAAAACAGACCTAGAATTCCATTTTCTGCCTGGTGTAACACAAAAGAATGGCAGGGGGAGAGTGGACTGATCCTCAATCTGCTGCTGTGAGCTGCAGCGACCCTGTCAAACCACCAAGAGATGAAGAGTCTGACTCTGAAAGCATCCTTAGAAGGAAAGAGAAAATAAGGCGTGTATTTGTCAACATGTTTCATATGAGGCAGGTACAAAAGACAGGGCAACAGATTCTCTGTGGCTGTTGTGCTGAAGGCAATGGAGTCAAAGCAAAGAGAAGGGACTGATGGACAGACACCAGAGTTATACTCTGAAACAAAACAGAAATGTTGTTTTATATAACACTGAATTATTGTCTGTTGTTGTCTCCAATGAGAAGTGGGAAGAAGCACGCCAAGAGAAGGCCAGTACCACTTCTTTTATGAGGTGATGTAAGGCGGGAAGTCCAGAAAAATGTAAACTATTTTAAATCAGTTTGAGCTGCTGCTAACCTTATCATAAAAAACACTCCTGCACACTTTGGTCAAACATGGCTTTACACATCTGGATTAATGATGTCCCTCACAAAGCCTCCACAAAGTTTTGTCCCTCTTTTCCCTGACACTTTCATTGTGTTCGATCCAGTAATGATTCTGGACAATCCTTAAGAACAGCATTTTTTCCCCATTTTAGGCAGATTGTTCCAATAAAGGCTGTAAAGTGTACTCAGGGTTCCCACTCTTTTCCAGAAATAATTTTCCAGGACTTTTCCAGGACATTTTCCAGGACTTTTTCCAGTGTCATATAACCGACTGAAGTTACATTGTTGCTGTGGGCAGTTTTCAATTCTAGTTAGCCTTCTAACAAATAAGATTAGGGGTTGATGAACAATATCTCTAACTATTGACCATATTGATCTTAGAATTTCTTAGTTTCTAACTCTCCAGCACGAACATTGTCTGTTTAGTCTGGCTTTTATGTGTCTTACTATTATAAATTTATGGTTATACATATTTTTAAATCTTTACTTACTCTGTTTTTTTAAGAATAGATTTTTTTAATTTAGCCTAAATTTTATGTTGTCATTTTTTTAATCATTTATTTTTGTCCCCACTGTTTTGAGTTTTTATATTTTAACTTGCATTACTTTACCTACTCACATTTTCTGGCTACGTGTACAGTAGTTACCAAGTACACTTCTACTTCATTTCCTATGTTTTAAGCTAGAAGGAAGACAAAGAATTTTCCAGGACAATTTAGGCTTTTCCAGGACATTTCACTTTTTTCCTCATTTTCCATTTGTTTTCCATGACTGGAAAATTGGGCAATCATTTTCCGGGTTTTCCAGGTTTTCCAGGACACGTGGGAACCCTGGTACTGTAGTTTCCATCTCTTTCGTGTTCTTTGTACACTTTCACTTTTGAAAGGACTGGTGGTTAAATTAATGCACGTCAACTGGTCGATGACTCCTGCACTCAAAATCTTTGCAATGATGGATATGTCATTGATTTACAGAAATAAAATGGCATTATTGTTAGGATACTCAGGTTTTATTTCACAATTACACAGAAGGACATTGAAAATTATTTTGTAAAACAGTAAAAAAAAAAAAAGAAATGAAAAGAAAATCATCCAAGGAACAGATTGTTTTCTGCTTTTAAAGTCATGGCCATTTGGGCTTGAAAGTGGGGGAGGCTGTGTAAGTGGCCCACGGGGCTGCGAGTTTGAGACCCCTGTTTTAGAACAACCTCTTGATTCAATGTGTGAAATCCTCCTTAGACACAGTCCAACTTGTTGCTTGTAATATTTGAAGCAGTTCAAAACAAAAGGGAATGTTTTCCACCTCTTCACAAAGAGTCAGGAACAAGGACAAAAAAACGAGATCTGTGAGGCTGATTTTTATGCCCTATTTGAACATTTTTAATAGCTTTCGTTGGCAATTTGAGATATTTTCTCTTCCTTGAGGCACTAGAAGAGACAAAAAGGAGCATGACCTTGAATTTTAAAGACATCTGACACCCCATTGGAGAGGAAAAGTTTCCAACAAAACAAAGCAAGATGTTTAGTGGTTTACAGTGACTCATAAAACTCTGGTTATCTAGCATCCTGCAGCAAGAGAGTACACACACACACACACACACACACACACACACACACACACACAAGCCAAGAAAAAAAAACTGGTGTGTTGAGTGCATAAAGTGAGGGTAGAGGGGGGGAGTTTGTGAGATCAACAACGTATAAATGTTGAGGAAGACAGAAAAGTGAGACGTGTCATATCGCATAAGCATCATCCCAGGTATAAGAGTGTGTTTGTGTGTGTTTTTGTACAAGTATGTGTGTGTGTGTGCCCTCTAGCAGACGGGAAGATGATGCAAGGGGAGCCTGGCAGCGAACTACTGAGACCGAGAAAGAAGATAGTGAGAGTGACGGCTTAGACGACGACGGAGAGCGGGGCTTGTAGCTGGATGACACGCACACACTTTCTCACACTCTTTCACACACACACACACACACGCATGCACAGAGAGCCAGGGGCGATGGAGGAGAAGAGAGCGAGGAAGACTTTGATCACCGAACTGAGCGCATTTGAGCACCCAAGCAGAGAGGGCAGTCAGTGATGAGGAGAGAGGAAGAGAGTCTAAGGGGAGAGACAGAGGGGGCGAGGACAGAGCTCTGACCTCCACACACATTTGTACAGATGTTACAGCATGCACAAACGGAGATTCTGCATCCGACACATGTAAAAACAAGATCTGACACTGCTGTAAATAAATCACTTTTATTAAGTCTGGTTAAGCCCTGTAGGAATCTTTATAAGGGCTTTATAACAATAGAAACACCCCTAAAGGGGACCTTTTGAAGAACTTTGTCAGCAGTGTCCAGGGTCGAAATTTAGTCCCAAAGTGAATGATGCACCACTTGAAACTTTGTGCTTGGGATGTGGTAATTTTCAGAGGTCTTAGAGCTTAGCTGCCTTTGTTTGGTCATGTTCTTGTAGTATTGCTCCAGTGATTAGTTTCTTAGTTTCTAGTCCCACCTGCGAGACTACTTTGTACAGTTTGGCAAAACTGAGGTCACTGACAATATGACTGCCCACACCACAGGCAATAAGTGAGGCTTTGCCTTTGTGACATTTGATGACCATGACTCAGTCGACAGGATTGTCATCCAGAAGTACCACACAATTCCCTCGCACAAATGTGAGAGTGAGGAAGGATCTTACAAGGCATAAAAATTGCTGAGTTCAGGGATGGGAATGAGAGGAGGGTGCAAAAGTGGAGGAAGAACCTATGACTTTAATTGTGGCTTCAATCAAGGTGGGAGGTGTGGCAGATTTAGAGATGGCCCCTACAACTGTAATGGAGGGCATCGTGGGGGCTATGGACTTGGACCTGGGGGTCCTGGTGGATACAACAATGGAGAAAACCTTGGATACAACCAGAGCTACCAGGCTATAGTTTCTCACTGTTTCTGTAGCATTTTTGGTCCAGATAAGACTAATCTGGTTCACTTTTTTTTAAACATTTCAATAAATTTAGGGTGATGTGAAAGCCCCAACAAACAATGGTGCAGACCCCAAAGCTGAACTCTGGTCCCCTTGAACCACTTGGGGTCTCGGTTTGCTTCCAAGTGAACAAGAAGTTGATCCCCTGAGGGTGTGAGAGCCATCTGACCCAGACCATTACAACACAATATAACCAAAAAGCAGTGCATGGCAGCCTGGATTTTGCTGAATATCACAACAAAAATGAGCTAATGTGGCATTAATGAACAAATTGAGCAGAGTGTGGCTAATGTTAGCATTGCTAGCACAGTTGGCCTCTGGTCCTCCTGACAGATTAATGTCTACAAAGTGCAATAATGTGGTTATAGCCTACATAATAAAATGTCACCTGGTATAGCCTTGATACAGTTTTAACTTAAACCTACGAACAACTACTGGCAAACTGCTTTGAGCTTCACGATGCTAACCTTAATGCCTGGTTGCATATCTCCAGGTTCTAGTGAAAAACAAGATACAAAGACAGCAGCTAGTATTACATGTGCTTGCTGCATATTTTATCATTCCCAAATATCACTTCCTGGAAAAGGAGGAGCTTGAAAAGAGGTCAGTTGTATGATTTTTTTCTGTTATTCCACAAAAATTTAATTCAAATATCAAGTACAACTCAGTACTGACTCAGTAAATTAACTTGTTATCGGGGGAAGACATAGACCTTACAAAGCAGCTTGATTCAACAGATTTCATGTTTTTCATCAGGCAGATCCTTCAAGCAAGGCCTGAAGCTGAAACACTTGCACCAAGTAAGGAAAGGACTATATCATTCAGCATCCTTTTAGGAAATGAGCTGATAGCTACTGGCGTAAGATCATTTGTGTAAAACAGAGGAAGTTAGTGCAAGACTACAACTGTGAATGTCAATTCAACAATCTTGTTTTATAGATGATAGAACATGTTGGGGTTAGGTTTTTAATTTGTGAAAAACAACTTCTTGGAAGGAACAACATGCTAAAATGTTATTTAAAGCATCAGTATAAGCCCTGACATTGACAGTCTGTTTAACACTACTTTCTGCCATTATAAAAATGCAGACAATTTGCAACAGGAACCACTGCGTTTATTAAAATTCCTGGAACTACTGATCTAACACCTAGCACACAGCAGCAGAGACAGGTAATACAGAAACAAATAAATCATGTACATTATAGTCATATTTGCTTTTATGCACCATTAAGACACCTCTGAATTGGTTCCAGCTTGTTTCCTAACCACCTAATAACTCCTGGTGGAATTTTGAAGAGCCCATATTATGCTTTTTGAGTTTTAACTTTTGTGTGTTTAACACATCTCTTCTGAGTAATAGGACACTTCTGCGCACAAGAAAAAAGGCAGTGGCATCAGGACTTCTCCCTTTCTCAATATTTATGGCACCAGTAGCTGCTTGTAGTGGCTTTTACCCAACCCCATGAAAAGACTTAGCAGTGTGGTATCTACACATTGACTCATGGTCAGTTTAAACTCACTGGCTCAGGGTCACAAGTCCAGAGCAGAGAGATGGTAGAACGGTGAAATGCAGAGTCATTGGCAATATGTTGAACTAACCAAATGCCACAGAGTTGACCTGTCAACCAATTAGAGTGGGTGTAAGGATGATTTTGAATCATGAAGTTTTCTCTGTGTTGTCAACTATGTAAAGAGAAACTGTTGAGCTGAGCTGAATGTGTCTGTAAGCAAGGAGACTGTAAGTCTGGCAGCTCGCCAGAAATAGAAAGCATGAATTGAGAAGTCTCACAGCTGACCACCTTTGGAATGGAAGTTCATACAGACATGATGTTGATGTCTTCATGTTTTGTTGTCATATATATGACATGGATGTCTATATAAGCGGTGGTTACCTATTGCTCTTTGTCAGATTACCTCTGAACCAGTCGAATAAACAATCAGATAAACCCCCAGTCTTGTAGCGTATCCTTTTTGCCTTAGAACATCTGATAAAAGTGGGCTAGGCCCTCATGTGGAAGGGGGCCTCTAAGGGGCAGGAGCTCTGTATTATCAGACTGACTGAGACTACAGCTGTGCCAGGGGTAAACTATGTGTAAACTAAAGTTTACACATTTTCACTAGTTAGTGTAAAATACGGGCTCTTTAAGGTCTGGCAGCAGATTAGCACAGTTGTTTAAGTTGAGCTGCAGTACCAGAAAACTGCTTGATGCCAGTTTTAATCTCCTCTGAAAATACAAAATGTTCTGTCTGTAACATCTCTGAATTTTGAACATCAAATTTATTGTGAGCTTATCCTGCAGTAGATTATACTTGCTAAATGTAGAAATGGGAAGTGTTGGAAGAAGGAAGCCTGAAAAGGAGAAAAGGGGTTTTGAAGCTCTTATGCTAAGTTATTTCAACCATGATTTGTTTTTTATCATATATGGGCTGTTGGAGGAATTATCCATGAAATCTGAAAAAAGAACCAACATAAATAAGACGAGGTATTTTCTCAAGCCTGTATGCTAGATGCAGCCGATTTCCCTATTAGGGTATTGGCTGGTTTGCAACAAGTCCATGATGGGGTCTGCACACCCTAAAAGTTTAAAATTGTAAACTGTCAAGTTTTCAGTCTAGTAACCAAGGAAAAGGTTGAGGGTATGTAATCTTGTGAGGTAATAGCCATCTCAGATAGACACCATGCAAATGAATGAATGAGGTTGTCTGTGGACTTTAGGCACTTGGAGGTTGGCTGGTAATTGTCTGGTAGCTGGCTAGAAGTTGGCAGGCGATTGGTTTGCAGGGGAAAATTGATACAGCTGGATCTGTTTGTGTATGTGACAATATTTGTATGTTTGGCTAGTTACCAATAATTTAACAATATGTCCCATTAGTCTTTACACCCTAAATGACAATTGTGGTTCCCTTTAAGTACAAACTCCATGTTCGGACAGTGTTTGTCAAAAAGTGGTGAATGCTCATAAATTTCATTCACACTTCCTTCCAGCGACTCCCTGACTCTGAAAAGGTAAATATTACAATATCAAGCAGGGATTCTCGCCTCACACCTGTGCCACATAGGACTTCTCACTGCTTATATTACCTTTACAAACAACGCATGTTTTGAAACCAGGTGGCCACAGCTCTACTAAGCTCTACCCCCACTTCTACGCCTGAGATGCAGGTGGATAAAGCATTGTGCTGTTTGTGAGGAGAGCAGGTAATTATCGCTGGCATTTTGACAAGTGTTTGCCAGAGTGAAGGTCAACTCTGTCTGCGTGGGAGATCTATGCTAATCTGCTCAGCTGGAAAAGACTACCAACTCTCCACTCCAATTGGTAGCTAGCCGCACACTGAAGCCGCGGCTAACGTGGTTTACACTTTAGAGGTGTTGGAAAGAGCGTGTGTGTGTTTGAAGATCAGACAGAGTAGCAGACCTGAAGCAGAGAATGGATTAATGGAGAGAATCAGGAAGGCTGAGGCAGAAGTATTTTCTTGCCTCTGTGCTTAGTTTGTCAACAATACCTCAAAGAGTATGGTCTACACTTGCTTCTTAAGTGTCTTGAGGTCACATTTTTATCATTGGGACAAAACAAATAAAGATCAATTGATTGATTGACACCTTTTTGACACCTGACTGCCGCCTTTCCTCCATAGTAATGAGCATTTTCACCACCGTCCTCTCGATGGTTACTGATCTTTTTGCTGTCATTTACATGTGACAAAGCATGTGTTTGTGCACGTCAGCAGCAGATAGACAGAGTCATCGGCAGACATTGTCCATGTCCACATCTCTGCCCGTCTCCCCGGGGTGACAGCCGTGTGTCAGGGCTTCTGCTCTCTGCTCCAGATGGCCCTGCCCATTGCTCCTGGGGTCCCCAGGCTCCCAGCGTTCATTGACCGGGGCCAGGGTTCTCACGGCCTGGGGGCCCGTGGACTCATTGCTAAGGCCTGGCCTCTGGGGCCTTTGGGGCCTCCGAGGGGCTTTGGGGTCGTCCAGCCGTGACAGCCAAGACAAAAGGAGTGTCCTCACCCGGCACCCACCCACCACCTATCAGCCCCCTTTAACACATGCAGATACACCCGCGCAGAGTAGCATTTGGCCCCCGTCAGGCACTGACCACAGTTGGTATACAGAGGCAAGTCACAGGCATTAATCAAATAACCTAAAACAACAACAGATCTGTTCAATATGTGGCACATGGACCAAATTAGGACATTTACGTACCTAAATTTGGCCAATTACCATTTGTCAGGCTATATATACTGATAATCCAAAATTCAACATCTTTTGAGACGCTTAAAAAGATCATTTTCATATATTCAAGACTCCATGTTAGCCTAAATTTCTAGCAATAAAAAATAAATAGTAAAGCATCTCTGCCATTAAAAATGATGAGTGACAGATTTAAAACTAAAAGTACTTTGAGCACTTAAACCTCTGCCGAGGCATTTTCAACACTGTTGGATGCACATATTTGGATTACCAAAAAAATCAAAGCACTTCTTTCTTGTGACATGAGCAACAATTCTTGAAAATGTCATACAATTCTATCAAGAATTTACTGGGTAATTGGCAAAAATGTGGAGAACTGTCCCATTTTGTGATGTTAACTGATCTTGTTCATATCACCAGCAAAACCCAAATAATCCAAATGCATCAAATTCTGTTCTTAACCTTTAGAGTTATCTGGTTTACAACTAACAAATGCCAGAAAAAAAACACAAAAATGACCTCCTTGGAAGAGGTTATAAGCAATTATTGGCACAGGTGAGCAGGACATATCGTCCAAAGCATTAGAGTTTTTAAATGATTTCAACCATTACCAAAGTTGAGCACAAACACAAAAGACTGGAAGAAAGGTACATTTTCATTCTGTAATAAAATATGTATTATTTTGAGTCTTTCTCACAGCTTCTGAGAATGTGTGGTAAAGGATAGAGACTAATCAAATAAAATACTAAAATATTCACAGGTTTCCTTGACACAGCCTCAATCTATGTGCTCTGAAAAAGTGGAGACAGATCAATGGCTTATGCTGAACGTTGAAGAACAGCACAACTTCATAGTTTTGTCAGAGTTCAAAAACAAATTTTATTTAAGAAAGACTGAGTGAAAAGTATTAAATGCAAGAAGTAGAGGACTTGGTCGAGGGTAGGTGTTGAGCAGTACAGCAGCGTCATCTGCATAGAACAAAACTTTACACATGTGCATTTTTACGAATATGAGTTATCTGAAGTATTAAAAGTAGTCCACCCAGTACAACTATTGTTACATTAGGTACGGCATAAGTAGAGCCAAAGCACTGCTCTTTGTCCGTCTGAAGATACTAAACTTCTTGATGATTGGTTCAGACTCTGTTGCTCTGGGAGTTTCTAGGCAAACTATCAAGCGTAACTTTGTTTTTGAGTTAAGTGTTATTCCATCTCATTTTTGTTGCTGCTGCTACTTTCACTTGGTGCTGGTAAATATCCTGGCAAACATCTCAAGCAACTTTAAAAAAAAAAAAAAAAAAGACAAAAAAAGCATTTTCTGAAGAAAGGAAGCTAATCCAAAACTAAAAAACCAAAGTGCCAAACAGGGACAATTTTTATTCATGAAATGTAACACTCAGTCTCAATTTCGGCAATATTTTTTTATCAGTTGGGTAAACACAAAACATACTTTTGATTACCTACAGTTTTCTAAGTAAAGACTTCATTTTAAACAGTTTCAGTTGGTAGAAATGCTCTTTTTTAACTTATATGTATTTATTTATTTGTATTAACTGTGACCTGCCAAGGGACTGAAGATGTAATCAAGCTTTAAGCGAACTCTGGAACAATGCATTAAAGTCAAACATTTATGTTTAATACTGTACGTGGTCTTGTTACAAATAAAATGAATTAATAACCATAATTTAGTTGCCGTGGCCACTAATATTTGGGGATTTTTTTTACTAAAAGTTGATAAATAGATGGCACAGGTATTAGAATATTGAAATACATCAACATACCCTGATATATTGCTGCCCAATACTACATTATCCAGCATCTGACAGCTAGTTAGCAGCAGGTTTGCATTTAGCCATTTTCCGTTTTATTACATTTACTTGTTTATTTCTGATAGTGGGATCAACAATAAAGTTAAGCCATGGTGACGGGCCCATGTTCTTACTAATATTGATAAGAAAATATATTCCTTATGGCTTTCTAAAGTGGGTTCTTACTTTAATTTTCTTTATATAGATGATTTTTTTGAAATACACAATTTTGGAAAAAATGGTGATAAACTGCCCTGATTATTGTATCCAAAAACGTTATATCTTGCATTATCAGCCTCTTGTTTTGCCAGGATTTTGCAAACAAAGATGTCTACCTGACTGCAATAACATTGTCAAAAAAAGAATTAAACATTAAAAATAAAAATGTGACAGAGAAGTCAAAATTCAACACCTCAAAATTGAGCTGTGGCAATTTGGATTCAAGTCTAAATGTTTGGGTTTGTTTGAACAATTAAAGAAATCATTTCACAAAGCTTAAAATGTTTGTTTTGATGTAGAGGGCTGGAGAGGCTTGAAGTTTCTATCGTCATCATGCTGTGCTTGTGGTGCATATGTGAAATTTAAAGATTCAAAATGCCTGAGCTCCTTTTGCCACTTGTTTAATTTTAATTAAATATAAATAATTAAGTCTAAACTTATATCCTGTTTGAGTATAAATCACAATTTTTCAAAATCTTTCTGTATTTCCCAGCCCTACTTCAAAGTTCAAAGATTCTCAATTCTTCTAACGAATGAAATATAAATGAGTATCTCCTCAGCACTTCATATTTCCAGATGTAGTGCCTCTAAAACCTTTGTTAAGTCACCAAGTTAAGAGCAACTGAAAATGTCTCTTATAAAACTGCTAAACATCAAAAAGCAAACTCAAAATTAGGGTGTTATTATAGCACAAAATCCATCATCAACACACTAAAAAATGGCAGGATGAACTTACCAACAACATCTCAGCCTATGCATGAATCCTCAAACTCAAATAACATGCAACAGGAGATGAAATTAATCATCAGGTACAAAATGCTGCTTTAAAGTGAGCATAAGCAGCCAAAGCAGATCAAATTTGACCAAGTCCAAGGTAATTTTTTTATGTTTAGAACTCACATTTTGATGGAGAAGGAAGTTAGAAAGCAAAAAGAAGAGCAGCTCTAAACAACACGTTTCAACATTGGTTTTAACAGCTTGGCTGCCACTTCATCAAATATTGAATAAATCATTTTCTTGGCACAGCATGAACACAGCTGCAAAAAAAAAAGAGAATGCACACACAAACACACACACATACAGACACACACATGCACACAAACGCAGACACACAGAATGCCTTGTAGTTTTGATAAAGCAGCAGCTTTCTCTTTTGTTTTGCAGCCGAGCAGGGATTAGGCAGTGCCGGTCTTTGTCCTGCGGTTTTCCAGTTGAGCAGAACACAAGAGCCTCTACCTCCACTAATACAGTCAGACCTCCCAGCAGGCCTTTCACCACACAGCCTCTAAGAACCTGCTGGCCAAAAGATGCTTTTCAATGAGTTATCAAATCTCCTCTATACTGTCCATGCCTTTCAGCAGAGTCTCTTTGTCTATTCTCCATCTATTGAACACTTCAAATGGGAGTGATGGGAAGATAGATGGACAGCAGAATGTAGCAGAGCTGTATGAACCCCGTTAAGACGCTGCTCAGTACAGTCAAGGTAACATGTAGTGAATGTTTAATGATGTAACTGAGTGTGTGAGTCCAGTATGTGTGTCCATACAGCACCAACTTGCAGCTTCAAGCATTTCCAATAAGATATGAGCTGAAAAAGATTTAATAGCCCAAAAAGTATGACATCAATTAGCTTAAGAGAGTCACTTTTAAGTTGAATTGTTTGTTGATAACTTGTTGCATTTCCATATCATTCCCAACATTTCCATTCAACATAATTTTTGGAGCTATTCACTGTCCTGTCATAAAAATAAACACATAAAAAGCCCTGAAATAGTATGGTGTAAGGTGATGTAGAAGTCATCATCACACTAGTTTCCTTGGCTAAGAGCTCAATGGGACTTAGTGGATTCTTAGATAACTGCTGATATTAAGCTCTGCAGCAAACAAAAAATTCATGAAGGTTACACATCTTGTGCATCATGAACAAACTTGACTAACGATTTTTTACTTTTCATCATAATCAATGCAAGTAAAAAGCTATTAGTAAGTTAGTATCTAACTACAATGTGGCGGTTAAACAAAGTAACAACTACAATATTTCCAATTTGTAATGTATGCTGTACCCTCTTCATTGAGAATTTCCTCTTAAACAAAACTGAAAAATAAAAAACCTTTGCCACAGCCAACCATGGTTTTAAACACACAGCAATGGTTTGAGATTCAAAAGCAGGCAATATCAAATGCATTTTATCAATACAACATTGAAATCTCATGTGCATCTTGAGACTTGAGAACCAGAAAGCGTAAATGCTAGCTCAGTTTCTAAACTAATTCCTGCACCACTCCATTAAGTTCTGTGGAAAAAAAAAGTTCATGAAAAAAAACATGTTTGTTTATCATAATCATCTCCAGAAAAAAACTAACTCTCACAGTGTTTTAGTTCCAGAGTGATCTGTATGTGTAAAAAACAATTATGGCACAACAACTGACGCTTTGACATCGAAGCAGCTACAACACTACCAGCAGGTAACAACATGGTGTATCTTCTTGTTTGAGAATTCCCTCCTGAATAAATGGTTTTATCAATATTTAAACACATAAGCAGTCTTGTGATTTTTTTCTGGTTTTATCGATAACTCTGTTGGGGAGATGAAAAACAAAAAACCTTTATCATTCAAACATCAGTGGACAGGTAGCTAACACAGAGATGCTAAAAATATAAAAATATGGCGCTGAACAATTCTGACCTGATCAGTACCTACAGAGCAGGTCAGTCAACCAATCAGAGTGGACTGAAGAAGGACTTCAACCTACAAGAGCTTCAACAGACAGAGTGAGAATAGAGGTTGATCAGGGGATCATGTGAACATAGCCCACCAGTCATAACATGATAACATGAACCAACACAAAAGGCAAAATATGAGCTCTTCCAACTTCAACTGATCGTCACCCCCATGTGACAACACTTCGATTATTTCCTCTTGTTTTTGGAACAATACATCAGATCTTTGTGAGGAAAACATTGCTTCAAACTTCGTTCTTTTGCTAATGTACAAAGGGTCTCCTGGTCAAAAACATCCTTCCCAGTTCTCTTTCAAATCCAGCCATGAAATGCTGTATTCTTTATAGGGATGCGCCGAAATGAAAATTTGTGGCCAAAGCCAAATAAAATATAAACGCTTGGCCGAATACCAAATACCAAATATACAATGTGGAGGCTACAGTTCACTATATTTTTTAACAGTGCATAAATAGCTTAGAATACATTTTAGACATGTTTTTCAAAGAAAGTAATTGTTTATTGAATATTATGACATTTTTCAATATTCCAGTAGCCTTTGCTTTTAAAAAACAGCCCAACAAAGTTCTTCATTCATATTAAGCCTTCAAACAAAACAAAACATGCATTAAAAAAAACTAAAGAGCATTAAAGTGGATTATTGTCCTTTAGACACAAGTCTGCTTAGCCACAGTCACATCTAATGACGTATTTGATTTCTTCATTGCGTCACACAGTACTATTCGGCCTTGCTATTACCTTACTCCACTGAAGGCTGAAAATGGCTTTTTTGCAATATTCGGCTGAACAAATTCCGTCATCGAATATTCGGTGCATCCTTAATTCTTTGCTTTTTAAGATTGTGCATTTACTGTTATACATCTGTGATATAGTTGTTTTCCTACAACATTTTTGTCACGAAAAATGTAGCATTGTGTTTGTCAGACCGCCATTTTGACAACTCTCTGTTAACCAATCAGATGGGTCCAATTTCTTGCTCTTTTGTCAAAAGAGACGAGGGAGTTACCTGTCAGCTCCAAAAGAATTAAAAAGGACATATGACTTATGTGACGAGGCTTTTTGTAGCATTTGGGACTGAAAGTTCATCCAAGAGTGGCACAAATAACTACAAGAAGAAAGCACCTATGAGCTACAAACTATTAACATATTTCTCAACACTCTGAAATATGTTAATAGTTTGTATTGTGGGTTTTGTAATGGACAGTAAGTAGTGGTAAATGATTTGTGGGAAAAGTAAATGAAATTTAGGTCACCGGTTTAGAAGGCGACACTGTGAGTAAGGCTAGGCGTAACTATTTGGCCATTAGTAAACAAAGTATTCGTGAATGTTTGCCACTTTAAAGAAAAAATATACATATACCTGAGAGATGTTTTATGTTAACAGTTAATGTAGATTTGATTGTGAAAGATAAGAAGAGACAAAACTATAACTTCCTTAGTGGATTTGTTAGTTTGCATGCCTCATTCGTCTGGTAAAAGAAGTCTGGCTACACCACTGCTCGTAACAATGTCTGAAGTGAAACCAGATGTTAACACTTGACTCACTTCAAATCTTGAAACAGTGGTCATATTCCACACTTTGAGCTTTACATGGTCCAACAACTTGATAATCATGAAAAAATTAAAACGCTGTATCCATAATCTGTAGGCTGATCCTCAGTCCAGGCTCAAAGAAATTGATGTCAGATGTAAAATCTCACAACTTTTACTGGACCTAAGATGCTACAGTCGTTTTATTAGACTTTTAATGTTTTAAGTGTCTGCAGTAATGTCTCTTACTGTTTGTTTTATCTATTTTGTCATTTATTGCATATAACTTTTTTGGCTTCTCCTCTCATAAAGCACTAAAAAGTGAATTTACTAAAGCACTAATTTCTTTCTCAATGGTTTTTCAATGATCTATTTGGAAGAATATGTTTGCAGAATACATCACAGTGTACTAACTTCTTGGTTCTTTTAGTGTAATGACTGCTATAAAGCATGCTGTGCAGCCTCTCAGCAGCAGGTTGAGAGCAGCATACAGCAGGGGTTTGGATGAGTTCATTAAGAGGCCACGTCATTATGCACAGTCACACAGGACAAGGGTCAGCTATGAATACACAGGTGGTCACGGCATGTGGGTGTCAGTTTGATATTTTAAAGATTCCTTTAAGCGCTAGATCCAAAACCAGCTCCATCACTAAATCTTTTGTAGTTTGGAGTTGATTTTGTTGTCCTGGATGAATATTTAGAACTGGATTTTCTAAAAACAACTTAAAGATGCTGTAAGCAAAACTATGACAGGCAATATTGGGGGTAGGATGGATATGTGGGGGTAGTATTTTTAAAATCATAGGTTTTCTGTGCATCTCGTTCTTCAGTCCAAATGTGAACATTGCTTCAGGTTAATGAAAAATACACCAACTTCCCTGCATGATGATGTCACACTGTTAACACTTACACACTAAAATTAGCGGGTCAAAGTTTTTTCAACCAGGGTTAACCTGCTAACAATTAGCAAGTGACTCAATTCCCACTGCGAGCAGACCTGGGTTTAATTGCCCGCAGATGAGCTTTGTGGCTTTTTTTTGTTACTCTGGCGCGTTAAGCTAACGTCATCACGCTGATGACATCATCAGCACTACAAACACGTCCATGTAAACAATAGAAAGCAGCATGGAGGCTGTGGACACAGCCGTCAACTGTTTTCCGTACTTTGTACTTTTGTCTCTTTTTAAAAATGTACAAACTTGGTGCAGACTAAACAACATTCGAGTGCTGATGACACAAGGGTGGATGGAATTTACTGCTATGATGGCAAAGAGTCACGTAAGTTATACAGTCATGACGTAAATTAACAGGTTGACCCAGGTGTGATGTTTCCACTGAAGCCAATTGGAGGCGAGCCAGTAAAAACCCGGATTGCTGGCAGGGTCAGTCGATCCAGGTCAAAATGCCAAATAGACGTTTTCAAACTGCCGACAGGAGCCGACAGTGATCAGGTTTAAATGGATTTTTTGGCTTGTGTGAAAGGGGTATATGTGACATTCTCACTGTTGTTTATATGTACCCAGATGTTAAACTTTTGCTGTGTTAATAACTGGACTATGTACATGCCAACACAGAATTTCTGTCACTTTTTCACTGTGATGCTAATTTAAAAACACTTGATTCAAACCCTGCCAACATGTTAAACAACACCAGTTGTTATAGATAAGCTACCGTGTTGACTGGTTAGTTATAACAGATGTCCAACCATCAGAGGACACTTAAAAGTGTTTAAGAGCGGGATTTGATCAAGAGTATCAGCTGTGTCTCATATTGAATTATAAACATAGAAATATATACCCTAGGCGCCTACTATTACCACTTAGCACCACCACAGTCGGACATGGTGATGGGAATAGATTGAAAAAGGCAGAAAATTGCAAAAAAAAAAACAACAACTGTATATCATGGACATAGTTACAAGGTAATAACCAGTGATTAATGGAGCAATTATGCGTTTTTCTTCATTTTGTGTTAACAGTTTATTTGTTTAAACATACCCATGTGGACTCAGAAAGCAGCTTCTGTGCCTGCTGGATGTTGTGAACACGGAACATGTTGTGCATTGTTGGTTCAGATTTGAAGTATGTTTGTAATCTTAAACAGCATTTGGTTTGGGATAAATTGTTAGCTAGCTTTGAACCAAAGCTAAAAGCAGTTTGTTTGACAAGTAAACCATTGGAAGATAAAATTCTCTTCTTCAGTGGATTAGCTGTGAAGAGCCAGGACTTATTACCCTTTTCATGCCAGCCTTCACTGCTAAACGTATTTGTAATTGTTCTTTTTAGAACTAAACATTTTCAGCCAACTACCGAGTGTGCCTTTGAATGCATCATATTTTTGTCACTACACCTCCAAAAATTTTTGGGTTAATATATACTGTTTAACATCTACTCATATTTTTAAATATGTACGCTGATGTGAGTCAAATATTGCCCTGAAATACCAGTGCAAAGAGATTTCTTCATCCATTTCATGTTCTTAATTTACTGAGTGTGAAGTCCACTCCACTTCCCGCTGTGCTGGCAACATCTGAGGTCAAATAGTAGGAGGACTGAAGAGGAAATGTTCTCATGTCTTTGGGGCTCTTGTAGCCTAAATCAAATCAGCAGGACTTTTCTATTTTGCATTGGAATGAATACGACTAAATACAAACCATAAGAAGTTTGAAAGGCTCCTTCTGTCCCCGTTAACAAATCGTTATTCAGGTGGGCTGTATTCATAATTCATCACCGTGGGTCAGACTGATGATCATGTTGACTTAACATTTGGTGTGACATTTCAGCCGCGCTCATGCCTGTCATTAGCTCTCGCCACACGCCACCTCATCAAAGTCAGCCACACAAGGGAGGAGAGGATAAAGGTGGAGGATGAAGATGAGTAAGAAATGGAGAAGAAAGCCTATATTTGTAAAGTGTTACAATTCTTATTTGTAGATTACTATACACTGCTTATTATATTTGCTCGATTGTAAAACATACACAAAACATTGGAATGATGTGAGAAACAAAATGATACAACATTACTCCAGCGACTAAATGCTTGTATGTTGCCCCACTATTTCCACTGTGGGTCTGTATTATTGGCCTCTGGACAATTACTGCTTGATAAAGGTTGATAACTCTCCGGGTATTTCTGGCACCGATATTTTGGTTGTACCATCATGCTTGACGTCACAGTCATTCAATGACTACATATAAAAATAAATATTTTAAGAGAATAAAATTCTGTTTTTCTTCTTTAACATCTGTGTTCTGGACCATAATACTATGTCTAAATGTGTTTCTTGGCAAAAATATCAGTTGGTATGAGCAGCAATAAGTTGGGATATATTGGCATATCAGGTTTTGATTTCAAAAAATGAACAGTAACATTTATTTAAAATAAAAAGTTGCTTTTCTTACTTCGCATCTGTTTTCCTATCCCTGATAAACTGCCCCGATACGAATGAGTGCCTTTTAGTAAAGTAGAAACTTTTTATTTATCCAAACTGTTGACACGCAGACAGTAAGTTACTTGCTAATTTTAGGCAAGGGCAAGAAGAAGAGGGTCAAAGTAACTGGCTAAGGGGATTCATGTTCCCACCTACTGTTTCAAAGGCAGCCAGTTAATTAAATTGATTTTCTGAAGGTACATGTGTACATGTGCAAGGAAAACATTTGACTTAACTGTGCATGTAAACCTTCTGACTGTTCCAAACTTAATCAACAAACAGGGAGGAGGAAAGTCGAGACAAAATGTGACAAAGACGAACAAAGAAGCAAATTAATTAACAGCAAGCATACAATTCAAACCATCATGTGGGCTGAACCAACTCAATGTTAACAGGTCAATTTAATAAATAGAGACTGTGTGCTCTTGACAAAAATATCAGTAATGGTATTGGTATGAGCAGCAATAAGTTGGGTAAATATTGGCATTTTAGGTTTTGATTTAAAAAAATGAACAGTAACATTTATTAGAAAATAAAATGTTGGGGTGCTGGTTTGGTGGAGTGGTTAGCAACCAGGCACCCCATGTACTTGCTTCTGCCGGTCCAGGTTCGAATCCCACCTGTGACCAGTTTGCAGAGTGTCTTCCCCTACTCTCTCACCCCTTTCACAAGCCTATCCACTGTCTCTCTCCTATCAATAAAGGCACAAAATGCCCCAAAAATACATTTAAAAAGAAAATAAAATGTTACTTTTCTTCCTTCATATCCATTTTCTATCCCTGATAGACTGTCCCAATACAAATTAGTCCCTTTTAGCAAAGTAGAAACTCTGTAGTCTTGACAAAATATCAATATTTATATCAGTATATGCAAAAATGAGTTGGGGTTTACTGAAATTGTACATATCAACAAAAATCCCAAAATTTAATAGCATTTATCAGAAGAATAAAATTATGTTTTTCTCTTTTCATATCTGTGTTCCTGTATGTGATATGTCCCAGTGTACAGTGGTCAGTGTTTGTAAGAAAAGGCTGTACTTTTGATTAAAAAATAATACTATATGATATTAGAATGGGCGATAGTGAGTTGGAAAATATGAGCATATGAGATATAAGCAAAAAGACTCTGAAGATCAGTCAGTCTCTGTGTTTCAAAGCACTATAAAAAAAGTAAAATATTACGATCACCCAGTATGAATTCTTTTAGCCTAATAGAGTAAGGCCTTCACCTGGAGCCCCCAAACTAGCTGTCGTCCAGCTCATCACTGATAGAAAACAAGTCTGTGCCAAAGACGTCGCCTCGCAAAGAAAAAAAAAACTGTAGCAGTAACACATTTCAGCCAATAACAACAGCACCATGTTGATTCCAGAAGGGTGATATTGGATGATATTGACTGTTGGGAGTATTGCTGCGCTTCTCAAAGTCATTTCCGACTGAAGCAAGGACAAACACACACTGCGCACACACACATTACGCACGCACTCTCACACCAACACAGGGCAGATAGCGCTGACAATGAACAAGAGAGCGGAGGCAGCGTATAGTGACAACCCTGCTTTCTGTGGGTGACAGCTCTCCATCAGTCTACATCAAACACACACTCACACACTCTAAGTGATTGGCTAGTGCAGACCTGTTTCAACCTGTCAGGATGTTCGACATAATAGAAGCCCATATAAAGTGTTCTGCTCGCTGTATGTGACTGTGTGTATTTACGTGTACGTGTGAGTGTGCACTGGACTCATCATCTCAGTAATTGATGGTCATCTGTCATCACACACTGCTGATAATCTTCTTTGGGACAGGGGTTTGTCTGAACAAGATGAACAGCGGCCTATCTACTGTATCTGGAGACTCTAATCTGTGTTCTCATTTACCCGAGCACACGCCGACGGAGCGGTCTTCAGAGAGAAAATGAGATGAATCGCAACGAAGGGTGTCAGTGGGGTTATTGTGCGATTGGTAACATGACAAATAAAGGAAAGAACTGGAGGTGTCTTACCTGCCACTTGAACCAGATCAGCTGTGGAGATGTTTCTCGGGTTGTGGCCGATGCGGAAAGTCAAGGCTGGACCCAAGACTCTGGAAAGAAGGACAAAAGTCACCAGGTTTACGGAAAGGAATAATTTTATGGTTTGATGGGTTACATGTTTTCTGGCGTTAGTGTATTTGCTAGACTGTCTGTCTGGGGCAAAGATAACTCTAATAATTCTCAATGAAATTAAATTTTAGGGGAATGTTGGTCATGGTACAAGGAAAAAGAGATTAGATTTTTGTGGTGATCTGAATCCAGAATTTCCAACATTGTGAGACAAAGTCCTTTTCTGTGTTTATAACTATAACTCACCAATGCCTTGGTGGAGTTTGTGCTCTCTTAGTACTTCTACTTAGAGATTTTGTTTTGGGGCTGTGATCCCTGTTATTGTGAAGAGATACTGTATAGAGTTGGAGACTCAAAGGAGAAATGATGGTTAGTGATGTGAAAAAGGAGCCACAAACGTCAGTACATGAGGCATCTGGACAAAACTGGGGAGCCTCCAGTGCCCCAAACATGTGCTGCTTTGCTGTTTAAAACAGCCTTTTGCAGAGGCATCACAGGCAAGTTTTATTGTGTTATAGATTGGCAGAAAAAAATCACCAAAATGACTCTTTGAGGAGATATTACTCCATTCCCTCCTCTATCTCAACATGACCCTGCTCATTCACACTTGCACACTCCCTCTGGCTTTACAGCGTAAGAAAGATAGAGCAGCACACAATAAAGAGCAACCCTTTCTATTGCAACGTCTGTGATGTCAAAGGGAAATGTGAAAGACCTAAACTTTGGCTGGACCAAATCTGGGACACAGAGGAGAGCATTCATGGAGCTTTATAAGGACGGGTGTTTCATAATAAAAGCTTAAAACTTCACAAATTTGACAGACATCTAAAAACAAAGCCTCTCTGGCATCAAGGAAAAACCAAAAGATATAGGCAGTGCTAACACAACAGACTCTTGAGTCTTGGTGCTGGGCTTTGACAGCATTTACCTGGAAGTCCAAAAACTTGCATTTGCATAAATCATGATAGAATAAATGCTAAACATGCATATGGTATTTCTCTAAATGATGATGTGTCAATATTAGGGATGGGATGAAATATCGTTTGGCAATATATCGCGATACAGTATGAGACGAAACACATCGAGTTTGAAAAAAATGGATCGCGAAATAAAGTTGCACGTCCGGTAATAGCGCATGTGACCAGAAGTGACAACAACAAACATTAGCACCAACTACCTTGCCTCCAAAAAGCCGAATGATGGAGTCGAATGAGGTCGAAATTGAGGACGCTCCGCCTGGATACAAGTCATCTGTCTGGCAGTATTTTGGCTTTCTCATTAAAAAAGACGAAGACGGCAAAAACAAGCCTACCGCTCATTAGCATACAATTTCTCTAAGCTCTCTAGGATTAGAGAGAGTGTTATTGTTTGTGTTTGGCCTGTTAGGCCTTGTGTTTTCCTGTGTGAAACTCAAACAATAACAAATAAGTTGTAATTACACAGTAATATTTTTTCTGTTTTACTTTTTTGATATTGTATCGTGACGTATCGTATCATGACCTGGGCATATCGAGGTGCAGCGTATCTTGAGTTCAAGTGTATCGTCCCATCCCTCGTCAATATGCTAGAGAGTTAGCTCAAATGACACAAGTAAAAAGAGCAAAATGTAAATTTGTCCAAACTGTTGACATGCAGCCAGTAAGTTGCTTGCTAATTTTAGGCAAGGTCAAGAAGAAGAGGGTCAGAGTAACTGGCTAAGGGGATTCATGTTCCCACCTACTGTTTCAACGGCAGCCTAGTTTTACAATTATATTGATTTTCTGCTGGCACATTGTACATGTGCAAGGACAATGTATGACTTCACTGTGCATGTAAACCTCCTGACTGCCACAAACTAGATCAATAAGCAGAGGGAGGGAAAGGTGAGAGAAAATGTAACAAAGACAAACAAAAGAAGCAAATTTATAAACAGCAAGCATAAATTTAAACTATCATAAGAATCAGTGTAAATGTGGGCTGAACCAACATTAACTTTGCATCTCTGCTAAATGAAAGCAAAGGAAGCAGGATTTCATTTCTGCTGCTCCACCAACTGATTTCTGCTCAACGTTACATCTCTGGCTCAAAATGTTAACACCTGTCAAGAAGGTAATTTTGCTTCAGTTGGATACAAATGAAAAAAGTAAACACAAAAATTTATAATCAATGTTTCTTAAAAAGATCCTATTTTCATTTTTCAACCTCAGCACCAAACCTGGAGGTGAGCTGTTTTTTCCTAGTGTAGCATAAAGCCTGTAAACAAAGGTGGACAGCTAGCCTGGTTACACCAGGAGTGTGTCATCACTGTGACAAGCTGTCCACACAGTCGTTATATATTTCAGTTGAATTTTTTTCAGTTGTCTGTATCACATGTCATGACTGAAAAGATGCACTTTCAGTTGAAGCAATCAAGCTGTCAACAGAGGCAGGAAGAAACCAACAGAGGCTTCAAGCTTCAGGGAAAAAAAATCATTTCTATAAAACCCCAGGATATGACATTGGTCAACTGTTGGTTCAATAATGCCAGAGCAATACCAATGCTTAAATAGGGATATTTGTTTTCATTGAACTATAGTGCAGTCTTTTGCGTGTATATCTACCATTCGTTCTTTGTGTAGTTTCTAAGATCTGCTGTACACAACTTAAATCATGCTTTGCTCCCAGCACCAGCAGTAATCGGAGCAGGCATCACATTTTGTCTTTTAGTCCATCTGTAGTGTGTCTGGTATAGTGGTGTGCGATATGACGACATTAAATCGTTAAGGATTATAACGTGGGGATGATCTCATAAAGCAGAAAGATCGTTAAATCGTCTGTGTGGGCTCAGAGACTTTGACGCGCACCCGACTAACCAATCGTAGCACATTACGGGCAGTGCATGGTGGGATCTCCTGTTTGGTTATGTAGCGTGAAGCCATGGCGGAAAGAGAAAAGGAGATAAAAGCTTGAAGATGTCTGAACAAAACTCTGTTCTAAAGCAGCTGTATTATTCACTCAGATTATAGACTTTGCAGTTAACATTTGTTCTAAATGTGCACTTCAAGAGATAACCAGTTACTTAAGTTTGCATTTATATTTCACCCTTTTCAATAAGCTATTTGGTGTGTCTAATTTTGATGTTACAAAAGTTCACTTTATTGTTGTTCATTACCTTTTATGTTTACATTCATTGCACATTTTTATAATAACTATTTAAATTAAAACCTGTTCGGAAAGTTTCGTTGGCTTAAATAGTCTTTTTTTTAGGGTTTTACATGTTTTATATGTTAAACATAAGGAAAAAATGGTCAAACATGCAAATTAGTCTAGAAAAATCAACGTTAAAAAGAATCGTGATAAAATCGTGATTTCATTTTTAAAAAAGCGTGGTATGATACTTTTGCCATATCACCCACCCCTAGTCTGGTATGACTAGTTGTTAGACTCTTGCTTTGTTGGTTGGATGTTTGGTGAGTTGCTTGGTTAAGTAGTCAGTAGGCAGGTTTGTTTGCTTGGCTTGGAAGTACGGTGACTGGTTGGTTGACTGGTTGTTTAGTTGCTTGGATGGTTGGTCAGTCGGCACGTTTGTTGTTTGGATGATAGATAAGTGGACGGATTTGTCCCTTGGTTAACTGAAGAATTAGTAAATAGGCAAGTTTGTTTGTTGGTTATTTGATGGCAGGTTAGGAAGTTGGTTGGTTGGTTGGTTGTTAAGAATTTATCCATTCATAGATCCATCTTACTTCCTTTGTTTCTATTTAGATGAATTCGAGTTTGGAGGTCCAGAGTAAATAGGGATGGGTACCTTTCACATTTGAACCGATACCATACCAAAGCCCGGTACCTGGGAATCAGTATCGGTACTCAACGGTACCAATTTTCGGTACTTTTGCGTGTGTTTATGGGGTAATAAATATTAATTTGTTTAATATTAAGATCTCAAATTTTTTCAATGAAAATTTATTTCTCAGTATATAAAATTTGAAAGATATATATTAAAACAACACTCAACTGTTTTATTGTAACACTGTTCCAAAAATTTCTTCAACAAAAAAACGGTAACTAAAATGAACTAAAATGTTTAGGTACCTAAACATGGCACCTTTTGATTTTACCTGAATTGGTACTCGGTAGTACCCACAGAATTCGGTACCTCTTAAAGTAGCTTATTCGGTACCCATCCCTAAGAGTAAAGGTGTAACCTCAAATCATGTGAGCACGTTTTAAGAACGATTGAGGGCTTTCTGTTGAATTCTGCACAAACTTACCCTTGAATTTAAAATAAACTGATCAGACATCTCACGTCAAAGACAGTGTCACCTCACACTTCCACAAAAACTCTCCCAATTCTGTTTATAACTCATCTTTGTACTTTCTCCATGGCACAAAAGTACATCTCAGTGAAGAATTAAAATTTGTGCTACTGAGTCTAGTTATAGGCTGCAAGCTGCTTTTCTTTATTAAAACTTCTAATTTGATTTATGCTTCATTAATTCGTCTGTTTCTTTCTCTAGTATTATAAAGACAAGCAACAGTAACATTTAATCTCAGTGCTCGCCTCTTCTAGAATAAATTATTTCTTACTCTGACTCTAACTCCAGACTTCAAGAAGATAGAATTTAAGAATGTAGAGTCTTGATGAGTAAGGAATATTAAATAGACTTTTCAACAAAGGGTTAGCTCGCTGTTTCCTACTGTTTTCTGTCTCTGTGCGTTGCTAATTGGCTGGTTGTTATAGCCTTAACATAAGCAGAAAAAACTTAAACTTTACATTTAAAGTAAAAAAGTAAGATGCAAATAACAAAGAGTTAAATGCATTAAAGAGAAGCTAACAATTTCTGGAAAGGTCTAATTTTTTTGGCCAAAGAGCAAAAAGCCATTATCAACCTAGCACCTTGTTGTCTCACTAGACCAACCCATCAGCTCTCCCTGTGCTCATATTCTCTCCTGTCTGGTCAGCAGTCCGCAGCAGACCTCCCTCCCTGGAGAAGAATAAATATTTAAGGTAGCTGAGGTTGGTCATGAAATAAAATCTAACAACCCCATCACACTCTGAAAGAACTCCCAGCAGTGGTTTGGAAAATGGACGTTTTGAAGAAATCTGTACAGAAAACCGTAATGTCCATGTCCACCGTGATGTCTGGAATTTCAATGATACTTTCTTTTAAATGTGTTTTAATAGTCTTTGAGAGGGCTGCCTCCAAAATGAGTTTCAACAAGCAACAATGAGTTTGTCATATCCCACGAAAAAACAGAAGACCCAGTCGGGGCCAATCAGTCACAAATATGGTAAATTGTTTTCAGCTGTAATTGTAGTTCCCCTGTGGGCCAATCAGGATAATTCTGAATGCTGGAATGTAGCAGCGAGATCAATTACAACAAGTTTTCTCAAATCAAAATTAAATCAGTTACGACTGAGATTGTGATGATGAACACACAACACGAGTGAGAGATCATCAACAAAAGAGTCATCATGATACCAAGTTCTGGGAAAATCCTAACAGGCCGTTTAGTGAGAATATTAGAGAGTCAGAAATGAGAATTAAACCCACACTGTGAAAATTTGTATCTCATTAACTTTAAGTCTTTTTATTCAAATCAAAATGCCTCATTGCCTTCAAACTTCTCTCTCAGACCCCCCTCTCTTGGAAAAGTCTCTTAGAGGGGGGGTGTGGTCCCAGTCTGTCACAAAAAAATCAACTCATCTGCCATATCAGAATGAAAATTAAATTTTACATGGTTAATTTAAAAGTTGTAAGCATCAAGGCATGACGTTCATTAAAGTTTCTTTATTAAGGATGTCTAATGTTTAAACGTACATTGTAATTTCAGCAGAATAAAGTCTAATTGTCTTGATGTTAATGGCAGAAACAAGCGACTAAGATATCTTCACATCATTTTGCACGCATTTTGTTCCATTGGACATCTGAATTTTTCTCATTTTGTGAACAAAAAGACGGCAAAATCGGCTTTCCATTGACTTTGACCTTTTGTTGTAAGAATATAGCAAACATAAAAATTGCAATAAAGCTTACAACGAGTGCACAACATAAAAGGATGGTATGGTGTGTTGAGTGTGTCTTTACAGTTAGTCGTTACATGTCTGCAGTCAAGACGTCAGGTTATACAGGCTGATTAAAGCTTCTGTAAAAAGATTTAAGGTAATTATAAAACACACTGACATTAAGTCTGATGGCTCGATTTGATCAACTAATGCAAGATGTCTACAAGGAGGATGATGTTCATACAGTTGCTATTAATGGTAGTGAAGCCAATGAAGTAGTGTCATGGGGTAGGTATAAAGTCAATTGGTCCGGTCAGATTTCATCAGAAATTACAAATATTTTCTTTTTAAAAGGAGGCAGGATATGACCATCTGCTATTAACACTTTCTGAGCATGTGTAGAATGAAACTGGAATAAAAGATAAGAACATCAGCTTTTCCAAAATGGTAATCAACACAAAAAAACAACTAGAGCTTTAAATAGAAATAGTGTTAGCTCTTCACTGCTTCTGCCTTGCTTTATTATGATATTACATGATTTAATTGAGTGTTAACAACCCATGTACTTCAACAAACTGTGCGCTTAAGACTTGAGCACGTTATGTTGTCTTATAAATTTCAGCCTGCTTTCAACTATCAATCAAATAATATGTGCAAAAATGTAGCAAACTTTACGTAGCATTTTGTAAGAAAAGGCTGGTTTGGCAACATTATTTTGTTAATAACCTATGATCTCTCTGCTGCAGAATTTAAAAAGAACTATACAGATAATTATCCTTTTGTAAGTGGTCTCCCATATCTTTTGAAATGAAATAGAGGCATCAATAATAAATTGTCTGCTTCATTTCCATCCAAAAATTCTCTCAGTTTTAAAAATTAGGTCTATGAGCTTGCCAATCTAAATGTTGTAATGCAAATTTTCCACCCATTATTATTAAACATAACAATACTTAAAGCTTTAAGCATAAAGGAACTTTTGGGCTGCATTAATTCCATCACTCCTTGTGGACAAAGTGACCTTTTTTCTACAGATTATGTAAACAGCTTTTACAAGTTGTTTCTTTACAATTTCAACGGTTAATCAGCCTGATTTTTACAGCACTTCATTTGTCTGCCACCTACACTGCGCCAGCATCTTAAAAAGATTTTTCCATGCAATTCATGTATCTTCCCTCTGATGGTTTCTTTTGCTTGAGTAGCTGATTCATAGGAACAAGTGCTAATATCAAGCTATTTCATTACCAAGAAAACTCCTGCAGGAGCTACAAAAACACCAATATCTAGTCTGAAGTGTGATCGTTGTGTTTTTGTTCTCTCATATGTTTTCTTTAGTTTTTAAGACATCATCTTTGAAGGAATACATAACAATGTCTCCTTACCAATAGCTAAGAAAAATGCAATTAACATAAATGTGGACTTAAAGCTCCAGTGAGTCACTTTGGGGTTGTGATGATTTTGATGCCTCATACTGTGTGAATGAGAAAAGCAATACTTATGTTTTCAAATGTCTTTGAAAAGCATTTTAAAGTATCTGCTTCCTGATTTCGACAGTTAATCAGCCTTATTACCTACGCCAAGGAGGTTATGTTATTGCCAGCGTCTGTTTGTCTGTTTATTTTTTTGTTTGTATGTTTGTTTGTTTCTCTGTTGGAAACATAACTCTAAAAATATATTGATGGATTTCGATGAAATTTTCAGGAAATGTCCGCATTGGGACCAGAAAGAAATTATTAGATTTAAGGAGTGATCCCTAAAATCACCATGATGAAAAATGTGATTTTTGTGAATAACTACTGAACTAAAATAGATATCATTGTGAATCTAATTGCTAACGGTATGTTTTCATGGTCAAGGAATCTAAATATTTAGATGAAATAAAGGTAGGGCTAATATTTATGGTGAAAATCACAACATGGGTGAGGACTGTGGCGCTGGCAGAGGTCTGCGCTCTTCGAGTGCTTTTCTAGGTTTTACTGTGACTAATCTGTCTGCCACCTACCCTGCACCAGCATTTGAAAGAGATTGTTAAAATAACTACATGAGGTTTAGCAATCTTCACTCTATGTCCTTTACTAAAGCAGATGGCATGATGGGATTAGTTACCTCCGCCAACGAGGTTATGTTTCAGGAGAGTCTGTCTGTCTGTGAACAAAATAACTCAAAAAGTTATGGATGGATTTTGATGAAATTTTCAGGAAATGTTCAGCATGGGAAAAGGAAGAACTAATCTTAACTCTGATGGTTTCCTTTACTAAAGTAGATGGCATGTTGGGATTAGTTTTAAATTAAGACTATTTCATCACCATGCAAAACCTTCAGAGAAGCTTTAAAAACACAAAAAATATGAATTAAAATCTCATCTGAAGGGCAATTGTTGTGTTGTTACTAACTCTTATGTTTTTTGTTGTTTTTTAAGTAATCATTGTTTAAGGGCTGAAATGAACGTCTAATAAAAACAAAGAAAATGGAGTGAGCATAAATGAGGAATTGAAGCTCTGTGGACAAGGTGATGCTTATCAGTTTGTGCATAGAGTGATTTCTAATGTTTTTATATCTTTGCAGCTTTTAATGGTGAATCTCAGGCACAACAAATGCAAATACTGGGTGGTGTAGCACCATTATGTTAGCAGTGATTTACTACATTTGTGTACTTCCTACCACGTGGCAGCATTTACCTGTAAAAAGCTAATTTATATTCTTGCCAGTGGTTTCTCTACCTCTGTAAATGATAGACTTATTTGTTACAGCCCTTTTCATAACCAGCCAAACCATTTTACAGAAACTTTTGATAGTATTATTTGATCTGAAATAAAAGCAAAAGTACAATCAAAAGTATAAGTAGGCACCTGAAATGTTATCAATTCAAACCTTATGCTAATGCTACATAACTGGTGACTGCGACCACACATGTTGCATTGAGATGTCCACTTGTTCCACCTTTCCCCTCAGCTCTCCATCACTGAGCCATTACGGTCCAGTCCAGGGGAGTGTGCGTACATTTTTATTGTTCTCCTGTAGACTGTACGGCTGTGCCAGAGAGATTCATCAGAGTGTGAGTGCCCTGACCCGGACCCACTCACCATCAGTCAGAGGCTGCTACACTCACTCTGCCAGGGGCGATATATGAGCCGATACTCTGAGACAGACGGACCCGACCGTGCACTGATGCATTTGTGAACATGACCACACACACACGGCTCCGAAAGAAAAATGTCCTCCTCTGATGCCTTCACCTGGGCTCTGTTTGTTCACGTAAATGTCAATATTTCCACAATCTTTACCCCCTGCTCCCCTCCTTCTCCCAGGCCAGAGGTTCTCCAAGAGGAATCTCAAATCGAAGTGACGTGATGTTTCTCTCTTTCTTTCCAAAGCCACACACACACACACCCTATTTAAATACACAGGAGAGGAAAACACACACAGTTTGGAGATAGAGTTAAAACTGATAAGTTATCTAGAGGACTTCACGCCGCATCCTGTATTATCGGATGTGTAAGCTTGGACTTCATATTAGCTCTGCTGCTGGGACATGATGAGTGTGTGCGTGCATGTGTGTGAGGGCAGGGAGGTTTGGCGGGATGCTGGCTGTGTGTGCAGACTTCTGAGTGTGCATCCCACTCCCCCTAGTGTCTAAAATGGGCAAAACACTTACGTCATCTGAAAAAAGGAATAGATTATAACCCTTCAGCCCATCGTCATCATGATAATCAATATTCACTGTAGTATCTCGCATTAAAGGAGGACTGCTGTGATCTGATTACTCTTAGTCGGTCAAATTATCATAAAATAAGCAAAACTGGGAATATATTGTTTACCAGTAAATTCCATATAGGTGTCAAATAACACTGAGAAAAGGTTCAATTCAGTTCCTGCTGAAAGATGGGATACCAAAAATCTTGTAGGTGAAACTTGACACTCTGTCTTTGAGTCACCAAAAGGTAAACAAGCAGAAACTGTTTTATTAACCTAAAGATCAAATATCAAAAGTAAAAAATCTTAATTTGACAATAGATAAGGTTTTAAAGCTGTGACAAATGGAGTAGCAATAGTTGTTGTTGTTGTTAGCATGTCTGATTACTGTATAGAGAATAAACCTACATACATTGAATTTCCATTCTCAATTTCTAAAAAGCCACAATCTGACAATAGGAGCTCGTCCGACTGAGTCTCTGAGCCTGTAAGGGGAATAAGTCTGAACCACAGAGAAGGACAGGCAGGTTTGAGCTGACAAGTGAAAGTAGATTCAGGAGAGATTCAGGAGAGATTCAGGAAGTTTTTGCCATGTTTACTGCCACTGACAGCTTCCTTTCATCATCTTGGACTCTTAATAAGAGAAGAAGAGGAGCGATGTAATTTATGCTGTGTAACACAGTGATAAACCACCCAAGCAAACAGGCTTCTCCTGTTATGGAGTATTATAGGTAGGTAGCACTGATGCAGATCTCTATAAGAGAAGATGAGCAGGAGAAGTTTGTAATTCAAAGTTGTTTCACCACCCAATTGATATTTTAGTGGTGTAAGCTCAATCTGCACCACAGTAAGTAGGCTGAACAAATTCACCAAATACTGTACATAAGTCGACATCTAGCCCTGGAGTAAAGGAAAAAACACAGACAACAGAAGTCTTTTTAAAGAGGGGCTAAATCTGGAACTCAGTGATGCACTCGGGTTTCCTTTTGCATGGCAACACTCCCCTGTTGGCATTAGTTGCCAGATAAAGAATAAAGTCCTCATGGAAAACAAATGAGTACAACATATAATGAATTAATGATTATGAAAAAATGATCCTTGGAGGACCTCTCATGTGCAATCTGAGGCAGAGGTTGCAGTAGGAGATGTAAAATAAGCTTCTGTATGCCCCAGGAACTGACTTTAAATCTTTTTTATGCATTTTGGGGTCAGGTCAGGTGTGGAAGCACATGCCAGGTCAGCATTTTGCCATTTATCAGTCCTGATGACTCATATGCACCACCAGCAACATTAACCCTATATTTATAGGTGTTGACTTGTGGTAAAGTATAAGGGCGCCAGGGTGCAAATCCTGCACCTCGAGGCTCTAGACACAAGGCATGATAACCCTTTTCAGCTGTGCAACCAGCTGCCATAACTGTTTTCAGGACTGTCGCTGCATACTTGCCATTTAAATATCTATTTGAGCATGAGGGTTCAAATTCATACTTGAGCTGTAAACATTTGTTCAAATATAAAACACAGTTCATCAAGCACTAAAGGGCATCTGGAACATTTTCAAATTACATGGAAAAATAAGAAAAAAAGGAAAGAGGTTATGTGTAGATTATGTGCAAAGCAGCTGGCCCACTCCTTGTCTACAACAAATCGACTTTCAATCCATCACAGTTGAGTCAAGTGCTTGGCCCTGAGTGACTGCATCTTCCTTAGATGTCCCCTGCCACGGGCTCAGAAAAGGCCATCACAGGGGGTGATGGCCTCACATTGTAGGGAGGCCATCCCCCCATCCCCCCACCCTCCAAATATCTCCAGGTTTAGCGAATACGCCCGGACACCACTTCATTTTGAATGTTCAGAAAAGTGACAGCAGTACTTGTTATTAAACTCCCTGTGGGCACATTGGTGAAGAATGGGTCAGTAAGTAATGTGTCCTTGGGTTTTTACAATACACACTTAATGTGTAGCAGCAACATAATTGTGTTCTCTTAAGCTTCAGAAAACTCAACATCATTCAAAACCCCAGCCTTCTCCTCTCTTCATATTCACTGTCTGATCCTCTCTCGCCTGTCGCCACATTCAAGTATCTCTCCTCCGGTCTTCCTATCAGGGCTCATCAGAGCAAGCAATAAGCAAAGAGAAGCGAGGAGGGGGAAGGTGCTGTGTGCTCCGTGACCTGGCTCTCGTATACTCAGACGCAGGCTTTCAAACACTCACCTGCCGAGGCTACACAGCGAGAGGCACAATGGGCCCCAGCGTCACGTCCTGCATCTCGGCTGTTTTCTACACAAATGTGCTTCATTACTTTGTAAAAGGAGAAAGAACACGGAAAAACAAGCCGACAAAAACAGGATGGATTTGTGTTTATCGTCTGTATAGATGCTGTTATCAGTATTAGATGTAATATGGTGTAGAAGCTTCCTTTGTTATGAAGCTTTTACTTTGCCTAAACAGCTTTAATGCACTGTGATTATGGATATGTACACAGTGGGGGAAGCATTTGCATAGTGCTGCACTCAATAGCCTTACTTAAACTACTTTATATTTACCAAGACAGGGTACAACTGCACTTTTTAGTCCAATATTTATTTGCAGTTACTAATTCTTTGAAGTCTCTGGTTCATACATATATGCTCTTAATATTCTGTACCTTATATATAAATTAAAAGAAAACAAAGCAAAGAGAAAACAAAATGGTAAGTATCAAACTATAAATCAAAGCCTATGGGATAGTGTTTTAGCTGGTTATAAAACTACAGTAAATAAATACTAATGACTATATTCAACCAAAAAAAGCTAATTAGATCATTTGGTACAAGACAATATGATTTTAATTTATACATTTTCAATAGCTGGACCTTTCGCAGCAAGATAGGTGTCAGAAAAATTGGCAGCCATTTAAATTATTTCTGTTTTTGATAGTAATAAAAAACACTGAAGGAGCTTCCATGACTTAAAAAACACAAATTGATGATTGTGATAAAAGGTTATAAAAGTCAATTAGAAATGGACATATATGATATTTAGAACAGCATTTATGTGCTCCAAAAATTGAAAATTTATTTTTAGAAAAATATATGTAACTAATTGAAGACAAAATGTAAGGAAGTATAAACAAAAACGAAACTAGAATAAATCAGAACTGAATTCTCTCTAATGGCAAGTAAAAAATGCTAATCAGCCATGAGGAGATTGATTATTTTATAAAACATAACTATTTTTGAGGCCTGAAACTGCTGCCACTGGGTAGGATATAGAAAAAGTAACTGACATTGAATTGAGATTGTCTAATTTATTTTGGTGTATGAAAAGCATGTACCAAAAGAAATAGAAAAAAAGAGAAACTAGTGTCACTTTGTAAACAAATGGTGCAAGCCTACAAAAGCTTTATATGACATTTAAAACACAAAGACATTTATTTTAAAAAGAAACAAGAATAAATTACAGATGGCATGCTTTGTATTCTATGTTTATGTGCTTTTGATATCCAATAAATGACCAAATTTTAAACATTTTAAGCAAAGAAAGAAAATAAAAATGCATGAGCAATAAGTGTCAACTCTGATTTAATAAAAAATCTGGTGTATCTGTAATCATGGAAAGATTTTTTTTCTGATTTCTAAGCCTAAAATCTACAAAAAAAAAACATCTGAAGTCTAAGGAGGTGCAAGTCATACTGGGTCTAAAATATGTGCATCCTGTCTGCGTGTTTCAATTTTTACTCAGCTATGACTCAGGAAAGGAAGACTCTCCAAGACAAGGGTGGAATAAATATCAGAATATAAATAGGTGCGGTTTGGAACAACAACAGTCCCTGCCAAGACACATATCTTATATCATCTTAGGGTTATTTCTGTAGATAGGGAAGAGAGGTCACTTAGATTCTGAATTTGATACTCGAAATGAGAAACTAGGCAGTTTTACGATGTCATAGAACTCCATCCATAAGAAAACAGCAAATAATTCCTGGCTCTTTTTCACAAATGCAAACAATAAAAGTCAAATTTTTTCCACAAAAAACATTTTGGTTGATCATTTTTCCCCTTTTGATAATATCAAATGTCATAGTATTTTATGATGTTATATTACCTGATTTGTCCCCTATACAAAGAGATACACCATGAGGGATGTGACTTTTGTGGAATGAGCGACACAGCTAACCATAAGGGTGGCACCCCACAATAAATGTGCCAAAATGGCACCCAGTGATGCCCCTGATCATTTACCTTGTTTTGTCATTATGTGTGCAGGTAGGGGCTGGGCATGTATCTCTCTTTCAAAATCTTTGCCCACACAATTGATGACAGAGTCCGACACCTACCCTTCAGCAACAGCTTTTATAGACTCAAAACAACAAAGCAGAAATGATGAATATCACTGTTGTTTGGGTTATTTGCTTTTTTTAAGTCTTACACTGACTTTTTTTATTGAATTCAGTCTCTCTAATGACCTGCTAAAAATCCCCACAGGGGCTTTAAACTTCGGTTAGGGATCAAGATGCTAGTTTCTGAGCTGATAATTTGAGTAATCGTCATTGCAGTAACATATCCGACCAATCATCAGGGACATCAATCAGAACCTGATTCTGACGGATTGGATATGACAGGTGTAATAACAAGATTTACTGATCAAGCATTGGTGTAATGTAATATCCTGGTTTTCCTGTTCAGCAATCTTGAGTCAAACCTGGATTTAAGGAGACCTGTGGAAAAAGTAAGTCCTATTCTAGATAAGGTCATAATTCTAAACTAAAGCCTGCATTAGAACTTAAGCTGTCATTGTTTGGCTGCACCACAGGGATGTATGGTCTATCTAATCTAGTGTAAGTGTAAGGTCCAAACGTCATGAAATAATGATTCTCTGTACGTCCATTTCTCAGTGCCATGTTTTACTACATTCCCATATATTTATGTTCTTAATTTGGTTCCTTTCTCTCGGAGTTGTATTAAAAAAGCAAGACATCCCTGGGTTTGGCTGTGTAGGTATTTACATAATTACTACTGATGGATCTTTACATGCTGCAGGACCTTGGGAGTGTGGAGACCTGCAGCATTTCAAGCCTCTTCCTTGACCTGTCCACTGCCTCATCTTGCGTTCTTGAATAATTTTGGACTAAAAACAAACAATTCTCGAGTTTGAAGGTCACGTTTTTACTCTTTTTGGATACGTTACATTCGTCCCAGATGCCGTGAACATATTTTTGAAGTTCCTTGCCTCTCAGATAATGGATTTGGAGCACATAATGTTTCATCTCTGCTCAGAGCAGGATGTTTTGGTGTAAATACTCAGGGGCTGTACCTGACAATAGCCCTCTCAAGATGTGGATGTGGCTGTGTTTACTGTGACAGATATGCGAAGTCATGTTCCTTCAACAAGAGCCGGCTGAGGGCTGAACAATCATCTGGCTCAGGGAGCGTCAGGTTTTCTGGACACTTTGTAATTTGTGGCTTCTTTTGTTGAAAAGTATTACAAGCAGTACAGAGATAGGAGGAATTCCTAAAGGAGGGGTCGGAGACAAAGCGTGGGCCCATATATATATACATATATATATATATATATATATATATATTTTTTTTTTTTTTTTTTTGTAGAAAAAAACATTAAAAATGGCGTTTTGCACAATACTGGACTTTTAATATGATTTAATGAAGACTACCACCAGACAGAAATGCTCTGCAAATTGAAGCCCCGCAATATACTGTGTGAGAAAGTATTTATCACATTGCTGTCTAGTAACTTACATTCACTGTTACTTAAACAGGTCAAACAAGGGTTGCCTACAGTGGTGCTCAGTCAACGTCTATGTCACAACCTCACTTTACTCTTCAAGAATCAGAAGGAAACATTGCTTTTATTTGCCACTCTGGCTAGTAGTTTGGGGCTATAAACCCCAGCTCCCCCATGGTTTGCCTGCATTGCGTTCTGTACACGCAGTGCACTCTATAGCCAATTGCCTCCAGTGTCAGTAAGCGGTGCCTTGATCCATCTCCAGCTCTACTGTGCTGGTTTTCTAGAGTTATGCGCCTAGTATATTTTTAGCATGAACCGTTTCAACCTAAAGTCTATCTTGGCCAAGAAGAAAGATCCAAAATAGGAAAACTCAGTTTCCAGGTAATTGGAAAATACAGCACTATGTAAAAATAACCTCAGTGCAGAATGGCAAATCAATGTTTTTGCTGCTTGGAAGATGGTCCTTTTATAAATGGTTGATATTGTGCCATCTCACAATTCCTTTGTGAAGTTGCAGTTCTCTTGAGATCTTGTGCTTCAGAGATGATCAGTGCTGTGCATCTCTGTGCAGTACTGGAGTATGCTTCCAGTGGGGGGAGGACACACTGTCACATGCAGCACAGGTAGGATGCTACGCTAACAAAGTTAGTGGATATAAGTGGTAAATTGTCAGTGTTGCAGTGGTAAGCACAACATGGTAGTGGCATAAAAATCTATTTTAAAACAGAAAAAAATCTTGTTGATGGTATCTAGCTCAGGTTACCACCCTGCACTATCGTAGGTAAGAACTTCCTTTAAACTAGGCTAAGTTTGAAGCTATGCATAGCTAGTGACACCCGCAGCAGAGCACCTATACTTCATACTTTGAGGTCAGAGTGTACATTTTCAGAGCACAAATCTTGTCACAGGCTACAGTTTGACAGTTCTCCTTCTCAGCAGCTATTATCTGAGCCTCACTCTGCTGTACATACAGTAACAGACCGCAGTGAACCAGCTTTGGTTTGTTCATATGCTGCGGGTGTAACTCAACCACCCAGACTTCAATTCTCCTCCAGGAGCATCTTGAAAGGCTTGTCAGATCTTAGGCGAACACATCTCCTCTGCCTCCTACATGGTGTGACACTGAATGTACAGCAGAGTCCCGGTACAAGTGCAAACCAGACTGAGTTCAAGGACAGTTCGCCTGCTCATTAATACATTAACCGTCTCCTGCTGGACTACTTTCTCTACATCCAGCTCCTGATCGACTGCTGTTCATCTGCCTCTCTCTTCCTTTAACTGAGAGGCGTTTGATGGGCTGACTGCTCTCTTTTTGATGAGACATGCGGTGACAATAGTGGTGAGGCAGTGTTTTGAATACAATGGAGACATCAGTGTGTGTCTGGAGGTAATTAGGCCTGATTTCTCTCCCTGCGAGGAGTCAAACACTCCGGAAAGGTCAGAAAAACAACAAACGCCTACAGTCTCCCAGAGTGTGGCACAGCATTTTTTCGCACAAATCGTCCTGCCAATGTCTGGACAACCTTCACTACATTTTTTAAATCAAAGGCACAAAACAAAACTGCTTCAAATGTGTCTAATTATCCTTTGTGCTATGTGAGGTCTATAAGCTAAACTATTTGGGATAATGTGGGCGTGTGTGGAGTGTTTGTGTCTGTACATACGAGAGCTGGGTGAGGTCTGCGGCATGGAGGTTCAGCCTCTGTGTCAGGCGCTCCATCAGGTCTGAGGCCTGGTCGTTGGTGAGGGAACTGTGGACAGGAAAACACAGAGGTTACATTTAGAAGGTTTATATGCATCCATGAGCTGTCTTCAAGTTTATTTTGATCAGCATCTACAATTATTCTCCTTGAATTGATAAAAAGCAAATTGAAATGATCGATAAGATTCCAATAGAAAGTCATTTAGGATCAAGAATAGCAGTAAAGGCTTTAGCTGAACCTTTATTTTATCATACTCTCCTTTTTTGTGTAATATATTCTAAATGATCCTTTAACCATCAAGTTTTTGTTCCATTTACTACAACAAAGACTTTTCAACCATTTGTTTTTTTAAAAATGACAGAAGGTATTTCAAAGCTATCAACACTCAACAAGTAAAAGCACATTTAATTCCAACTTTACCAACTATAATACAGCACCATTTCTAGTGGTAAACATATTTTTATTAAAAGTTTTATCGTATGAAACATTACATAAATTCTAAATCTCTTGAACCTTGACAGAAACACAAACATGCTTCCACACTTCTTTATTCTTTCTTTAGATCATATATGTCAAACTCAAGGCCCGGGGGCCACATCTGGCCCGATGGACAATTATATCTGGCCCGCGAGATTGTTTTATATAGTTTTTGTTTTTGTTATTAATGGCCTGGCGGTATGAAGTGCTGATAACACACAAACTACAGATCCCATAATGCAGTGCAACAGCTGCCTTGCTGAACAATAGACAACTGGAACCAAAGCACAACTTTTATACAATATTTTCAGGGTTTTTTTTGTTGCGTGTTCATATTTCCAACTTTTTATTTTGACAGGAGATATTTTTATGGAGAGCAAAAGCTTTTCAAGTTATTTATAGTTTCTGTTTCTTTATTCTGTAATAACAGTATTTGTGTCCATTTATTCATAGTTATTAAAAAAAAGTTTAGTTTTAATGTGTTCAATAAATATTTTTTCCTTTTCGGCCCTTGACCTAAAGTGTGTTTTGAGTTTTGGCCCCATGTGCAATTGAGTTTGACACCCCTGCTTTAGATATTTCTTAAATGCTCCCCAAACCTCATTCTGGCTTTTTCTAATTGTAACAACTCTTAACTTTGAATATATTACCAAGAACACTATTATATCAAGGTCTAATATCCTGAAAAAACATTTTTTTTCTCTATAATGTAGTTAGAAGCAGGTTGGGGAGCAGAAGAACATGGCGCGTTTAACAAAGCTCTCAGTTCATTTAGACATATGCTATACCTCTTTAAAGAAATGCCCCTACAATGCTTCTCTTCACTTCCTGGGGTTTATTATGTCAAAGCTATACAGCCTCCAACTATATGTATGTTTTCTATTTAATACAGGCAGACACTTTGTCTGTTTGAAAACTCATTACCTTGAAACATTTTAACAAAAAGACAAATATTTCACAAGAAGGTGTAAAATCAGCATTTATGAAGCATTTGAACTAAAATGCAAGAGAAAAAAAACATATGTAATTAGTTCAATATAGAAATAAAGCCAATTTCAGCTCGTTTTTCATGCCAGTTGCATAGCATTTGCTGGTTATTACAATAATTTAGTAACATTTGTAACTACGTATCAACAATTGCAGCCAACTGTAACTTAATTCCTCAAATGTTGGGATTTTTATCATCGCAATAACTAATTTAATGTATATTAATACGGCTACACTGTCATCTCATTTGACAGTGGAAACACCTTTAATTGTGTATGTGCAAAGCTAAACCAAACTGCTCTGTGGAAATGCAGCTTTGTTCCGTATTTTACGCTTCTGAACCTTGAACAAAGTGAGAGGACAACAAAACAGTTAAACATTTTCATCCATCCGAAATGTGAATTCAGCTGATTTATTATAATTTTATCAATTCAGGCCCATCATAACATTTAAATTTTGCATGAAAGCTGCCACTAAAAGAGGGTATAAGTCTAATTGATGGCAGCTGCTGCTCAACTGGAATTGACAGCAATAATTTAAATGGATACCATCTGTATAGCTAAGTGCTTTGACAACATTTATGATGAAAATGATTAAGTTTAAAGCTGGTCATTCCAGGTTAAACAACTACTTGACCACAGCTACGCATTACTACATTTCTCATAAGATAATGTGAACTTGCAAAGCTGGGGGTGCCTGAGCAGCTAATGTTAGCCACACTTGATAAATTACTTTGTCATTGGTCAGTACTATGCTGTAGTCCTATGTGTGGCCTGTCAATTAGATTGTGATGAATTCTCACTGTTTTTTAAAAACATTTTTGATTCACATATGCAATCTAGTGTGACTTTGACTTTCTCCACTATTTGTTTTCAAGGTGAAATCCATACCTTTCTATAAGTAGTTCAGTTTTGAAAGCTATATGACCACGTTTTTTGAAGTGGTGCCATTTTAGGCACTATCACACCAAATCTGCTGTTGGTATCAAACAAATCTAACACCTGCAGCCATCCACCCATTAAAATGCTATTTTTTCAGGAAGATGCCTCCAGAATTCATACTCAAAAATGGGTCATTGCACATATGAAAAAAAAGCTATGAGAGACTGAATGGATGTCCTGCGCACATGTACACACCAGCTGACAGACCAACAAACACACAAAGAACCATGCCAGGGGAAAAGGGATCAGCTGCCTCTTCAGGCTTGGTAAATCACCTGCTTTTCTCTGGTGATGAGACAAACAATAAGGTGCAAATGGAACCTGCATGAGTTGTAATGGCTGCATCATATGGACAGACCCCTCCCTCCTCCATCTTTTTTCTTTTCTTCACCTATATTCACTTTCTCTCCTTCTCCCTTCGCGCACGTCCACTTGAAGGGGAACATGATAACACAAGGCACACAAACACACAGGGGCTGCACGCGCTCCCCTCACAGAGGAATGAGAATAATAAGGTGCAAATGGAATGGAGGTGAAGTGTAATGGTGGTCTGATAAAGCCATGCCTCATCTCAGCTCAGTCCACGCCTGCTCTCTCTCTCGAAGAGTAAATCGCCAAGGAAATAGACCAAACAAAGGCAATCTGCAGGCCAACCCGCTGGATGGAGGAAATGAGAAGGGCACACGCACGCACACAAATGCACTACTTTACTGCTGACAGCTTAACCTGGAATCACTGAGACTGCCAAGTGACTACAAGGTGACACCAAACCAGAAAGTTGTGGATCATACTGAGACATCGTCCTATTTAGTTTGCTCTATAAGTAAGAAAAGTGAAAGAAAGTGGGAACCAATTTCATGCAGCTTTGGATATACAGTACTAACGCAGTTAAATCTTGTTTGTTTTTAAGGCATTAAATGGGCTGGCACCTCAGTACATCTCAGACCTCTTACATGCTTATGCCCCTTCAAGGTCATTGTGTGCACTGATCAGCTGTGCCCTGTCCCAAAACCAGGCTGAATACTAGGGAGGACCGTGCCTTCAGCAGTAGACCCTAAATTGAGAAATGAGCTACCCCCATGTCAAAACGGCTCCCACCCAAGAACTTTTATATTTCATCTTAAACCTATTTTGATTCCTTGGCTCTTAAAACGGCATGAGTGTTGTTTGGTTCCTGTTTGGTTTGTTTTGTTTTACTTGTATTCATTTTAGTGAATTTATTTCATGTATTATTGTACAGCACTTTGGCAACCTTGTGTTTTTAAAATTGTGCTACATAAATAAAGTCAGTTGGATTGGAAATATTTGTGTTTCTTAATAAAACCCCCAAATAAAAAGAAGTGTTCAATTGAAAGATATTTAATACACTTGATTTACAAGACATCTTTTCTCCTTGACTACTGCATGAAAAAACGTTCTCAATCTGCTATCCTGCATGTTGTTATTTCACACAAATTATTTTCAATAACTGTGACGAATGTTTAGTGTTGTCTTTCCTTGGTAAAGTAGCACCTTCCTCCCCAGAAGGGAGTGAGCATGTAATATGTCCTGGTTCTCAAACCCAAAACTGTATGGGTAGAACATCTGTTTTGGATATATATGGCTGAAACAGGGCTTATGATGAACACTTACACATTCACAGATATTGGGAAGGGGAGCAGATGTAATGCTGTGGGACTTTCTGGAGGTGTAGAGTCGTGAATTCACCAAACAACATTATATGTAGGTATTACATTTTTTATCTGCATGATATGTGACCGTTAATGTTTAGCTGGTGGTTATAGCATATATCTCGTACTGTCTGCTTTTGAATCTTAAACCACTGTTGTGTGTTAAAAATACAGATGCTAATCAACCACTCAGAAAGACTACAAAAATGGCCAGGAAACTGACAGCAAGCTATCTGATTGATTTTTAATCTCTTATTACTCATACGACATTATGAGTATGCTATGCCACGATATTATGAGCCAATTATGTTTCTGCTTAAAACTTCATGAAAAGGGGATTCCTTGTTAAACAGATCATGTAAGTTTTATATTTTTTGGTAACTACACACCTTATTATCAGAAATGATCCAAAGCACAGTGAAAAATTCGTAGGCTTGAGGTTGAGGGAACCAGCACAACGCTAACTTCCCTGTTGGCCCACATAATCCCTGCATCACACCATAGCCTTGCTAACCACAGGCAATGTTATGCTCTCATATGCTAACACAAATGTTTTACAGCTAACCATAAGAGTTGTAAACCAACATTATTCTTGGCCAGTCTAACTGATTTGCAAAAAATGTAAGCTTGTTTTAAAATTATGGCTGCCATTACTAAAGGCTTAGTTATGCTCTCACATGCTAACACAAATGTTTTACAGCTAACCATAAGAGTTGTAAACCAACATTATTCTTTGCGAGTCTAACTGATTCGCAAAAAAATGTGAGCTTGTTTTACAATTATAGCTGCCATTACTAAAGGCTTAAATTATTATACCATCTCACCAAGATCACTGTTTGCAAGTAAACACAATCATTTATAACTATCATCATTATTAGCTAGCTGCCATTACCACCTTTCAACATTTGCCCATGCAAGGATGATTTAACAGTTCCAATAATCATTAATAAATCATAAAATGATTACATGTGAAAGCCAACACTAACTAAACCATTTTAAAGTTTACATTATTGGCTGGCTGCCATTGCTAGGCAACATTCATTTGCAAGCTAACATTTATCAGCTATTCATTCACAAACTATCACGATTAGCTACCTGCTTAGAGTTTCTCTTACTTTACTGTGTTCACACAAGGATATAAAAGGTATAGCCTATCTAGAATTGGCCCAACAGTGTTAACTTCACCAAAGTTTCTCATGAGTTTCAACACTAAACACATGGGAAATATTAAATATACATGCAGCAACTCATTTTTTTTAATGTATTGAGCTTGTTTGCTTCATAGTTATAGAAACGTAGCAGGATAAATCCTAACGCTGCTAGGGCTTTCTGTCCGCCAATTTGACCCCTGACCAGTTTGCATTGTGGATAACAGCACATGAAGTAGACTGGTCCGATGCATTCTGCTAATTTCTGCCTATTTAGTAGGGAATCCTGATATATATGGCATACTGCAGATTTCACAAATGTTAGCATACCGCATGTTACATACAGGATTTTTGAAATCGGTACATGCTACCACCGATAGTATGTGCTGTAAATGGCCTATGAAATGATAGTGTTAGCAAGAAAGTAGTCTGGCTCACATAGCTAAGGTGGAAACAGAATGTCAATGTGATGTAAGAATAACAGGCTGAAATTCATGTATTTTTTCTTTTACACAACACTACAGCACAGAAACACCATTTATGTCCACCAACCTGAATTACTTTGGAGGGAAAAGGCCATTGAGTAATACGGTGAATACTTGTTAAAAATGAAGCAGACATATTTTTCTTTTAGCCTGCATTCTGACACTTCAACACAGGAGCTATTTCTCCTCACAGAACACTAAATTGTGTACCGTGCATGAGCTTCTGATTCCCCCCACCTTAGAGAGAGTGGGTGGCTCTCTTTTTTTCTCCAGTTTTTGAGGGGGTTTTGAAAGTTAAAGATCCGCCGAAGCAATTCCAGACACGTTTGCATCCCTCTGCGGTAATTCGAGCAACTGGAGAGCTCTAGGACTGACTTGGTTGTTGATGCTAGCACTTTTCCCCTTGGGTTTTCTCTCTCTCTCTGTCTCTCTCTCTTCTATCCATACCTTTCCACATACCCCCGCCCTCCTCCTCTCACCACCACCTCCCTGCTATCCCCCCTGCCAACCACCACCACCACCTCCACTACAATGTCAGGAGCTGTCAGATAAGCAGGTTTGCGTAGCCTCTCTGCAGGGGGCGAAGGAGCCGGGGATAACAGCCGTGCAATCATGAGGTCTGCAGCAAATTCTGAAGCCACTACAGGCCGACTGTAGGTGCTGGCGCGGTGGTCTGAGGATGGCGGGGGAGGTGAAGATATTTCACTCGGAAGGTGACCTGTCTCTTTCTCCTGTCACATACTTAACTTTACAGTGATTGCATCTTAATCTTCATTCCTATATTTGTGGCAATAAGGTGCCCAGCTGACTTTTAAGAGCCGACATGTGTTGAACAGGTGAAGGACAACCCACTGACATCCGACTTGATAATGCCATAAAGGGATAGGAACTTATCTTTGTAGAGTTTTAGCTGAGTGAGAGGTGTTAGCGGAGAGAGAAAGAACCTGGCCGCCCTTCCTGACAAAGTATCATCATTAAAGCGGTTATACAGCGCAGTAATACCCCTACGCTGAGGGATTTATCATCCCTGCTATTGTAATCAGGTACAGCACACACTAAGGATTTCAAACTACAGTATTCTTTTTCCATAAAGACGAGAGTGCGGGGGTGGTTTTGACAGAACGTGCGTCTCATAAATGAGGTTTTAAGTAACTGAGCAAAGCAGACATATGCTTGGTATTTAGGTATGCAGAATGAGTCTGCCCCGAAACTGCTTTAACAGTGCAGTAAACAGAGGCAGAGCTGGGAAATGTGTTTTAAAATCATATCTAAAAAAATATCTAAGACTTGAGACTAAGAAGAATTATTATTCTTAATGAATTTTTTTGTCACAACACAATAATTACAGACTTTTAAATAATTCTTGAAATGATACGACATCGATTCCTGTTTGATCAAGATATTGCAGAAAAAGTCTTTCAAGGGAAAGTTCAGTATTTTTGATGTTGGGTTGTAAGAGGTAACTGACAGTAGTCAGTAAAGTGGCTGAAAAGGCTCCCAGCAGCCCTGGACCTTTAAGGACAACAAGCCCAGACCAGTTGAGGAGTATACTGCTGTTTTTTCAAGCAATTTTGTGAGTTTTACGTAAAAACCAACCTTGAAACTATGTTGGGTCAAATGCATGACTGGGCGTAAAATTTCAGAGTGCTTTATTTGTCCTCCAGATGGTCTCTGTGTTTGGCACTATTTTACAAAGCAGCATCTGGATTGCTTTCTCATATCTGCGGTTACTTTCTCAGAAAACAACAACACACAAAAACAGCAGAAAACTAGAAAAGCACTCGAAGAGTGCAGACCTCCGCCAGCACCACAGTCCTCACCCATATTGTGATTTCCACCATAAATATTAGTCCTACCTTTATTTCATGTAAATATTTAGATTCCTTGACCATGAAAACACACCATTAGCAATTGGATTCATAATGATATCTATTTTAGTTCAGTAGTTATTCACAAAAATCACATTTTTCGTCATGGCGGCCAGACGCTGATTCAGATCAACACCAAAATCGAATTAGTTCTTTCTTTTCCCATGCTGAACATTTCCTGAAAATTTCATCAAAATCCATCACATCACTATATGGCAACTGGAGCCAGTTTTGAACCTACAACGTTCAGATTACCAATCAAATGCACTATCAGACTGTGCCACAACACAATTACAGGTGAATATATGATTTAGCTCCAACTGATGGTACCTGAGACCCCAGAAATTGGTGATTTTCAGTCATATTTCTACCAAAAAAGAGAAAGGAGGTATTAAAACTGTACAATTACCCGGACAACATCCATTCCACCTACTTTTTAAAACATCCTCAATTTATTTGTGTAATTAAGACATTTTGACAGATTTTGTCCACAACTTTAGACATTATAACAACTGTCTCTGTGATATTGAGTATCAGAACTGGTCGGATAAAGGATTGTGTGAAAGAGTTTAAAGGAGACATATCATGCTGATGCATGATTTAATACTTAAATATACTATAATAAATTTGAAAACAAGACCTTACACCCCCTTAATTTTCAAAAAATGAGATATTGTATTTTTCTGATATCCTAGAACGAGATTTGATGCCTCTGAAAATAGGTCATTGCAAAATGTCAGCGAGATTCAAATCGTCGTGACGACACGAGGTACATTTCTTTTTATTGGACTAATCTGATAAAACACTTCCTCTTCTGCGATGTCCGTTAGCCCCAAACCGTCACCGAGGAACACATCCACCAGCAGCCGTATAAAGCTCCCTAGCTCACATTCCCTCATTACCAGCTCTGGCCTGTAGGGGGACTCAATACGCGGTCGCTGCTTTGAGCCTGCCGGAAAATACAGTAGAAGAAGAAGGACAGGCTGGCTCTACCCCCGATAGAACTGACCAATCAGAGCACAAAGGGCTGTGACGTTGAGAGGTAACTGTAGGTCAGCCTTGAGACCGAGTGTTTCAACGAGAGCTTCATAATGGCCTAAGTGAGGATTTTGAGAACGCTATTGTGGGGCAATGAAGGAACTAAATGACTTGTACTGAGGGCAGAAATGCTTTACAGGCATCCTAGTCTGGCATAGTGAAATGGAGAAACAAGCATGATATGTCCTCTTTAACAAAACAAAATTGACATTAAGGTGACTTATTCTGTATCTCACTTGAAAAATATATGGATGTATCCTAAAAAACTGAATATATCACCCAAGCCCCAACAGTCCATTTTCATTTTAAAAGAAATAAACTGCAATATGTGGTTCTGAGTGAAACCTCAGAGTCTGTTGATAAAAACCCCTCCAGGCTGACAGGCTGTTACAAGGTGAGGCTTTTTGTAGAGAACTTTTCGAGGACAATGACTACCGGAGAAGAGGTTATTGACATACAGCGCATCAATAAATTAATTATTGGTGTCTGTCCTGCACTAAACAGAGTAAAATACAGCTACATACTTTATAGAGGTCAGGAATACAGCAAGGTTGAGTGCCGGTGTCCGTCTTTGTATTATATACTGCCAACTGTAATGCATTACTGGAATTCTGCAGCACTATTTCATAATGATGTCCTTTTAAATACCACATAATAAATGCTAAAATACTGCCCAGCCATTTATAAAACAAGTATTCAGAACACACAGAACTTCTTTGGGTGTACAAATACCTAAAAAAAAAAAAAAAAGCAGAAAGAAAACTCAAAACAAGCTGCACAAAAAACTGGATTTTTTTAAAGGCCTCAGGAAAAGGTTATTTAGAGTATGTAGATAGTAATCAAATCAAACTCTGTTGAAGTCTTATTGATTGAATCAAACATTTTTTTTTTATAAAAGTGAGAATCATCCGGTATTTGTATAATTTAAGTTGTTATTCTTTTTTTAAAGGGAGCACTTCACAATTTTAAATTCAGAAATAAAGCATCATCTTCATTTCAAGTACTTTTCGTGGTTTGGCAATGCTGCTTCACTTTACTAAAAGGAATAAATTCAAAACCAAATGTGAATAAATAGAAAATCATGCTTCTGTAATTAAGCATTGATTGAGCATGCAGAAATTTAAAGGTCAACTCAAGGCCCCTCTCATATCCAGTTGGAAATATTTTTACAGTAATTACTTCTTTACTCATTATTAGTTCTCAACTTTGTTTGGTTTGGTGGAAAGGTGAAGCTGGCTGCTGTGTGCATAGCAATAAAAGCTTTTTTCTATTTTCTTTTGATTAAAGGCCAAGAGAATGTTAGTAGATAATGAACAGGAAGGGCCCCTGAACAGAACCATGAGGAACACCTACTACACCTACTACAGCTACTAACTGAAGAAAGTTTACATTTCAGGAGATTTAAATAAACAAATGAAGTGAACACAGAAAGGTTTGACCTAAACTAGTCATATAAGCTATGGCACTTACTATGCAAGATTAATTTTCTTTAAAACCTGACACAAATGAGGGAAAAGGTTTAGATATGATTGGCTGTAATTATGGTAGAATGTACAAATTTAGCATGATTGTTTCCCTCATTATCACATACCACAAATTTTATAAATCAAACCTGTCATTTATTACATAATAAATGTGTGTTTTTTGTGCTTTTCATCTGTTTCAACATAAACAAAATGTCACCACGAATAAGAATGTTCAATTCTATTAAAGTAGAGGCTTTGTTTCTTGAGAAATATGTGTGGAAATGTTAGCATATTTGATATTGGCAAAATCCACTATATGCATCCCCACTTTTTATCATACTGATACTCACTCTGATCCAGTGATGATGTAGCCAAAGTGCCTGTCCTTCCCTCTGCTTGCAAACTCCTTCACATTCACATGGACCAGCTGAGTTTTCACCTTCATGTCCTTCTTCTGCGCCTCCTCTGGCTGCTTTATCCCTGCCGGACCCTGATCACCCTTCATCCAGCTCTGAATCTCAGAGTCCACCTGCGCGTCCGACCCCTTAGCACCACCGGTTAATCTCAGGGTAGAGCCTTCTTTTGCAGGCACCTCTTCCCAGTTTATGGGTGTGGGAACTTTAGCCTGTGTCGTCCGGCTATGGACGTTCTCCATGCCGACCATTTTCTGGAGACCGGCAGGACGCATGCTGACCTGGGGGGCGTCATCAAATGGATCCAGGTTGAGGTAGTCAAGCAGCTTGGAGAAGAAGACTTCATGCTTGGTGGAAACAATAAAGATTTACCTTTAGGATACAGAGTCTGAATGAGGAGCTACAGCAATGTCTAAACAAAAAGAGTTCCAAAGAGGTAAAGAGAGGGAATTTTCACAAAATACATGTGAGGGTTGAGAGTTAGCACATTCATTACTGTCAATGAGTAACTTCTTCAAAAGAAGAACTTTGACATCAAATTTCATTCTTGACAAAACTATCATGAATATCCAAACAAATAACTGGTTCACTTTCTTTCTGTATGAAAATATATTGAAAGTGTTTTATACGAGACTTTTTTTTAGATGACGCATGTTTCATAAAATTTTGAAAAATACTTTTTTATTTACTTGTACAAAAAAAATATAATCAGAGTGTCTGTAATTTCACTTGAGCACATTTTGTTGTACTCTTTCCACCATATAATACAGGGATGACTTTCATCAAGTGTTTAATATTTATATGATATTTTGTAGAGTTGTGTTACTCAAGACCGGTCTTGGTCTCGAGACCACATTTTGAAGGTCTTGGTCTTGTCTCGGACTCGAGAGCATTTTTACTCGGTCCTGCCTCAGTCTTGGACTGGCTGGACTTAGGATTTTCCATCAAGACCAATAAAGACCAGCACTGATCTGCTGCTTTTCAACTTCATTGATGTGAATAAAAAGGAACACTTGGTAAAACAACAAAAAGCATCAATTCATGTGTTATTTCCTCCTGTGATAACTGCAATCTTCCCGGTGTTGTGGCTAAGGGACAGCCCTCTTAACTGTTCAATCTTGTCATAGTTTTTAAAATTGATTTTGATGGTCTCAGAATGTCTCGGTCTTGGTCTTGTTCCGGTCTCGGTGCATTTTGGTCTCAGGCAAGTCTTGGTCTTGGATAGAGTGGTCTTGAGCACCACACTAGTATTTTGTTTTTCATTGTTTGTTGCCCAATTTCAACCTTCAAGAGTTTTTCTGTATATATAGTGGTGCAGGAATAAGTCCAAAATCACTTCCTGGCTCTTAAGCCCAAAACTATAAATGGGACGTAGAATACCTGTTTCAGATAAATGCCTTAAATAAGGTTCATGACAAACACATGAACATGAGATTTCAAGTTTAATGGGAAAAAATAAAATACATATGATGTTGCCTGCTTTTCAATCTTAAAATCTTGTTAAGAAATTAAAACAATGGCTGCTAACTAACTAACTGCTAACAAGGACTACAAATATGGCCAACGGTCCACTGGCAAGCATTTCTTTTGTTTTTCAATAATCAGATATTGATACACCTGTTTTTACCGCCGGGATCAACTTCATCAGATCATTTGGTTAATAGGAAGCAAGAAGTTACTAACTGGAAATACTGTCGTTGCTTCTAAGTTGAACCACCATGTCATGTTCCACAGTTGCTTACTAACAGGTTTTCACTCTCACTGATTACGTTTTAGCTTAAAAAATTATGAAAAGTACGTTAATTTGTTAAGATTATCAAAACGAAGAGTACATGTAAGTTTCATAATTGTTTGCTCCTTATAGAGCTTTTCATCAGCAAATCCAACACAATGAATAGGTGTTTTGTAGGCTTGAAATCCAGGGAACCAAAGCAATGCTAACTTCCAGGTTTCCCAACAAAAAAAAGTCATCATCCCTGCACCACTTAATTTGTCTTCTATGTAAATGTTCTTATATTTCTGTAATAAAAAGCACAAACATTTGTTGACATATTGTGTCATGAGATATTGATGCAAACTTGCATTTTCAGCACTTTGGATCATCAAACATCGACCTGAACATTATTTAATCACTCATATTTATTTACCTATGCAGTGGGGAAAGTTGGCAGGGTTGTAATGGAATTAGGACATCACCTCTTATCTCCTTTGCACAGTGACTTTTGTCTTTTTGTACTTGTGTCTGATATCTGTTGGTTGTATGATTGTTCACCTTCTTTCTTTCATTCACACACCAAACAGAACAGAATTTGCTGTGAATTTTTTCAACAATTTCACATTTTTTCTATTCTTTTTTTCGATGGATGAAAAAAAAGGTTTTTTTCAGAAAATCTATCTTTTCTTAGATGAAAATGGGATGACAGTTGTTCAAAAGATAGTCTGAATTTGATACTGTTTTTTTTCAAAGCTCTGCTCCACGGTGGAGTAAAATACTTTTTCACTTACATATTATTAAAAGACAAATTCAGTACTTGGCTGAACAAAAGATCCATGGCATTAAACAGAATTACTTCTCTTAAAATTGGTTTTAAAGTCCCATTCGATCATGATGTTGAAGGTAGACAGCACTGAAAATATTTTCTGATCCTCTCTCTGAGAGTTTGCTTTCAATTCTAATAATTTAATAGTAAACGATTTTTCAACACAGCTTTCAAATCACTGTTATTTGAGGTAGCATTCAAAAGTGAATCAAGTTTAGTCTTAGACATGCCTCCCTCCCCAAGAAACCAATTTGTTGCTTGAGCAGAGTAATTTTAAATTCACCTTGTTGATAGGCTCTTTGTCTGCAGCCTCGATTTGTTGGCCTGGAAACAAACACAACATATGTGAGCAGATTGTGTGAAAACTCAGACAAAAACAGTTATGACTGAAAGATTAAAAAATACACTTGGCAGGTAACTACAAACAAAGCATAATTAAAGTGTTCATAAAATTAGAACAAAATGAATACAAGACTGCTTCCCATGGGGACACTTAGTGTTTTCTTTCTCACCCACCTTGCTGTTTTGTCTCTTTCTGGTTAAGTGAGACTCCTTTGTCTGATTTAGGGTCAGGGTCTCCATTCATGACTGCCACTGGCTTCCTGTTCTCCTCCTTGCCTCCTCTGGAGTCACCCACCCCCGGTCCTGGCGGTGCCTCTGCCACCGGCTGCTCCTTGTGCACCTCCTGAAGCGTTCCTGTGATGACCTCAGCCAGCTGGTCCAGATCGTCACCCATAAGAGCCTCCATGTTGATGCTGTGTCCGCCCAGATGGTTCATCATATTCTGGAGGAAATGATCTGAATAACAGGAGAAAATGAGCCCACAATCACGCTTTGAGTTTATTTTACAAAACAGTTTTGGACTGCAAATAAAGCACCACAAATCTTAAATATCCAAAACAACAGTTAATACTTTGAACTCACGATTTATAATATAATAATATATAATTACAAATATATTATCATATAATATATAATTTTTAAAAAAGTAGGTGTGGCTATGTCAATCCTCCAAATTCAATGACTCACTTTAAAACAACATAAACCAATGGGAAATCTGGCAAACCATTACCACAATCCAATATCTGGACTTTCTTCTTCTGCTCTTGGAAAAAAATCAAAATTGACTTGTAGAGTCTTTTTTTCAGGTGTATTGTGCCTTTCCATAAAATCAAGTTGGTACATTTGCTACAAGGGGCCATAAAGTTCATCTTACCATCCATCACCCTGAAAGGCTCTTTGGCGTTCAGCCTGTCTGGTCCAGCCTTCATCAGGAGTCGGTCCAGACTAGGTCTTTGTGTTTTGGAGGTGAAAGCCACTTTGGATTGGGGCTCTGCATTGTCACTGGTGGCAGGTTGGACGTAGCTCAGGTAGTGGAGTTTGCCATCAGGCCACTTTGTCGTCCCCCCTCGGCCCCCCTGCTGGGTGCTCGGTACCCCGGAGAGAAGGCGTTCGAGATGACTCGACAGTAGCTTGCTCTTCTCTGGGTCGTGGTTTGAGAGGGTTGAACCAAACCCTGGGTGTTTGCCCTCTCCGCTCTTAGTGAAGACTTTCGTGATGGGAGGATTGCCGTCTCCATTATGGACGCTGTAGAGAGTGGTCTCTTTCCAGGCCTGCTGGGGTTTGGACCGACTGGGCTCTAAACGATCATCAGACTGGATGTCTTCATTCTGCAACACAAAATTCACATTCTTTAAAAAAGATGTTTCAGTATAATCTGAAGCCATGTCAGGATTTGCTGATAGCGTGTTAAAAAATGCATTGTAATCCAGGATGGTATTTTGAATACAGGCGTTCATAGATCACAGAGGATCAAGCCCAGATGTTCATTTAGCAGAACCTTAAAAAATTGCAGGGATTTTCTTTTTGCTATTTTCTGCAAAATATGCCTTTTTAGTGGAAAGTTCTTTAAAAGGTTATAGCTATTAAAAGTGTGAGAGAAATTGCAAATTAATTGTAACTCTTCTTAGTGTCTTAGTTGTCCATTCCAAAAAGTGATAAAAAATAAAAGATTCTATTCTAGATATCCTTTATTTCCACAAGACATCAGTGTTTTCTCTGTTAGCATTGGGGCCTGGTGCTCCTGGGGGGCAGAAGGAGGGGGTAGATGGCCAACCTTTGCAAACTACAGTAAGAGATTTATCTGCTGATACTGATAAATAACTTTTTAGGCAAATATCTGCGGATATCCATCTTGCTCAAATAGTACGTATCATGCATCCCCACTCCCAACATGAGAAAAATCCATCCTCCCACTCCAGTGCTCGCCCCATCTTTCAAAATACGTGTGCTTGAACAACTAGTTTGAAAAATGTACCCCTCGTAAAATCATTGAGGGATATACAACCTCCCCAAGTGTCAGGGTACTTGCTCAGGCCACAGCCTACTCCAGCAAGAGGAACATATTTAAGAATGTTAGTGTGGCCATAGTAAACATAAGAGCACAGTAATGGATGCAATATCATAAGAGGTGTGGTCAGACATTTATATACTACCATACTGAAGTAGCCTGTTTGTATTGGAGCTAAAACAGAGGGGTCATAGGAATATCAAAATCCATATGAAACTTCAAAAATATGTATCTGGGGCATAGACTATAAAAGAATGGACAAAGCTATGTGATATCAGCTGTCTAAATGTCATAGGAGCCGTTGGAATGCTGTTGATGCCCTTTAATGGACGCTGCCATACTGCATGTCACTAAGCTTTATCTCCACAGACAGAGAGGCCTGTCGATGAATGTTGAGGCAGGATTCAAGGCCATCTGAGCAATAGCGACAATACATTTCCAAAAATTGATCTATAATAAATGAATAATAGGTGCAGTATAAAAGAAATCACTCCTCTAATATTGAGAGCACATAGATGCATTATACAATTAGACTGAAGATGTTTTTTGAACTAAGCGGCAAAGATGTGTGTTACTTCAGTTCAACTTAATTTATCCCCAGGGAGCAATTAGGCCATAATAGGTGTAGCCAAAGTGACTGTCTAAGGTGTCAGGTTGCTGTGACCAGCCTCAAGTGGACACTTGGGGGTATTACAGCTTTTGGCACTTCCACGTGGGCCTCCATTCTCAGGCTGAGAGGGTCAAAAAGGTTAACCCTTTCATGCATGGTGTCCACTACAGTAGAGAGATATTTGGGATACATTTTAAACTCTTTAGGTTGCAGTACCATTTCCCACTAACAGGTGGTAAATTCTCAAATCCCTGTCTGAAGTTTCATAAAAATATTTTCATTGCAGATGTTCACCATATTGAGATATTGCATCTCAAATTCAAAACAGCTGATGAAAAACAAATTGGGTATTATACCTGTATTCAGATTTCACATAATTATGTATTTCTTATTTTAAATTTTGGTGTAATTCACAAGTGAATGGTTTGATTAAACAGCAGCAATACATATACTTAAAATTTTACTTTTCCTTTAATTTACTCTTAATAAATATTTATGAAAGATGTGTTTGTAGATCTTTATTAATTTCTACTAAATTGCTGTATATACCATTGATGCTTTGTGCCCACTGTAGTGGACAGATGCATAACTACCTCAAAATATAGGTATGTAGGCTGTTAGGTGTGGTATCTTTTTTTATTAACACCGGTATCAACAATACTGCTACAAACAATTATGTTGTGCGCTTTATCTTGGTCTGAACGTATATTTCTATCATAAGACCTCAGTATGTTGCCCTACGCCATTAGTGAGTCTGAAACTTGCTGTTATCTGAGATCATTGTCCTAGCCTATATGCTAATTTTAATAGCATTTACTTACATTTATTTCTTGTGTATTCTTGTGCATTTTATTGGCTTCTGTACATTTTTGTTTGACCTTTTGTTTCTTAACTGTCTGCCTCAGGCACCTAGTAAACCCTGGTTTTGAAGGGTACTTTATAAAGCTTTTTTATAGTGACCACAGCTAGTCACAAGGACTAGCTACTGTGGCTTAGGTCTTTTTACTCTTTCCCTAAAATGGCACCTTTTAAATGATCAATCTTGAACCTCGCTCTGCTGTTGTGTTTTTTTTCCTGTTGCTGGGTTGTGCTAGGTCAGCATTGTTGTGACAGGCTTTAGTATAAAAAAAGAGGAAACCTGGGCTCGCCTCCACAGGACAGGATATGAATAGGGATTCTAGATCAAAGACAACTGCCCTTGGAAATTACATTATGGAAATCACAGATGAGATAGTGTCACTCAAAGAGTAATTTCATGCATTTCCACAACACAACAAACTTTAAAGGCACATCCCGTCTGTCAGAGAAGTAGCGGCAAGCGCTTATCAAAAAGGGAAAAAAAAAATGAGTCATCTGATTTCAGAGTTTTCCACACGAGTTTATATTTGACACGTGGAGAATAATGTGTTACACAGACATCTTGAGGCCTTTTGACTTTCTGGAAATGTAGTCAGTGTTAATATTGGCATGAAAATGTGTGATTCTGTCCTTTCTTTGTGAGACAGAGAAGTCATCCTTCCGGTCTGAGTCATAAGAGCCCACGCATTCATTCAGCATACAGTCTTAGCGATCCACCGAGCTGCATTTTGATCCATGTCGCTGCTGCACTAATGCTAGCTATCTCCCCTGGTGCCATTTTCTGTCCTTCAAATATATACAGAGAAAATGTCAGTCTTTCCATCTCGGCATACTGTGAGACCATAATGGCATTAGCACAGCGAGGCAGGGGTGGGGTGGGAGGGGGTGTTCTCTGCCATTCTTGCTAACCATGTTTGCCTTTTTCCATCACGGCACACAACAAAGAGCCCCGTCCCATCAATAAGGAAGGTCCTGAACTCTTCAACTTCACATTATGGCTGCACTGACACAGCAGCAGGAAGCAGCCGGGGCTATGATGGACGGGGAGCACATTTCCAACAAAGCCTGGGTTCAATCCTAAATATGAGGGCTGGATAATGTAAAGAGGTGATGGAGGATCTTTGTGGAAAAGGGTCGCTGCTCTGTAGGGGGGAGGGACAGAGAGACAGAAACAAAAGGGTAGAAGGGGCAAGAGGCTGCCCCCTGTGAATGACAAACTCACTCTGTTACTAAGGGAAGAGGAAAAGACCCAACCATAATACAGCCAACTATTACGTGTGTTTGTTTGTTTACGTTGTAGGCAAACCATTCCATCATGCACACTCACACCAAGGAAGTCAAGGTCCTGTCACTATCTGTTAGTTTCTTTTTTGTGTAAACAGCACAACTCAAAAACTCAAACAGATTAAGAAGAAATATTCAGGGATTGTTGGTCATGGTACGAGAAAGAAGTGACTGTGTGAATCCTGACGTGGATTCCGGGAGTTTCTTAAGTACTCATTAGCATAGCGATATAGGACAGTTTACCACATTTCTAATAATAACTCAGCAAGTTTTCAACAGGATTTGATAATATTTTCAGGGAATGTTAGTCATGGCTCAAGAAAAAAATGGTGGTGATTTGAATCTGGATGTTAATCCAGGATTTTTTAAGGATTTGTTAACACAAATGTATGCTAACCAAAAGTCTGGCATTACCATACTAAACAAAGGCCAATGTAAAAGAATAAGAAAAAACACTAGAAGTGCCCCGAAGGCACAAAATCCCTGAAAAGGTCATGAAAATGAACTTACTAAGTGATCAGCGGAGTGAAACGACAAAATGATTGCACGTTCTAAGAGCAGCCAAGATGCTAACCGCTTCAGGAGCCCTATTAATCTGATTTAATCGCAGTTCTTTATTAAATGAAAAACAAACAACACAACAAACTTCTCTAAAGAAGCTTCACACCTGACACATTTTGATGAAAGTTTGTTTGACAAAGTGGCCCATGTTCTGTAGCACAGTAGTTACCGCCTTCTGCATAATGTGATTGGCCTATAATGAATGTGAATAACACGGTGATCGTCCAATCACCTGCTGGATATGCTTCTAAAAAGCTTCTGTCAATTCCAAGCCATTTCTTTGGGCTCTTTCCCAGATGGACAAGGGAAATATACTGAATGGTCTGTCTGGTGTGGCACATTTGTGGAAAACTGCCCTCAAAAAAATCCTGGATTTAGATCACTACCAAAATCTAGCCACTTCTTCCTGTGTCACGACCGAAATTCCTTGAAAATTTTATTGAAAGTTGCTAAGTACTTTCTAGCTACCCAGTTCACAAACTAACAAATTAATGAACTAACAAACTGTAGAGGCAGAGGTAACGGATAAATCAGATCTGATAAAGAAAATGAGTTCCTTAAGTTCCTCAAGGGTCCACTTGAGTTCTTTTTTTTTCAAAAGTTTAAAGTATCAGATTTTATAGCTGAAACAAACATGTTTTCAGTGACATAATACCTTAAATATCGATGGATAATTCCTTTTGTAACACACTTTGAAGGTAGGTTGTTTTTTCTCAATTATTAAAACATATCCCTAAATTTCCATAATAAGAGGCACTGCTGAGATGAAACAGTTTGATGTGATGTAGTTTTTGTCAGGAGCACCTCCTTGACTCGATTCGTTGTTTCTAGATGAATGACGATGCACTGACACATTATTTTCTACAGCCAGTTGTGTCAATTAATATCATCAACATTAGAACCACAGACGCCCCAAAGTGACTCTCTAGTACAGTGGTTCTCAGCTAGAGGTTTGGTGCACTCCACACACAAGGATCATTAATATGGAGCCTGTGTAATATTTAGCATTCAAGTTGGGGCAGCCCAGACACTTTTCCCAGAGGATAAAACAACTCTGAGCACAGCTTGCACCACAGGATTATCATCAATTAAAATAATCTTTTAAACCCACTAGATAATCTGGCTTTTGCTGACTTTGGTCGTAAACAGAGATCCGAGCCGAAACTCTGGATGAATATTAAGTAGTATGTACCCTGTTTAAGGAAAGAAGGTCCAGAGGGTTCAGCATCTTGACTCCAACTTTCAGTAAATGGAACTAAAGCATCAAAAACTGCATTCAGCTTGGTAAAAACACAACATATTTGACTCCCAGGGCTCCTGCAGCATGTCTCGAGTGGGCACTCAGGGAAGTGCATGTCACTTCCTCTCCACATTGGCTTCATCGCTTGGCAATGGGTTTTCTTAAATAATATATTTACTTGTAATAACTTTGAAATGCTAAAACAGTCTGATTCCATCCACTGCAAAAAAAATTCAACAATTATGCAGCTTATGAGATACCTGAACGTTGACTCCATCTTGCTGACCCCGCAGAGATCCCTCATCCTCAGCTTGTGGCAAGAAGCCGAGGCCCGTCAGGTACTGCTGCAGGTGCCTGTCAAGTTCTGCATGTGTAGGCCTCAGTTTTTGCTCTCTTGGGCTGCTGTAGGCGGTCAGAGGGCTCTGACGATGGAGTGGGACGTTCCTCAGTTTGGAGAGCTCTTTGGAGATGACTTGCTGTGTCGTGTCGTCCTGCCAGGTCAGACCTGAAACGAAAGAGTTCATAGTCAGGAAGTTAGTGTCTCTGTTAAATTATGATTCAAATAAAGAACATCACAGTGGGTATGTCTGGGTAAACTCCTGTGAGGCACCATGCAAAAACAAAAATGTCAATGTTTTCTCTGCCTGATCAATCAAGTTACTCAGTGAGTTCCAAAAGTCCGAGCAATGTGAAAATCCCAGGCTGGAGAAAACTCTGACTGAAAGAAATGGTTTTTCAAGAAAGGAAGACTGAAACTATCGACCAAAGTTTCTGGCAAAGAGAGCTCTGTGGTGATTCTTTGTGACTCAAAATTGGTTCCCAAGGTTAAAATTAACTCTCAGGGTATAATGACGTGCAATTTTCATGCTTTGAGTGCTTGCTTTTGAATGTTTTAAAAATTATTGCTTGAAATTGCTAAGGCAAAATACAAATATATTTGCAAAATGATTTGTGGTTAAAAAGAGAAAGAATACAGTGTCTTTTTTTACTGATTTTTGCAGCAGATGAAAGAGCAAGGAGTGCGGGTATTGATTCATTAAGTAATTAGAATTATTTGTTTTATAGTATTGGATCTTTTGTACCTTAAATTATTCAGACAGCATCTGAAATGTGAATTATAAAGAAAGTAATTTTTCCCAATTGTGTATTTAAGAGTGCAGAAACATGCAGTATATCAGGTCTTGTAATATCATATATATCAAAAGCTTTAGCAGCAGTTTAAATAACAATAGCAACAAATATTTATCGTACAAACGTCTCTAGAGTAAGACAATTGTTGCTCCACTTCTGTCATGTTTTGATCGGATTCTGTTTTTTTACGGAGTGGCTCATGTTCTGTACCGCAGTACCACCTACTACATTATTTGATTGGCCTCTAATGAATGTGATTGACCGCACAATAATCCAATCACCTGCCGGATATGTTTTGAAAGTTTCTATCCATTCCCAAACATCTTTCCCAGATGGAAAGTGAAATATATTGAAAGGTCCATCTGGTGTGCCATGTTAACATTAAGAACATTACTCATAGACTGTTAGACTGTATGCAGATAGTCCTTCACAAAGTGAAGAACTATATGCCATTGCTGTTTTGGAAAGTGTTTATGTGAAATCTTTCTGATGTTTTCTAGTCTTTTCTTCTGTTTTCAAACTGTTTCTGTAATACATTGCATTCATTACATTCAGACTTTCGAAACATATATATACATATATATATATATATACTAGTGCTGTCAGGCGATTAAAAAAATTAATCTAATTAATTACAGGATTTGTAATTAATTGATCTAATTAATCGCATTTTAATCTCATATCTGCTTAAAGTAGCCAAATAAAGAATTTGAATTCTAGGACATTACAAAATTGTAGTGGATGATTAATCAAATGAATACACTAAAAAGAGAAGATTTTATATCTACATTTTTATTGGTGTCTAAATAAAACCAAAGTCAGGGCAACTTGTCCAGAAAATTCTAAGCTCAATCAGGCAACTCAAATTACACTTTAAGAGTGTTTCATAAATCAAATTCAAAATAAGAAAAAGGTCGAGGACATCCAGCAAAACAATTAGGCCTGATGCATTATTAAAGAATGTAGTACAAATATAGATAAATAAATTCAAAAATAAAATAAGACTAAGTATTAAATAGGCCATTCCTGTTGTCATCTCGGCTTTGTTTGGTTTGGTGAGCAACGTATGTGTGAAGTGACGTGCCACTGCCATGTACGGGTCCTCCAGTTGGCTAATATCAAAATGTTTGTGTGCTACGATTAATCGCGATTAATTTTTTTAATGCATTAATTTGTGTGTAATTAATTAATCTAATTAATGCACTAAAGTGACAGCCCTAATATATACATATACATATATATATATATACATACACACACACACATATATCTATATATCTATATATCTATCTATATATATATATATCTATATATCTATATATCTATCTATCTATATATATATATATATATATATATATATATATATATATATATATATATATACATACATATATATATATATATACATACACATATATATATATACACACTATATCACCAAAAGTATTCGCTCACTTGCCCTGACCCACATATGAACTTAAAGGATAAGTTTGATTTCTACAGCTTTCACATTGTTTATAGAATGAAGTAGAACAATATACTCACCCAGAAGGATTTCCTGATCCAAACAGTGCTTCGGGAGATATTAAGATCCAAAATCGAGCGGCGGACATCCGTATAATGGTAGCACACGGGACATACAGCAACGCTCCAAAACTCATTAGTTTCACCAATATTCCATCATGGTTCGCTCGCGCTACTCCTCCATTACAGTCTCTGTCGCTCCAGACATGTTTTTGTGACTGTGCTGACCTCTGAACTGAAGAGGAAGAAAGCTTGCCCCGCGCATGGGCAGTGCGACTCATTGTTTCAGGGAAAGACAGCCGGCTACACAACGACTTTCTTCTTCCAGTTTTGTGCAAAATGGACGAATGTCTATCGAATGAAGATGTTGTGGACAAGAACTTTGAATATGATGGGTGTCCTTACAGTTTCGAGCCAGAGTTTACAGATGAGGAGCTCATCGAAAGGAGGACGCGGAGGCAGCGCTCCAGAGAGTACTGCGCAGGCTCGGAGGCAAACGTCTTTCTTCTTCAGTTCAGAGGTCGGCACAGTTACAAAATCATGTCTGGAACAACACAGACTGTAATGGAGGAGTAGCGTGATGAAATATTGGTGAAACTAATGAGTTTTTGGACGACTGATGCAGTTTTAGGAGTGGCGCTGTATGCACTATGTGCTACCATATATATATATATATATATATATATATATATATATATATATATATATATATACATATACATACATATATATTGTTCTACTTTATTCTACAAACAATGTGAAAGCTGTAGAAACTGAACTTATCCTTTAAGTTCATATGTGGGTCAGGGCAGGTGAGCGAATACTTTTGGTAATATAGTGTATATACAGTATATATAAATGTCATTGATCATTGAGCTCTTTCTGCAAATTCTACTGAATGTAGGTTTTGATCCCAATTTACACATTGTTTGTTATTTTGGAATCAGGGTTTGTACTAATAATCAGTAACATATCCATGTATGTTCCAGCTCTGGGCACTTTCATTTGATTGTGTAGTAGGGTGAAAACAGTAAAGATGAATCAGAGCAGTTAAGTAGAGCAGGTGTGTCATTACAGCACCAAAAGGAAGCCATGACTACACATTCACACACATGTACAGACACATGTATATATACCAGCATGTACACACGCATACACACACATGGAACCAGTCAACAAGCCCGGGGAGAATGTCACACTGCGGCCTGACGCCGTGCCAACATCTTTGCTAATTGCCAACACATAGCTGGGATGCAGAACTCCTGGGCAGGGGCAGAGTGCCGTGGTGCCAGGACCAGATGGAGCTACCCGAGCAAAAAAAAGATACCCAAAACATGGCACCATTCCCGACATGCCGAGAGGGGCAGCATTCCATCAGCAGAGGGAGAATAGAAACTGGAGACATTATAGTTTTTAAGGGGGCCAAGATTTGCAGTGATCATGCTTCATTCCAGTGAAGGAGCATTATTTTAATAAGAAAGACCCAACAATAACGCTCTTAATGATGTGGACATGTCTCTTAGCTGTAAACCAACAGCCTGTGTTTAAACATATAGCAGAGAATGAAAGTATCAACACAGCAGAATGTCTTCATTAGCCTGCTTTCTCACCCGTAGTCATTGGGTATTCTTCTCATAGATATTCATAAGCACCAGATGAGGATCTGAGCTATGCAGAGCAGCTACAGATGCCTCCAGTCATTCTTGGCAGCGATGAACGCAGCACAAAGCAGCGTATGTTGCTGCTGTTCTGGAACGCAGCTCAGCCATCCATCCGTACAACAATGACAGTTAACTACCCGTGGCTTAACCAGTATGGTGTATACTTGTTATATATCAATGTGGCGGTGATCACTGATGCTAATGTTGGTCTTTGGGGGGAAATCAGTGCTGGATTTAGCTCTTAAAAGGATAACAGAGTAGCATTTAGCAGTTTCAGTTTTACACAAAAATTTTAGTTGTAGTCACATCTGAGTCTTGTCTCAATGTTTTTGTCTTTTTCCGGGGCAACACATGGGATAATTTTTTAATCTTAAGCACAAACCTCAGGGCAGTGTTGAAGCGATTTTATCTGATTATGCTCCAAATGTGCATACTAAACAATTCAACCACACCCCAAGACCCCACACCTGCTGGCTGATTTAGCAACTACAGTGTGGGTATTATTCAGGAATTATATCGCATAGGAACTTACCTAGGTAGATCATTGTCAGGGTACCAAAGTATAATTTACCATTGAACTACACTGGATTAAAGAAAAAACAATGACAAAGATAGCAGTGACATTGATGGTTACTATAATGCTATCATGTCTGCATGCCTAAATGAAATGTATTAGTTAAAATGAATGCAGAGGACAATTTCTGAATATAAAGCATGTTAGATCTTCAAGCGGATGATGCCACTCCTGTTAGCAAAGAACAAGTAACTGAGGCAACATTTCCAAGGGTCTGACAAAACTAGACATGGAGCATTGGGAAAATGATAAGTCCTGATTTCTACTCCAAATTCACAGAAGGGTTATAATTTGCCTTAAAGAACATGGGGCATGGCTCCATCCTGACTTCATCAATGGCTAAAGCTCATGGTGATGGTGTAATGGTGTGGCACACACTGGGCCTGAAATATAAAAAAAAAACATTTGATTTTTATTATTTCTATATCTATTTTTACATCTGTGTGCAGATTGAGTGTGGGTATGTGATTATGTGTGGTTTGTTAATGTATGTATGGGTTTAGGACCTGGGTTTGTTGTTGTGTTTGTAGAAAATGCCAATAAAAATATTAGCAAAAAATAATTAAGGATGATGTGGACATAAAAGAAGCTTCAACCCAGAACTAGTAAGGTATTCCTAATGTAGTGGCTGTTAGGTGTTTTAAGATGTACAGAAACTTTATAACCTTTAGTTATTTAGACTTAAGGGAGACAATTGTAACAGTTTAGTCTTGTTGTATACATACATTTTTACATAAATTTTGCTATCAACATTTTAAAATCCACTATTTTTCATTCCATGTTTGTACTGAAAAAGAGAAGTAACAAACATTTTAGTCACACTTTGCATTAAGATATAACACAGTAGGACCCATATGGCACCTGCTGTGTACTGCAGCTGGTTAAATGAGTTCAGAGTGGATGAGGCCGGCTTCATTGACTGTGACACCTCCATCCTCCCCGTCTCCTTTTGCGGGGTGGGTCGCTCTCATTTCCATACATACCGTGTTTTGTCTGTCTGTGATGGGCACACTTGAGGGGGAGAAAGGTGCAGCGGCGTAAATTACAGAATCAAAATGAGCTGTTTGTTAAAGAAACAGTCAGAGGCGCCTCTACACTGAGACTCCTCTCAATCAACCTCTCAGCTGATTATCCCGCCACTGAGGAAGCTAAATGTCATGCAAATTCATCTGGTCGTCCGCAGAAGGAGCAGGTTCCACCACCAAATGCTTCTGACGCCATTCCCCCCCCTCCTCCGGTTAAGGATAGCGCTCCGTCTCAGGCAAATGCCTCGGTTAATTAACGCCATGCCATTAGCGCAACAGCTTTCAAACAAGCGAGATATTTCTGTTGGCCTCCTGTCTGTTTTCTGTGTGACAGAAAGAGGGAGGGGAGGGAGGGGGCTCCTAAATATTCAAAGCCTATTAGATTGGATCCTGTCTACACGTCTTGTGGTTTCATCTGGTGTTTTTTTGAAATGCAGATTTTCCCCTTTCCTTTACTTCTGTCCACCAACTGATTTTAAAGCCGTTAATGGAGAAGAGTGTGAATAATTTAGCAGCCATTTCAGCCTAATTAGTCAAAATGAAATGTGTCAGTCCAAATGTGACATGAAGATTGAACCCATTAGAATTTGAATTTTGATGATTCTGGTCTTCTTTGCAAAGATAAATCATAAATACCTGATCTTAACCTAATTCGCGAACCTAAATAAACTGCTTTTAATATTTGTTTTCTTGTTTGCTGATTGTTATGAGGGATTTTTTAAGGGGGGCAATATTTCTCAAGATGGAAATTCTGTTGACATCTGGTCTTAATGATCAGCTTCCTCCAAATCCTGCCTCCAAATATGTTGGTAGCTTTGTAGAATTTTGGATGTGAAATGCAGTTTTTAGGTCTAAGCTTGACTGGAGTTAATGGCCCAAAGGATGATCATTAAACTTAAATTAGGGATGTGTTTTTCAAGGGAAATTACTCTTTAAAGTTACTGCAATTAAATTGGAAACAAATAAGAAAAGGGAAAGAAAATCTAGGAGATTGACTGAGGTGTACTTCTGAGTTTGTTAGCTTAATGCTGTTAACATGCCAACAAACCTAGTGTTTCTTTGCACTAAATCTGACTTAAGGAAGCCATATTATAGTTCTTTCACTTCAATATGCCCTCTAGTGTATTGTACGTGTCTCCTGTGCATGATAGCACTTCTTTGCACAAGACAAAAAGTCTAAAAAACACTTTCCTCTTTCCCTCTTAAAAGTAACATTTTCTGCGACTGCTCAGTCAGCAGTTGAAGCCTATTAGCTTGTTGTGGATTTGTGCAGAGCAGAGACAGTAGGAAGAATGTGGAGTTGTTGACAACATGATACAGTAGGGGTGAGAGGTTGTTTATAGAATGAAGTAGAACAATATACTCACCCAGAAGGCTTTCCTGATCCAAACAGTGCTTCAGGAGATATTTAAATCCAAAATCGAGCAGTGGACATCCGTATAATGGTGGCATACGGGGCATGTTTAGCGCCACTCCTTAAACTGCATTTATCGTCCAAAAACTCATTAGTTTCACCAATATTTCATCATGGTCCGCTCACACTACTCCTCCATTACAGTCGGTGTCGCTCCAGACAGACAGGTGCTGACCTCTGAACTAAAGAAGAAAGACGTTTGCCTCCGCACATGTGCAGTACTCTCTGGAGAGCTCTTCTTCTCTTTGCCTTCGCGTCCTCCTTTCGATGAGCTCCTCATCTGTAAACTCTGGCTCAAAACTGTAAGGACACCCATCATATTCAAAGTTCTCGTCCACAACATCTTCATCCAATAGATATTTGTCCATTTTGCACAAAACTGGAAGAAGAAAGTCGTTGTGTATCCGGCTGTCTTCCCCTAAAACAATGAGCCGTACTGCCCATGCGCGGAGACAAACATTCTTCTTCTTCAGTTCAGAGTTCAGCACAGCCACAAAGACATGTCTGGAGTGACACAGACTGTCTTGGAGGAGTAGCGTGAGCGGATCATGATAAAATATTGGTGAAACTAATGAGTTTTTGGATGATTAATGCAGTTTAAGGAGCGGCACTATACATGCCCTATGTGCTACCATTATACGGATGTCCGCCGCTCGATTTTGGATCTAAATATCTCCTGAAGCACTGTTTGGATCAGGAAAGCCTTCTGGGTGAGTATATTGTTCTACTTCATTCTATAAACAATGTGAAAGCTGTAGAAACCGAACTTATCCTTTAACTATTTCAATGTAAGTGCAACCCAAGCAATGTTTCTCTGGGTAGGGTTGTGGTCAAATAGGGACTGGAGCTCCCTGGAGGTTTGATTGGCTGCTTCAATGCCATGTCAGAGATGGGCTAAATGTAAAAAATGATGTGGAGTGTTTCACTAGGCTGCTATCTGCTAACTTTGCATCTTAATGTGACTTTTTTAAGTGAGAACTTAGAATCTGGATTTACATTTTGTTGTTCTGTTTTAACCGTGCACATCCCTCATTACAACCATCTCTTCTTTATGGAGCCTTCTCTGAAAATGGAGTTATTATATTTTTCCTGTGGTGGAAATCATTTTGTTCAGGGTAAAAGCTTGCAGCAGTTTTCTATAAAATGATCCTGCACAGACATGGCCTCACTCTGAACGGTTCAATAAAAGCACTCTTGTTTTCACATGGCATGTTAGCGTGCGAGTGTACCTGTATTCTTTTTTTCTTTTAGAAAGTACAATCTGGCAAAGTTGTCAAGAACAGACAGAGCAGAATAAGAGGAAGAACAACAATGTTTTTTGTCGATTGTCTGTCAAAGGAAACGTGTTTGTTCAGGAGGAAAAGTAGGACCATTGTGGTTTCAGTAACACCTGAGTGACATAATGTCAGTTCACGGTCACTGATTCCGCCTGACTGACGACTCCTGTCAATGGAGCTAATGCAAATGTCACAATGCATCATCTTACTTCACTTGTCTGGGCTATGAGAGTATCCACCTCTCTGCACAGGGTCGCAAGGTCAATTGACTGCAGGTTAGAGTAGTTTAACGTAGTATATCAAGTGTTACACCCTGACATGATTCCTTCTGAAGTACAGATCTTCAAGGAATAAATACTGACCAAGAACTAATGTAACCTAAAAAAACTTCCTGGCCTACTTTTAAGAGTATGGAAGTATGCTTTGTTTGACAATAGCATTAGCTGTGATGAATAGATTGTAAAAAATCTTCTCTTATGTATGGTTCATTTAATAACTGAATTTAGGGCTCATGCATTAACAATATTGATAGAAGAAGTAAGTTAAACATTAGCTTAGACTTTAGACCGTGTCATGGGTGATTTGAAGCACAACTATTTTTACATCCTTAAGATGGGCCCATGCCAGCTTTGCACCTAATCAATCTCCACTTAAAGACAAACATATAACAAACTGTGCAGATGGATCAGCCTAATTACCTCCGCCAAGGAGGTTATGTTTTCGGGAGAGTTTGTTTGTCTGTCTGTCTGTCTGTCTGTCTGTCTGTCTGTCTGTCTGTCTGTCCGTCCATCCGTCCATCTGTCCGTCCCTCTGTCTGTCCGTCTGACTGTGAACAAAATAACTCAAACAGTAATGGATGGATTTTGATGAAATTTTCAGGAAATGTTCACCATGGAAAAAGGAAGAACTGATTCGATTTTGGTGTTGATCTGGATTAACGTCTGGCCGCCATGGTGAAAAATGTGATTTCTGTGAATAACTACTGAACTTAAATAGATATCACTAGAAAAAGCACTCGGAGAGCGCAGACCTCTGTCAGCGCCACAGTCCTCACCCATATTGTGATTTTCACCATAAATATTAGTCCTACCTTCATTTCATCTAAATATTTAGATTCCTTGTCCATGAAAACATACCATTAGCAATTGGATTCATAATGATATCTATTTTAGTTCAGTAGTTATTCACAGAAATCACATTTTTCGTCATGGCGGCCAGACGCTGATCCGGATCAGCACCAAAATCAAATCAGTTCTTCTTTTTCCCATGCTGAACATTTCCTGATCTCATCAAAATCCATCCATAGCTTTTTGAGTTATTTTGTTCACAGATGGACAGACAGACAGACAAACTCTCCCGAAAACATAACCTCCTTGGTGGAGGTAATTATGAATCCAGTTGCTAATGGTATGTTTTCATGGTCAAGGAATCTAAATATTTCGATGAAATAAAGGTAGGACTAATATTTATGGTCAAAATCACAATGTGGCTGAGGACTGCGGTGCTGGCGGAGGTCTGCGCTCTCTGAGTGCTTTTCTAGTTCAATGTCTGTTATCAGGCTGATCCAAGCTCTAGTCCACAGTGATTGTGAGTGACCCTAAGTGGCACGACCCAGTCAGCATCCCTTGGAGCAAGATGGCAACAGGAAGCTACGGTTTGTGTAGAGATTAGCATAGATGCTTACAGCTTCATTAGCTCTTTAATCAGACCTGGAGTGCATTTCTTTATTAGCTGAAACACGAGAGTTTGACTTATGAAATGGCTGTCGGTCTGTCCTTTACACCACAGCAGTAGCGTCCACTTGCAAAATGATCTAAAAGGCCTGTAATTAATTTGTTTGACAGAACAATTTTTCAGTCATTTGCCGGATTGGCTTTTGAAAGGTTTTGCTCATTCCCAAACACCTTCTATGGGCTCTTTCCAAGACTGATTAGTGAAATATACTGAAGAGTCCACGTGAGAAACTTTCAGAATAAGTAAAAAAAAATACATGAAAACTATATGATAATTTAAAACTGACTAGTTAGGAATTGCATGAAATGAGCATGCTTATGGTAATAGGGGACTTCAAGTGGCAGGAAGTTGGCTGGCAATTGGGTGGAACTCTGCTTACAGTTGGCTGGAAGGGGAAAACTGAAGCTGTGATCTGTACATTTTGGTGGTAATCCAAATTTAAATGTGGATCCAGGAGTTGTTTTAACATTTTTCACAATAACTGGCCTGCCAATGTTACATTTTTTCCATTTATTAAACCAACAGGTGTTTAGTAATTTACTTTTGATCTCTGCTGCTCTTACTGCTTTCTAATCATTTTTAGTCCAGTTATTAGCATCTTGTCTTGTTACAATCCTTCCCTTTTTCTCTGATGTGATTTAATCACAAATTGATCTATTTATTTTTTTACTGGCTTTTTCTTTTCATTTTATCATCATTTGTCAAATTCATCTTTATTAGTGCTTCTCTTATGCTGACATTTTAGTCATACGAATGTAGGACACCCAAGTACTTGAACTGTTACAAGGTTAATACTTTCATTTATTTTCCTGCTTTATTTTCCTAGACCCTCATATTTCGTCTTTTGTTCCTGCCCTCTCGTTTGACTCATTTGGGAATTTCTCTGTTTGACGTGACTGTTCATGCTCATTTTATTGTTTCCTGGGTTTGTGTCTTTGTTTTCTCTGTCAAGCACTTTGTAAACCTCTGTTTTTAGAGGTTCCATACAAAATGTATATTATTATTATTATTATTATTATTATTACTATTATTGTTATTTTTGAGTGTCCTGGCACAAGTTTGTGCTCTTCAAGTACCTCTAGTTTGCTATTCAGACAAACTAGAGGTGATGCTCATTATCAAAATGACAACTGCGCCAGGTAGAAAATAGAAAAGATGCTTGCATTGCAAATCACAGAGATTTGCGCCACACTGTATGTAGGACTGTCATGGTAGTGCTCAGAAGAAAGTTGTGAAACTATCAGCTGACAGTGTTAATTTTTTTTTTCTGTCCATTAGTCCATTAACTTATGGGTTGATGTTATCAATTACAAGTCTCTTTTTCAGTTTAAGTTCCACAATTGAAAATGTTGTTGCCATGTTTTCAGTTTACTTCTCAAACAACAGGCTGTCCAAAAAAGCCTGAGCTCTCTGGTTTTCCCCAAAGTGACATGTCACACATGCAGCTAATGTCAATGCAAGCAATGTTTGCCTTTAACAAGAATTTATTCCAAACTACAAACTCTTGTATTGTTAAAGCTCACTTCCCTGACTGCACAGAGTCAGAATTTATCAGAGTAACTCCAAAGAAAATTCAACCTTGATCTGAACCACTTCAACTTCAGCTATATGTCCTGATTGGACACTGAATAATTAAGTACCTTAGCTTCTGTTGCAGTTGTATAAAAGTCATTTGCACTTGTGTGATAGGACCTTGCATTCAAAAGGTTGTATTGTAGTAAAAATTGAAAACTAGACAACCCACTATACTACTGGGAACACATCCAGACAACCCCGAGCCCTTTTGTCCGAGGGTCAGCTCCTATTGATCAGAATGACATTGGTGTTGTGCAGTGAGCAGAGATTGTGTGATTCCAACTTGCGTCTCTGATGCAAGATAAAAAGGATTGTAAATCGATTCCATTGATGTTCCCCCCTGTTTTATTCCCCACCTTCATCTCTTCAATTTAGGTTACAGTACAATGGTCTCATAACCCCGTCTGGGCTCAAAAGAGAAAAGAAAAAAGCGTCTCCCGTATGTCTCAAAGATGACACTTCAATAGCTGTTGAGCTGATAAGAACACGGTGCCACCGAGCATTAGCAGTGCATTGTGGACTCATCCAGAGATAATGCTGTGTGTCTGCGGACCTGATTCTGCACGACAGAGAGGGGGAAAATGATTCAAAGTGATGATGTCATGTCTGCGGCGTCTAAACGGGTGTTAAAAACACAAGGTCGGGGAAGAGGACCGGTGATGACAGGCAGCAGAAGAATTAGACACATCATAAAATGAAGCAGGGATACAAAAATTACACAGCACATTTCTGCCCATCTTCTTCAGTTTCATTTGTTTATTTCAAAGCAGTAATTAGAATAAATGTGTGGTCTCGCTTTGGTTAATATTCATCACTATCTCTTTCTTTAAAACATATTTCCTCTAGCCAACTGCGTGCTCTTAATGATTTTCAACACTGGTTCACGCCTGTTAAAAGATATTAAGCTCAGGGTGGCCTGCAAAGCCAATTATGTTTGGAGGGCTGACGCTCCTGGTCACGGTTTAGATTAAAGGAGTCTACTGCCCCCTGGTGATTCAAGGCTGTTATTACATGCTGTTTTATAGATGGAGAGAAAAACAGAACAGAAACTACAGCTACTTCAAATGGAGAATTCATCTTTCAGGTTTATAACATCTGAGTTTTGGTTTCTGATTTCTACAGGAACAGCAAAAAACTTAACAAATGATGTACATTTAGTTCAATCTTTGTAAAAATAGGTTGGAAAAGGACGCACCAAGAATGTTTTTTACAAGATCTCAAGTTCTCTTGAGGACTTCAACATACAATGCTAATATTAACCCCTTAAAGTCTGCTATGTCATGTTTGATAAATACTGCTGTGATACCCCTATCTTATCAATATGATCAACAAATCACTAAAAGAAAAAAAAATCTGAATACAATCAATAAATGATAAAAAAAAGTTATAAGTTGCCAAAAACACCTAATGTATCATATGAGATACAAAAAACATGTTACATTTTTTTATTTTTTTTATTTCTTTTGGAAGTAAATTAAACGTTTCAGCAAATTCTAGCGAGAAAAATACATATATAGATATATTTTCTTGCTAGAATTTGTTTTTTTAGGCTTCAAATGTAAATTTAAGTGTGGACACAGTTTTTATCAGCTAGTTTAGATATGCACACACTCAAGCAAAAGTCAATAATTTATGATGTATATGTAAATGTAATATAATTGTATTGATTTGCTTAAACATTTAACTTCTGTGACCTCAGTATAAAAGTAAATAAGTTTGTCAAAATATAAAATTAACCTTTAATTAGGCTGCAAATCCTGACCCAACACAAATGTAAAAAAAAAAATCAAAATGAGAGGCGGGCTATTACTTAGTTATTAATTTCATTTGTGCTCAAATATTTAAAGCTTAATGTACTTTACAGCAAAGTTTCCCAAACTTTTCAAATTGCTCCCCCCCCACACACACAATAAAATAAAATAAACTGTTAAAGCTTTGTGTCCCTCAGTGTGTCTGTAGGACAGCAGATGATCCCTACATTACTGCTGCTGTAGAAAAGCTCAGATTTTAAGACTCATTTCCCAGATTACTTTGATTCAGCTAAATGCCAAAGTCAGACTGAATCATTTTTTGGTGATTACACCAAACTGACACTGTGTCAGATTCACCAGGTCAGGTCAGGTTTGGGAGCACAAGCGGGATCGGCACTCATCAATCCTGATGACATGTCTGCACCGACAGCAAAATGAACTCTATGACATTCAAAGGTGTTTACATGTGATGAAATTTAAGGGTGCAAGGGTTCAAACCCTTACCCCAGAGGCTCCAGAGGGATGCTAACCCCTTTCAGTGGCATTACCAACTGTTATAAGTGGCAGCAGTGCCCCAGGGAGTAAGCTTGCATCTCCACAGCTACCAAACTAAGTTCTAAGTATGTTTCGATCAGGACTTGAAGCAGCCACCCTGTTACCAGCCAAAAGGAGGAGGGCCAACAGTGAAGACGGCAAACAAACATTATTCAGAGTACTATACTGTTGTTACAAACATGACGATAAATGAAGGCACTGACCAAGTTATTAGGGTTATTCTGTTGTCTCTGTCCAACATTTCTATTTCTACAGTCTGGTGGTATCTCCTCTACAGTGCACCACTTTTTGGGGGGCACTACTAATACGTGAAGCTGTACTCATACTGAGAATCCTTACAAGTTGAACTTTGTTGTAACAGTTACTAAACAGGCTTTCCATAATATGAAAAACATACCCAATAGGCACCATTAAAGGGTAGAAATGTTATGTTTTCATTTTTTTTAAGGAATATATGGTTTATTTTATGAACACAAGCTGTGATGGCGTGATCCTCTGAAGGATGCTGCCCCTGAAATGAGACACAACTATGACTAAGAATTCTCTATATTATATTATGTTTAAGGCTTTTAAATACAGTTCCCTGCACTCCTAATATAACTACGTCATAATGACCAAAGCAATTAAGCCTGCGTTTTATTCTTGATGCCACTGACAACGTGATCATGTAACAAACACATCTGCAGCTCCAATGGTAGAATAGGGAAGATTTTCTAATGATGATTACAATGAACACCTCATAGTTATTCATCCACAAAATTAGCTCTAAATGTCCGACTGGCATACAAACCAATTAGGTGGGCTGCTGGAGTTGGGTGATGATGGCGAAACAATGGCCCCTGTATGAATCAAATGACCTGTTGTGCGAGCCAAAGAGACAGCTTGGCTAATTTGGCTCGCCTCAGTCATAGTGGTGGACGAGCATTTGCTGTAGGCCCTGTCCACCACCGATAAAGGAAAAGAAACACAGGGACAAAGACAGATGGGCACATGGATGGTATGTACCTCTGTGAGCCAGTTTTTGCAGGAGGATCCTGAGGCGCTGCAGGGCCGAGGATGAAATATCATACGTGTTCAAGTCTGCATGGGACAGCTGCTGGCATCTCCCAAACAGTCCATCTGAAAGGAAAAAGAGAGTACATGAGTGTTGTTTGTTATATCCCCATTAGCTTAAACATAGCAGCAATCTTGATATGAATAAATTAGCCTGGGTGTTGTCACTCTTCTGTTGTAAGCTGGTATTTGGTTTGTAAACACGGAATAATTCATCATGGAGAGCAAAAGAGACAAATGCAATCAGCTGTAATGTAATTCCAGATCCTATCAGCTTCTTCCAATGGCTATTCAGCTCTTACTAATCTCCATTAGCAAACATATCAATTAAAGTGATGGCAACAATCAGCTCTTAGACCTTGTCTCCTCATCCCAAACTCCATTCTTAGTTCTCGAGCTGCCATTCAGTCTGCAAGTTAAAGTAGCCTGGAAAGCTAGAGGTCTAAACTGTGGTTTTATCAAAAATCCTGTTACACCGTGTCACTCACAGAGGCTAGAAGTCCTCATACCTTAGAGCAGCCCTATTCAATTAGCAGCCCGAAAGCAAGCCTAGCGTGGCCTGAAATCAAAGTGATTGGGACTTATGTGTGGTGAGAAAAACAGAAAAAACTTTCACAAACACTGACAAGGGCTTAAAAAAATTCCAACATTACTACAGAGATTGAGTGAAACACGAGCTGAAAGGTTGCTATTAAGCGAGTTTCTTTTAATGTACTTTCAAATGTGACCAAAAGATGGTGTTCTTAATCCGTACTTTTTTGTTGAAGTCATCTGAAGTGTAAAATTTAAAGAAACAGTATTTCAGCCTAAGTTAAATTTAAGTACTGCTCTTTGTTGAGTTTTTTTTTTAGCCTTTTGGATGTGGCAATAAATTAATAAACATCCATTGTCTTTGTTATCTATTTGTGTTTCTTTTAAGTGGTTAACTTTGCTCACTGTCTGCTAAAAATATTCGGCCCAGCTCATGTCCTTGGTTTGAAAATCTGGCCCGACTGAATTTCTAATTGAATAGCCCTGCCTTAGAGCAGTGGTTCCCAAACTTTTCGCAGCCTGTACCCCTTTAGACACTTCACCTCCAGCCATGTACCCCAATCTCACACACTTATAGCAGCTAGAAGAAGAATATCTGTAAGCCTGCTGCCACCCACTCCTCCCACATTTAACATGCACAACACACAAATGAAACCTCTTAAAGTTAATCGTTTCTCACTAAATAGTTTTATTTACTAGCAATATCAGTGGGTAACACCAGTTCACTTTTGAAATTTACATTTCTGGAACATATTCATTAAAGGGATAGTTCATGTTTTTTTTGAAGTGGGGCTGTATGAGCTCCATATGGCCACTAAGTCCATTAGATGCAGTAGAAAGTTCTCTCCTCTCCCTCATTAAACCACAGACTGTAAGAGTCTGTGACAAAGAAACAGGCGCTAACAGGAAAGTACCGTACCAAGAACAAAGGGTATTTTCTCCACCTACAAGAACTCAAATCAAAAAGTAATACCACAGTTTAAGAGTACACAACATATGAGTGTTTTTAAGTGCATTTTCGGAAAATATGAAGTTTATCTGGACCTAAGCCAACTCATGTGAACTTGACACTGTTACAAACTCACTAAAGCTCTAATGAGAAGGATGACTGACTGTATGTCTGTTACTATAAGAATCTTGGATAGTTCAGGATGGGTTTCCTTCTCCAAGATGCCTCACCAATTCATCCTACAGCCTCTCTGCAATACAAACATTTGCCAGTTTGAACTTTAACTAGCACTTTGGGTACGCCTGGGGGTACACGTACCCCAGTTTGGGAATCACTGCCTTAGAGGATAGGACAGTGGCATATAATATTTGCTTTCTCTGGACAGCTTTACATTTGACATAATATAAACACATTTAAATAAGCCACATTGTTTGAGTCAGAAACATCACATACGCACTACATCATGCTGTAATGATATTCTTGTATTTTTTCAGCTGCTATGCTTTTTCTTTTTGTGGATCTGTGAAATATTGATAATGTCTACCGTTATTTAAAAGGAACATTCCAACCTTTTTTGTTGTTTTCATGTCTTGCCTCACTCTCAAGTCTATGACAAGCAGGTAGACACAGTTCTTTTGACTGTCTGTCCAGTTATGAGAAATAGACGGACAAAAATAGCCATTCGCTAGTTAGCTTAGCTCAAACGTTGGGAGTAATGCTTTAGCCTGTCTCTGCCAACAGTCATCATATAACTAGATGGTCCTGTGTGCTTGATGAGTCTTGCTATTGACTAGTGATGTGAAGTTGTCTAGTTTTATTAGCATTTTATGCAATTTTTGAAAGAGATACTAACAAAACTATGCCACAGGGTGCATGCGCAAATCCCTGCGTAGGCCTAAGTGCTTCTCAGCAGGTCAACAAAACAAAGTCTGTTTACGAGTAAAAGAAGACTGGTAACTACTAAAGATTATGGCCGACTTCATGAGAGAGGACGAGGATAATTTTCTTTGGGACTGACAAAGATCTTCATACCTATTTAAATCAGAATATACAGAGGAGGAGCTACACATTTTGGAAAATGAACGTGCAGGAAAAGAAGCTGAAAATGCTAATCTTAGTCAAAAAATAGATAATGTCACAACACGCAGTCATTAACAAAATACAACAAGCACAAAGGACCGCCTAGAGTTATATGAGGACAGTAGGTAAAGCAGGCTAAGTCATTACTCTTATACTCCCGGCTTTTAAGCTAAGCTAACTGGCAGTTGGCTATCTTTGTCCGTCTATTTCTCATCACTAGACACGTAGTCAAAAGTATGGTGTCTACCTGCCTGTCATGGACTCGGGAGTGAGGCAAGACACAAAAACAAGAAAATGTTGGAGTGTTTGTTTTAGGTTCAAATAGGCTTCTCTGTGAATCTGACACCAGATAGACGGTTGCAGTTGACCATGAGAACTTGCTTCATTCATCCCAATCTGAGCACAGCACATATCAGGACGTTCCAAGTTCAATACTTAAAACAAGAAAGACGTATTTGGGAATCGATATCCAGCAGGACAGAAAGACGTTGTGAGGGACATTAAAGCAGAAAAAATGTGCACACTGGGTGATATTTGCGATGATGATTTTAAACAGACCCAGTCATATGACCAGAAGTTTTCAATTTCTATTTATTAATTTATCTCTTTTTTATCACTTAAAAAGTGTGGATGCAAAAAGTTTGTTAAATTCAAATATAAAGAAAAAACATCACACAGAGTTTTATAACTACTTTGATTACAACGCTGCACAGTAACTCTCACAGTTTTAACTCTCTAATTAGAAAACACATTCCAGTTAATATTTTCATTCCATCAATGCGCTGTACCTTTTAAGGTGATTTAATTTTTCATTTTTAATCCAAAGCAGTTTCTTTGAGATTTTAGCTTTTGTTCCAGCTCACCGCTTCTTTGTGATTTATCCTTGTTTTAACGTTCTTGTTTTTATCTTTTGTGGTTTCCCTGATTCTTCATAATGGTTCATTATGAAGTGTTTTTTTTTCTTTGTCAAATGTGTTCTGGTGTGTGAAGCACTCGGAATTGCCTTGTTGTTGATAGGTGCTACATGGATTTATTCGTCTTGCCCTGTGTATTGTTTATCAATCATATTGCTGCTGCCAGACAAAAACCTCTTATGAATGATTTAGTATTGTATTTTCTTGACTTCAAACTATTTTTGTGCTAACTTTGTCAAAAGTTGGATGCTAGTTTGGTGGAGTGGCAAGCAACCAGGTATGGCCTACGTGTATGGCTCTGCCGGCCCAGGTTCAAATCCAGCCTGTGGCCAGTTTGCAGAATGTCCTACCTACTGTCTCTCAACTCCTTTCACAAGCCTATCCACTCTCTCTATCTCCTGCAAATAAAGGCACAAAATGCCCCCAAAATATTAAAAGTTCCAAAAAACCCACCTTCCATCATGAATAGTGACGAATGGCACCGTTTTACAAAAAGGAAAAAAGGAAATCATAACAAAATTGAGATAAGAGGTTTGGACCCAGCAGAAGCTAATGCTTTTCATGTTGCAACAGCGTGGATTATAAAGCATTTGTCCAAAGTAGGACATTAAAAAGAATTAGTTTCTCTACAGGGCTAGTGTAAGTAGATTTTGACACATTTCTGGGGGCACCTTTCAATCACTGAGCAGATCTGTCCTGTTTGTGTTAGTCAAGCGATCTTGATCTCATCCTGATTACATTGCTGGTCAAGTTTCACGTCATTATACTGACAACAGTTGTCAAATTACAGTACTGTATGTAATGTTGCTGACTCCTGTGTCATACAAGCGCATCAATATAGATTTCAGCTAGTTTTCTAGCTAGAAAATCCCGAATAGCATCTATAAGTTTTTGCTGTTGTGCCATATTTAAAATAGACTTTATATTTTTCAGAATTATTGATGCTTATTACCTCCGCCAGGTGGTTATTCTATCACCAGTGTCTGTGTTTTTTTGTTAGTTAAATAGTTTGTTTCTCTGTTAGCAAAATAACTCAAAAAGTTCAGCACAGATTTTGATGAAATTTTCAGGAAATGTCTGGATTGGGACAAGGAACAAATTATTCGATTTTGGGAGTGGTCCAGATCACCGTCTGGATCCAGTGCGACGAAAAATGTGATTTTCGTGAATAACTACTGAACCAAAGTAGACATGATGAATCCAATTGCTAATGGTATACTTTCATGGTCAATGAAGCTAAATATTTAGATGAAATAACAATATTGTGAAAATAACAACATGGGTGAGGACTGTGGTGGAGGTCTGTGCTCTCTGAGAGCTTTTCTAGCGTTGTTAAAGGATATCCTTATGTGGCCTATGGAAACTAAGTCCAGCAGCATGCCTGATCACCTTCACCTTGTCATGTTTCTGTCTGTTTGTTTGTGAACAGGATTACTCAAAAACTGCTTTTGATAAAAGTTTTGGGGTATGTTGGGGATGGCACCTGGAAAAAGTAATTTGATTTTGGTGGTGACCAGAATAAAGATGTGGATCCAGGATTTTTTTAAGGATTTGCTAATGGTGCGAGTTAGTAACATGACACACCAGATTGGCAGTTACGTTTTTTGGAACGGGCAGAACTTTCCAAATGCATATCTGGTAGGGCTGGGACGATTCACTTTTCTCCCGATTCAATTTATTGCGATTCTACGATATTGCCGATTTTTGCAATCTTTAGTTAGCTTTTTTAACACCAACGAAAAAGATGAACAATGATGATGCCTACAGACTATATCTGGAAAAATATACATCACATGTGAGTCTGTTTTTAGGATTTATCCAGCAATATATTTTAACCAGCTGTTTATACTCTCTCTTCAAAAGACTGGACTGCATATAAAAGTGGATTATTAACCCTTAAGGCACCAGAGTTTTTTCAAGAAAATATTCAATTTTGCTATGAAGATTTAAAAAGGCTATAGTTTCAAAGTGGTTAGTTTTCCCACCCATCATCATCACTGTAATTTACGGGCCGACTATGAACACCTCTGCTGCCTGCACTGTGCTTTTTACCCCCGGCTTCTCCCTCGTCTGACCAGAGCTCCGCGGTCTTTCTCATTCCCGCTAACACCGTCACTTTTAGCGGTGTTTTGAGCTTCCCTGCATCCCAGACCAGTCCGCTACTCAGCACTAACCGGCCCCAGAGAGGCAAAGCATCGGCCTCAGTATGTGCTGCTTGGGGACTGTAATGGTGCGCGAACCTGCTCCCGCTGCGTGCACACGCGCCGCCAGTTTCGTCCTCACTGGACGACTGACCGTCATCCTCGGAGAGTAAACATTCCTCAGATTCAGAGTCAGCCAGTACTTGAGAAAGTACTCTCAGCATTGTGAGTATAATTCTGTGCGTGTCTCTCTTTTCCTCTCTCTCTCTGCTCCGCTCTACAGCCACTCTCGTGTCCCTCGGTCCGGTCTGTGTGTTTCAAAGTAAATATATGCCAAAACTTTGAATAGAAACCTCTCACCTGTCCACTATCTGCTGGTGAAAAGTAGGAACACTATTCAGCACTATTTTAACAGCAATGTCCTGTTTTATTCAGCAATTTTTTCTCCCACTCCTAATATCTGGCAGGTTATTGGATGATTTTTTTGTTAGTCATGTTTATAATGAGCTAATCAGAAAATGTAGTAGGTTTGATACTGCCATGGTGTCAAGGGCAGAATGAGAGCTATTCCACAAAACAAACTCTAAGCAAAACATGCCGTGAGTGAAATGTAAAAATCCTTCCTATGAAGAAGTTTGTAGAGTTGTTTGTCTTTTCAGTTATTAAAGACATGTGGTCCAGATCTGATCAAACTGTCACTGAAGATGTTAGCATCAATGCTAATCTCTGTCACTCTAACCTCCCACCTCTTTCTGCCCCAAAGGATGCTGATTGAGCCGTCCTGCTTTCGGCCTCTCACAATCATTGTAGACTGGAGCTTGGCAAGAAGAATCAGCCTGATTACAGACATTGAATCAGGCTGATCAATCTGAACCGCAAGTTTAGCAAGATAGGGCTTCTTTACACTTTTTTGCTTATTACTCTATAAGTGCTCAAAGATTGAATGACGTTTTCAGGAAATGGCACAAGGGTGAACTGAGTGCATTTAATTTCTCGTTATAAATTTTATGCCTTCACGTAATAACTAAAAAATCCTTTGGTCTTCTTTCTTTCAAACTGAAGCAGACTTTCACGTGTATTAGTTGATCTCAGCCCACACAAGAAGCTCCATGTGCAGCTTTATTCTGTACCAGCTGCAATTTCAAGTGTTACTTTGAGAAAAAAAAGTGTTTTTAAAGCTGAAAGCCAGACACACACGAGACAGATGACAGAAATCTTCACAGAGATTGATTATTGCTTAACAAAGAGAATGAATCGACACGTCGAGCTGAAATGGATGTGAGGCTGCGTGTATCCCCCTGCAGTGCCTCTGTACCTCCTCGTCCCTGTTTGGAGGATCTAATAGCTGACATTTCTCCTCTGACAGCACCACGATAAGCAGCCGTTTGTGGCGTAAAAGGACTTTATCGGGGACCCTGGTAATCTCCCTATCAGCAGGCCTCCTGCCTCATTCAATACAGGCTGCCAGGCAACACACACAAAGTCCCTATCGGCCCTATGATTCAATGGCTGGTCTGGACCTCAGGAGGATGCTGCGGCTTACGGGGGTCAGGAAGCGGCGTACGGAGACGCGACGCATGGAATATAAATGACCCCTGTTGTCACCTTGTCGCGGCTGGGGAGATAAATGGGCGCGTCTTGTTGGATAAACTCACTTCCGCGTGTGTGTGATCATGCATACCACCGTGTGCGAGTATGTGTGAGAGGGATGCTGCTGAGATTAGACAGGACCTAATGATGTGAATCAACAGTTTGTAACGCGCCGCTGCATCCCATTAATTAGCCCCAAGATGTCGGACAATGACGGGGAGCATCAATGTTACAATTGTTGTTTAATGACACATGGGGCCCTGAAGGAAACGCTGATGTCCATATAAGCTGCAATTTCCTGTGCGCTACTCCAACACTAATTTTACACCTGTTCAGTCTAAGGCAACAGTTTTACAAATTATACTCTCTGAGGCTTTAATACTTTGTTAAAGTGGTCAGAAAAGTTAAAATTCTACTTTATATTGGTCACTGAAGACGAAGTAGAACAAACTAAGAGCTGTCTCATGTATTTTTTCATCTCTTGAGCATAACCGAGTGGACAAAATATTAGAAACACCAATCATTTTAGCATTACATAACCATCATCTACCACCTCAATGATAAACAAAGAAGAATTAGGGCTAGTCTTGACCAGAGAAAGAAAAAAATAATGAAAAAGCAGCAGCTTTCAAACAGTTAAGATTAATTATGACACAAAAGTTCTCGTTATTGTCATCCTTATCCTTATTTACTTTATAGTTTTTGGTCACAAAGCCTTTCCCTTTAATGTAGGAGTCTATTTGTATGAGAAACAGACATGAAGCAAAAAAAAACGTAACTTTTTAATAAATAATACCTTAAATTCATAAAAAGTCTGAATACAGTTTTCTGATAAATGTCTGAAATAAAGCTGATGTCGAACACACAAGATATTAATGTTTAAAATCAACATGTATCTGTTGTTGCCTGCTTTTGAATCTTAAACCACTGCTGTGTGTTTAAGAAATGGCTGTATAAAAACTGCTAATAAGGACTAAAAAATGGCCCAAAATCTCTGATCATTTTTGAAAATCAATAACACATTATTGCCACAGCCATGAGGACCAACTTTATAAGGTTGTTTGATTAAGAGGAAACCCTCAAACAAGAGGTAACAGCATTGGACATCAGACAGACTGCAGTTGCTTTTAACTACATGTCTTAGTTTAATAGTAGCTTGAAAGTTTTTTACTCTTGTTTATTACATTTAAGCTTGAAAGTTTTAAAAAGTTGATTATTTTGTTGAGATATTACAAAAATTGACATGTAAGTTTTTTAAGTTTTTGTTTGCTACAGAGCTTCTAATCAGCAATGGTTCAAAACACATTCAAAAATCTCATAAGCTTTCAGTGAGCTTGCAGGAAAGGGAGCCAGCATGATGCTAACTTCCAGCCTACGAAATGCGTCATCTCAGCACCACCCGATAGAAAGGATGTTCTTGCTCCACCCCGACACGTTTTGCTGAGAGTTTGCATTGTGAAATAGCTCTCGTTCTGTCCTGTACACAACTGTAGTTGCGCCCACATACTGCATTAGCTGATTGGCCTGTAATAAATGTCATTGATGGAACCATTGTCCAGTCACCTGCCAGTTATATTATGTTTTTGAAATGTTCTACCTATTCCCAAACACTTTCTGGGGACTCTTTACCAGATGGTCTAGTGAAATTTAATGAACAGTCTACCTGGTGTGTCAGGTTAAGCATCACATCTATATTATGAGTTATTTATGGCCATTTTGTACCACCAGATATCCACTGAATACATAGAAAAAAAGTAGAAATCATGGTACAACTGTTGCACTGTATAATACAAAATGACACTCCAACCAATAAGCACAGTTAAAGGATAGTTCAATAGGTTTTAAGTTGGGGTGCATAAGGCCCATTTGAATAGTTAATACATTAGTCACATTGGTTTTGATCCCCTTTTACTAGCACAGAAGCTAAATTTTGCATTTTGACAGATGGGACCAAGAGCTGTATATGTAATTTATTTAATTTTAAGTCAAAAATAAACCAAGACAGTACTCTTTGGGTGATTGTACACTGTACTGAACACATTTAAAATGCTCTTCCTTCATGCCAGAAAGCCTCTTTATGTGACAACTTTGGCAAAATATCATTGATGGAACGATTTGTCCAGGTGTTCAAGGGGATCCTCAGCTGAAGTCTTCTGATTGGATGGTTGAGGACTGAGATTTGAGGTTGTCTTTTTGGTTATATGAAGACATATGAAAGTGTACCATTTCTGCCATTAGGGAACATAAAGGGGGGAAAATTGGAAAGATTACCATGACTTACACGGATCCCTAAAAATAGGATCTTCAGCACTTTATTTATCTTCTTTTTGCCAATGGTGTTTAGATCTCCTTTCTCTCCATAAAAAACACGCTGTATGTTATGTATAAAAAAATACAATTCATTTATTTTTCATTGGTTAACACCCATAATATATCACTTATATAAAAAAGAGGCCCCTTTGAAACTTCATTAAATATATTTTATTTTGGTTAATTTGGTTTATGCTTATGCTGTAACAAATAGCATATTCTAATGTTTAGGTTTATATACAAAACAGGTTATAGCGCAAGATAAATGAACAAAATATGCACCAGTTTAGAAACTTAAAAAGGGCTGAATGAACAAAGATCACTGATTATTCAGTAATAAAATTCTAAAAAGGCTTATATTGATTGGAATGACAGAAAGTTCTCTACAGTACACTGTTTAATTCATTATTTATTCTTTAATTTAAGCCAGAGTGTGTTTTCTTCATTGTTTGAGGCTTTTTCGCATCAATAAGCAGAATATCTTGCCTGAAATGTTTACAAGTATACAGTAACATATAGCCATATTTATTCTGGTTTGGGCCTGACTTGATATCTTTTCATGGGGTTCAAAATTTCTGGCAGAGCCCTTGCTGCCATTAAACCTGATGAGACTCTAATTGACAGAAACTTGATGTGATTATACTGAAAAATCTGCAAAAAAGCGAGACAGTGTGCAGGAGCTTTTTCCATTTGTCTGGAATCTCTCGACTCACATAAGAACAAATTCAGCTTCATCCTCTGCTTCTACAAACTCTCTATGTTAATAAACCACCATGTATCTCACCTTTGCCCATCAGAGTGTAATTAAAATGCCATTTTCAGTGTGAATTCACTGCCTGATAATTACAAAGATAATCATCGCATGTCAGGCGACGGGGCTCTAAATTGGATTCATATTCTGAACATGCAGCGGGTGTTTTCCAGACCCCCCCTCCGTCTCTGCCTCACTGCCTGCGACCTGTCAAATGACAGCTCAGTGCAGGAAAAAAAAAAACAGTGGGAGGCGGTGAATTAGCATAAACAACGTAGCACAGCACTCAGGAGTTATTTTAGGCTCGCAGAGGAACAGCACGGAGGAAAACTTCCCACCTACAGATCATCATCACAGACGGCCCTGAATCACAAGACGTCACCTTTGCAGACGTCAATCTTCCTTTAAATAAAACTCACTTTTTGTTCCAGCAGGTGGGATTTTAGATAAAAAAAGGACTTCAGGAGTGTTTCTGTTCCTTCGCTAACAACTGATATTATGTAAAAAATGAAGGCAGGATGGTGACATAACAAATGATGAGAAATTGTCAGTGTTTCATGCCCATCATCCCCTGCTGGTATCCATGGCAACAGCCACTGTTTAACATGTCACTTCCTAGTACAATGTCAGGGACATTCCCTATAGCAACAAAGCAGACTCACATACACACACACATCATTTATAGAGACATCTGAGGTGTTTTATAACAGATAAATTCTTCCTTGTCAAATTTAATGGATGATTGGTTTATGAAAGTGAGGCTGAAGCACTCAGAGCACATGCATGAATAAACATAACTGCTAGAGTCTGTCATTTTATAGAATATTTTTATATAATCCAGAGGTATTTAGAGCAAGAATCAATAATATATTTGAGTTTATAGCTTTGTAGGACACTGATTTTCCCCTGACAGCTTAACACGAGCACTTCCATTGCTGTTTGATATATATTTCATTAATGACAGCTGCAAATAACAAAAAACAGCACACTTTTTTTTTTTTTTCCCCTTGTCTGCATTATCTTTACAGCTGAGCACTGTGTCTGATGACAGCGTTGGAAAGACCAATGCATTTTTTTTCTAGCAGTGAGAGATATGTGAATATGATTCACTGCTATAGTGACCATCACCAGCCCTCTCTGTAGGCTACTCCATCATTTTAAACTTTATTTAACCCCTGATGAGAGCTGAAGGGGAGGGCCGTGCCACACCACAGTGTGAAAAAAGGGGAAACAGTGACAGACAGGACAAGACAAGACAAGACAACTGGGAGAAGGACAAACTGGTATTGTAGTTAGTTTAAGTAGTCCAAGTGCTGTGCTGAACAGCACACTTAAATGCATGACAGCACTTAAATGCATTTGGAGCAATGCTCCAAAAGCAGAACCTGAGGCACTTTCTAACATTGTTGGGCCATTTATAATCAAAAATGTGGAAAAGTGGCCCATTTGCCAATGCTAACAAATTTCTGAAAAGTTCCTGGATCCACTTCTAGATTCTGATCCCCTCCAAAATCTAACGTTTTCTCCCATGACCCTGACCAATGTTTCCTAAAATGTCATCAAAATCTGTTGATATCCAGTGGAGTTGTCAGCAAAAATGTGCCCTATCTCCTTATGTTCACAAATCTTTTATAAAAATTCCTCCATCTAGATTTGAATCACAACCAAAACATGACATCTTTTTCCTTGAGCCATGACCAACATTCCCTGAAAATATCATGAAAACCTGTTGACAACTTACTGAGTTATTAGCAAATATAGGAAAACTGCCCTCACACTGTTAACAAATGTGTTGATCCACATACAGATTCAGATTACAACCAAATTACAATCACTCTTTCTTTGTTCCATGACCAACATTTCCTGAAAAAATCCACCAGAGCTGGGGTGCTGGTTTGGTGGAGTGGTTAGCAACCAGGCGCCCCATGTACTTGCTTCTGCGGCTCCAGGTTCGAATCCTGCCTTTGACCAGGGTGTCTTCCCCTGCTCTCTTACCCCCTTTTACAAGTCTATCCACTGGCTCTCTCCCATCAATAAAGGCACAAAATGCCCAAAAAATACATTAAAAAAAAATCCACCAGAGCTAATGGAGTAATTAGTAAAAAAAAAATGTGGAAAAGTGCCCTATCTTTCACTGTTAACAAATCCTATGACCTACAATCAGATTCAGATCACAACCAAAATGCACTGAGAAAAGCAGGGATAGGAAATGATAAGGTTTTATGAACACCAGTGCTATTAACGATCCTGCTAATCGATCCAATTCTTTAATGATTCCCTTATCGATTCCTGCAGATTTTCCATGTGGGCAAATGTTTCCCTGTAGATTTTCAGTGTCAACAATGTCAAACACATGTCACAGCATAGATAACTGCTTCTGCAAGTTGCTGGTGTTTCCACTCACTTAAGGTTGTGCAGTAGGCACCTTTTGTTAAAAAGTAAACCACAATCCTGATGCTTCTAAATCCTGTCAGTTGAAGGAATTGGTAAGGGAACTGATTAGCAAAAAGACTGCTGCTGCTTACTACTGTTTAAAATAAAGACCCTTTCAGACTAAGACTGCACTCTATGAAAGGTAACCTTTGGCAAACCAGGGCTAAGACTGGGGCAAAATGTTGTTGAGTTGTCCTCAATAAATCCATATCTCTGCAGGCGATGTAACAACTTCTTCATTAATATATTACATATTGCTCAAGTGGGTATTTACAGTTAAAGTTTCTACACATTGTGCCTTTAAATTTCAAAGATTTACACCAAAATGGTCAACAGACATCAGCATCAGTGAGAGCAATCAATACATTTAAGAATGTTTTGGAAAAGAAGTAAAGTCTATGAAGCAGAGCTGAGATTTACTAATGATTACCTGTCAGGTTTAGGGAATACGAAGCTGACAATAGATCAATTTGTGCCACCTTGCGAGACAACCCTTTCCTTGTCACTGTGATGAACAAACAGCCACTGCAATGCAAATGAACCCTGATCAATGCTTTCAATAATGCATAAAACAGACCTACAGGATTAATCAATCTGTCTGCACTGTGGATGTACAACCCTACAAATCACTGTCAGTCTTAATAAAGAGGATGTAAGTAACGTGTTAGCAGTTTTTCAAAAAAGAAAAAAAAAAAAGGCGTAAATCCCGACACGTCTCTCCTCCCACAGTGACAGACGGAGCGACACCCGGCTGCAGCTGAAGCTATTTAAACTGTGAGAACTAATGCGCAGGGATAACAGGAGCAAACACTAAAGCTGACAGTCGGAAAAAGCATTTCTCAAAGAACCAACATTATGAGGAGGAGAGGACGGGCCCAAGAGAGAAATCAAGACGTACCCGAGGAGGTGTATTAACCATGCAACTCATGTTACGGAAATGAATAGGCAAAGAAATCAATGCAGTGGGAAGGATTGGAGGAAGTCTACTGGAGAAGAAAGGCACAACAAAGTGATGGGGTTATAATTGATGGGGTGTTTATGGATGTTCAGGTCTTTTTTAATGTGGAAATTGTGGCTTTGAAATGATAATTAAATTTATGCAAGCTGTGTAATCTACATTTAAATACAGAGCATTAATAAAGAAAAAAACAGACTCCTATTGCTGCTTCAAAACTGCCTGTTTAATTTGGCTCTTGAATATAAATTAGCTCATTGAGATTTTATAATAACATACTGTATCTTTTCATTTCCCCCATTATCTTCCAAAATATGTGTGCTTTGTTAAACATTTTGAATAGTGTTGTCTCTATGAAGGTCCAATGTCCTGCAAAATCAGTTTTCGTTGCTTTTAATGTTGTTTAAAGAGGCTTAGGGAACAGAAAAAATTACACCTTTTACTAAACTTTCAGTTCAGAGAAACGCGCAATGTCTCTTAAAATAAAATGCCCCCAAACACTCTGTTTTTACTTCCTGGAGTTTATGATGTCATAGCTAGACTAGCTCCACCTACATGTGTGTTATGCTGCTCTTTACAGGCAGACACTATTGGCTCTAATTTCGTAGACCAGGCGCAGATGCGGCGCACCTGCCCTGCGCCGCGTCTGTGCCTCGCCGAGAGGGTGTGTCAAGCGCACTTTGCAAGTTTCCTGCAGTGTGAAGAGAGGCGCACTCCAGGCGCAGAGAGGCGCATCCACGCCTCCTTCCCTGCCCCTCCGCGCAAGTGCCAGAGAGGGAGGAGAAAAGGCGTGAGTGGGTTTAACACAGCCGAATTATGTCTTCACCAATCAAATGAACCCCTCTCATGACTTTAAATGCGCTGCGGCAGAGGCACAGCGTCTGACTGGCCCGGAATAGACCAGGTTGGAGCTGGCTGGCTTTCAGTGCACCTTCCGCACATTTTTCTGGCACGAAATTGCCACTGCGCCAACATGAATTTGTTGGCACCTCCCCCTGGTGCGCCGTCACACCCATCTCTGCGCAGACGGTCCACCAAATTGTCAAATTGGCAGCACACAGCGGTGCCGGACGAAATTAACACTACGCGAGGTGTGCCAGCTCTGCGCACCCTGCACTGCGCCACGAAATTAGGGCCCCATGACTGTTTGAAAAGTCTGCTATGTGGCCTGTAACCCCTCCTAACCCCTCCTATCAAACTTGTTTGGGCAAAAAATCAGCACAGACCTCATTATCACAGCCTCCTGTAGCTTCCCTGCCATCTTAGATCAAAGCATCTCCAAAGGGGAGGGAAAAAGAGCTGCATCTGATTCTCTACAGACACTAACCAAACATGATCTCTTTTTTCAGCTAAATTTCCTTAATAAAAATAATGCTTGGACTTGACAGAGTGGACCCATATGAACAATTAAGATATAAAATAGTGGGTTGAAACACCATTAACTTGCAAGGACATCTATCTATGCAGTAAAAAAGTGTTGTGTTATGTGTTTGATGTTGTTGCTGCAGAAAAACTAAGTAGACCAACTTTTCCCACACAGAAAATCCCCAAGAAAGTACAAGGGAAATGTCAAAGAACTGGATCGATATGCAGAATTGATGACAGAATTGGTATCAATTAAAGCTTATCAATTCCCATCCCTACATTAGAAGGGTTAATATTAACTCTAAATGTATTAATTTGTCTACACAGATTTTGCTGTGTACCTTGCAGCAGGGACTTGGGTATAAAAAATGCTGAAATAGTCTTGTTCTTTGCTGATAGTCTTGTTTGCCAGTGTAAATCATAATAAGCATCAATAGTAATTTCATTTCATTTCATAATCAGCTAAAAAAAGAACTCTCTAGAGCTTAAGGAGCTTCTTTATGTTGAACTACTTGTGGCTTCCCCATGCAGATTTATTTCGAAGTATAGATTTTTTTGACGGTTATTTAAAGTGTTTACGTTACAGTTGAACTCGTTGCCATCTTCAATCGATAAAAGCATCACCTAAATCATTTCAATCTGCCATACAGCATGGACATTTCAGACAGTACTGGTCCAAGTGGAGGCAAGATAACCACGGATCGATAAAACACAGTTGGTTAAGTGTTTAATAAGAGACAGCCAGTGCCCTCAGGGAAACATGCAGCACTTATGCACTGTACTTTAGCTTTAGCTTATTATAGGAGTAAGCTGCAGACTCTAGAGAGCTGGATTAAATTAAAATACATTTACTGACTAAAGGTAAACAAGTATCCTTTAAGATAAAGTAGTGCTCTGAAAATGAGAAAAGATTAAAAGAGGAGGGTGCCAAAATATGACGAAACATTTGATGATAAATGAAACATGGAGGAGCACAGCTGACCTAATTTATCAATGACACAAAACATCCACATCAGAACATATTAAAATAAGATTTCATACCTAAATCTGAAGCTGTTTTTTTACACAAAAAGTTAGCAATAGACTGTGCTGTTAGCAAAAGTTTGTTCAACATCATAGAATACCAGTTTGTATTTTGACACAAAGAAGAAAAACTTAACATAATTATCCATGTTCATTCTCCTCCATTTCTATTCTGATATCAAGGCCAACATCTACACTAACTGTATTGTTAGCTTAAAAAGGTAGCTTACAAATGTACCTTAGTTATTTAAAAACGTATCTGTGACTGGTAATTACAAAGATTGTTGCAACAAATGGACTTCACATTCTGACAGAAAAAAAAAACAATGGGTTGACCTAATCAGAATATTACTTCCTCTTTTAAATTTACGATGCACACTGTCTGACACTATCGCTTAATTTCAATAACAAGGTAATGCTTATTTCTTACAAATGTCTGATGATACAGAGATGGTTTTTCTCTTTCCTTCATGACCCAAACAGCAGAATCAATAATCTTACACTGTGAAAATACATAAAACCTCCAATTTATCTTGCGAGTTTTATCCTGGCAGAGGTGTAAAGAGAGGGATTCCCCAGTATTACAATATCTTAACGTACTATGTACATGAGGTGACTCTCTGGCATGCATTGTGCTGTTTTAGTGATATTCCTGTGGTAAAAGGGTCTTAAATGAATACTTCAGAATTTGAAAGTTGGATATTTATAAATATATACTTGACAATAGACAGTAAAGTGGCTAAAAGGCTCCCTGCAGTGCTGTGCCTTTAAGGGGAACAAGCTCAACGTATGGAACCATGAAAAAACAAGCCACAAAACTGTCAAATGTACAGTTTGACAAAATTATGTGAGCTTTTTATTTTTCCTCCAGGACGTCTCTGTTTTACAAAGCAGCATATGGCTGTCTTGATAATTCTTCAGATTCTTACAAGTTGTACCTTTTTGTGAAGGTGATTAGTTAAGCTTTGTGACAATATAAGATCCAATAGCAATTGGTATTATTAAAATGGAGGAATAATCCACTGTACTAACACTCCCCAGCCTTTTTCAGACGTATAGTTTCATTTCACCCCTGTTACAGATGCTTTGTTAAAGGTCACTTTCTCCACTGGGCCCAGGTTTCTAAACTTTTCTTGAGAAGCAGAGCAGGTTTTTTGAACATTTGTGATTGTGAATATGCCATAATTTTTTGAATATAACATGCCCTTTGTATATAACATGCATATCATTTTTCATGCTTTTTTTCAGGAAAAACCCTTGCCCAAACCTTACTCTCTCAGACAACTCAAAAATTACTTTCATTTAAAGTTTTAACCAATGAAATTTCAGTATTTTCACATCAAATAGGCTACCACACACCAGATGCAGGAATACTTTTGCTTCACGCATGCGCAGTTACTAGATTTCTGCCTGAGCATGCTCTGTCATAGTGTACTGAACAATCAGTGAGCAGCTATAACATGCCGATGTCTTTGACCAATCACACAATCGCAGCTACTTTGGTTCCCTTGCTCACAAGATGGCAGTGCCCTGTGTTTGCATGTGAGTGGTACTGTAATGCTTGAATGACATGATTATTACACAAAGTTAAACTAATTGAGGACTTTAAATATCCAATTACAACAGTTAAACAGTCAGTTTAATAAGAATTACAAAAGTTTGGCAGGAATGTTTTGCAAAATAAGAGATAGAATATTTTGGCTTTTTGAATCAGATGTGTTGGAAGAAGAAAAATTTACATATTTTACTTGTGCTTGTATATTAGGGATGGGTACCAAATTCGGTACTTTAAGAGGTACCAACCGAATTCTGTTGGTAGCACTGAGTACCGATTCGCGCAAAATCAAACGGTGCCATGTTTCGGTACCTAAACGCATCCTTGTGACTGTGAGGGAGTGGAAGAAGCAGGCATACTATTGGGTAGAGTAGGTGAATTTCCATACCAGACTTGAACGCAGCACAGCAATAGCGTAATGACGTCAGCAGCCGCGGGCTCAGTCAACAAAGCAAGCATGGCTGAGAGAAAGTGCTTGAAAGTATGGCTCACTTTATTAAATGTGATGCAGATTATGCTTGCTGCAATATTTGTGACGCTAAGTGTAAGGCCAGCAAGGAAATATTTCAAATCTGAGGAAGCACCTGGTGACGCACAAAATTTTCCTTAAAGCTGAAGAGTGTACAATTTTTGATAGCCTCAGATCTACGACAACAAAGGATTCATTCGGCACTGTTAGCACGCCTGTGTCCAATGGCGACTAGTCATCTGCAGCCAGAAACACAGGAAAAGAAATGGCTTTAACATTTGGTGATGGCAGCAAATGCGACAAGGAGGATACCTGGTCCGGGTAAATAAACCTCGTGTTTAAGATGGTTTTAGCTTGGCATTTTAACATCAGATATCATTATCAGGTTGGTTCCTCGTACTTTGTCACATTAATGGAAATGCTTGTTTTTATTTACAGCTCTGTTGGACCCATTGTTAAACTGCCCTAAAGTTAAAGTGAGGGCTGCACTTAATTTATTAAGTTGTGGTTCATTTTAGTTCCTGGTTTTCATGTTGAAGAATTTTTTGGAACAACTACAATGTTACAATACAAACAGTTGAATGTTATTTTGATATAAATCTGTTAAATTTTATATACTGAGAAATGAATTTACATTGGAAAAATGTGAGATCTTAATACTAACAAATTAATATTTATTACCACATAAACACACGCAAAAGTACCGAAAATTGGTACCGTTGAGTACCGATACTGATTCCCAGGTACTGGGTATCAGCACTATATCGGTTCAAATGTGAAAGGTACCCATCCCTATTGTGTATAATACCCACCTGAAAGTTAGACATTATTTAAGAACCAAAAAAAGATTTGTTATTAATGAGAAATTACAGCACTCTAGCAGTCATAAATACTGAATATATGAAGTTGAAATATGGCAAAATATGGGCTGTTTAAAAGGAATATGGCATAGATACAATCAATATAAGAGGTCAAATCTTCAGGGACTCAATTCTGCTTTTTTAACACCTAAAATTGATCATACTTTGTCGAATGTCTGTCCCTCTTTTTGTTGCTAAAAAGTGCAGATTCATTGAGCTCAGTAAATCACTCAAAAACTTCCAAGGAGGTGTTTATGTGCTCAACAAACAGCAGTCAACCACATCTACAATGGTTGGGAGTGACACCGCTGAGAGCTGCTCCTTCTCACAACCCTTCCCCCCCTCAGCCACCTTGCATGGCAACAGCCTGGGTGAGGAGGAGCACGGTTGGCCGGGCCCAGAATAAACCAGGTTACTCCTTCAGGGACCCGGAGAGGAGTTGAAGTGGCAGACCTAGTTACTCCCACTCATCCTCTGACTGGGCGGCGGCTCCTGCTCATCAGGAGTCCAATGGAGAGTGACAGGGTGAAGATTGAATATATGCGGAGGGTTTATGAAGCAGCTAAATAATGTGCCATTACTTGGATATTATGTACAACATTAACCCAACATTAGTCTTTTTTCCCCCTGTATATATTTTTTCTTTATGGAGCATAGCGCCTGTAATTATATTTCAGGGTGAGGGGGATAATGTAAGCGCTGCTCCCTGGGTCGAAGTGTGATGAAAGAAGATGAAAAGATGTAGGAAATGTAGGAAACATCAATTCTGAAAAGAAATGACCATCCGCATTGTGGCCATGCATAATAACTTAATGTAATCTGAAACTCCCACACCCACTGCGACCCTCCCCTCGGCCTCGGGGGGGTTTCTGCCGAGGTGTCAGCAATTTCCTTCTATTAGACTACACACAGCTCGTCTCTTACTGACACAGGCTGTGTAATTAAAGTCAGTTTTTTTATTTTTTGTCTTCTCTGCTGCTCCTCTTCTTCCCTGTTTCCTCATAAAGTGGGTTAAAATGGAAATGAGGGTGGGGAGCTCAAAATTAGCTTCTCTAACATCCTTTCATGCAAAAGAATACTCATAACATCCAGCGTTACCCGGTATATATCTTTTGAATCCATCTAAAGCAAATATGTTTAAAGGAAATTAACATCACTCCCATGTATGCATGCTAGATGTCAGAAAATGTGAAAGCCTGTAAGGTGAAATTAGAGTAAAGACTGGAAAATGAGTTAAAAATCAGTCCTAGCTGACACATTTGTCTGAACATGATAAAAAAAAGCTGATCATGTTTTCATATGGAATCTCACTGATAAGTAAAATGTCTTAACAATGCTATTTTTACCAAACATTAGGGTTAGAGTTGGAGGATTTGTTCATGCAGAGCCTTTTCTAACCCCCGCCACTGTGACTCCTGTCCTTGGGTAAACTTGATTTACCACCACAGACATTTAATCATGTTCATATTGTGCACCCAGACAGATTAATGTGTATCAAAACACCAGCCTTTTAGTATATGCAGTCTGCAACAGTCAAAGCAACTAAATGTCTGCTTCTTTGTTGTCCAGCTGCCCACACAGTGATGGGAATTACAACTACTTTCAGGGATCTGGCTATTTTGATCAGCAAAATAAAAGGAGCTTGTCTTTTGGCTTTGAAATGGCTTTTTCATTTGGACTGCTCTGAGGGTTTAATGTTCATATAATGGTGCAGGGATGACACATTTTTGCAGGCTGATGCAGAAGTTTGCATTGTGCTGTTTTGATGGATTGCAAGCCCACTAAAAGCCAGTAGGATTTTTCACTGTGTTTCGAGTCAGTGCTGATAATAAGCTCTGCTAAGAACAAAAATCATGAAACTTATTCTTTCCTTAGTCTTAATAAACACTCATTTTTACGATTCTAAATTTAAATGTAAATATTGAGCGAAATGCTATCAGTAAGCCACTATGGAGCTAAAATATGACAGCTGGACTCATTTCCAGTGTATAACCTCTTTCTGAGATTTTTCTCATAACTGAGTGTCCTAATCAAGTTGGTTCTCATGGCTGTGACACTAGTATATGAATAATTTATTATTAAAAAACAATCAGAAATGCTTGCCATTGGGTCCCTGGTCATTTTTGTTGTCTTGTTAGCAGTTTATTAGCAGCGGTCATTTCAAACCTGCACAATTGCGCAAGATTCAAAAGCAGGCAACATCAGGTGCATTTTATCATTTCCCATTAAAGGTGCTGTGAGGAGAATCTAGTTCCGGCGACATAAAGACTCTGCTTCCCATGAGCACGCGTGGCGACTGTCTTAAAGACATGACCCAAGCTAAAACGTGTGTCTGTTGTGATGCTAATAAATGCAGCTCGGACCTTCCTCAGAACTCTGCATTGCTTTACTACTTCTTTTTTCAACAACTTACAGGATGCAAAGCGACGAGGTAATGTGTCTCTTTCTAGTTACGTAGTGATAGTTTTTGATGTGTGACAACAAGCAATCTTTGGAAAACTTAGTATTGTAGTTTTGTAGCCGGCAATAAATCGCTACTTACAGCCCGGTGCTCTAAGACATGTCCGAATAATATAAATTTGCTCTAGTTATAATTGTCTTGTTCCCGAAGTTCAGTATCCAGGCCAGTCCAGCCCTGTCCGACCCAACCACGAAGCTAAGGAATAGCATTTATAGATAACCTTTTTTGATGCTATAAAACTCATCTTAAAGTGTGTATTTCGATCAGGCATATATCTAAAAGTGAGACTTTTTTGTAATTACTTAGAAACTTCTCGTAGCATCTTTAAGCATGAAAAATTTCATGTACGAGTGTTCACCACAAGCTTTATTTCAGGCACTCATTCAAAACCAGTATTCTAAATCCAGTTTACTTTAGGAGGCTGGGAACCAGGAAGTGCTAAATGCTAACTTGACTCATTCCTGCAGCACTATCATACTCAGCAATAACACCAACAACAAAGAATTTCTTAGTCAGACAACATTTCACCACTTACTCGTGTTGGAAACAGCCCATAATCTGTCTTGACTCTGGCTTATATTTTATTTTGATGAGTATGCCAGAGTATGTTTACATTGACTAATGAGCGCGTTGTTGCTTTTAAATCTTGAGTACCTCTGATCCAGCTGCATTCTCTCTTCTTACAAGCCACTCTGTTAGAGTTTTTGCACTCTAAGGCTCCCTTCTAGTCTGTTCTGGACTGCTTGATTAATGTACTTTGTTGTAATAGTTCAGCTTAGCACTGAGCAATGCCATGTTGTCAACAACTCTGCATGCATTCTATCATCTATGCACTGCACTGGGCCTGCTTCTCAGAGCCAAAGGAATTACACTGCAAACAAAACCGTTGCAGGACATCACACTTATGGGTGTATTCGAGGTGGGGGTGGGGATGAGCAGCTAATGACACTGTAAAGAGGGGATGGGGGAGTTGTCTAGATGCCACAGACTTTTTGTCTGTTTGGAGGAAGGACTTTATCCCGCAGAGGACACAAGTTAAACAAGCAAAAGGGCATATAAATGTAAACAAATTCAATAACTTTCCTCACTACTACATTGTCAATGCTTTGTTGAAATGCCTTTTATTCCAAATAAATTTGTGTAATTTTGCGAGCTTTGTTGTGGAATTCTTTTGGTGAACATTTTTAAAATCATTGATTAATTAGTTGATGAAAAATGGAAATAAATTTGCAACTTAAATACATTAACATAAATTTGATAAAAGGTCTTTGGCATTTGCACTTTTGCTGATTACAAAAACAAACAATTTGCATTAATCTCCGAGTTTTGTGGTGTCATTAATTGTGTTTTTCACTGTTTGCATTTTTTCAGACTGATTAGAGGGAAAAAATGGATAAATTAGAAATACAAATGAGATCTTTCTTGAAACTTAGGTTAATTAACTTGACACGAGTACATTAATAAAGGTTAATTCTTCACAAAACATACTCATTAACACCCATACTTTGTGCCTTTTAAGAGATAGGCTTCCCTTTGCAGGACTTAATTTTACTCTGTGAAACTGACAGCATGATGAATGTGCAGAAAAACTTGTGCAAACAAAACAAACCATCTCAAAGCATTTAATCATCCTGCTGCTGAGACCTAAAACAAACATACACTGGGACAGATGGGATTATGGATCACCTGTAAATATGTGAGCCCTATAGGACACCCTGAACAGCCGCCCCTGCTATGAGTCTCCTCTATAGCAGAATATATTAACCTTTCAAGACGGCTTTATGGTGAGGATGATCCTACAACATCAATCGACATGCTATCAATCTTCTTCAAAATTAAAGCACGCTGCCGTGTGCCTCTGCTGTGAAAAGCCCCCTATGTTTCCCCCACTCTTTTCAGCAGGTGACACGTTGCTATGGTGACCACCGACACTGTCTAATCTATCCTCAAAAGACAAGATGGCTTCAAGATGAGGTCGTGACCATTTTGCTCTATGAAGAAACCTTGACAAACAAGGGCAAAATATCCAGCTGGTATTGATTTTAGTCATGGACTATTGGACTATTTTTTTCATCGCTACAGTTTGTTTCTGACTCACGTACAACCTGGACTTAACACATGCTATGAGCAAACTCCCTAATGACAAAAATCACTCAATATTTTTTAAATAGAAAGAAGAGTTTCAAAAATAATGACATGCAGTGGGTGTGTGTGACTCTCAGAAATTGACTTACCGTTAACGCAGAACTCATAGGGTGTGCAGAGCTCATCTTCAAACAGGCATCCTGAAAGCAAGAGCAAAGAGAATATTAAATCCCAGTTCAATGGGTAATTTTTCATACATAGACAGCATGGGATAAAGAATTGTCGAATAAAATTTGGATGGTAGTGTTCAAGGCTGACCATAAAATAATAAAACACATCCTGTATAATAGTTGACTATAAGTGCAAAGACAGTGCAAACCATCACCAAGGCCTTTCTGTCATTCTTAGCCAAGCAACAGTTGAATTTGTGGAAAACTGTTTGATTATACAACAAACAAATCACATCAAAAACTTCTGGATCCACTTCTGTATTAGAAAGACAACCAAAACTAATCACTTTTTCCTTGAGCTACCAACTTTCCCTGAGAACTTCATCAAAATCTGTTGAAAATGTTTACATTTTATCCTGCTGTCACATCTCCCTTGTGCCATGACCACAACCCTGAAAATATCAATCAAGATCCGCCAAGAGGTTTTGAGTTATTGGCCAAAAAGTGGAAAATCTAGCAATGTTGTTTTTGAGCACTGTGCTCTGATGTTTACAGTGGCGGCAGAGGCATGCCATTGTCATTATATCCACTGGAGAATGAACACCTGGAATATTCTCTAAAGATGAAAAGGGGATTTTTGTAAGTGCCTGTTTGAGCATACTTTTTCTGAAAGGTGGAGCAGGCCATAGGGGGAGAAGAGGGATTTTTGAAGTGGAAGAGGGTTGTGAACAGGCCATGAACATATATTTGTCCAAGAAACAGAAAAAATGGCATTATATGGAGCCTTTGAAATACAATGACATCTTTGACAGTGACTAAAAAATCTCTCTCCTAAGTCCCAAATATCTAGAAATGCATCACAGATTGCTTTCTTACAAAGCCTGCAGGGTTTTAGTATGCTGTCCCAATATGCTAAGGTAAATTAAGCTAACTACCAGCTCTGCATAATTCAAAATTCCAGTTTTATGTGAGTGGGATCAATCTTTTGATCAAATTATGAAGCAAAGGGGTGGATAAGTACATTAATTGATCTATTACATGTGGGTAACCATTAAGCTCTAGCCTTTAGCTTGCAATTTAGGCTACAGTAAAAAAAATAGTTTGCTATTTCATCAAATTGATGTCATAGTTATAGGAGAAAAACTGTCTTTTCATCCATTAGAAGGAATAAAGAAGTGAATTCCATTTTCAGAAACTGTTTCTAAAACATGGAGCCAAACAAACTAGCTCTGACCCCTGTTTGCTAGCTAAGCTGAGGTTGTTGTTTAAATTTAGGAACACAATTTTCAGAGGGAAGACAGCCTTTTTACCAACCGTTACTCTTGAATGAATGTCAATAAATTCCTACTTTTGAGAGGGAAAAGGTCTTTTAACCAACCCTTAGTCTTGGATTAATGTGCATACCTTCATATTTTCAGAGTCTAGCCGTAATAATTCACAACTCTTAGCTATTGTCCTTGTAAGCTAGGCTAATCAAAGCACCTATTAGGTGACTCTTCAAATGTAGGAGCAGGTATGAGAGAGGATTCTTGTTTCATCAGTAAAATTTAACTGTAAATATCTAAACATATCTCTTTTGGTCTGAGGAAATTTAATTTTACACGACACTGTTCAGGTTATAACAGTGGTTCCTGAAGTGGGGCCCAAGGTTAAATGAAAATCATGCAATTTTCTAGATACACATGGGCTAACAGTGATGCTTGGAGCTGCCATTCTGTGCTTTTATTCATAAAAATGTGAGTAATAAGTTCTGAAAATATAGCACCTTATTGGCAAAGGGCGTGACTGTTATCAATATTGTATTGATGTGTACTGCCAAAGGGGGAGCCAGCGGGAAAACTTTCTTACATAACAACAGTCTGATGTGAAAATGTCTAGAAATAGACCTACTTTGAATGATATAAGTGAAAAAAACATTGGGATTAAAATAAGATGGGGACCACAGGCATCAGTAATACATGCAACAGGTGACTGTACAGAGAATATGTTAAAAAGCAGCATAAAAATAGCCCAATGTCACCATTTCTAAATATGTCACTGCTCTATCAAAGTGGAGCTCACTAATACATTAACTGTGGCTGTGGGCCTTGCTGCTAATGGTAGAGCCATCAATCATCAATTAGTGCGACTTCTCCTATCCTGTCTCTGGCATTAATACCCCGACTCCACAGGCAACATTTCCACATATGAATGTTTTATGAATATTAATGAACTATAACACTTTGGACTAGGGCTGGGTGTTCCAGACTAATAAATGAACAGATGGCAGGAGTATTATGGGTAGCTGTTCCCTGTGTTCATATTTCACACATGGGAGTTGCAGCGAGCAGGGGACCGATTGTTCTGTTCCCCCATCTGCACAGGTGATTGTCTGAATTTACAAACTTCAAGGAAAAAGCACAAAGTCGAGGGGAAAAAAGCCAGTCAGAGATGTTGACTCCCCTTCAAGTTTAAGTTCTGTCTTTTTGGCTGAGGGGGGAGAACAACTCAACCTTTAATGAACACAGCTTTGATATCTGTTTATTGACCTCCAGTTTTCAAAGCAAGAGACACCCTTTAACTTTTTAGCTGTAGTCATTCTGTTTTAATGGAGTCTTTTCTGAATGGCTGAAATGACAAAGCTCCAATAAGAAACATCTTGTTGCCAGCTTTTGAAAGCTTATGTTTGCTTAGACTACTAAACAAAGGAATGAAAGCAGATTATTGAAGCTGCCTTCTATCTCTGTACCTCATTAATGATTTGTACAGCACATTTGTGACGGATCAAAATTATTCTTCATCACTGGCTGTGCCTTCTGTCACCAAAAATCAACCCCAAGGCATAACTCCAGTTCCCAACAACTCTACTATAGATGCACATAGCAATGTGGCTTAACATAACATCTTTGCATCTAATGACATGCTGTTAGCTGTGCCCACCTCCGCCGTTTACTTTTTTGTCAAAAAACTGACAACCATGTTTAATAAAAACTGCACACAATAGGGTTTAGTTATCAAACAGTAAATCCTCATTGTCGTTCCCTGAACAAATTTCCCACAGTCAGACAGAAATGCTATTCTGAGTTGCCTTCCTAGTTTGCAATGCAAGCTATCGTAGAATAATATGCAACTATTTTGCTTATTTATATATTTTCTCCCTCAAAACATAACAGGTGTTTTTTGTTTATTTAATTCCCACAAGCCACAGTCATGTCAGCTGGTTATCTTAATGTGTGTTCATGAGGCTACATTACAAGCACTTTAATATGTACTTCCCTATGGCCTAGTGATAGCTCTCAGTGATTCCATAGATGCTAATAGCTTCAGGAACAGTTTTATCAGATCTGGATGACATTTCTTCATTGAATGAAAAACAAATTACTGTAAGTATTTCTTAATAGAAAGACTATTTTATCTCCAATTCCAACATGTTTTGACAAGACACCTACGTAGTGGGTTATGTTTAGTGCTTACACCGCAGCAGTAGCACCTGCTTACAACATTATCTGATTGCCCTGTAATGAATGTGATTGACGGATCGATTTATCTAATCACCTGCTGGATATGCTTCAGAAAGGTTCTGCCTATATTTAAAAACATATTGGGAAATGTAATACCAAAAGAATGTCCAGAAGAATCTTATAAATATAGATGAATGTGTAAATGTGGTTGATAGATATCTGTCCAAAATATCGTTAAGAACATGTATGAAGGTAATAACTAGACACTGATCCCCAATCAGTAAAATAATGGCTTAAAATCATAAAAGAAATATACTGAATGGAAAAAAATGGCATTTCAACTCAGACTGAGAGAAGAGGCTCAACAACAAATGGATAAAACGGATAAACTATGACACTGTGATATGAAGATACTGGACTTGTATGCTCATCTCTTTCCCTTTCTTAACAAATGACCATGACAACTGCACTTTTAAATTTGGTTTCTTCGTCTTTTTTTCTGTTCTTGTTTCAATGTTACTCATTTTTGCTAAAAACTGTTTTAAAAAACTAAAATACTGACACACATTTGTAAAACAAATTAATCACAAAAAAATCCAAGTTGAAAACAAAAATATTTTGCCCATTCCCAAATACTTTCTGTGGCATTCTTCCCAGATGGTAGGAAATATAATGAGAGTTCTATTGTTAAGGTTAAATTCTGTGTTTATTTGTTAACCTTCTTCAGACCTAGAGGCTAATCCATAGCATTAGGAAACATCAATAATATCTCCAGTGTTATACAGCCACTTTTCGTAATCAAAACAAGTAAGCAACAGAGCTGTGCTAAACTAATAACCGTGTTCCTACTGCTCTTTTGTTATTGTTGAGATACAGAGCTCCTTAGTAGGCGATTTCAAACACTGTATCTTTAAAGGAACATGTTATTCATGTTGTGGCCTTTGAAAACAGAAAAAAAAATGTGGAAGCAGCTAGATCAACCCTCAGCCTTCACACGTCAAATGTTTTATCTACTATTTTCTCCCCTCAGCTCATCAGAGGCTGCTACATAGTTGGATGCAGCCTCTTGGCCCAGGCGGCCTCGATAGAGAGCAGCTTGTGACCATGATTGGCTGAGTGGGAGGAGAGGCCTCTGTCAGACCTCGACGATAATGAGAAGAGATCTGAGTGAGAAGTCGGCTAATCAATTCACACTGAAAGGACAGATAATCAGACAAAGTGAGGATGGAGGGGAACTTTTCAGGCATCGCTTGTCCAGAGTTTGTTTATCCTCTTTGTTCTGCACAGATCTATCACAAGAGTCATTATTCAGATATAATTATTACAGTCCAATCCTGCATGAGAGCATTATCATACAGACACAATATGCAGCCATTTTGTTTGGAGGCTGAGGGCACATTTGAGGAAATTACACCTTTTGGAGGTAATGGCTCCAATGTGTCACTAAAATGGATATTTAATGATGTAGAGGGGGGCTTCTGAACAGAGCTGTGAGGTCGCTCAGTTCTCTTGAACAAAACAAAGAAGCAGAATGTCCTGAACTAAAGGAAAACAACTCGCTGCTCTAAAACCAAAGACACAAAATGCTTCTCTGGCATATTCTACCTGACTATTACTTTGTAGCAGATACATCCTTCTTTGTCATGCACTGATAAAGCAGACTTCTACTTGTTAACTTTTAAAGCTGACTCTGGCTGCAAACTTCTCTAACTTATTCTTTAAAAGCTCTGAAACCAAAGCAGTCATTTCGACATTTTTCATTCAGTATGGAATCATTGCAATCATTTTTGACTGTAATGTGTGGATGGACATGCCAAGCAAGAAGAGGAGAATCAGCTAAGAAGAGGAAACTTAAGCTAAATATGTACAGGCTCACCAAAATTAAACTGGGAAGCACTTGTAGAGAGCAAACCCCCACCACCTATAAGTGTTAGATCCAGGATAAAGTTACCATTATACTATGATTTCTTGACCCTGAAAACCACTTAGCGCTTAGAATTATGGTGACATCATGATAGTTAGATATTAAACAAAAACAATTGTTCAATTTCAGCAAAATCTGTCCTGTAGTTTTTGCATAATCTTGCATACACTCCTGTTGCAACATTCAGATGGAAGGGTCATAATTGGGCGTAAACAACATGAGATTATGGATTTATCATGCCTTGTATCAACAGTTCACAATGGCCACGGTTACATGATGTTTTTTAATTCGGAATTAATTATTAAGAAGTATATAATTCAGAATTAAGTTTCCCCTTCGTGTTTACATGGAAATAATAATTCCGATTAAAGGTTTACATGGAAAAATCGTTTACTCGCCTTTATTCAAGGCCTGACTGTTGGCAATAGGTCTGATTGGACAGGGGGCGGACATATTTGTGACATATTTAGTATTTACGTCTACCAGAAGAAAAATTCCAGTTCAGCGTCTCCTGCGTCTCCTGTCTGGGAAACCTTGTCCAACTTGGAAGCTACAGCTTTGAAAAGGTCCACATTTTAATGCGTACGTCCATTCACACATTCATGACTTCCAAATCTTCTAAGGCTCAAATTAAATAAACTGTCTCGGCTTGTGTGGAGTCTAGGGATGGGATGAAATATCGTTTGGCAATATATCAAGATACAGTATGTGACGAAATGCATCGACTTTGAAAAAAAATGGATCCCGAAGTAAAGATGCCACGTCCATTATTAGCGCATGTGACCAGAAGTGAGGACAACAAACATTAGCACCAACTACCTTGTCTCCAAAAAGCCAAATGATGGAGTCAAATGAGGTCAAAATTGAGGACGCTCCGCCTGGAGACAAGTCATCTGTCTGGCAGTATTTTGGCTTTCTCATTAAAAAAGACGAAGACGGCGAAAACGAGCCTACCACTTGTTAGCATACACTCTCTAATCTCTCTAGGGTTAGGAAAGTGTTATTTTTTTGTGTTTGGCCTGTTAGGCCTTGTGTTTTCCTGTGTGCGACTCAAACAAAAACAAATAAGTTGTAATTACACAGTAATATTTTTTCTTTTTTACTTTTTTGATATTGTATCGTGATGTATTGTATCGTGACCTGGGCATATCGAGGTGCAGCGTATCGTGAGTTTAAAGAGGACATATCATGCTTGTTTCTCCTTTTCACTATGCCAGACTAGGATGCCTGTAAAGCATTTCTGCCCTCAGTACAAGTCATTTAGTTCCTTCATTGCCCCACAATAGCGTTCTGAAAATCCTCATTTTAGGCCATTATGAAGCCCTCGTTGAAACACTCGGATCTGAGGATGACCTAAAGTTACCTCGCAACTTCACAGCCCTTTGGGGTCTGATTGGTCAACTGATTGGAGCCAGCCTGTCCTTCTTCTTCTACTGTATTTTCCGGCAGGCTCAATGCAGCGACCGCGTATTGAGTCCCCCTACAGGCCAGAGCTGGTAATGAGTGAGTGTGAGCTAGGGACCTATATACCCCTGCTGGTGGATGTGTTCCTCGGTGACGGTTTTGTGGCTAACGGACATCACAGAGGAGGAAGTGTTTTATCAGATTACTCCAATAAAAAGAAAGGTACCTCGTGTCGTCACAACGTTTGAAATCTCGCGGACATCTCGCAATGACCTATTTTCAGAGGCATCAAATCTCGTTCTAGGATATCAGAAAAAATACAATATCTCATGTTTTGAAAATTAAGGGGGTGTAAGGTCTTGTTTTCAAATTTATTATATTATATGTAAGTATTAAATCATGCATCAGCATGATATGTCTCCTTTAAGTGTATCGTCCCATCCCTAGTGGAGTCCCATGCTTGCTTTGGGCAGCCTTCCCGTTCCTTGTGCCTTAAAATGTCAGGACTAGGGAACAAGCATGCGCAAAACGATCGAACATATTCGTGATTGAGGAACCAGAAAAACAATCTTTTTAAAGAAGATTTTAGTTTTATTCTGAATTAAAGGGGAACTAAAGTTTTTATGTAAACAGGATAACTGTTGGTGGTGGTGGTGTAGTGATGTGGGAGATATGTCCTTAGTGCATTCTGGTCATCATTTAAACGGCGCTGTCATGTGCCAGAGTATTGTTGCGGACCACATAGGGGCGTCTGTGGCACAGTTGGATAGTGCGCTTGGTCAGTAATCAGCAGGTTCAAGCCCATTGTCATATGTCTGGGTGATGTATGGCAATGTGTCCTTGGGCAAGGCCCTTAACCCCAAGTTGTTTCCACTGCTACATCAGTGGCGTGTAAATGGAAATGAAAGGGCGTGAATGTGTTCGTCATTACAAATGTCTAACCAACATAAAAACTCAGAACCATCAGTAAGTGAAAGCGAGAGTGAATGGGTAAGTGTGTCCAGCAGTGTAAAGCTGCTTTGGGTTGTTAAGATTAGAAAAGTGCTACATAAGCTCAATGGTAAATGGTCAATTTACATCCACCCCTTTATGTCCACAGTATTCTAATGGCTACTTTTAGAGGGTAACAAGGTCACAAGCTCATATAGTTTCAAACTGGTTTCTCAAAAATAACAATGAGTTCCCTGTGCTTCAGTGGCCTCACCAGTCTCCAGATTTCAATCCAACAGAGCATCACTGACAAAATGAAAACAAATAACGCACAGGACCAAAGAGACCAGCAGCTACTTGATCAAACATCTCACTGCTTTATAATTAGTGTCAGTCCATTCAGCTTTACCTCCTCATCTCTTCCCTGTTTAATTCACCGGCTTCTCCGGGCAGCCTTGTCAGCCCTCAATATTAATTACGACCTTCCATTTAATGAAGCATCCAGCTAAGCATAGTTAGTCAGACATTATGTGTGTGCGCCGTGATAGGCAGGGACGTAGGATTGATAACGCCACATCCTCTCCCTCCAACACAACACCAGAGATGATTAAAATGGTGCCTTTTAATTAAAATGCAATCACAGTGGATGCTGCTGATTACCTCAGGCAGCAAAAAAATAAATAAAGGATGCATCACTCGTCGTGTTTGAGGGAGAAAAAAGGCTGCTGGGAGGAAAAAGGAAATTGTCAAGGCTATATCTTAATGAAGTGAGCTGACAGAGGAGTGCCTGGTGTAATTCTGGCTGTACAAGATCATCGCAGAAACAAAATAAGCTGCAGTGTGCAACAACCGATACTGAGTGATGTGCTCGTGTCCACATCACTGATCGATTATAGGTGCTGGTCAATGAGGAGCTGACTGGGTAAGTACTGCTTTATTGTGATTCAGTCGATCAACAGGACAGACGTGGGTGCTGCTATGCTTACTCAACTATATTTGATATGGTGACACGTATTTTGAGCTTTCTGGTAGCTTGTTTAAGGTTTCTGTTAAGCAAGGATTTGATTTAAAGGTGCTATTTCCGGCGACATAAAGACTCTGCTACCCATAAGCACGCGCGGCAACTGTTGTAAAGACGTGACCCAAGTCAAGGCGTGCGTTTGTTGTGACGCTAATAAATGCAGCTCGGACCTTCTTCAGAACTCTGCATTGCTTTACAACTTCTTTTTTTGAACAACTTACAGGATGCAAAGTGACGAGGTAATGTATCTCTTTCTAGTTACGTAGCAGTAGTTTTTGATGTGTGACAACAAGCAATTTTTGGAAAACTTAGTATCATAGTTATGTAGCCGGCTATATATCACTACTTACAGCCCGGTGCTCTAAGACGTGTCCGAATAATACAAATTTGCTCTAGTTTTAATTGTCTTGTTCCCGAAGTTGTGTATCCAGGCCAGTCCAGCCCTGTCCGACCCGACCGCGAAGCTAAGGAAATAGCATTAATAGACAACCAATTTTGATGCTATAAAACTCATCTTAAAGTGTGTATTTCGATCAGGCATATATCTAAAAAGTGAGACCCTGTCCTGTTGGGATGATGGGACACTGATGGAAACAGGATGGCCGCCTGAAGAAAGCATTGGACTTGAGCCGAGACGATTCAGAAGATTTGGAAAATCATGAAAGAGTGGATGGACGTAAGCATTAAAATGCGGAACTTTTTAAAGTTGTAGCATCCAATTTGGACGAGGTTTCGCAGACAGACGCTGGAGACACTGAACTGCAGTTTCTCTTCTGGTAGACGTAAATACGTAAAATGTCACATCATCACAACATCACGTCCGTCACAACGTCATGTCCGTCACTATGTCATTTCAGTCCCTGTCCAATCAGAACCATTATCAACCACTAGGCCTTGAATAGAGGCGAATAAAAGTGCTTTTTATTTAAACTTCTATTCGGAATTCCTATTTTCATGTATACACAAAGGAGAAAACTTTAATTCCGAATTATGTAATTCTGAATAATTTATTCAGAATTTAAAAAGTTTAGTAAAAAGTGTCATGTTCTGCTGCCCAAGCCCTTCTAACAACATTAAAACCAAAAGAAACCTGATTTTGAAAGACATGGGACCTGTAACTAGTATGAATAAGGTCATTGGTGCTATTTGGTGATACAAAGCACAAAAACTTGTTCGAATAAATATTCGGTGTACACTTGCCAATCTTGAGCCATACCACATTGGTTGACGTTTTTTGCCCTGCAGCCCTCGTGCTACCATGATAACAGATGTAAACCTGTGTTTGTCAACCCTAGAGCGATACGCATCCACATAAAAAAAACCACCTTCTTTCATGACAAAAGGTCAAAACATGGTTTAAATACATAAATAGCACTGAGACTGGAATCATTACCCCTGCTTGCTCACAAAAGAGCATTTCAGTTTAACTGCCAACAAGGCTTCTGTCAGGCCCTCAAACATTTACATTTATTTCCTTGTCGGTCAAATGTTATCAAAAAGCAACATTTGTTGTACTATATGCTGCTGATTGAAAAGAAAGATTTAGGATGTGTCCTCTTGATCTTTAACATTTTATCTACATCTTCTGCCATTTACTCACCAATCTGTGAGTCTTAGCAGCAATGCTATGTGAGCTCTCTACAGGTGATGTAACTGTAGCATCTCTTCCAAAAATAGTCACAACATGACATCATCTGCAAACACATCATGCAGACGGTCAATGCAGGCACTGAGTAAGACAATCATCTTGTAGTATACACTACTACTTTGTGTTTTGAAATCTTAAAAGCTTGTGATTTAAGCCTCACAGCAGTCTATTCCCTTAGTCTGACTTTGCATATTACATGCTATGTCTGTTTAGCATAAAGCTCTTGCAGAAATGGCCACTTGAATCAATTAAACTGCTGCTCAGACTTCTCCAAAGCCAGCTGTGGAGCAGAGAGCCACTTTCCCATCATGCCCCCTGCCTGCCTTGTTACAGCTTACTGCTATTACAGACGGCAAGTGCATCCTCTGTGTAAGTAAGCAAGGAACACACAGCCTGAAGCAATTCACCTTCAGCTAAAACTGTCTCAGGGACATAATGGTGGGGGTGTTTATCCTCGGGGGCATGAAATCAGAGAGGAGCGTGTTTAAAGGAAAAGCTCATTTAAGGTCATTAAGTGAAAAGCAATTAAGACTCAGAATTTCTCATTAGGAATATTATAACTACATTAATACGCAGGATAATCTCTGCCTGTACATTATGGGGCTGTGCATTACAAGCCTCAGAGAGCAGATTTAGCCTTCAGGAGGGGTCGGAGACCATCTAAAACACTTGTTTGGGATTGGCTGACCTTGCCCCAAACATTAAAAAGTGTCTCACAAGAAGCCACAGACTGAATCGTTCACTTTCCCCTCACAGGTGGTTGGCCGGCGCCGGGATACCATCTGTGATAGTCTGAAGGGCCAAGAAGGATGCTGGGAGCCTGGCAGCGAGCACAGGGCCCACTGCAGCTCCAGCACATATTTCACTCACTCTCTAGGGCCACCAGCTTATCTTTTATTATAATTATTAGCTGCAAACCAAGGACACCTGACTCATTTTTCCTCGCGCACACCTGTACTATCAGCCAAAAAATCCATTTCGCAAGAGTGCAGCTGGCGACAACCGCAATAAAAGTGAAAGTGAAGTGAAAAAGGGGAGCGTGGCTGGAGCAGGGACAGCACACAGGAACATCACCTGCAAGCAAATTAGCATCAGCTTGACACCATGTCTGCAGATTTAAACAGCTTGTGTCATTATGGCGCTCTCTTGCTAAAATTAAAGATGGCTCCAAGCTTTTCTCCGCTCCAAAGAGGTCTGTTCTTGTCAGATGCTGTGTGTCACATGTCGCCAGACTCAGCCGTGTTAAGTCTGTCACTGGCCTCAGCCACTTTTTATATCACTGCTCATTTTAATAAGACAACTCTCCCTGGAACTGCTGTTTGATTTATACTATCCTGACATTATGTAGACAGTCAGACCTTCTATCTGGAATACATTGGAGCCAAAATTAAAGCTACATCTGACAGCTAAGTCCAAATACTGGAGGTATCAAGAATTTACTAGCATAGCTTTTAAAAAATGTAATTTAAGGTCACAAATTATGCAAAATGCACTTTCTATTGTTTTTAATTTGGTGTTATGTGTTTATGTCTTATCTACAACCAAGAACAAGTTGTTCTTCATGGTTTTGACAACAGTGAATGAATTATTGATGATGAAAATAACAATCAGACATGCTAACAGTTGGGCGCCTAGCAATGTATTTAGTGCTGATTAGCAAGCTTGTTAGCAGCTTTTTTTTCAAACACACAGCAAAATTCAAAAGTAGGCAACATAAGATGAATTTTATTATTTCTCTTTAAACATTAAAATCTTTTTTGAGTTTGTGTTCATCTTGAATGCCCTCTAAGATCCATATAGCTTGAGCTCGAGAACTAGAAAGTGGTAAAAACTAAATCACATACACCTGTTTGGATTAAGCCCTGCACCACTTTACTGAATCTTTCCTTGCTAAGGAGCTGGCAACACTGTCACAAACAGGTACAGTTATGTTGCTTTTAAAATTTCATAAAGGAAGAGGTTTGATAGCAGTCTTGCACAGGAGCATAATTCATTTGTAGCTACAGCTAGCATCAACTTAGCCCAAACTTCAAGTACAACACAGTCTGCCTGAAAGCAACTTCTACTTAGCCTACTGAAATACACATGGAGGTCAACACATGAGAACACCTTTAAAATGGCAGTAGGCTTACTCAAAACATATTTATCTAGGATTAGCTTTACTATCACCAAATGACAGATGATAAAGAAAGAGCTTGGTTATTTTGAAAGCTAAGGAGTTCCTAGCTTAATAATTCACACTTAAAAATTAAGAAGCATTATTCCCATGTAGTGTTCCAGTTGACTGAACAGAATACTCACATCCTCCTAGAGCCATATTACTGCCCAAACTGTTAATAAATCCACAATAACATGTTATTACTTCTTTTAGGGAGTGAAACGTTAAGATTTTGCTCGCTACTGACATATCTAAATCCACAAATTAAGCAAATACAGCCCACGGTTGACACAGCAATCCAAAGATTTGAAAGCACACAACCTCCTGACACTTACTAATTTGAGAGCTGCATTAGCACATTACCTCTCGCCAAATGGCACCATGTTGTTGTTCAGTAATTGTAAAAGAAAAGTCTAGCAGGCCAGTGTGTTCACCCTTTAGACAGGCACAGTTTCCACTCCATGTGCCACGATACCAGTCAGCTGCTGGCTCTAGCTCTATAATTAAAAAAGTAATGTTCTGATTTATTAAATGGCAGGAAAGCAAAAACTTGTACCGTCCAAACTCTTCTGAGGCAAACTAAATGCATCAGTGGATGAAGCTGAAGTTATTTAAAAGTATGAATAATTAGGAGGGGAGAAAAGAATGAAGTCAGGGGTCTCTGATGTCTCTTTGATGGAGGAGGGAACCTGACATGAAACCACCTGACGTCCAGTCATGTAACCAAACTCATTTCTCACCAACTTTCCAGAGAATTCGTCTCACAGTGCCCGTGTATGCAGGTCACCCAGCCGCCAGACTTCAACCCAGACAACCACCATGAATTAAAGATGGCAGCATCACTGCAGCAGCGGAGGACCCAGAAATAGGACAGCTTGACCTTTTTTCCTGACCCATGATGAAAGATTGAGACCTTTGATTTTCTCCCCACTTCTGAGGGGTGACTGGGAAGAACAGACGCAGTGTGAGTTAAACAAATAAGAGTCCTCCCTCTCATGTCCGGAGAAGATCAGATTGAGCCAATACAACCTTGGGCCTAAGGGAAATTTACCCTCCTCCAGATTCTGCTGTGAAAGATTTGACTTCTATGAGCCTGGCCTTACTTAAAGTGTGGGTCATTAAGACCAACCAAAGCACAGACACTGTTTCACCAGCTGACCCACAGATAAAGGTGATTGATTTGTACTCATCCTCACTGAAGGACAATTTAGTGGCTTGAAGAGAGTCTAAAGATCTATTCACAATCACACAAAGCAATTTGTTTCATCTTCTCTACAGATTGACTGCACAACAAACAAAACCTAGCATGACCAGTGAAACAAATATGGAGACTATGGTCACTTTCACACCTCAAATTCAGCAGATGTGGTTTAGTTTGGGGGTTAAATTGGAAAAATGTTTTATTTTTCGCTTGGTTTAGTTTGTACAGAAGAGTATAAGGGACATGTTGGATGGAGAAAATAATTTGGGAAAGTCAAGATTAAAGACTAATTAGTAAATAATCAGAATCAGAAACAGGTTTTATTGCCAATACGCAACACATACAAGGAATTTGACTCCGGCAGTTGTTTTCTCTAGTACAAGGAGGTAGACACAAACAAGTCACAATAAAATAAATGTAAGTGTAAAAAAAGAGGCTGAGATAAAAAAATAAAATAATAAATAAAATAAAATAAAAAAAGAATAATAAGAAATAAGTTGACAATAAAGCTGAAATGATGAGAATAATGTCAATATACAATTTTGTGATAGTAGTGGAAATGTCGGTAAATTGTCAAAACGTCAAGAAAAAAGATAAATGTTGAGAAAAGAAGTTGAAATATCAAGAATAAAGTCGACATACATTCTATGTCGACTTCATTCTCAACTTTATTTCTCAACATTTTAACTTCAATCTCATTACTTTGACTTTTAGCATGAAATTGTATTTCAACTTTATTTCCATCATTTTTGACTTTAATCTTGATCTGCTGAAAATGATTCTTCCCATATAAAATGGCCCTAAATACTCTTCTGTAAGTTAGCTTGTTTGGGCAGTAGCTGCGGTCTTTGTTCCTGCCGTTTAGTGCGTTTTTGCATTCTGAGCCAGAAATACACAACTGTCTTTGAGTGATGACTTAATAATCTCGAAGCGATTTAGAAGTATTCTGTGCCTTAAGATAAAGACAAAGCTGCATTGGGTGAAACTTGACTTGAGCTTATATAGCATTTTATAGTCTTTTTGATCACTCAAAGCTGCTTTACACCACAGGTCCCATCTACTCATTGGCTCTCACATTCACTCACTGATGGTTGGACTTTTGATGTTAGTTATTCATCAGCATCAACTTATACACTCACACTTTTTCACACTCCTTAAGACACCACTGACGCAGCAGTGGGAGCAACTCGGGGTTCAGAGCCTTGCCCATTGACACATCAACATGTTGCAGCCAAAGCTGGGCTCAAACTTTATCAACCTTTTAATATTCTGCATGGATTTGTAGACACTAACCTGAAAAGAGGACAGGAGGATGGTGTCCCTAGTAATGTTAATGTTTACTGCACTCTGCTTTACATGTCAATAAATGCTAAGCTAGCTATTCTGTTGTGATATAGGGCCAAATCCAACCACAGTTAACTTACTGTGGTATGTCCTTGATTATTTCGCATTGCCTTCACACCCACCATGAACCAAATTCTAGTCCGGCCTTTGGTCCACATCACAGTTCAAGTGAGTTTCACACCACCTCAAAAATGTAACTGCTGATATTTCAAAAACAGTGTAGAGATGATTCCTGACATTTTTAGATAGTTGATGGTATGTATATGTGATCATAAATACCTGATGAGGAGCTGCTTATAATATGTCTTTGACCACCAGGGGGCAGTGAATAGAACAGAAAGAATGGAGCAGTGCATATTTTTGTAGGCCAACAAGGAAGTTAGTTGAGCAATGGATGCTAAGACCTTAAGAGATATTTTTACTGTGTTCAAGGAGCATTGCTGATAATAAGGTCTGTGGCAAAAACTCTCTAAGCTAACATGTTTCCCCCCATCTCCTATTGCGACTTTACCAGACCATCATCCAGCCCATCCTCATATACTGCTCCTCCTGTTTTTTCAACCTTCTTACTGTCACGAACCGGGCCAAACTCACTAGCATCACCAACATCGCTGCCAGAGTTATTGGTCTCCCCACACCCAGTCTGTCTGCACTTAACAGCAAGGCCATCCATCGCATCGCAGCCACAATAGAGCAGGACATTACACACCCACTCAACCAGTACCTAACTCCACTGCCTTCGGGGCGCAGGTACAGGACAATAAGGTGCAATAAGGCTTGCCTTGGGAAGAGCCTGATCCCTGCAGCCATTGCTACTCTGAATGATAGGCCACGCTGAACGTATATGTGTTGTTGTGGTGTAATTTGTTGCTGTCTCTGTTGTTGTTTAAATTGTGCAATGCTGTGAAAATGAATTTCCCCTTGGGGACAATAAATCTAATCTAATCTAATCTAATGTTTTATCAATCATGATTAACCTCCCTTAAGATATTTTTAGACAATAGCAAAAAACTATTACCAAGCTATTGTGAAACTAAAACATCCTTTTAAAAACACAATAATGTTCAATATTCAAGAGCAGAAGAATATCATATGCATCTTATGCTGCAAACTGATATTTTCAAACTTTATATGCATTCAACATTTACCTACTCCAAGTATATAAATTCGAAAATCTAGTCCGTAATCCCATTTGCTTTTGGCTTTGAGAATGCTGACTCACTCCCGTTTTCTGACTTATCCCTGCACCACTCTATATCAACCGTCAACAGTGTTCACAGTTGGCATAAGGCAGCATTATTATACTTCTGAGTAGCATGTTCTGTCAACAGATAAGTGTATGAATGCCTATTTTGCCTTGTTTCTGGTGTATTTCATTTGTTCATTTCAGGCAGCTAGATCAGCCACTATGTTCACTAGCGCTTTAGCTTGCTAGCGCTTAAAGGATAAGTTCGGTTTCTGCAGCTTTCACATTGTTTATTGAATGAAGTAGAACAATATACTCACCCAGAAGGCTTTCCTGATCCAAACAGTGCTTCGGGAGATATTTAGATCCAAAATCGAGCAGTGGACATCCGTATAATGGTAGCACACGGGGCATGTTAGTGCCGCTCCTAAAACTGCATTAATCGTCCAAAAACTCATTAGTTTCACCAATATTTCATCATGGTCCGCTCACGCTACTCCTCCAAGACAGTCTGTGTTACCCCAGACATGTCTTAATGACTGTGCTAACCTCTGAACTGAAGAAGAAGAATGTTTGCCTCCGCGCATGTGCAGTACGCGCTGTTCTTCTCTTTGACTTCGCGTCCTCCTTTCGATGAGCTCCTCATCTGTAAACTCTGGCTCGAAACTGTAAGGACACCCATCATGTTCAAAGTTCTCGTCCACAACATCTTCATCCAATAGATATTCGTCCATTTTGCACAAAACTGGAAGAAGAAAGTCGTTGTGTATCCGGCTGTCTTCCCCTAAAACAATGAGCCGTACTGCGCATGCGCGGAGACAAACTTTCTTCTTCTTCAGTTCAGAGTTCAGCACAGTCACACAACATGTCTGGAGTAACACAGACTGTAATGGAGGAGTAGCGTGACGGACCATGATGAAATATTGGTGAAACTAATGAGTTTTTGGACGATTAATGCAGTTTTAGGAGCGGCACTAACATGCCCCGTGTGCTACCATCATACGGATGTCCGCCGCTCGATTTTGGATCTAAATATCTCCTGAAGCACTGTTTGGATCAGGAAAGCCTTCTGGGTGAGTATATTGTTCTACTTCATTCCATAAACAATGTGAAAGCTGCAGAAACCGAACTTATCCTTTAACTTGTTGAAATATGGTACATGAATAGCAGATAAATCCTGGATTTATCCACTGAAGGTGCTTTTACACCTAACATGTTTGGTCCTGACCAACTTTTTTTTTGGAAAGTTTGGTTATTTTGGGCTGGAGTGAAAGCTTACATGAACTGTGGTGGGGGCTAAAAAAAAACGAACTTGGGTGTGTCAGAAGACGAGAGTTTCTCTCCCCTTTAAAGTGGACCAGAGTTTGGTTTGCGCTGGCCGTAAAGCGATAAAAACCAAACAAGGATCAAATAAGGAAAGAAAACAAAAAGGGACTAAATTGTGGCTTGGATTAAGCTTAATATATCACATCAGTAAGCACCATCAGGTAGACCGTTCAGTCTTCTTTACAGCTTTAAGTCTACAAATCCGTGCAGACTTGTTAACCAAAATGAAGATAAAGTAAGTGTAACCTCTTTAAGGTGATTAAAGGTTAGCAACACTGTTTGATGGAAGGTATGAGGTTAAAGACTGACACTAATGCCATGAGGAGTTTGTTATCTAGAGCTGGAAGATAAGTGCTGCAAAACCTATTATATGTCAGTGAATCTGAGCCAAAATTAGACAGATGTTGCCAATGACTTTGAAATTCACAACAAATAAACTGTTTACAAAAACACTAAATGTGTTCCCTCAGTTTCACTCAGTATCTTTCCTTCCCTGTCCTCCCATTAGAATGTAATTGTGTTTCCTGTCTGCTCTGAGAAATGGTGCAGAGTATTCATCAGCATAACCTAAGACAGACTGAGCAGACACATTCCTGCTTTAATCAAGGCTCAGATAGTATGGATTAATTCTTTAGCTCCACTCACAAGCCTTCAGAATCCTCATTACCGCGTTATTGTCCTCATTATTAATCCTGGCTCTGCAACACGGAGGTGACCTTCACGCTGACCCCTGTATCAACACTGCTTAATTCCAACTGAATGATGCAGTTATTAAACAGGCCTAACAGAACCTTCAACCTTTTCTTTTTAAGGTCTGAGTATGTTTTCACACTTTCACTGTCACATGTTGGAGAAGCTCAGGTGTAAGAAGAAGGGAGAGCGAAGAACAAGGAGCTCATTTTTGCTGTTTTACCAACGTGGAGGAGTAAATGCATCCTGTTCTTACACCTCGTCTCCAGGGAGGAACAGGCAGCAACTGGTATCTAATTCAATGTAAGATTTGCATGTAGCAGAAGAGCAGTAATCCTACTCTTTCCTCTGGTGGCAAACTTACTCCTTGATTCAGAATGTACAGTTCCACCTTGAACCCAAACACAGAAAAATGTAACAACCGGATGAATCACCTTGACACGTTTGTTTTACACATTTTTGACTTCCTTCCTCTCAGGAGCCGCTGACATTTTTCTACGGAAAAAGACGGAGAAGCACAGCCAGCTACAGCGCTCCCACTCCCCTCCGTCTCAGTAACTGCTCAAAGCCAACACTCACTCCTCCGAGCATCTGTTGAGTCACAAAGAAACATCGCACTTCGTCTGTTCTCACACCAGCCAAGCCAAGAATATACCGCCTGCCTGTGCCACTAACTGCTGAAATTTAAAGCTCAAACACTTTAAAGGCTGCAATTTAGAGATCAATTAAGGCCGTCTTTCAATCAACAATTTTAACCAAACAACCTTTTTTTTTAATTTTCTTTGAAATCACACGTGTACAGACATTTCCACAGTGATTATTGGTTAGAATAAATCCAGAGTGATCCCTTCTCCTGTTTCTTTTTACATAGGTTATCACAAAACATAAACTTGCAGTGCAGGTGGATCAGATTGATTCAATGTTTGTCAGCAGGCTGATCCATCTTGCCAAGGTCAAATCCACAATGACTGTCAGTGGCTCAAAATGGCAGCTCAATCAGCATCCTTTAGAGCAGGAAGAGGTGGGAGCTATGAATGAGCTGACAGCAGGCAGCGACAGCTCGCACAGAGATTAGCATAGATGCTAACAGCTTCAGTAGCAGTTTTATAAGATCTGGAGCTTAAGCCGAAGTCACACATTCCCGTTTCTCATGGTGATTGTGCACGACTGTACATGACTGTACACGACTGATCAGGCTAGCGTGATCGATATGATACGGGATGAAATGACTGTCTCACCCCAGGACACACCCCGTAAATACACCGTCAGTAGTGCTTCTACAGCGCTTCGGGGGCATTCGTCTCGCTCCAGTTAGGTTAATACAGCAATATGACGGGGATTCCATGAATTTCCATCCCGCTGACACGACATCAGCCCCGCTCGAGCTCAGTTTGCGTCACGTAAGCCCTGACTGAGCCCCGTCGCTTGTGCCGTCTTGAACGGGACACAGTCGGGCACAAACGGATACATCCTTGTCAGTCGTCGTCATAAAGCTTTCAGGATTGAGCCACGATCAGCCCAACTGAGCTCCGTACATGCCACACTAATACCGTTCGCATTAGGACTGCATTAGGCTTCCATCCCGCTATACTTAAAACGGCGATTCTCCACGACAGTTTTGAACAGTTCAAAACTGTCGGGACCCTTCCATGTTCCCCACTGTTCATCCACGACTATACAAGGCTGATCCAGACCAAGTAGAGCATGCACCACGACCAAAGCACCTTTTATCAGGATTATGACAATCGTGCACAATCGCCATGAGAAACGGGAATATGTGACTGGGGCTTTAGTTCTCCACTAAATGAAAAAAAAAAAACGACAACACTTAAAGTATTTCTTGATGAAAAGCATATTTTTGCCCAATTTCTGACATGCTTCAAGAGACAATTCACAGTTGCAAAAAATGCATGTGATCCCTTTGGGATTACTTGGATTTCTGCATAAATTGGTCATTAAATATGTTGTGATCTTCATCTAAGTCACATCACTAGACAAACACAGTCTGCTTAAACTAATAGAGGATGGCTGATGCAACAGGACAACAATGCAAAGCATAGAAGTAAAGCAACAATGAAACGGCTCCAACAGAAGAAAATACGGCTACTTGAGTGGCCCAGTCAGAGTACTGACCAAACCCTATTAAGATGCTGTGGCATGACCTCAAAAGAGTGATTCACACCAGACATCCCAGGATTGTTGCTGAACTAAAACAGTTGAGTACAGAAGAATGGTCCAAAAGCCCTCCTGACCGTTGTGCTGGTCTGATTTACAAATACAGGAAACGTTCGCATACTTTTTCTTGCAACTGTATTCATTGAAGTGGCTCATGTTCTGTCCTTTACACCACAGAAATAATGCCTGCCAACAATATTATCTGATTGGCCTGTAATAAATGTGATTGACGGAACAAACATCCACTTATCTGCTGGATATGCTTTTTAAGGCTCTGTCCATTCCCAAACACTTTCTTAGGGCTGTTGTCCGGATGGACTAGTGCCATACTGTTTACCAAATGGTCTGGCATGTCAGATCGCACAAACAAGCTATATCACTTAAAAACAACCAAAATAATACAGTTAACAGAAGTTAAAAGTGAAAAATATGTGAAAAAAGATAAATAAAGTTGTTTTTTTACAAGTTGTCCCATCTTAAGTAACCCTACTTAAACAAAGGAAGGGGTTTTTAAGGTTGATACAGGATGTAATTTTTTTCAAAGCTTTTGAATTTGTTTTTCTAGAGCCTTAATGAAAACATGATGTACTCCACTGAATTTTGTCGCCTCTTGTCCTCTTGAAATGTGGAGATTTGAGCCATTTTGTTGTTGTTATTGTTGCTATTGCCTTTCTGGCTGAGTGTGACTTTAATCACACATTTAAAATAGTATCAATTTGCATTTAAAATACATTTTCAGTCCAAACTGGCATAAGTCATACCAATTTCCTGGCCAAGAATTAGGATGGGATTAAGGAGCCTGTTCCAATAGAGAGTCACTTCTGTCTAGTTTGAGGAATCAATAAAGCAATCCTCTTTTATTGCTTAACAACTGCCTTAGCAATGAAAGCTTGGCTCTGTGTGTCTTGCAAAATAGCAACATTATGTTCTCAAAGAGGCAGGCAGCATGAGTGACAATAAAGGAGGTAAGAAAGTGATCAGGAGAAAGAAGCGGTTCAAAATGTGATTTAATTCTACACAAACTGACGCCAACTGTGCAATTTGCCATTTCAAGCAAGAGTGCAAACACTAGCAACACGCTGAACCATTTGTCAACGTAGCACAGCATTTAATATCAGCCATGCCATGTGTTTGATATTGTTGATACAGAAAACAGAAAACATGTGTATGCCTACTTTTACCAAACATAAAATTTAGGAGAATCCATGAGGGGTCCGTGTACTTTGCGGCCATTCATTTTTCGTGTTGATATGGGTAAACAGAAAACGAGAAACCATCCGATTTTCCAATTTCCGTTGGGATGAAGGGAAGTGAAAAATGGGAAACGACTCGTTTCCAGTTTTTTGTTTGGTAATCAAAAATCCAAAAGCGGAAAACAAGCCTTTATCTGATATCTATTATGGGTTTATTTTTACACAATATTAAATACGGTTGTAATTCCTTTCGTAAAGCTTGCTTTGCCTTCACCCGGAAGCACTTCCTTCTTATGCGCTGCCGATTGTAAGTTGTTTTGAGATAACACTCGTTATGAACTGGTGGTATACAAATAAAGATTGATTGATAAAACATTGCAGAACTGAGGCTTACCTTGTTTGTAATGTGTAACTGCCCATCTGGTAATATGTGTGTAGAATGTAGTTTGACATTTGAAATAAATGGCTATTTATTAATACATGGTAATAACAAATACATTTAATCGGAACTAAATACAATTTACAGAACTAGCATAATATTTCATTAATGTCTACAGTAAAAGAAGGTCACACTAAAAGAACATAGATATATAGTGAGAATTTGAAACTCAATTTATAGAAAACAATTATGGTTACAGATGATGCTTCGAAATGGGCTTAAAGCGCGGCAAACTAATAATTTCACTAGAGGGCAGTAAAACGCCACAGTGTAGCTTCAGAAGCAGAACAAGGAGAGAAAGCAGCAGCGTAGAAGAAGGAAGTGCTTCAGGGTGAAGGCAAAGCAAGCTTTATGAAAGGAATTACGGCCGTATTTTATATCCCGACTTGCGTAAAAATTAACCCGTAATAGATATCAGATAAAGGCTCGTTTTCCGTTTTGGGATTTTCAATTACCAAACGAAAAACGGGAAACGAGTCGCAAAGTACACGGACCATGAGGTAATCAATAACTGAATTGGTATCAGTAATCTTAGCAGAGCCCATCCTGTATTTAAAATCCAACTCAGTAGTAACAGAATGTTACAAGCTCTCAGCCCCAGAAATCTGTTGTTTTAACATGACTGGTGACTTAGTTTAAAAAAACAACCTATGACTCATCTCTTATTACTTGAAACCTCCTGACAGAAAGTCTATCATGTTTCTTCAATGGTGCCTCTTCAGTGACATTTAGTTTATAGGCTGTAAATTAAAGGTCCTTAGCTTCCTGCTCTGTTGAAAACCTGCCTTTGTTTTGAAGGAAAATCGAGAATATCTGTCAGGTAACAATATTAGCTTAAGCCATTTGAAGCTAAAGTTGCCAAAGATCATTGCAAACTGTAAACAGAAACAGTACAATAAAGTTGATGATATCTAAAATTGGAAATGACTTTTTACTGTTTGGGTTTAAGGTGTCCTCTAATGTTCAGTGAATGTTTAGTAGGAGCAGTGGGGTCAATGGTTTCCATTACTGGAAAAAAAGGGGACATCATGGTGAGGGGTACCAAGCTACTGCCTTAACCTGCACATTGCCAACAATTAATGCAACTTAAACACATCTGTACTGTTCAGATCTTACTTTTATTGCAATTAAGATGTTGATACTGACAGTCCTATCATTCACTAAGTAAAAACAGAATTTAATAGCCTCATCAGTCTATAATTTGTCCTTTCTCTCTCCTAAAACAGGACTGTATCAGCTGTATTTTGGCACAACACTTAATGTTAGACTAATGAGACTTGTGGCTAATGCTGCAGCTGTTGCTTTTATTAACTCAGAAAAAACAGGCTTTGAAAATGACACTCCAAATGCTTGCTTAAACATCCCGAGCAGCCATGTGCACAGGAAGAAGCTGTATCTTACAATGGGTTTATATCAAATGAAATAACATGAGGAGCAAAAGCCTTTAGTGACTCGTACAAAAATCCAAATCTAAAATCTTCGAAGTATGAAATGGGGGCCAGTGGTGGTCAAAACGAAACCTCTACCATTGCAGTTATGATGACTCAGATGCACTGAAAGGGGAGAAAAACGTAAAGCAACCTCTACCAGAGAAGTTAGAGGCATCACAGTGGGGTCATTTGAGTTTTTGGCAGTCCTATTAGCTTTTATCCTTGTATCAGTTTTCAACTTAATTGGGTTTCGAAGAGCACTGGAGCAGAAATTGACTTTTATTATGCAGAAATGTCTTTGCTTTTAAAGACTTGCAAAAAAAAATGAACCAATCTATGGTGTGTTAGTTCAGGGGACATTTGTATGTGGTACGAGAGAACAAAAAAAGATTGTTGGCTGATGATTAATGGTCACTATCTGTCTTTTTCTCAGTTCACAATTCCTTTTTAATAAGACAATGTTCATGATATGTCTAATGCTTATGAGTATCTTAGCTAAATTCAAAATACTTATGCTTACTTATGCACAACTTGAGCAAATTTTGTCCCGACTTGGGAGTGGCAGTGTTTTTTTGTTGTCGTTTTCTTTTTATCAGAGAAATGTTGCATACAAAAAACATACAACCTTATGTAGCACTATTCATCATTATTTTACAGCAGCCAATTCTCCCTCGTTTCCTTTTTGAAACAAAACAGACAAAACATATTAACCTAAGCAGCTACATAGTACTCAAACAGCAAGATGAAATGGGTTGAAATTTTGTTGTAGTCACTAAGTACAACTTGAGACAGGGTAATAAATTCAATCCATTAATTTTTCCATTTTGTATATCTCAAGAATTACTCCAAACCACTCCTTCAATGTGGGAGGTGATGGATTCAACCACTTTCTGATGATTGCTTTTTTTTACTAATTGCTAGAAGAGCCTGTAATAGCTTTACATCTTTCCCTTGATTCACAAGTTGAGTTTGATCAAAATATAGTCTCAAAGTTCATAATCAGATGGGTTTTAAACACAGTACTCAATGCTTTATGTGTCTCCGTCTAGTATGATGTTAGCTGGGAGTCACAGTGTTTCAGGCCTTGTCAGTCTTGACATCTGTCATTTCATATCATGTAGTGAGCAAGAGTGACCAAAAAAGAGAGCTCTCATCTGAGAAGCCTCATAAAAGGAGGGATAATAAAATAAGAAAGCACTGTCCTTCTACTAACACTGAAGTAGACTTAAAATCAGACAGAAAAGAAAAAAACTAATCCCCTGAAAAAGTTTTGAAAAGTCAATCAGTTCTTTATCCTGGATCCTGTTGGTTAAAATACTGATATAATGTTAAAATAAGCAGGATGAATGAATGAAAGTAAAGAGAGGACATGCTTTAACATTACCATGTGTTCAATGTAAGCTTAAAAAAAAGACTGTTAAATGAATGAATAAATGAAGCTATGATGTGTTAGTATGTTACTCTAATAAGAAGAAACTAAATAATAACTATCTAAGGGTGGGATGTTCAATTTTCCAACAGTAAAATAAAAAAAAATAAGATTAAAAAGAAGGAGTATGGCATTGACAGTTTTTCTACAGCTTCCTCAGACATTTGCTATACAAATACAGACTGACTGACATAAAATCTAGCATGTTTGGATTTTGTCATGTCAGAATCATACACCCATCTGAGCACATCGGTCACAAGAGTGAAGCTGCTGCCTCAGGATGGAACCATGTCACTGAGGACATATTAAGCCCCTGTCTTTAAGAGCTGTTGTATTGATACAACAGACTGAAAGAGAGGAGAAATGTTGGGGAGAAACAGCAGAGGTACCTTAGTAACAGCTAGCATATAGCGTAAATAAACAGTATAGTATTGTGAATGCAGCTCATTTGTTCACAGTCATGGGTGTTGCCCCACCTTCACCACAGCTATCAAAACGTGCAGGTTGGTGTAGTGTAGTCTGAATCTGCATAGACACTATAAGAAATGATATTAGCACTTATACATGTTCATTTGGGTCCACAGAAGGTGGTAATTTCCCTATTTTTGGAGAATTGTTACCTTAACTTCCTTGCATTATTTATTAGGACTTGTCCAAAAGTAGGGAACAATGGGATGATTGACTCGACAAGTGCATGTTTACATGTTTGGAGTTCAGAATGAAACAGTAAGAGTTACAGATCCTGCAGTGACACCTATGGATTTGTCCTACTTAAACACTATCAGAGTTGATATTAATATTTCACAAGTGTCCATTTGGGTCCACATGAAGCGTTATTGACTCTTTTTGGAATTAAAATTTTAAACTTGTAACATTTAACAGTGTGACTTTTGATCAACACTTCTGGTAGGCATTCACACTTTTAAACTATCTTTATTGACAACTAAGTGTTCACATTAGTAACACTACAAAGTGCAAACATTATTTGTTTGCAGTGTATTAATGGGGAAATTAGTTGAAATAAAGATGCTTTTTGTTTAAAGCACACATATTGAATAAAACACTTTTACACTGCTGTCATCACTGTCATGATGTGGGCTTGTAGTGTCTGTCGGTACTTTTCGAACAATGGGGGACAGTGGGATGATTGACTCTTTTAGTGTTACATGTTTGGAGTTCAGAGTGAACATCTCAGAATTAAAGGTCCTGCAGTGACAACTTTGGATTTGTATTACTTTAAAATCATTTATACAATTGTATTTGACACCAAATCTTTTTCAACTATGAGTGAATTTTTAAGGTAATTTTTTAAGGAGTAAAATCAACTCTGTGCTTGCTGAAATTTTGCTCATACCAAAATGTATCTTAATTTGATTTGTACTTTTCAGAAGACAAAGGAAAGGAGTGCTACTTGGACTCAACAGAGTTTGTTTGAGGCACTCTCTTTATACTATTAAAATGCCTTTATTATAACAGCATGGTCATGTAGACCTTAGGTCTTAGGTCTACATGACCATGCCGTTAAAATAAAGGCATTTTAATAGTATAAAGAGAGTGCCTTGGAGTCTCTTCCTTTTGTTTCATTGATTTGTACTTTATTCTTTGGTTTCTGAACTATATTGCAACTTATCAGCTAAGGGTGGCTCTAACTATATTGGATTCACTCCTGGGCAGCATGAACAGTCTTGAGAACATCTTTACAGAGCTGCTGACATGGCTGTGATCTCCACCTTCATACACTCTGCTGCTGGTGTTGTGGCATGGGTCAAACATGCCATATGAGACTCATGACACTTCCAAAAGGTTCATCTTTCTACAGCATAAACTTAAGATGCCAAATACAGTCTTTTTATCCTACTTTGATAAACATTTGCCAGAGAAAACTGTTTTAAAATGCACAATGTATTGATGCACTGTGTTAAGCTAGCTCTCAGGATACATCAAAATAACTCCTCCCCTGAGACACACCAGAAATGCCTTAGCAACTCAGCAAAAAAAAAAAAAATGCACAAGACACCACAAAACCTACAAGATGAAAACAGACCACTTCCAAGCAAAGCAAGATGTCGAACCTCAGCAGGATTTATGCCGTACAGTGTTCACAACCCGCACAGCAGTAAAACATCTATCCTTATATCACACTGCATTTCAATCCCTTCGGATGATTTACAACCACTATAAGATGTTTGATATCCCCACTCAGTCCTGATATCTATGGGACGACAGAGGCCCCTGGCAGAATAGATAGAGCTCAGCAGCCTATGAATCAAATCTAAGTTGTCTGGGTGTATTAGACGATGGCTGCTGATAGTCAGTTGTAATGAAAAGACCCAGAGCAGCGAGGCAATGGAGGACAAAGTCTTTATGTTCGTATTTGAGATAACTGAGTCTGTCCCTTATCCATCAATAATTGTCCTTAATTTGTTCCAAAATGACCAAAGAAAGTATGCTTGAATGAGGCAAAGTAGACCACTTTAGGTCATAACATTGTCAAAATTAGTAAAAAACGATTAACCCTGCCTTAGTAATTCCTTTACATTCAAGATTGTCAACATTTGTCAAAGAAAATCCTTTACTTGAATTGTTGTAACAGTCTAAGTAATCAAGGGAGTTGAAGGACCCAGTACGATGAAACATGACACACGTGGCTGTATTTTTTCTTCTGGTGCGTCAAGCTGATGTCATCACGTGGATGACAACATCATTGCAATGAAACACAGCCATGCAAACAATGGAAAGAAGCATGTAAGCTGTGGACACAGTTACAGCAAACAGTCGCAGAGGTTACAGATAGAGGAGACTGGTGCAATATTATGACGTAGAAGCACTGTGCTAACGTCATCCCGTAAATTAGCATGTTCACCTGGTTGTGATGTTCCCACTGGAAGTGGATCAAAGGAGAGCCGATAAAAAACAGTGTCGCTCGTAGGGTCAGTCAACCCGGGTCTAAATGCTGATTAGGCCCTTTCCCACTGCTGATATAAGCCGACTGTTACAGTGTTCAAACTGTTCTTTAGGCCAGTGGGAAAGGGGTAAAAGACTGGTACATATGAAAGCAGGAACTACCACTGGGAGCTTCTGTTAAGTTTAATGTGGTCTTGTCAAAATATAAGCCAAAAATATTATGGTATTTGTTATTAAAACAAAATGCATGGCCTCTTTAAAACATCTTTGTCCAATCAGGTTTTTACAAAAAATGGAGGATCTGCGTTACTTGTTCCATGTATCAGCAGTGCCAGTGACATACTTCATTCAGACCTCTTCCTTCACTAACAGTGTTTAAAAGTGTTTGTGTTATTTGTAAGTATATAAAAGTCTAGTAAGTAACACTGAATTAAAGCTATGGTCTACAATTTGGAAGCTTTGTACATATTAATAACACCGTTTATAAGGCTGTTATGGTCCTATGGTCCTATCTACACAGTATAAAGACCAAAAAGAACGAAAATAATCAATTCAGTATATCCGCTGAAAAGCTGCATACTAGCTGACCAATCAATCCTAAGAACCTGCGACTATTAATTGGTCCGTGAGTTGGTCCGTGAGTCCATCCAATCCCCTGTCTCTCTCACTACGCAGCGTCATGCGATGCGTAGTGCGTCATGGTCCCGTCTCCTCCCCTCTACGTCCGGTGAGCAGCTAGCAGCGTTAGCTACTGAACTATCATGGAGCCGGAAAAGCCTAGCGCCGAGACCGAAGCCGCCTCCCTCTCCCGCGGGGCCCAACGGAGCTCTGCCCGCGGGTTGAGGCCTGTTAGCGGGCTAACGGCTAACGGCTAACGAATAGCCTCAGCCAGCAGTTGGTTAGTTTGTGCCTGTACGGGCTAATAACTTGCAGGGGAGCGGGTTAGCCTGTTAGCCGCTAATCGTTTGCACTGTAAGCTGAGCTGGGGAGGACAGGCTGAGAAAGATAAATCCTCCCCCACACTCGGCTCCGCTCTGGCGGCGCCAGACCCGCATTGCCGCCGGTCCAATTGAAATGGCTACTGCTGTGTGTTACAAGGGGGATGTCTGTCGTGTTTGATACTTTCAGTTGAGCTGAGCTGTTTTTGATTGAGTTTGCTGCTGATATATTGTGCTAGTCGCTCGTAGCTCTGTCCGAGGGGGCTTGATAAGAGGCGAGGCGACACGAGCTGGGGGCGGCATCTTGGAACACGGGGGGGGAGAGGTGAGGGAAGGGGGGGCAGGCTGCGGTTTCAAATCGTAGACCACAGCTTTAACAAATACATGTTCTAAAATGTCTAACAGAGCACTTTAGTAAAAACAAACATGTTGCCCAACAAGCAGGAGAAAGTTGAGGCTAAATGTGGCTAACTGTTAGCTTCCTGGGACATCTACAGCAGTAGCAGTTTCAAATGAACTGACCCTCCTCGTCAGTAGGGCTGGGTATTTCTAACAACTTCACGATACGATATGTATCCCGATACGAAGGCCACGATACGATACATATCCCGATACACGTAAATTGTGAACACTGACTATGCTTTAAGCAAAATTCTTGACAAGTTTAGTTTTTTCTTATAAGAAGAAAAAGAACATGAGTTTTAAGTGGTTCTACAACTTGAGAGACATAAATTCAGATCCTCAAAGATGGTAGACCTAAGTTCAAATTTAGAACATATTCTTCATTATGTAGCTCGTTTTCTTCCTTGAACTGTGTCACTGTTAACATTACCCAAAGTGTATTTACAACAACTGTAAAAATATTTAGGCTTTATCGATTCTGAAGAATCCACATCGATACACGTCCCAAAGGAGTGCGATATGATATTTTGCCGTATCGATATTTTGAGCACAGGCCTACTCGTCAGGTCATTTATTTTTCTGTTATTTACAGTATTTATATTTAAAAACACTCATGTTGCTGCAAATCGTTTAGTTGCTACTCCTTCTTTCCTGGAGTCCATCTATGAGTATGCTTTGCATTTGTCATGTCACTACTGTTGTGTTTGTTGCACTTCCTGCTTTAGCGAGCTTGTTTCCAGATCGGCTGTTGCTTCATTCCATGTGGCAAAACACAGAGGTCCTGCTCTGCTGCTTGCTGAGAAAAAGTGAAATGCTGTAAAGGATCTTACTGTAGCGTCCAGCTAACCTGGCACACCAGATGGAATATATTAAAACTAGTCCATCCAGGCAACTGTTCATAGAAAATGTTTGGGGAAAGCAGAACCTTTTAAAAGGCACATCTGGCATATCCCAATAACATTTGTTACAGGCCAGACAAATAAAGCTCTAGATGGGCTCTACTGCATTACAGAACATGAGCCACTTCCTAAAACACACTCTTGTCAAAAAATGTTTAAAATGGAGCAACCTCATCCTTAGTTTGATGCAGTCAATATCTGATATAACTGCCTGTTAAAACTGGTGTTAACATCTATGCTAGTCTCTATACATACAGTCACTTCCTGCTTACTGGTAGCTCCCCGTTCTTCCTGCTCCAAAGGACCCTGATTGGGCCATGTCTCTTAGGGCCACTCACAATCATTGTAGACTGGAGCTTTTGTGATAACAGACAGTGAATCAGGTTGATCCAGCTGCATTGCAAGGTTAACCTAAACTATTTCTTCTAAGGTAATATAAATATTAACAGAAAATATAGCATAAGACCATTCTTCTGTCTGTAATGTAGACTTTTCAGAGCAAATATTCTACATTTGTACCTTTGAGTAAAATCCTTCCAAGTATTCTTCAGACGCTAAAAAAGTGTTAGTAACACGAACGATGGTGTGAGACAGAACTTTATTCATTTTCACAGTCACACTCTTAGAAATGTGCATCTCACTCTCTGTGTTCCTGTTAGATGCAAGGACTGAGTTTTCTGAGTCTCATAATATTCAAAACCTATTCGAAAGATGAGGCTTTATTAAATTTATATAACTGGATTAGTAGTCTGCTTGACAAACTAACTGAGAGCATATTGACCTTGCAGGCAGAGCGAGGCAGCCTATCTGGTTAACAAACTGCAGATTTTCAGGGGTTGTTATTTGGATTCAGGACACAGCTGAAACCTCTGCAAACAGAAAAAAAAGATGCTGAACCGCATTTTAACAGCAGCTGATAGGAGCTGTGATCGCAAGGTGCTGGAGTGTTAAACAAAATCAATCTCTACTGGTATTACCATCATCCATGTGCTTTTAAAGTAAAACTCAATGTGAATACACCAGTCCAAAACACCATACAGTCAACAAAAATGCACTACATGTTATAATAATGTGTAACAGTGTTTAGATTGTTAACACTTCCCACTGGCAGGACTATCACCCTGTGGCTTCTCCTCAAACATGCTTTTAAATCACTCCTCGCCTCAAAGCACACAACTCAAGGCTGGTTTTGGTGAGTCACTTCATCTGTAAGGCAGAGGAGAACAACGCATTAACCCGTCCATGACCTCTCCAGTCCTCTGCTTTCTGGAGCGTCTCCCTGCGATGGACCGCAGAGACTTGTCACGATAAAGACAAGGTGACTAACATCCTTAAGTGTTTTTACTGCTGCTTATGTCATCCTGGGAGAGGCAAGGTGAATGACGCAGATGTGGTCTTTATTCTAGAGCTCTTTTCGGATTATTTTGGGGTTTTTGTGCCTTCATTAAGGGGAGGGAGTCAGACAACGCATCTGTTTCAACATTTGACCCTTGCTTATGTATCAGAGGCTTTTTCACTGTGAATACATTGTTTATTAAGCTATGCAATTTTTTGTAACTACAAACTATCAAAATTAAGGTGTTATAAGTTGTCCCATTCTGGCCTTAGGAACTGGGATGGTCTGAGTTACAAAGTAGCTAGCATCAAAGGGAGGGTCCCTTGGGGTAAAATTTCCCACCTCAAAGCTGAACGCCCCTCAGCTACCCTGGCTGGCCCACTTTAGCCTTATCTTTAAGTTGTCTTTAACACTCTGTAACCAAATACTTCACAACTCTGAGTCGTTTTTAAAATAAATAAAGGTCCGTTTGGCAGTAAATCAGCATTTGAATTACTTTTTTGCCAATTTTACAAACACTTAATTTGAATGCTGTCATACTCAATAATACCTAGAATTGTGACGCTTACGACTACATATAGGCAAGGTTGAAATTATTTGATGCAGTGCCTCTAACTTTAGCAAGGGCTAGCCAAAACTTTAACATGCAGTGCAGCTGGATCTGCCTAATTCACAATCTGTACTCAGACGGATCCATCTTGCAAAGTTTCAGGCAAAACAATTGGACCGAATCTATAGAGAAACTGCCAAACCATCATCCAACATCAGAGGTGGGAACTATATGGCTGTGATGACAGAAAGAAGTGACTCCACGAACAGAGATTAGCATAAATGCTTCAGTAGCAGCTTTGTTAGCTCTGGACAGCATTGTTGTATTAAATGCAAAACAAAGAACACTTAAAAGAATTCAATAACAGAACGTTTTCACTCTAATTATGAGAACACAGCTTGTGTAGGAATTGCCTTACTTTTTTCCTTTACATCGTGGCAGTACTACCCACCTACTAAATTATCTGATTTATACTGCAATGCAGCTGGATCAGCCTGATTCACCATCTGTCACCAGGATGATCCATCTTGCAAAGCTCCAGTCTACAATGATCATAAGCCCAAAGCAGGACGGTCCAATCAGAGCCCTTTAAAGCAGGAAGAGGTGAAGGCTTTGAACAAGATGACGGCTGGAAGTGACTGCACATACAGATATTAGCATAGATGCTAACCCCTTTAGTAGCTGTTTAATCAGATCTTGACTACATTTCCTTAGTAACTGAAAAACAAACTGAAAGAACTTTTCTATAGTACATTATTGGTGAGAGTTTGTGACTCATGTCTGTTCTTTATACTTAAGCATTAGCACCCACCTACCACATTATCTGATTGGCCTGTAATGGATGTGATTGATGGGGTGACTGTCCAATCACCTATTCCCAAACACTTTCTATGGGCTTTTGAATAGATGGACTCGTGCAATACATTGAACGGTCCATCTGGTGCGTCAGGTTGCTCAAATTTTTAAATATTTAGCTACTTATTGTAAAACATATGCAACATTTATAAATCTTTTTAACCTATTGTGGCAGTTAGACATCCCTAATGATGAAACCGCTTGCAGTTTAACTGACTTTTCCACAAAGGAGCTACACTGTACATGTTGGAGTCAATCTCTGGGAACTCTTGATAGGATTTTTCCTATTATTGAGTGCATTAAGAACTTTAAACTGCTACAGAGACATGACTCTTAGTCTGCAAAAGCAGACATTTTTTGAAGTAATATGCATTCACTCCTAACTTAAAATTTTATAGCACTTAAATATACAATCAGAGTGTGTAGCAGGGCATTCACACAGCTGCTTACATGGTCTTTTCATGCCCCCATTTACAAATAAAAAATGTAATCCGTATTTTATGGAGTAAATGATAAATGCAGCTCCATGATACCAACCCAACTTGATTTAGAGGTTTCCTATAAGGCATTATAATCCTCAGTGGGACTCATTAGAAACAACAACTCTGTCAATGGAGACCACATAGAGGAAATCATAGAGAGAATTCATTGAAATACTCGGGGAATAAGCTCTGACTCATTCAGAAGTAGTCTTAGCATAAATTAGCCACTTTGCACGGGGAGAAAAGACCACATATTGTGTTATTTTATCTATCACACAATAGCCTAACAACTGCAAGTATTTACACAAGAAAAAAGCAGAGTATATCAGTTTATATATTTAAAAGGACAGACAGCTTTTTCTAAATATAAAAAGAACATCCTGGAGCCTTTATGAATCATCCCAGGGAGTGCCTGTACCGCACCTATATTTTCCTCACCCTCATTACAGAGTTGATACAGCATAGGAAACACAAGTGAGCCTGATACTTTCTGTCCGTTTTAACCGAAGGATGTACTTTGCCATGATGGCGTCTGTTGTATGTCATCTTTTGGACACGTGCCACACTATTTCAGATTACAGCGTAGTGTCTGAGGCTCTGCTGGAAGAACAAATCAAGGGTAATGTGAATATAACCCAGCCAAATCTGAAATTGAAAAAGGGGCCGTATGAAAGATGCCCTTTTTTTCCGAGGAGGCATAGAATGTTATTAAATATTCAACTGGATTTAAAATTGCATGCTCCTCTAGGCTATGTGTCGAGTCATTTTTTCAAGCATGGAAACCCCTCAAAACCCCATTACAGATATGAAATTATATGCAACATTATTAAAACAGGTGAATCCACGTAGCTGTTTAACACATTAGTGGCTGCTGAAGTTGTACTTTGGTATAATGCTGATGGTAGCTGTGTAGGGTTGGGCAATATGGGGCAAAATCAGGGGTATATTGGTGTTTTAAACAGTAAGGACAAAAAATACAGATTTTACAGCAGTATTTGGTAGGGTTTGTAGGTTTATTTTGTGTGTTTCAGCTCTTCTGACTGTATTAATCAGCAGTACATTCAATAATGATGCTAAAATAACATAATAACTCTTGTACAGTTATGTCTTCAAAGGCTTTTTGCTAATATGATAGTGTGTTGCAGCCATCATTCTAGAGTAGTTGTTCTCTGCTGGTTAAACATTAGGGCCCAGCACCACCTTCTTATTCAGGAACAACAACTTAAATAGAAAAAAAATACTGAACCAATCCACTATATTTACTGACACTATTGCAGATTGAACTTTAACAGTACAAAATATGAATATACATAAATATATGATAAAAAGTAGGTGTAAAAAGTGCATAATTGTGAAAGCTATGTAAGGAAATGCATTTAGAGTTTCATTTTTTACTCCAATTTCTGTTCAACAGATTTACATTTTTCAAGAAAATGGTGCTTTAACCTGAAGAAATTATCTTTACAATCCCAAGATAATGAAATAAACATGACAATATCTAAAAAAACAAAAAACAAAATGTACTTGTTGTCAGGCAGAATGCGATAAAATAAAATGAAACAATAGTTCAGGCACACTTTTGGCAAGAACCCGAACAGCCAGATAGACAGTTCAGTATTGTGTTTGTCGTACAGAATATCATTGCTGTCAGGCACTAACCTCCTATCTCCAAAATTTCTACTTTTTCTGCTACATTTGTACTTTGATTTGGTTGAAAGTTTATCAAAGCCACTCACCAACATGGAGGATGACCAACAGCACTGTTTTAGGGGGGGAAAAAAAGAAAATTGAGCCATGAGGTTTGCTGCTCAGCAGGGACACAAGCTCATCTGGCCAACAGCCCATAAATATTTGGGGACAGGCAGAAGCTTTCAACAACATATCCTAACAGTGAGCGGTTTGCCATTGACTAATGCTTTCAGTGTTTCAGATCCAGATCTGAAGAGTACAAGTTTGATCAGATCCAGATCAGATAGAAGCTGTTAGCATATAATTGAATCTCTGTAGGAGCACTTGCTTCCTGCTGTCGTCGAGCTTGTAGTTCACCTCTTCCTGCTTTAAAGGACTCCGTTTGACGTGGAGCTTTGCAAGATGAATCTGACTGATGACAGACAATGAATCAGGGACATCCTGCTGCACTGCCATGTTATATAAAAGCCACTACTGGGTCCCAACCCAACCCTTGTGAACCAGAAATCTACAGTATTCAGAAAAGTATTTTTACATATAAAAGACATATTGAACATGGTTAGATATTAAAGGCACAGTACCTTTTCTTTGTGAAAAAAAAGGAAGAAAAAAAGTGTAAAATCTGACATCTTTTGTCTGATCTAATATGAGTTTATTTTAAATTGAATGTAAAAAAACGTACTTAACCGATATCCACTACTTTCAATGCAAAACAGAGCAAATAACTGCAAATCATAACAGTAGGAAAAATGTTTAAATGATGGCCCAAGACAATCTTTTCAAATAAATGCTTCACTGAGTCACCAGTGCATTTACAGAAGGAACATGCTGCTTAATGCCTGTCATGTGCGTATCAATGAAAACTAAAGACACATCTTTCAAAAACATTGAAAATCTACTTGCAGATACTCTTGAATGGCTGTAAACATGCAAATATAGTGATTTATTCATGTAAATGCCAAACAATGCTGATGCCTGTTTGATACCATGGCAACAAAAATTAGTCCTTGACACCCTATGCTGAGCAATAATTTATTTTAATTTTCAAAAGTTGCATGAAAAGTCCTGCCTACAGCCAAAGATTTAATATATTTTAAATATGTTTACAAATATTGTAGTTGGCACCATTTCCTACATCCTTAAATACAATGTTTTTAATGACAAAATCTCCATTAACAATCAAAGTGCCCAGTCCCTAAACTAACACTTTGTGGAAAAAACAGCATTTAAATGCTTACTTCTGTGGTTCATACTGTCTTCGCTGCCTTTCGAGTCAATTTCTCACTGAGCAGAGAGGGCAGAGGAGTACAACATATCTGGTTCTGCTACTAAAGGTCAGATTATTTACAACACATTTGACAAGCTAACACTAGCCCCAAATGTCAACAGAACATCTTTTGAAGTTTCTTACCCTACATGCCTTCCAGATATTAAGAGTTTAGCATGCACATAAATCCCTTATTTTCACCCCTGCACAGAACATGCCATTTTTGTGTAACTCCTCATTAGCTCAAGAAGTGGACATGGCATCAGTTTTCAAGCGCTGTGCTCTAATGTTTGCTGCAGGAAATGCCTAAGAAACACTTGGCTCAGGGTGTGTCTCTCCTATACTGGAGGTGACATATCCTGCAATGTCATCATCAGGGGAGTTTTTCATTATGGCTGTTCCAGCACATTTTCTAAAAGGTAGAACGAGCATAGAGGGAGAGGAAGGGTCTTTCTCATGATGAGGGGAGCTCCAGACTACACTCACTACAGACACGTAATTTCTGTAAAATCCTTCCGAGAGTTCACTTTTGTTTGTGTTTTATTTAACCAAAAAAGCGTTAGCTATCTCAGTTGCATAATTCTGTTGGTGGAATACAGGAAAGTTGGGGGACCAGGTGAGGATGTCCTTTCCTAAAAACTTCCCACCAACACACGATGTTTATTCAATTTAGAGACTGTGGGGGAGATTTTTTTTTGGTTTTGCAATGGTGTTTTTGACTATTTACATCATGCTTTATGTGTCTATTGAGCAAGTATTTAACTTTAATTTGGCCCTGTAGAGGGTCAGGTGAAGCTCTTTTAACATCTTTTTACCCCTTGTGGAAGCACTGATCTCTATGTTGATTGGCTGGGAGGGGATAGGAGGGGTTACAGGCACTCAAAGCAGTCATAGCATCTGCCTGTGATGGGGAAAATACAGATGTAGGTGGAGGATGTATAGCTATGACATCATAAGTCATGGCTATCTGGTGTGTGTTTTAGAGACATTTTCTTTAAAGGTGCATAGCCCAATTTCTGTAAAGTGACAGTTTTCTGAAAGGTGTCATGTGCTTCCGCCACCCAAGCTCCTTTTTACTGACCTGACACCAGATGGACGAGTCAATATATTTCACTGGTCCATCTGCCCACAGAAAGTGTTAGGAAATGGGCAGAACCTTTCAAAAGCAGGTGATTGGCCGGACATTCTGTCAATTTCGTTCATTACAGATCAATCAGAAATGTAGTAATTGAGCCCTGCAGCTGCAGTGTAAAGGACAAAGTGTCTTATTATTAGCATCAATGCTAATCTCTGTACGAGCGGTTGCCACCTCTTCCTGCTCTCAATGGTGCTAACTGGGTTGTGCCACTTTGGTTGCCTATAGTTGTAGCAAATCCAGCTGCTGCACAAGGTATGTTTTTTTTGCAATTCTTCTTTATTTAAAAACTATAAATTAGCTTCCACTGCGCATGTGGAACTTTTTCTTTTAATATCATGGTACACATACAGTATCACTGCTTTTGGTTAAAAAAATCATTTGTACAAATTACACATGATGAATCCCTACTTAAAACAAACAAATAACTACATAATTTCTTGGGTATTATTGACGTAATTGTATTGGCCTTGCAGTAAATCGTAAATTCTGTAAATCTGACTTGACTATTAGGCTATAATTAAAGTCAACATTAAACTTAACTGATGTAAACAACATTGTCTTCTTTGAAAATATATCAGCATATATTGAAACTCAATTGTTTCCCAGCCCTAGAATTGTATACTTATTGTGTTTATATTGTGAATAACACCACGTCTCTCAGCAAAGATTTCCTCCATTGGGCCTGATGGATTATGTAACTTTTCTGCTGGATGTTGAGACCCCATCCAAACAACAAGAGCATGAACACAAGTCGTTAAAAATGCACTATAGGAATATGGTTTACTCTTGAAAACACGATATACTGTTACATATATAAGAATAACTTTTTCAAAATGATCAAAAATGTTGTTAATTGAGCAAAACAAGGAGGAAAGGTGCAGCCTAAGGAGATCCAGCAAAAGGAAGTAAGTCGAAAACAATAAAGCAGAAGGCTAAAAAAAGACAAATTTCTCACCAAATTTCCTGTCAGCCAGGCCAGGTGAGGAGCAGAAGCTGACCGCCAAAGCAGCGACGAGGATGGGACACCACCGTGGATCCATACCGCTCCTGGCTGTGTTCAGTACGGTCCTAATCCATCTCCAAGCCCCGCTACAGCAGCATGTTTCCCCGCAGACTCAGGTGAGAGCTGCTCGGTGAGGACTCCGGGATTAAACACGCATGTTCGAGGGGGAGAAACGAGCGTGAAGGCAAAGAAAATGTTGGTTAAATGGAAACACAATTCAGGCGTTGTTTCAGCACCACAAACAGCAGCCAGCAGTCAGGCTGAAGGAGCAGAGGAGCCCCTCCTAAGAGAGTGACGTCAAACACACATGGTGAGGACTGGAGGGACCGTGTGTCCAATATGAGACAGACAGAGAGGGAGGGAAGATGGATGAAGGAGGGATGGGTGGAGGAGAGGAGACAGGTGTAATGAAAGATTACAGCCCAGGAGCCACAGAGGCAGAAAACATCTGAGAGCAGCTGACTGATGAGGCTTATTTACTGAGGAGAAAATAGAAATGTACAGGTCCAGAATGAGACATAGGAGAAATACATGCGTGAAAAACCTTCTGACAGGTCCAGAAAAAAATAATATACTATCTGAAAGCCCTGAGGGGATGTACAAAACTCAATCAGTGCTTATTTTATCGACTTATTTTCGTCAACCTTGTTTTGAAGGTGATGATTTCATTCAGGAATGACTTTCTATTCAGACCAACTTATGACTCTCAATCAAAGCTCTTTTTGTTAGAAAACGTCATGACAAGATACATAAATCGTGTGTTTGAGGTATAACCTTATTTGTTTTGTGCCCTACACTTCCACAGCTCATTAAAGTTTTAGACGTCAAAGCAAGAGCGTAGGTATGATTTTGACAATGGTGGGGACATAAAAGTGCCCCAAGCCAGCTCCCCTAAAAGTTGATGTGTTTTAAATTTATGACTGTTATTATCTCCTCTTCAATCTCTACAACAATCATACATGTTGATGGTTATAGTCTGGGGAGAAAACAGTTTTTCAAATATTACCAACAAGTGTAATTTATTCCCGAACAATATGAACGTATTAATTCATGTTTGCAGACAGTTGGACTTGAGTCATAGGGACTCGGACTCGAGGCGACTTGAGCTGCTAATGAGACGACTTGCAACTCGACTCGGACTCAGGAGGTAAAAACTCAAGACTCGACTCGGGAGGTAAAAACTCAAGACTCGACTCGAACTCGGGAGAAAATGTCTCCAGACTCGACCTGACTTGAGACATCATGATTTGGAAAATTGCATGCACTCAGGCTTTATATTTCAAATTGGCAACTGCTATGTCTTCTGTGCCCAAAGTTATTTTCTTTGCATTTAAAGAATTTCAATCAGATGGAAAATGAAGACACGCCAAGTGCACGACCTACAACGCTTACATAAGCGAAACATAAGCGAAAAAGAGGGCACAACATCAAACTTTATCCGCCACCTGAAGAAACATGAGGCCAAGTAAATGAAACCTGCACCTGTTAGCCAACCTGTTTGCTAGCGTTCTGGCCATAGGTTAATATGGCAGGAATGTTAGCCTGACCTGTGGTCAATATGAAGCTAGCAAAGCTAACATTAGTAAAGAGGGTGTACGTGTGTTGTATGTGTGGGAAGATAAGGTTTCTCTCTTCAAATTAAAAATCTGAGTGCTTTTTGGGTGGACTGGGGAACAATGGTGAGGGACTCGACCCCGTCATAACCTGTGACTCGACTCGACTTGCCCACAACAGAAAAAACTTGGGACTTGCTTGAGACTAGGATCAAATGACTCAAGACTTGCTTGGGACTTGGGCAATTGTCTGCATGTTCGTAATCCAATGTTTTATTGTTTTTTCCCCACAAACTTTTATTGTTGCTTTTAAATGGTTGCTGCCTTTCAATATACAAATTATACATGGCCAATAAATAAAATAACCAAGAAGTGTGTCTTCTTGGCATTAAATATAAGCATTTTATAATATTGATAGGGACGTGTACCTAGCTTCCCTACCCAATTCTACGCCCCTGCATCAAAGTAATATAAGTGAGTAAAATAATTTTCATCCATTCATCTATGCCTTCTTTCTCTTTCAGAGTCACAGGGGACTGGAACCTGTCCCAGCTGGTGTTGGCCAAGTGGCAGGGTTCCAGTGTTAATTTTACTGACTAATATTTTTCGTCATAGTTTTTGTCAACCTTTTCCCCTGACGAAAACTAGATTATAACTAAAAAATAGACGAAAATGTTTGTCAGAGACTAAATGCAGTCATACCTAATTTGTTCATGTAGAGGGTAAAGACAGGTTGGGAATCAGCTACTTTGGTTGTGTGGAAAAGCTTGGAGGACATCCAATCACAACTGCATTGTCTTAGTGGTGGCGGAATCCAATTGTAAAATATGACTTAAGAAATTAAAGGAATCAAAAAATGCCTAACACATTACAATTCACATTTTAGTCGACTAAATTTACAGTATATTTTGTCAACTAAAATGTTGTAAAATTTCACCAACTAAAACTAGACAAAAATCCAAACAACTTGGATGCCTAAAACTAAAAGATTTTAGGCAAAGACTAAAACAAAATTAAAAAGTGCTGTCAAAGTTAATACTGACCCAATTCCAAACCCAATTCAGTGATTATTTGCCAATGGATTATTTTCTTGAACCTTTTTACCCGGACGACAATGAGTCTATAACAAAAAAAAAAGTGTATATTGACAAAAACTAAATTAACTGATATGTCTGTCAACAAATAAAAACTACACGAAAATGTTTGACAGAGACTTAATGCAATAAGACTGAATTTTGTCACGTAGAGGGTAAAGACAAGTTAGGAATCACAGCTACTTTGGTTGTGTGGAAAGGTTTGAGGACTTAAGAACATCCAATCACAAAACACATTACAATTCACATTTTAGTCGACTAAATTTACAGTATATTTTGTCTACTAAAATGTTAAATTTCATCACTAAAGGTAGACAAAAATCCAAACAATTTGGATGACTGAATTCTGACAAAAGTAAGATATTCTAGTCAAAAGACTAAAACAAAATTAAAAAGTGCTGTTACAGTTAATACCGACCCAATTCCAAACCCAATTCAGTGTTTATTTTGCCAATGGATTATTTTCTTTAATCTTTTTTCCCCAGACGAAAACTAGACTATAATTAAAAAACAAGTGTATATTGGCATTGGCAACATTTTCGTCAACAAATAAAAACTAGACGAAAATGTTTGACAGACTAAATACAATCAGACCTGAATTTTCCATATAGAAAGTAGAGACAAGTTAGCAATCAGCTACTTTGGTTGTGTGGAAAGGTTGGATGAGTTAAGAGGGACATCCAATCACAACTGCCTTACCTTTGTGGTTGCGGGATCCAAGAGAAAATATGGCAGAAATTAAAGGAAGCAAAAAATTACACGCCATACACGTTACAATTAACATTTTAGTCGACTAAATTCACATTACATTTTGTCAACTAAAATGTGAAATTAAATCAACTAGAAGCAGACTAAAATCAAACAATTTAGATTTCTAAATTATGACCAAAACTGAAAGATATTTTAGGCAAAAGACTAAAACTATATTAAAAAGTGCTATCAAAATAAACATTAACCAAATTCCAGTTATATTGGGATGCTGTGTACATAAATAAAAAAAACACAGTGCTTAACAAATCCCTCTAAACCAATATTTAACTGATTTCACTGCATAAACTGAAAACTTTATTTGTGCAAATATTTACTCATTTTGAATTTGATGCCTGCAACACAACAGGAAAAACGTACCCACCTGTTGGAACACTCCACAGGTGAACTGGAAATAGGCGAGTGTCACGCCTGGCATAAAAGAAGCATCCTGAAAGGTTGAGGCTCACTTCACTGTGAGCAAGTGGTCCAACAGATTGAGAACAATAAGTCTCAATGTAAAATGGCAAAAAATCCATCATCTTTGGTCCTTAATAACAGCAAAAGATTCAGAGAATCTAGAAAAAATCCAACAGCTATCACTGAATGCCTTTGACCTTGGACCCCCAAAGCGACACCACCACGTCTTTCTGTAAAGGATATCACCACGTGGGCTCAGGAACACTTCAGAAAACCATCGCCAGTTAACAGTTTGTTGCTACATCTACTCCAAGTCAAAACGCCGTCAAGCCAAAACCAAATATAAACATTCGGCTACATCAGCGGCTTGCCTGGCACAAGTTCATTTGAGATGGACTAACGCAAAGTGGAAAAGTGCGCTGTGGTCTGACGAGTCCACACCATCCAATCAAGGATGTTGTGTCCTTTGGGCTAAAGAGGAAAAAGACCATTCAGTTTATCAGCTGTGCAAAGTGGTAGGGGATGTTAGTGCCCATGGCATGGGTAACTTGCACATCTGTGATGGCACCAATAAAGGTACATAGAAGTTTTTGAGCAGCATTAACTGCCAACCAACAGACAAAAATTTTGTTTATGTAGTTCACAGAGGAAAGTTTTAAATGCTTCTGTTTTAAAAGACCAATATAAGTATGCATCCATGTATTTTATTTTAACACTGGTTTATCCCATCACTACTTTTCTTTTGATGCATGTTATTTAACTGTTTAACTGAGATCCTTCTGTAAAAGGAAACTGAAATTAAACGGCATACATCCCATAAATAAGTGAAGATCAAGAGAAAACAAACATTTTCTTATAATTACAGAAAAAAAGTCAAAGAATTAAAATTATTTGAGTCATTTTTGATTGCAAGGAATTTCTGGCTGTTTCCTGAGACCTGACTTATTCATGCCATACACTTAATAACGACATACAGGTGTTTGTGATGTGTTCACTTCTCAAGTGAGTCAAATTTGTTATCATTGAAAACTAGTATTATCATCCTAATATAACAGGAGGGCAAGATCTTGAGAAAACAACCAAAAATTTGTCATAAAATAGCATTAGCTCAACAAATCAATATTATGTGTACTTTTCTGTGGTTCCACTGTTTTGAGTGAATGATTACGTCCATATTTGCCTAGATCTCTGGAGTGTAGTTATTCAGACGGTCACATGAGGGTGCCAGCATGCATCGATAACGTCAGACTGCTACATTTGGATATTTGAAACTTCTGCCTTAATGTTTTATGACTTACTTGTTTTTCTTCAAATGCACATTGTCATTATTCTCAGGTCATTTTTTTTGTACTCAATATAAATAAAGATTTATGGCTTTGCATGCAAAATTAGACAATCAAGTATTTGCTTTACTATTGTAGTTTGCTACTTTAGTGTGGACTGGATTATGTGGTCTGTAAATATTGATTTTCTCGTTTATTTTTTGACATGGTTGAACTTAAAAATATTTGAATTAGAGTGGAGATACAATGTTCATGTCTACCTTTTATATATTGTCAGCTGCTCTACTGATTTTAACAACACATACATACACAGAAAATCTTGATATACCTATTTAATAATTCCTTGATGTATATAAGAGCAGCAAACTCATCCTGCCTCTTTATTGCCTCGGGTTAAAGTTGTGCATTTGAAATCTAATAACAGCCAAAGTATCCAGACTCACTTTGTATTCTGCTGGACAGTCTGGCTTTTATCTCCAGTTGTAAAAGTTTAACCTGCAGGTACAAATGATGTCAGTGTGGAAGAACAAGTATAACAAGATGTCTTTTTTTAGCAGTACAGTTTGTGCAGCTTTTTACTTTTCACCACACTGTGTGCCATAAAGTAGCTTTGAGCTTCAAATGCACTAACTTAGAAGGACAGCAAATAAAAAAATAGATACGAGTCCTTCAATGCCAGTTTGTTCCTGAGGCCTGAAAACAGATACATGCTTTAATTAAGAGTTCCTGGTGTTAGGGATTACACATTCGGACTAAATTAAATGGTTTGTAATTTGCAAATACAGATGGTGGTCCCTTTGAATAATAAGGGTGTTGATTTTATGCTAATTTGTTTTGTTACTTAGCCCATTACTGTAACCAAAGCCCATAAAAAGCCCTTAGAAACAAGCTGATTGGACAATTGTGCTGTCAATCAAAGTCACAACAGGCCAATCAGATAATGTAGTTGGCAGGCACTACTTCTGGGATCTAAAGGACGTGAAGTGAGCCACTTCATGAAACAAACTCTCATCAAACAAGTCGGAAGAGGAGCAAAAATATCTTTTCTAATGAGAAGTTTATTGTGTTATTTGTTTTAATTTAATAAAGAAATGCGGTCACGTCTGATAAAACTGCTACTGAAGCTGTTAGCATCAATGCTAATCTCTGTACGAGCATTCTTATCCTGCTGTCGTCTCACTCGTTGCTCCCACCTCTTTCTGCTTTAAAGGGGACTGATTGGGCCTGAATACTGAACTAGGTGGATCCAGCTACATTGAAGGTAACATTACTATACAAGGAAGAATAAAGTTTATTAAAGATAATCATCAAGGTACAGCCTGATTGATTCAAGCAGGTTTATTAATAGATATATGTTTCAGCTAACATTGAAAAGAGATACAAAAATAGAGTAACATTAAATCATTTTTGTGTGTAACTGTTACAAAAATATTTGAGAAGTATAAAGACAGAAAGGTAAGAATGCCACAAAACCAAACACACCAGTTTTCTACAGTCTGGACAAAACCACGTTTATACATTATTTATTTCAAAAGCTTAGAGACTGAAACAAACAAACCAGAAAACAAAGGTTGGAAAAAACATTACAGATAGATGTTTTCTATCATGTTTTTTTTATTCCCCGTCGTCAAATTCATATTTAACTTCCTTTTCTGCAACATCCTGAAGTCTTTAACATCAACATTAAAGTAGAGATAAAACTGCTCAGGTTGACTTTATGGAGCTGATATTTCATATCAGATGAAGCAGAAACAACACCTATAAATCCAGAATTTCATTCAAGGTCTTCACAGAAGATTCATAAATAACCCTGCAGTGGAAAAGAATGAAAACGTTAATCATTGTTGTGCATGAACCAGTAATTTAATTCATCATCTTGAAGAAACAGGTGTAGAAATCTCTGCTCACCTCTCCATGTCTGTAGATGTGAAAGCGTGTTTGTAAAGCTGCTGCTGGACTGAAATGGCTGAGGCCTTCAAACCTGCTTTAGACTGACCGGCTAAAGAAAATACACAAAGGACAAAATGTGACTTACAGGGTGAAGACGAAGAAAGAACCAAATGTGCTTTGTTATGGCAAAAACTCACTGTGTTTGATGACAGCCAAGACGTGAAGGACTGCAGCCAGATTATTCAGACTGCTGATGTCCTCGGAGTCCAGAGTTGAGCTGACCTCTGTCAGAAACACTCTGAAAGAAAGTTTTAGACAAAATGTGGAGCTGTTTGTTCATTTATTTCAGGGGTGTCCATACAATGGCCCGGGGCTAATGCGGCCCGTGGTTTCTTTAAACTGGCACCGAAACAATTAAAACAATGAATGTGTTTAGCTAACAAAAGCAAATACTAGCAATCGTGCACTTTTTTGCAGCATTAGCCAAATCGGAAGGTCGTATTTACAAGTATGCTGCAATATTCTAACCTGACATGCCAGATGGACAGTTCCATATTGGGAATATTTCACTAATCCATCTGGGGAGGAGCCCTGCGACAGTGTTTTCAGGGGCAGAACCTTCAAAAACAATAGCAGCTTGTGATTGGACGATTGTTTGGCTCATCACACTCAACACCGACCAATCCATATCAAGCCTATAATGAAGCATATGTAGCAGCTAAACGTAGTGGCTAAACATAGCGGCTAAACGTAGCGGCTAAACATAGCGGTTAACAGCTAATCGTTAGCCGATAGCTTAACTACCTTAAGACTATCGTTTTGCATTAAATTATACCACGCAGATGTATCATTTAACACTTATTTGTGACATGAACCTCGCCAAAGGCAATCCCTACATAGTAAACTTAGGAGAAGAGCATATTTCGCCATGTATAACTGAGTAACCATGATGACGGACATTAGCCGGCATTATTTGCACAACAGGAAGTTTCACTGCCTCTCAAGTCCCTCCCTGTTGTCATCACGCTAGCAGCCTCTCTTCTCTGATTGGACCATTAAAGGGATAGTTCAGTATTTTTGAAGTGGGGTTGTATGAGCTCCATATGGTCACTAAGTCCATTAGATACAGTAGAAAGTTCTCTCCTCTCCCTCAGTAAGCCACAGTCTGTAACCGTCGGAGATGAAAAAATAGGCGCTAACAGGAAAGTACCAAATACAAAGGCTATTTTCTCTGCCTACAAGAACTCAAATCAAAAAGTAATACCACAGTTTAAGAGTACGCTACATATGATTGTTTTTAAGTGCATTAACATTTCGGAAATATAAAGTTTATCTGGGCCTAGCTAACTCGTGTCATGTATCCCTCCGCCCCGCCCCTAATTTTGGCACATTCTTGCAGTTTACTCTTGTTTTGTGTCTGACTTTGAAATTAAGCAGTCATTGTCTCCCATCTCTCAGAATGTCATCCTCACCTTTGCATGGGGTGAACCGTTATAGCCCAGTCCTCACCGAGCCCCTTCACAGGTGGCAAACTAAGACTGTCAGTTTTCCTCAAAAACAAACTTGCGTGTTTTTTGAACATTCACACAAATAACTGAAGATATTTGGTTATTTTAACATGGTAAACGAGATAGCCAAACTCCAAATGCATAATTAAAACTACTGAAGTAGGATAATGGAACAGACAACAGAATTCTGAACAACAAATCTGAGCTGAAACTAAGAATTCAAACAGGTTAAGAGAGTTAAAATAAATAAATATCATTCAATAACAATAGTAAATATAATCAGCTAGGAGCTTGCTTAATAGACACGCAAAACATGATGCAAACAGTCAAACACACCAGGACATGGAACCTTTAATAAGATAATAGAAAGAAAGAAAGATCAAGTGAAACTAGAAAAATTTGAAGAAGATGCAAACCGATCATACAAGTGACACCAGAGCTCCAAACACCTTTTTTCACTCCTAACAATGTATTTATGTTAATTATATATGTTGTTTTTTGGTTGCTTGATCTATGGAAGCATTATTAGTATCTATAACTGAAGGTAACATGATATGGTCCAACTTTAGTACATTTTCATCTGTTATATTTCTTTTATGTGGAATAAATAGAAAGCCCCCCAAAAAAGAGAAGTTTCAAACAAATGTAACAGAAATGGAGTTTACCTGGTAACAGATGGTGATTTGAGGATAACAGACAGCAGGACGCTGGACAGAGGAGGCATTTCATCTACAGACTCTGGTGTGATCACCTCCTCAGGGTGGGTCATCTTTAAAAGTTACAACGCAGCTTTCAGCATATTTAAAAAAGACCATAGCTACTGAGTTATAAGTCATAGGAAGGACACAATGTGGGTTACAGATGAGTGTTTTGTGCTGCTTTTGTTGTAGTTCTTACCTTCTGAAGCAGATGTGTTTTCTCTACAACGATGGCTGCAAACAGAGTGGAGAAGATTCCACAGAGAGGCTCTCTGTCCCAAGTCTGAGCAACCTGGAGGAAGTCTGTGAGGCTGGGAACAGCTGACTGACAGAGCTGAATCACAGCAAAAAGAAACACAATTGACCGTCTGAGGTTTTTAATGGAGTAAAATCTCCACACTGATTAAAGGGTTGTCAGTGTGATAATTTTTACACTTTTCTGATTAACCACAACAAGGAGGTTACTTTTCAACTTTTGTTAGTTTGTGTTTTAGACAACCAAAGAGGGAGCTTCTGTCAGAAAATGAAAAAAAAGAAATGATTAGAAAAACAATCATAAAGGAGTCTGAATTGTCTTCATACCTGCTTCCCTTCCTCTGGTTCCTTCTTGAGGCAGCGAGCCAAGAGCTCTATGATCACCTGGAAGATTTTGGCTATCACACCCAGGCTGTTACTCATGGAGTCCTCCTGGTCTTCCTGGGCCGGCTCACTCTCCACGTTCGCAGCCACCCCCTTTAAGATGAGCAGCACTGCAGGGATGCACTGATAGCCCAAATCTGGAAACATGAAACAGAAGATCGTAAAGCTGATGCTCCGCTTGAGACATGATGAAAAGTGACTTATAAGTGGTTTAATCAATTTCTATTACTGAGTCTTACTTGAACATTTGAAACACTCACCTGTGACGAGTGTGAGCAAACACAGCTGAAGGATTTGATCTTTGAATATCTTATCGCCCAAACCCACCAGAATGACGTCTCGGCACACGGTCAGGAAACTCTGGTAAAAACATAAGCATCACGGTCAATTGAGAAAATATTCACAATATATCTTCAAGCTTTGTTCAACAGCGAACTGACGTTAACCTGATTCCATCTGGAGGTCGTAAGTTGGACTTGTTGGAACCTTACAAGTCAAAACTTACTCTTGAAAGTGTTCAGAGGGATGCCCTTCAAACTGTGCACTAACGTTCATCCTGTTGGGAATGTTTATTAATGGGTAATTCTTTTTAGGCTTCAGGACAAAGTACAATTGGAGGTACAAGGTCAAGGTCATTGGAGAAATTTGATTTCTATCAGTCACATTACCTCAAAAGCCACACTAGCCCAGCTGCTCCCAAACTTTTGCAGATGAAATTATTTTAAGCCTAACCCTGCCACCTGAGTATCTGTACAACATACGTTAAGAAACAATAAAAAGAATGTCAGTCATGCCCTTTGCAAACATAGATTAGATTAGATGGTACTTTAGGGAAAAACTCTCCCAGGGAAATTAAGAATCTGTAGCAGTTAATTATTACAGATTAAAAAACAAAACTATAAATAAATAGGCGTAATTATTAGTGCTCTCAGAAGATTAAAAATACTAAGAGATTAATTATGTCCTGTAATTAATTAATCTAATTAATCGCTTTTTTAATCTCACTTCAAATGTCATTAAAATTCATCAGATTATTTTGGCAGATCAAAAGATTGTTTCCCACCCCACAACAACTAAAGCACAAGAAGCCCAATGCATAAAAACTCTCCAAATTTAACGGATAGAGGTGGAGCTGCAGATGTGACGACAACGTGGCTGCAATGTTTTGTCTTTGACGAGCTTCATGCTACATGAAAGTGGCAGATGACATATCTATGTGGTTCAATTTAAGGTAAGATAAGACAAAAGTTTGAGGTCTGAAGTTCTCGAAGTTTGAGCTAACGGCTAACAACAGGGTTGAGCTGCTACGTCATACTGTGGCTTGACGTGCGGACTGATCATCTAATCACCAGCTGCTCTGGTGTTTTAAGGTTCTGCCCTCTAAAAATACCAAAACATAAAAATGAGATTAATAACACGATAAAAAAAAACATAACACGTAAAACGTGACTGTAATTAATTAATCTTGATTAATGCGATAATTTGACATCCCTAGTAATTATATATCAAATAAAAATAAAAATATAAAAATATCCTGCTACAGACTGGCTACTGCTCCTTCCCATCCTCTTTCTTCATACCAGCATGTCTGTATTTTTAGACTTTTAGCTTGAACACTTTCACAGAGGATACATAAGATTATTAAAGTGATATTGCAACATGGAATTTCATAGATTTAAATAGAAAAACAGCCAATTTCAGTGTTGTATTGGTGAGGTCTATGGTGGGGTATGGATCCTATTTTATCTTTATTTGTTTTTAGTTGTTGCAGTGTCTGGTGTTGTTACAAGGTGGCCTTAGCTGACCTAAAAGTCCTCCTAAAAACTTTGTTACTGCCTTGCTTGTAGTACATGCAGTGTGCACTGCTCCCTTGACATCATGTGGACCCACTCCCCGCACCACTGACCTTTAACTTGTCATGCAATTGTACACCTCACGTAGACACACAACCACCAGGTGGTAGTTTTAATCACTCTGTTATGACAAATATCGAGCTATATATTGGTAAAGTTTAAAATCTGGTATCATTACAACCCTAATACATGGGAAAACGTCCATTAGGGTGGCAGTATGTCAGTGAATGCTTCATTTCTGGTGCTACAGTTTGGTCTGTCAAAGCAGCATTGCCACACAAACACAGGGTTATTTTCAATATCTGATGGCAGCAGGCTCATGGTGACAGGCTGGAAAATAATGGCACAAATAAAGGAAAATGAGCAGTCTAAGCAGGAGGAGACACCAACAGAATGTGTGTGTGGACCTGAGCACGACCACGTACGAGGAGTCTAAATTTACCGAGCAGAACTGAGAGTCCTTGAAGCAGCGGGCAAAACAAAACATAATGTTCTGGATAACAACATAACTGCTATCCTCATCTGCAGAGGTTTGAGCAGGCTGTGTATCAGGGTGGAAATAAAGACTAAATCCTAAACAGGTAATAAATAAACAAAGATTTTATTTCCTGATAGAGAGATTGTTGTACTTGCAGTGACTTCTTCATCACATAAATGTCGACTAGAGAAATATTTGTGGAAAAATAAACTTCACTATGGCACAAACGGCCGTCTATCTGTTCACTTTGTCAGCAGCCATCAAACATTATATCAACGCGGAGCTTCAGATTAATGCTCTGTCAACAAGTGTCGAAAAACATAAAGAGATTATTTGAAAAAAAAAACAGAAAGTCAGTCGAATATAGTTAGTGTGGAAGATTTCAGGCATTAATATGGCATATATTCTAAATCCTTCCACAGTAGATTGGTATGAAAGATATTGAAGGAGTGAAGTCAAAACTAGTTTGTTGTTTTCAGCTCTTTGTTCACAATGACAGCTTGTTTTTCTTATACTCAGACTAAGAGGTTTCCTGAGATTTCTTACATAAATCTCATAAAAAGAGAGACAGGCACGCCCACTTAGGACGCTGTCTGGCAGTGCCTTTACAAGCCCTGTTGTTTCACACCTTGAGGTATTCACATCAATTCTATTAGGCCAGGAATGCGTGCAACATAGCGCGTGCCCCCACATACACACAAAGGCAGAGACACTAACTTACAGCATCTCCATCTTCTACCGAGTCCCCTTGCCTTGTAAATATAGGTGTAAACCATATTTTCCAGACTATGAGTTGCACTTTTAGACTCATAGTCAGGTGCGACTTATATATCACGTGGCTCGGCAGAATGTGGCCTAGGTCCTCTGGAATCTTTCTGCACTACGACTGGCTATTTGCCATGTCAGAGGTGGGATGTTGAGATAAGATTTTACTTTTTTGTCTGATTACTCAGAAATTTGCTTCACATCACCAGCTCATCACAGTGTCACATCACTTAAAAATAAAGAGCTTATCAATAAATACATCATAAAAGGTTAAAAAGTCTAACTATTCAACATGTTAGAACTTATGTAAGAGCTTTGGGCTATGATTTTTCTTGTGGGGGTCACAATTTAAGCCATCATTCCTGTCTGAGTAAAAACAACAAAACTGTGTTTATTACACCCTAATACTTAACACAGAAATTATTATTCAGATACTCTTGCATTGATAAACCTTTACATTGTGGGGTGCTGGTTTGGCGGAGTGGTTAGCAACCAGGCACCCCATGTATTTGCTTCTGCCGGTCCAGGTTCGAATCCCGCCTGTGACCAGTTTGCACAGTGTCTTCCCCTACTCTCTCATCCCCTTTCACAAGCCTATCCCTGTCTCTCTCCTATCATTAAAGGCACAAAATGCCCCAAAAATATATTTAAGAAAAAAAAAAATCTTTACACTGTGACTTTGTGATTGATGGCTAAATGCCCAGACAGGGATAAACCTTGGCCTGGTATTCACTTGCTGGCATGAGCTGAAAGACGAGGAGGGATGTCCGGCAGATGCTGATTTAGTCCTGTTATTGTATGGCTTGTATGTACATGATGATTTATTCAAAAACAAACATGATCAGACTGTATCTTATCATTCCACATGGTTTATTTGTCTCTCGGGATGTCCTGTCTGCTCGCTTCTCCTCCCACTGTATGTCAACAAATGCACGTTGGTGTACACAGTGCAGTTACACTCAACGACCACAGAGGCCACTAGAGAGCTGACAGCTGGAATCGTAAGTATCGTGCAGCTTTAAAGTGTTGCGTTTAGCTGAGTGGAGAAAAAAATTATTTGATACCATCTGATTCATAAAAACTTGCAATAAGTTTGAAGTTACACTTGTTCACACTAAGGCAAATAATCATGGTTAATCAATAGCAACGTTTACTGTGCACACTGATAGCACATTTTGCTACATTTTGAGTTGCAGATTGAAGTAAGTAGCCTAAAGGTAAATAGCCACTTCATGCCGACATGTGTGTCTTAGCCACATCATTATTTCACATGTTTACTTCTGCTCTGCTGAGGACATCTTTGGACTTTATTTCACAGCTTTTACAGCCTGCCCCAAGTGGTCATCCAGCCAACCACCATTTCTTGCTCTCCCCCACTGGGCTTCATTTTTCCATTTTTGAAGGTTGCTGTTTGTTCTACACGTCAGGAGCATCTGCTTTCAGTAATATTCTGTTGTGAAATCTGCCCCAACCTTCTGTGCCTGAATCACTCATCTGTGCTAAAGTGGAGAAAGGGGTCCCATCTCCCTTAATGGAGGCCACACACATTTTCCCCATTCGCCCAAATTAAAACCTGGAGCTTTGCAGCTTCACACATCCAGGAAGTCATTTCAGCTTCACTGACTGCTGTCTGAAAAAGCTCTAAAGACACTTAGAACACATATTTGTTTAGGCTCAATTAGTTCTTAATGGACTTTCTCCCATCTAAAGTGCTTCAGTGCCTGAAAATAGAAAAGCAAATGTTTGCTTACAGGAGTGATAGAAGAGCTCACCTCAGTTATCTCTGCAGCCAGAGTTTGTGACTTCTCTGAATCCAACTCGTTACTGTCATCGATCTGTTTAGCCAAAAAGGGTAGAACCTTCTCTGCGATCCATGCTGCCACCTGCTCCATAGAGAGCAGATATTCTCGACTCTCTGAGAACTAAATAGAGAGAAGAATGAAAGCAGTCATTTTCACTGAGCCACAATATGGAGTTTTGGATGCTATTACAAAACAATCAGCATCAGTGATACATTTGAGGACTTAAAATGCAAACCAAAACATTAGCATTGAATATCTCTTAGTATTAAGCCACATCTTCAACAAACTCTCAGCAAAACCTGTCAGAAGTGGAGCAAAAATAACATTTCTACAGAAGTTTGTAGTGTTGTTTTTCATTTGATAAAGAAATGCAGTCCAGGTCTGATAAAACTGCTACTGAAGCTGTTAGCACCTATGCTAGGCCCTGTTTAAACAGAGACTTTTCCACCAGAAATGGAAAGATTTTTCCTTTCCGTTTTCTAAAGCAATCCACGCTCACTTGAAAGTGCAAGGCCGACTAAAAATGCTGTAGCATGCATGCCAGACCAGTAGATGGTAATGTAGGTTTGCAGAGAAACAGTAGTGTTACAACAGACACAGGAAGAAAAACTTTTTACAAACAAGAATGGCAAGTGGACGGATGAAGACACAGGAGATTCTTGACTGGACAACAAATCTGTCAGGATGACAACCTGAGCACGGTAAGCAGCACACGTTACGTGCCAGACAGCCAGATCTGTTGTTGTTCCTGGTATGCGTGCGCAGCCTTCATGTGCAAGAGTTCTGAGTAGGCCTGTCACGATGATTAATAATCGCACAATAAACATCCATGATAAGTTTGCCAGCTTCGATAAATTGACTCGTGCATTCATGTTTGTTTCCCTCCTCTCTTTCTACCAAACAGGCTGGATGAGAAGATGGTTCACTCCATGCAACTGTCTCAACACCAGGGCGCGTTGGTTCTCTAGCAGAATGAGCGGAGTGGGCCATCTGCCAGTCATTCAATCTTTGTGGGAAGAGGCCGGACTGCTTGCGCTTACACACATGAGGCAGGGGACAAAGAAGGGGAGGTGCAGCGGAGCCTTAATGGAGTTTTGTTGTTTTTTCTTTACAGAGAGGGTCTATATTTTGTTTTTGATTAGTATAATGATATTTATTTACATGCATTTTTCCCATTTCCTTCTTCATTGTTTTTACCCCCTTTTTTGTTTGCTTAATTTATTATATTGTTTGTTTAATTTATTTTAATTAAAAGCTCTTGACCTTCCAATTACTGTCAAATACCCTTAGGAAATTATTTCATTGCTTTTGATATGGTGCACTAACTTTATTATGACATATATTATAATTACGTTAATGAAAAAATGATGTTTCAAAATACTATTGACAATAAAATTGTTTATCGGCAATAATTTTTTGGACAACTATTGTCCAGCAAAAGTTGTTACCGTGACAGGCCTTGTACCGAGCATGCGGTGACATCAGCGTTTCACCCTGAAAAGCTCTGTATGTCATCTACACGAAGCGGAAACAAATCCGTTTTTCAAAACTTTCCACTCTGGACCCTGGTTTCAAAAGTATGCAGATTCAGGCACTGGAGGCACCGTTCTCATGTAAACGGGAGGCAAAAACGCAATGAAACCTATTCTGATCTGACTGTAATGTTTCTATCTGCAACAAATGCTCACAAAGTTTTCCCACAACAGCATACATATGATATATATGTCTAGCTAGCTTCAGCCGTAGTTATTTACATTGCTCTACAACCTGGATGTAAACCAGTACAGTGGACAGATAGTATTTTGTAGCACAAGACAGTGTGGCCATATCATCATCTAGAAATAGATTTGAAGTTCTCTGTAGGTGTCTGGGGTTAAACTGGTATATAAACAGTTGATCAAAACTGGTAAACCACATTTAGCAAAGGTTTGTTTTAACATTAACTTGCAGGAGAGGATCAAAAGCTGGTGGTATGAGCACTGCACGCAATTGCAGCATCCTGATTAGAAGTTTGATGCTGTTGCTGCTCCATAGATGCTGCTGTTGTGCTCAATTGAAAATAGATTTAAACCCTTCTAAACTTAAGTTTATAGTTGAGTTAGTTTAATTGGTTAAACTGAGTTTGATTTTTTTCTCAGAGTGTTTCTTGTCAAACATAAATATAGTGCTCAGGGATTAAAGGGAAAGACACCATTTTCAAACAAAAGACTCACATTACACTGCAGATGTGCACCAAGACGTCCATGGTACATGAAGACTTTGAGCGCTGTCCCCACATCTGGACTCCTAGGATTGTGTGCGGTGGAGCTGAGCTGGCTGTACAGCACTGACTGTAAAAACAGAGACAATTAAACCATATTCATCCACCATGTGGTGAAGATAAGTCCGCTAAGGCAAAGAAGAAAGTCATCAAGCATACCTGCCAGTTTCCTAGAACTGTGTGAAGCTGCTTCAGTGGTCCCTCTCCGACTGCAAGGACTTTCTCCCGGGTCGACAAGTGACTGAACAGATACTCCAGGTAAATCAGAGCCAGGTCCGGTTTGGCCTCCACCGTCTCCTGGATGCGCACCTTTCGATTAGAGCTCGCTTCATCCTAAAGTTAAAAATAACAACACTTTTATAAAGAGCAGAAAGTGAAGCGGACTGTCCACTTTTAATCCTTGTACTGTGTTAGCTTTCTCTCCACTCGCCGAATGCTACGTTCGGTTTTGACCCGTGCTTGAAATCAGCTGTAAATTCAACTAAAACAATCATCTGTGATGCAGTTCTTTTTCCTTATCTCTTGGTTACCTTGTCAGACTTCATTGTCCACTAAATACTGGTTTTATTATCTTTTGGTGTGGGTTTTTCTTTGTCTGAATACCCCTTAATTTCAATAAAAAATGTAAAAATGAACCTCAAGAGAATCATATAAGTAACAAGTTGTATTCTTACTTTAATATTGGTAGAGGGTGTTGGAACACTGTAGAGGTATCGGTATATAATAATACAATGTTCTGGCTGATCACTGATCTTCAAAAAGCCTGACCTGCTGATATCGATTTTCGCTGATAGCCTACCGATATTTTTTTTATATAGCTGACAGCATACACCTTCAATGTTCCACTCTTGTTTTATTAAAAAACATGAACAATACCTGTTACAATAATACCTTGTTTTAACTGCACGAGGTGGTACTCTCATATATAAATGAAAATTGCTGTTCAAAACAACTAAATTGTATCAGTTCCTTTAGTCTTTCATTTTTCACATTTAAAAATAAACAATTCTTATGCAACAGGTTACACTGCAAGCCTGTTTTGAGCCTCTTACCAAAAATAAAGTGCACAGCAGTATTTTGCTTTTACAAATAAAGGAAATCACAAGGTTAGAGGTAGTTATTAAAATAATCTACAGGAAAAATAACAACACAACATAAACCACTTATAAAGTGTTCTGAGTTTTAGGTTTCCTTGTAGTGCAAAAAGAAAAAAATGCCCAAATGCAGCATCTTTGTGGCTATTTAAATGTAAAAATACAGCAGGCCTGTCAGTCTGGCATGGGAAAGAGCTCAGACAGCTGATCAATCGGTGCATGTTTAATAGTAACATCTATGGTGTGACGGGCCAATTTTGACCCATACAAAGAAAATGTAAAATAGTAATTTTTGGCAAGAAAACTTGAGTGAACATTTATCTGTTTCTCTTTACAGATGCACCATGATTTCAGTTTCGGCTCTAATTATTGCTTTATAAACTTACTTTAATAACTGGGTCAAAACCGACCCTAAGAGCACAGATGACACTATTTCAACAGGGCACTTATAATTTATTGGTTTTTTTCTTAATTTTTCCTTTTTTTCCTTTTTGTTTTCTGTTGTTTTAGATGTTCCTGATAAAGTAAAACACCCTTGATGCAATAAACAAATATTAGGTGGTTCTTTTATGCATTCAAAACCTAAAACGGGTCAGTACCTGCTCTAACACAGGAGGAAGGTTAAACAACTCTGAGACCCAGACAACGTATTATTTCAGCCCCCCCTAGTCCCAGCTGTTGCATTCACTGACCCCTTGTTTGGGCAGAGCCTCCGTGAGCCAGTCAGTGATGAGTTCCAGGATGTCGGCGCTCAGGCCCCAGCTGCACATGCAGTGTAACAGCTGGCCGAACTGTGCAGGAGCTGCTCCCGAGTCCATCCTCCGCAGTCTGGACAGAACGCCACAGCTGAGAACAAGAGCAAAGGATAACGCAAACAACAGGGGAGACCAGGGAAGAAAAACAGGAAACAACAAAAAAGACAGGTGTGGAGGTGTGAAATTCTGTGACACCTGAATGTTGGGACTGCAGCTGGAGGCAGAAATGAAGCCAGCTGTATGAGAGGAGCAGTGCACTGATTGTCCTGGAAAACAAATCAAACGCTGTTATTAATGTGACCTAAAGACTGACATTTAGTAGGAAAAAACTAAAAAACACTGACCTCAAATGCCTGGAAATATTTGGACATAACACTTCCGAACTTGGTGAACATGTGCTTCTGGGCTTCTTGGTTGCGTTTAAGTGCCTTCTCCACAGTTTTCCACAGGATCACCACGATCTCGAGCAGACGGGCCACCGTGACTTTGTCCAGCAGAGGGTCAGCCTGCTGAGATCAAACTCTGATGAGGATCTTTGTGAAATCAGGTTACTCATCTGTTAACTCAGAAATAAACACTACATCAAGTTATCAATCAAACTTTACTTGCATTACACTTTTCATACATCTTGTAGTACCAAGTGCTTTACATAAAAACAGAGAAATAAAACAAAATAAATAAATAAAAAATACAAAACCCCCACCTACCCTTACAATCCACATAGAGCACTCACACTCGCACAGAAAACAGAATTAGAGGACTACGGAAACACTATCTACAATAAAAATGAGTAAACACGGGAGCTTAGATTAAAATAACAACAGAAAATCATGATAAGGGACGCAGATGGCCTAGTGGTTGAGGTCGCGCCCCATGAGGTTCGCCCTCGTGCAGGTGGCCCAAGGTTCGCATCCAGCCTGAGGCCAATTTACTGTATTTCATCCCAACACTCTTGCCCCATTTTCTACTCTATCCACTGTACTCTCTCCTCTAACTAAAGGCATAAAAGCCCAAATAAGTACAAAATTAAAATACAATAAATAAAATCGTGATAAGATTAAAAAAATACTCTAAGAAAATAACTAAATAAGTAAATAAAATAAAACCACAAATAATGAAATGGTACATGAGATAGCCAAACACCAATTACATAATGAAATCTACTAAGTTAAGATTGTGGAAAGGAAATAGATGAACAAAAAAAAAAAATTCAGAACAATAAATTTAAGCTGAAATTGAGAATTAAAACAGATTAAGAGGGTTAAAATACATAAATAAATTAGATTAAATATTAATAGTAAATATAACAGCTAAAAGCTTCTCAATGCCGTTGCTCTGTACTTGTGACATGTGTTATGACAAAAAGTCTGATTGATTGATTGATTGATTGATTGAAAAGCCAGACTAAAAAGTTAGGTCTTGAGTTTGCTTTTGAACATATGAACAGTAGGTGGCGCCCTCAGGCCTTCAGGTAGACTGATGGTGCGTTCTAGTTATAGTCGGAGGTCGGAATTTCCGAGTTCAGAGTTGGAAACTGCATCTGGAACGCCTCCCGAGGTCGGAATTTCCTACTGGGAACTCGGGGGAGCCCCGCCACCCTCGAGTTGACAATCGAAGATGGCTGCCCCCGGTGTAAACGGTTTTTAAGCTCCTCTAATAATCCATTTATTAGCACTTCTGACTAGTGTGCGTCACACTTAATCAGCAGTATACATAGTATTGTGCGACTTATATTTACAAAAATGCTGCCATAGTGATATTTACATTTTTCATGTGGTATTTGTGAACAACAACGCAGGGCGTGCTAACAACGGCTAACAATAGCCTGGTAGATCGGCATGTTTTTTTCTGACTTTGTAGCTGGAACGCTGCTTACTCGGAGCTGACTTCATTCCCAGTTCCCTCTTCCCATTTCCGAGGTTAATGGAACACAGAATCATCCACAGACGGGGCCAAAATAACAAAAAGAAGCTTCACTGTATGTTTTAGATCTAACTTTGGTAACTGTTCAAAGACCACAACCTGAAGACCTGAGGGCTCTACTGGGTTCATCACATTGATATATCGTTTTCAGTTCCTTGCCTTATTTCGATGAAGCTCTGTCTTTGACTATTTTTATTGGAGACTTTATTTGTGACTTAATATTTGTTGTGTAGTACATATACTTTTAAGTAGATGTCTGTAAGCATGTCTTAAGTATGTGAATTGGATTAATGTTTGTTCTGATGTTTGCAAGAGAAAATCAAATACAAATTTCTGTTCTGGTCCACAAAAGTTGCGATTACTCAAACTTCAAACAAATTTAGTCCCCAAAGGCAAAATTGACGGCCAGTAAAATAAGTAATTCTTGGTTCGTTTTAAAGAGCTGCTTGCTTTGCTTATTATCGTATTTCCCGGAATATAAGTAACTCTTTTATTATAGATTTGATGGTCCTACGACTTGTAGTCAGGTGCAAATTATATATCAAAACATATATAATTTAACATGCTTTTAAACTTTAATACATACTGACTGAAATGACCCAAAGAGTAAACATTACCATCTACAGCTGAAGGAGGGCGCTCTAGGCTTGTGACAAAATAAGCTGCTCCTGTACCATTGAAACATTAACTTAAAGACTACAGAGAACGCAAACAAAATGCTCTCCAAGAGGAAATTCTATTCGGAAGATTACAAACTGTAGGTAGTAAAATGTGCAGCTTTAAATGAAGCGAGCTTATTGTGGGCTGAAAACAAGAAGGCTAGAGCTGGAGAAAAGAGTTCAGAAGAGATGAATCTAAATGACTGCAGGCGAGCCTTCTTGGTGTTACCGCTTCATCAGGGTTCCCACTCTTTTCTAGAAATCATTTTCCAGGGCTTTTCAAAGACGTTTTCCAGGACTTTTTCCAGTGTCACATAACCAACTGAAGTTACAGTGTTGCTTTAGGCAGTTTTCAATTTCATATAACCTTCTAAAAAACAAGATTAGAGGTTGATGACCAAATCTCTAGCTAGCTCCAACGTATCATTTTGAATTTATTTCCGACTCTCCGTCACAAATATTGTCTGCTAGCTTTCTCTTTTTTTTGTCTGGCTTCTATGTAGCGTCTCACTATTACAAAGTTATGTTTATACTTATTTTTAATCTTTATTTACTCTGTTTTTTTTATAACAGTTTTTTGTTGAGTCAGCCTAAATTTTATCTTGTCATTTTTTAATGATTTATTTTTGTCCCCATTGTTTTGAGTTTTTATAATTTATGCCTTAATTTGCGTTATTCTATCTATTTACATTTTATGGATAAATGTACATTAGTTGTCAAGTATATATATATACTTCATTTCCTATCTTTAATTTTTGTTCACTGACAAGGTAGAAGGAAGACAAATCATTTTCCGGGACAATTTAAGCTTTTCCAGGACATTTAAACTTTTTTCCTCATTTTCCGTATGTTTTCCATGACTGGAAAATCGTTCATTTTCCAGTTTTTCCAGGAAAATTGGGAACCCTGTTCATGCAATGCAACCACCTCTAAATAAATGTGACTTATAGTCCAGAAAATACAGTAATTTATGCAATTTGAAGTGCAACCTTGCTACAGTCTTTTTGGACCTGGCCTCTCTTGCAAACTCACAGTACCTATTATCAACAAGTTCTCTACTGGTTAAGGATTTGGCCTAAAAAAAACAGAAAATAACATTTGTCTATCAGGGCAGATAGCTTCTCTCTTACCACGCTGTTCTCTTTGTTGCTGTCATTCAATTCCGAAATGTCGTTGTTCATCTGGATGCAGCTGTTCAGAGCACGGCGGATGGTCAACATCAGGTTTACTAGAGGGGAGGATAAAGCAATTAACTGAAAATACTCTGAATCAAACATATAAACCTGCAAACCTGTCAGATTTGAATGATCCCTTACGTATGTTAGAGGAAGCCGTGTACTGAGAAGCGTAGTGGTAGAACTTCCTGGCAGCCGTGGGGTTCATCTGGATGAGGGTGATGCAGCGACAGCACCATTCCTTCTCCGGCTCGCTTACCGGGAAGAAGGACTTGAACAGAAGGTTGACGATCCGTTTGGAGACTGGGTGCGTGTCGATGGCGAGGCGGGCCAGCAGGTGGTCGGTGTTGCACACATCCCAAAACTAGAAATGGCACAAAACAGGTCCCTTTTTCTGCACACTGACTTCAGTCTTGTGTCAGGAATTATTTACATTAATAGAACAGTTTGATTTGAGATGGATACTTAACTATATTGTCAATTAAGAAACTGAAAATTAACTCTTTCCCTCAAATTAAAGGTCCTGGGAGGAGATTTATAATGGCGATAAAACCAACTTCATTAAAACAGAAGCCTCAATGTGAATAACAACGGCAAAGAGAGCCATTGACATAAGAGTGATTATTCCTATGAAGTTATTCATAACGTCCAAAACCACTGCCAGAGGGTAGGTGGCAGAAAACGTCAAGAGCTGAACATTGCTGAAACAGCAGTTTCATTTCATTGCTTTGCAAAAAGAAACAGACTGTCCAATACACAAATAAAAAAAAAGCATAATTTTTACATTTATCATCATAGTGCTGTATTTATGAGAGCTAATGACAAAAAACACATGCAAACCACTTGACTTGAGTCTCAGTCTTGCTGGTTTTCTGACAGAGACTTAATCAGATCCATCAGGCTACAATTATTTTTCCATCATCTTGATATTAAGGGAAGTAATATAACACGTTTTGTTTGCATATAAGTACTGATACATAGTTTAAATTTCAGCTTATTTATATGTGGATGGTAATATTTAGTCTTCCTTGATCTTGGATCTTCCAGAGAACTCCTGTATGCTTTAATGGAAGTGAGAGTCAGCATCAAAAGGAACACTTGTTCTGTCCTTATGAAGCCTCCTGCACGCTTTTTAATATCAGATTCAAGACATTTTAATTACCTTTTCAAGATCTGAACTGAGAAAACTAGTGAGTATTTCTCACTGTATGCTCTGCTGATGAAGTTCTTTGTCTTATTGGCAGGTAAATTTACAAGAAAATATGTTAAAAAAAAAAGAAGAAGAAGAAAATAAGCATTCAGCACTGACTACAATTATAAGACTCGATAAAGACAGTCTTGGTTAAAGTGTAATCCAGAATTTAACCTTTTATGGTTTGTTTTGGCATCAAAATAAAAGGCTAACTTAATTTTGACAACCCACAGCTATCCTGTAAAAACTTTATAAAAATAATTAAATGAATATTGAAACAAAATAAATTTGAAGTTTAGAATTGTCTGTTAAGTGCTGGCTACATTCAAAAACTGCATAGAGAGGAAAAAAGCTTTCATAAGTATGACCTTGCTGGATGAAGAGACTTTTCAGTAAGTACCTTGAGTGCCCGAACTTCCTTGCTCTTGATGAGTACGTCAACAAATGCAGCCCGGACTTTCTCCGAGTTGTCGTGAAGGCTGTTTTTCAGAGTGGGTAGAAGCTTTCCCAATATCAGGTGGCTCAGAGGGTTGTCCAAGACAATGGGCAGAGACTGAGAACAACACAAACAACAAGTCAGATAAGATCAATCCGACTGTCAATACAATTAGTCATGCAGAGTCGGCTGCAATTTGGTCTCTTAAGATCTCAGGGAGAAAAATGTCCACTTCATTTCCTCCCCAAATTGCCACACAAGACTTAAATACACACAGGCACATCATTCATGCCTTGACACACAGCATGTCAGATGACAGACAAAAGAGCAGCCTCCTGATTTTTCCCTTTGTTTTAAAATTATTCAAAATATAAAGTGAAAAAAAAAAGAAAAAGCAAGCTGAAAATTGGACCAGCCATACTAAAAAGCATGCAGATTGTACTTTTCAAAGTATTTAAACACCCAAAAAACAACAACTGAATTGAATTTTCTGCTGTTCTCTTACATCTGCTTAGAAATTTTACAACAGGGTTGGCAGAAGAAAATAGGTGTGAGAAAAACTGGTCTGGTTCATGTTCACAGAGGCGTCCCACCCCCAAAACTGCAGGCTTTCAGGAGTTCTGTGCATATAAAAGGCTTTAGATCCTGAAAAAAACTGATTTTGAAAGGTTAAAAGTGTCCCATTTTTATAGTACCACAGGTCCTTTGGCAGTGAATTTCCACAACAGCAACATGTGAAGCTTTGCTGTTACAAGGTCTAAGACATTCATATCAATTCTACAATGGCGTCATATGGTGTCCCCGTTTTCTGAGTCACAGTGTGTCTCAGAGATGTAGAAGTACAAGAGAGGCACAATGATCCCATCTCACCCCAGCAGTGCCTGTGTTACGACCCCCACCTTTCACCTCTGCTACATCCAGAGCTTTCATTTCCTATGCCATCAGGCTGTTAAACCTTGATAGTCTCTTGAAATGACAAACTTGCGTTTGTTATCATGTTCCTGTTCTTGGTTGTATTTCCTAATTTGCTAGACTGTATATCCGTTCTCTGAATATAGACTTATGTAATGTGCAATACATTTTGGTGGACCATATCTATCAACTTACTTTATTTAAAATTAGAGTATCAGTGCTCTTAAAATGTTTATTGACTGCTCCTACTTGTTTACCTTGGCTTTGAAAGGTTTATTTTGGGGTCCATGTGTGCTGTGTTACTTGGAGGTGCCACAGGAGGGCACTAATGTGCCATGAGCACTCCTGGCCATATACTGTTTATCCTGATTATTGTGCTATATTATGTTTTTTCTTGACTGCTGTATATAGGGCCTCATAAAATCCGCGATCACAGAATCAATGACAGAAACGCAGGATTAGGCATTAAACGTGGAATTCAATACTAAGACAGAATATCACGGAAATGGCCGACATTTTAAGTAAGCGTTTTATTTTTCAGACTAAAAAGGGACGTATCTCTCGGGAAAATGCCCGGAGGGTGTCAGTGATGCTGCAGACAATGCAAGCTTCACTTCCTCTCCCGCTCCTCTCTCCCTCATTGCCGATGTCACTGGTGCTGTCTGAGACACCTGCTGACCCTGTGTTCACACCAAAAGCGATCTGAGCATCCTCTGCGTCAAGCTGCCTTCCATTATCAATGATCGCTGGTGTCGAGGGGCTGTGAGCGACGCGATGCAAGCAGCGCTCAAGTCAGCAAAAAGGCCTAAAACTCCCAACTACCTCCAGAGTACAGGGCAGAGTAGTTTACATGTCAGAAAATCAAATGTTCTGCAAATTTTGTCAACATACCGCGAACTGGACACATAAAGATACATGCGAGGACCACCTGAAAAGTGAGCAACTATATTTCATTACTTTATACGGTGTCTTGGGGTTAAATTTGCGTAAAAATAAATACACGAAAAAAAAAAAAAAAAAAAAAACAGAAAAAAAAAAGACAATTTAACCCCCCAAAAAACAGAATATGGGAAAAAAATGGAATTGGTATAAATTTGGTATAAATTAAGTTTTCTGAATCCGACATGGAATCTTTATGAAAATTGGACTGTGAATCAGGATGACAAGTAATTTGTAAATATTTTATATATATGTCAAAGTCAAAGAATAAAACCAGAGGGATGTCGACCCACCTTAAAGACAGTGCAGCGGACATCAGCAGAGCTGCCGTCAGTCGCCAGTTCCATCATCTTCTTCAGGAAGTCTGTGATGATTGCTGGAGGGAAAAGCTCCCAGCACTTAGACAGGATCTTACAAACTCCAAGGATGGCACTGGAGCGAACAGTGGGGTTACTGTCACTGAGGAGGTCCTGAGGCGAATAGAGTTGTTTGAAATGTGAGAATTTCACTACCTTTTAATTTGTTTAGTATCAGATTTATAAACTAACATGTTGAGGGATTCCCACCATTGCTATGTCCAGTTGCTTCTGTATGGTCTCATCTATATTTTTGTAGTTATGGTCCGGATCATAGATTGGGAATGCCTCGGCAAAAAGTAGCGCAGCATTTGCTCTCACCTCAAAATTTGGAGCCTGAAGACATCAAACGTAAGTCCTGAGACAAAAATATAAACAGTAAAAATGGCAATAGAAGCAGATCAAAATCTATCTCAGTACACTTAAAGCTCTCCACAGAATGGGCTTGTAGAGGCTGTAGAGCATCTTCTCCACCCTGGGACAGCTCTTCCTTTTGTGGAAATAGTTCACCATCTGCAGGAAGATCACGGTTGAGACATAAAAACAAATACAGCTAAAATAAAATTGTATTAAATCCGTCTGCCTGCAGAGTGTCTACCTGTCGGACTTTGTCAAACACGGGGGAAGCTCGAGAGAGTAAGATCGCGCTCCACATAAAATCCTGGACACACACAGTCTCGATCTCCTCCAGGAAGTCCCCGCTGGCCTTCTTCCACGCTCTGAAGTAAACTTCTGTGATATGAGCAGCTGTGGTCCTGAGCAGAGAAATTATGAAAGTGAAGACATAAAGAAACTTCTATGGCAACTAACAAACAGAGTGGATGAAGCATCTCACTTGCTGTAGAACTCCATCTCATTTTTGACAGTGCCGTGAATCAGGGGGATGAAGCTGACGTTCCAGCTGAAGAGAGAAACCAGGAATCGCTTCCCCTGGAATGAAGAAGACATTATGAGGCTGACGGTCAAAAGACAGTCACGTGAGGAAGACTGGAGATGGCAGCTTGTGTAAACTAAGGCTGTCACAACCAGAGTATTTCACTGAACAGAAGACATTGAACTCTAAGGATTATTTATGACAGCAGTACAAACATTTTACAAGGGAGTAGAGGGGACATCACTAGGAAAGGAGGCCACACGTAGTCTGATCATCGTGTTGTAGCACAGCAGTCTGACACTGAATCAGTGTGTTTTATACACAAACTAGGGCTGGACGATATGGTCTAGAAATAAAATTCCAGATTTTTTCCACGACTCTCGATTTACGATTTTATTCAATTTTTCCCTCCCTAAAAGAAACAAAACTCCCACTGACATAAAAATGAAACAAATCAAGTTTTGCCTTTATGTTGTCTAAATGTTTCCCTCTTAAAGCCAAAGTCTGGGTCATAAAAGGTTGATCATGTAGTACAAACGTAGACAGGTTTGTCTACATAAACACTAAAAGGCTGGGGTATTTTTACAGTATTAGCATGAAACTCTCTGATCAATATTTAATCTACTTAAATAACAAAATCAAGCCTATAAAAGTGCTTGTGCAAACCCTACAAGGCCGACCATCATGAAAATTGTATTTTTTTTTTTTAATTGCAACTACTTATAATTGGACTAAGGCAAAAAAAAAAACTTGATTTTTCATTTTTTAAATCTTCTGCAGAAAATGTATCTATTTTTTTGCCCAGCTCTAACACAAACTGTTAGGGCTGGGACAATACGCTTTTCTCCCGATTCGATTTGTTACGATTTTTTAGGTGCCCATTCGATTTGAATTGCGATTTCACGACATTGCAGATTTTTACAATCTTTAGTTAGCTTTTTTTAACACCAGTGAAAAGATGTCTACAGACTATATTAGGAAAATACACATCACATGTGAGTCCATTTATAGGATTTATTCAGCAATCTATTTTAAACAACTGTTTGTACTCTCTCTTCAAAAGCCTGGATTGCATTTGAAAGTGGCTTATTTACACAGACTAAAATGAAGCATTTAAATTTGGAAAAAAAAAAAAAAAAAAAAAATTAACAAAAAAATGTGATATCCATTTTTTCTTCCACCCCTACAAACTGTGTACAACAGCACTTTCAGTGGCCTGTGATATTTCTTGCTATACTATGTATAAGAGCAATTGAAACAACAGAAGTTCCCCTTCAGGATTAATTAAGTATTTCTGATTCTGACCAGAGATGAGAAAAAATAGATTTGCTATTTGGTACTTTGAAACACACACCATCAAAACTTTAGACAACTTCCATGTTAACACGCACCACAGCTTCATACCACTCAACTCACATCATCGTTTTTGATGAAATTAGGAGACTGAAAGCACTGAAGCAACAGGTTGGTCGCATTCTTGTTCTCCTGTGACGTGAAATCCAGTGTTGGCAGCACATCATGCAGACTCCAAACTCTCTGTATCTCCACATACTGAAAACAGACAAATATATACTATCACAGAGCTGTATGTCAAAGGCAACATATTGATTTATCCAGAGTCGTGTTACTGACTGGTTTCTTCAAAACAAAGCACTTCTGCAGGGAGAGGAGGAATGCTGTACGGCCAAATTTCTCCCTCTCCTTCAGGTCTTTCTTCCACCAGGCCTCACACAGAGTCAGGATGTGGAGCTGCAGAGGAGCCTCTGACACAGGCAGTGTCCCCAGGACATCTGGGAGAACGACACAAACAGTTCATTCCATATTTCAAAACAAATAACTGACAATTAGGGATGCACGATATTATATTGGTATGTATCGGTATCGGCCCATATGAGCCTAAAAAGTTAAGCATCTGTATTGGCTGATATTGAAATTATTGCGGATGATTACAGCTGATATATCAGCCACACATATCAGCCATATACAGTACAGGTCAACAGTTTGGACACACCTTCTCATTTAATATGTTTTCTTTATTTTTTATCACTAATTACATTGTAGATTCTCACTGAAGTAATGACGGCCACTTGTTTCTCTTAACTTAGCTGATTGGTTCTTGGCATAATATTAATTCAAACAGTCGTCTAATGTGGCTGTGGAAAGGCACACCTGAGAAGTGAAAACCATTTCGGGTGACTACCTCTTGAAGCTCATAAAGAGAATGACAAAAGTCTGCACAGCAGTAATCAGAGCAAATGGTGACTACTTTGAGGAAACTAGAATATAAGACATGTTTTCATTTATTTCACACTTTTTTAAGTACATAATTCCACATCTGTTCATTTACAGTTTTGATATCTTCAGTGAGAATCTACAATGCAAATGGTGATGAAAATAAAGAAAACACATCGAATGAGAAGGTGCGTCCAAACTTTTGGCCTGTAGTGTTTCTGCTGGAATATCGTCAATTATTCAAATGCTCAAGCTTGATGCAACTTGTCATTACTGTATGGGTACTAGGCCTGTGCTCAAAATATCAATACGGCAAAATATCGTATCGCACTCTTTTGGGATACGTGTATCGATACGGATTCTACAGAATCGATACGGCCTAAATATTTTGAAAGTTGTTGTAAATACACTTTGGCTAATGTTAACAGTGGCACAGTTCAAAGTAGAAGACGAGCTACATAATGAAGCATATGTTCTAAATTTGAACTTGGGTCTACCATCTTTGAGGATCTGAATTTATGTCTCTCAAGTTGTAGAACCACTTAAAACTCATCCTTGTTCTTTTTCTTATTATAAGAAAAATTGAAACTTGTCAAGAATTTTGCTTAAAGCATAGTCAATGTTCACAATTTACATGTATCGGGATACGTATCGTATCGTGGCCTTCGTATTGGGATACGTATCGTATCGTGGCCTTCGTATCGTGGCCTTCGTATCGTATCGTGAAGTTGCTGGAAATACCCAGCCCTAATGGGTACATTTAAATACAGAGGGTCTCCTTTTTACAAGAGTTAAAAGTTGTTTTTCTTGTTTACATCTGTTCATGCGATAATATGCTGTAACACTAAAAGAAAAAAAAAAAATTTTTATTAAGCTCAGAGCTAGCACTCTTGACCTGAAATATCTGTATTGACGATAATGAATCAATTAAAAAAAATCAACATATCAAAAACTGTCAGAAGTCCAATATCATGCATCCCTAGTGATAAAACTACATAAATAAGTTTCCACTTATAATAATCAAGAGTAGAAAGAGAATAAGTAAAGATACCATGAAGTCTGTGCATGGTTTTCAGAAGTGCGTTGTAGCTGTCTCCTTCTTGTAGTTCCTTTAAAGATGCCAAAGCCACAAGCGTCACACCGTCCACAACAGCCATGACATGTTTCTGAGGGAGAATCGAGAAACAGAGAGCAACTAGTGAGTGTTAAACTGACATAAATTTACTGAAATACAAATCACAGAGGATCAAAATATAGAAAAAGTTGCTTCACAATTTTCAGAATCAAATTCAAGACTGTTTAAAAGTGAATTCATAAAAATTCAGAAAGAAATCATAAGAGTACTGGTTCCACTTTGATTTCCAAAGGGAAAATTTAGGTCCCAAGACTAAACATCTTCGTGCATGACTGACAGGGGCCTTCATGATTAACATCACCACCGTCTGTTCAGTTCATCTGAAAGTCATATTCTCCTGCCTCTTCCACACACTTGTGGTCAAAAGAGTAAAAAAGAGCAAAAAAGATGGCATAAATGACACTGTAGATATAAGACATCAAAGGTTATTGTATAACAGAGCAAATTCAGAAACGCTCATATTTAAAAAAAAAAAAAATCACTGAAATAAGACAGTTAGGATTAGCAAAATGTGTCATGTACGTAGCAAACTCCAAGTGGAAGACCTTTCTTTTTTTTTCTTTTCTTTTTATACTTTGTTTTCCTTTTTTTTTTTTTTTAAAGAACAGAACAATTGAGGACATAGGACCATTTTCACATACACAGCACATAGGGACAACAGGTACATTTTGGTATCAAATGATTAGGAGTCTTTTCCTTTTTTTGGGGTCGAGTGAGTCCCACTTTCTCCAAGATTCCTCTCCTTTCTGCTTTTGGAGGCGTAAAGAAAAAGTCATTTTCTCCATATTGTGAATGGAATTTATTATGTTTATAAAGAGATTCATGGAGGGAGGGTTCTTCTGAAGCCAGCATTTAGTGATTGCTTTTTTACTTGCAGCCAGAAACATCTTCAGAAGATATTTGTCTCCTCTGCTGAGGTCCCCAGGCATATTTTAAAGATATAAGGATGACAATGAGAAGTCTTAGACCTGTCCAGGGTCTCTGTTATAAGCTGCTCAACTCCTTTCCAGAATGTTTTTAGGTACGGACATGACCAAAAAATATGTATGTAGTCTGTAGGGTCTGCTCCACACTCCCTCCAGCAAACAGACTGGGTGCCACATAGTTTTGATTTTTGATTTGGGGTAAGAAAAAATCTAATTATATTCTTCTAGCAAAAATTTCTCCAAAAGAAAGAATTTGTGGAAGTGAACTGTATTTCCCAGATTTGAAACCACGCATCCTCTGAAATGTTGATATTGGCTTCTTTTTCCCAGCGTTGTCTAATATAATCAAGTGGAAGACCTTTCAAGAATAATGAGGCCCTTACATTTTCAAAATCCAAATTATTTTTAATGTTCTGCAGGAACCCTGATTCAACTTTAACCAGATCTTTAAAACAGAAAGAGGAGAGCTCACAGGGTCAGCGGCTGTCTCCACCTCCATGCCCTCCTCTCTGTGCTCCTCCTCAGGTGACTCCTGTAGGACATCCTCGAGCAGTGAAGAGAGTTTGCCCCACAGAGTCTGCTTATGGTCTCGGGGCATCTCCTGCACCACTTCCTCCACATCAAAAGGTTCGGTTTTGTCCCTCTGCAAAGCAAATCATCAGAGGTGCAACATCAAATAAACAGGACAGAAACAACTGATGGCTTAAAAAAAGACTCTTGATCATGAAATCTAAAGGCAGTTTTTGTTAGATTTTTTAAATACTATTTGTGTCCCTTTATTGACCGTAAAGAGAGACAGCGGAAGTTTTGTGAAAGGGGGTGAGAGGAAGTAGGAGAAGGACACTCTGCAAGCTGGCCACAGGCTGGATTCAAACCTGGGCCGGCAGAAGCATGAATGAGACGTGCACGGTCAAACCAGCACCCCAAATCTATAGGCAGCCTTGCACAAGGAAAAGTTAACTTAAAAAACAGCACAGAAGTCTACTTTTGTTTTAAATCTTATTTCCATAAGCCCAACACAGTCTAAGCAGACAGCTGTTGAGTATTAAGGTGTACCAAAATTTTTAAGCAACATTTGTCTTAACTGTCATTTTGAAAAGAAAAAAAGGAGTCCTCAATACTGAATCATTTTGCTTTTTCTATAGTCAAAAATACTTCAAACAAACTTTAAAACACTGTAAAACGCACAAATGCAATGGTAGCTTATTATACAAAGTGTTGCCAAGCCACTATGTTTGTCCAGCTGTGGCAGTTTTTAATAATTTGTCTAAATTGTATCTCATAATTATGACTTTTGATCTCCTAGTTATGACTTTTTATCTCTTAATTATGACGTTTTATCGCATAATGACTTTTTGTCTGTTTGTTTGGTTCTTTAAATTCTTTTTTTTTTAAGTTGTGGAAACGAGTTTCCATACTAATGTTAGCTAACAGAGAAATACTGCTTATCACCTAGCAAGACAATGATTTATGGTAACATCAAAAATCAAAATCCTATAGACACATGTCTTAAATACCTGTTAATTTATGTAGCTTGGAAGAGAATTCTAAGGGAACTTAAATGCACCAGTGTACCCCATTCTACAATTTGAAATAGATGTAAATTATGAGAAATCCTGCAGACAGTATCATCCTTTAATTAGCGACAAGCTACTGTATGTGCCCACTCACAGAAATAAGCCCATGAACAAATAAATATTTATCCCGGGTAACATTATTTGGTGGAGGGTTACTCTAGAGACTTGAATGATTAAATAATCATAAATATGTTTTGGGGGAAAGCATTAGAAATGTATGAAAATGACCTCTTTCCAGGACGATTTGCATCCTCCATGTCTTCCACTGCAAGGAGCAGGAAGCAGATGATGTCACGTGACAGGAACCACTTGAAAAATATTTTTTATAAACTGAAAACTATCTAAGTTGTCCACTAACACGTAAGTGCAAAAAGTTGCATTACTACTGTTGACATTTTTTGTTGTGAGTAGAAATGACAGTGATACACTTCGGCAACAATTGTTGCAGTTGGGGCAGAATTTTACAAATATGTCACACATGATGACAAAATACACACATAAGGGCTATTTCACTTATCAAAAAGTTAATAAGTTATCAAATAGAACAAGCAAGTTTACAATTCCAAAACCAGATCAAACAAAAAATAAAATAAAAATCATCAAACCATATAGAAAAACATAAATCTATGCATTTCATGAAAAATTAACAATAAACAAAAAGACATAAAATAAATAAAGAAATGATATAGTACACAAATAAAGCTTTGGTAAATCAACACAATTTTTGAACAATTTCTGTAATTCAAAATTTCAGTAAATGTCAGGGTGTAGATCAAGTATTACTTCATAAGCATCTAAAAATATTATTTTATAGTATTCTTTCTATTTTTAATCTGGATTTAAGATTTACAAAGTGAATTAAATTCAATCATGAAATGAGGAAAGTTAGGTTTGGAGGTTGAAAATCTTTGCTTATGAATAAAGTATTTTCCCAACAAAATTAAAAAATAACTACATACTGAAGACATTTTTTATGTTTATTTTTATAGTAAAAGATAATAGCTTTAGGGGAGGATATATGATATGTTAATACTGGTGAAAACAGGTCATTCTAAACACATGGTGATGTCACAGTTGTTGCCATGACAACATCCTGAGTCTAGAATGTCCGGTCATTGATTCAGAGTCCAGTCAAGGATGAATAAAAGCAGCACGAGCCACTCTTCAAAATTTGCAGGATAAACCAGAGAGTGACCAGTCATTGAGACACGTCGACCAGTTTATCATACCACCATTGCAAAGATTTGTCAAACAGCGACAATGAAGGATCTTACCAACTCTAAATGCTGGGGAGACATGGTAGAGGAGGAAATGGGTGATGTTGACATCGTCAACACCATGCCATATTGCAGTCATGTGGACAGCAGCGAGGAAATCTTCCTTGATGTTGTGCCACATGCCAAGGCTCCTTCAGAGACAGAGGAGGAAGATCCAACCAACCACTACAGCCCCAACCAGAGTCCACCAGGCTGGGCAGACACGGCAGAGTCTGACACGGTCAACACCAAGCCATTGGCCAACATCAGCAAGCCAACTCGTGCTGAAGTTGTGCTGAAGCCTCATCATCTTGATGAGAATGAACTCATCAAGATGATGATGTCTACCAGGGCTGAAGTTGTGCTGAAGCCTCATCATCTTGATGAGGCTTCAGGAGAAAGAGCAGACAGGAAGCCCAAACATCAGAGGAAACAATGGAAACCACGCCATCTCAAACAGGGACAACCAAAAGTTACCAACCAGGGGCCTCTGTTACATCTCAACCAGGGACCACACCATCCTAACCAGGGGCAAGTGTTCCCAACCAGGGGGCCACCACTTGTTCAGAAAAAGGATTCACCACGTCGTCCCAACCGGGGGCCTAAAATTGTTACCAACCAGGGGCCTCCACTACATCCCAACAAGCCACACCATCCTAACCAGGGGCAGCTGTTCCATCCCAAACAGGGACTACAAAGTGTTTTTGACCAAGGCCCTCCACATGTCCATAAACAGGGTGGACGTGATGAATCACGTCGTCCCAGGGTTGCGATTCCCAAGCAAGGGCCTCCACGCTGTCCCAACCAGGGGCCCCCAACCTGTCCCAACCAGGGGCAAGTGTTGGTCTCATCACCTGGTCAGAAAAAGGGTCCTCCACGCCGTCCCTACCAGAGACAACATCAGAGCGATGTCACGGCAATGTTTCTGAAAATGAAAGAGGAGATGTGGAAGAGAGAGGATGTGGAGGAAAAGAACGAAGAGCTCCTTGGCATAATTGCAGCTTTGAAAAAGAAGCTTGAGGAAAATGCCTCAGTTTCTCCTCAGCTGGTGCAGACTCTGATGGAAGAGAAGGAAGCCCTGGTAGACATGAACTCAATATCGAATAGCAACCTTCGAGCCGAATTGGTCAGGTCGAGTGCCCTGGGGAAGGAAGTGATCAGGCTCAGAGCTGAGGTAGATTTGCTGAAAGGGCAGATAGAAGACCTGAAAGAAAAGGAGGAGGTGAAGGTCGTCTGCAGCCGAGAGGACATGCTGAAGGCTGACACAGCTGAAGCAGCTGTTCAGACAGAGGCTGACCTCCGGCTGCAGAAAGAGCTCATCGTTGCTATTCCAAGAGCCTGTCTGCAGAAGAACCACGTGAGTTTGACCTCCCTCCAGGACCAGCTGCAGAAGATCCTCTGCAGCCAAGAGGACATGCTGAAGGCTGCCACAGCTGAAGCAGCTGTTCAGACAGAGGCTGACCTCCGGCTGCAGAAAGAGCTCACAGGGGCCAGTGTCATCCTTGCTACTCAGAGAGCCTGTCTGCAGAAGAACCACCTGAGGTTGACCTCCCTCCAGGACGAGCTGGATGGTGTGAAAGAACAGCAGAAAGAGGCAGCAGAGCAGGAGGTGAAAGAGCTGCAGAAGGAGGCCTCAGAGAAACAGAAACAGCATCAACTCTCTGAAAAAACTGTCTCCTGTGAGAAGCTGACAGGGAGAGTAAGGGATCAAGAAGAGGCCATTCAAGTGCTGCAGACTGAGATTGGCCAGCTCGAAGAGATGTCAGCTTGGCGAAAGCTTAAAAAGGCGCTCACACCAAAGTGCTGGCGCCAGTATAAACACCGGAGAAGGGGGCAGCCGGACCATCAGTGAGCCTTCTCAATTATAGAGCCACAAGTGAAAGTAAGAATTGGCATTGAAAAAGAAACCTATATTTTTTTAAGATACTTTTTGTTTTATGATGTTTTTCAGTGCCAATGTTTTGATTTTTTATACTCTCTGTTTTATTTTCAGTTTCAACCGGATTTCAGTTTCAACTTTCCGGTTTTCAGTTACAGTGTTTTTTTTCAGGTATCAATCTTTCTGGCACTGTTTTGTCGTGAGGGCGGGGAACGCGAGAACCCACTTCCATGCTTCGAGGGGAAGAGAGCAGTGTCTGTGGGTAACCTACAGTAACCTGTTGTCCCTGCGGTCGTGATCGTAATGCGTTCTCGCGTTCCCAGCCCTCACGTCAAAACAGTGCCAGAAAGATTGAAACCTGAAAAAAACACTGTAACTAAAAACCAGAAAGTTGAAACTGAAATCCTGTTGAAACTGAAAATAAAATAGAGAGTACAAAAAATCAGAACATTGGCATTGAAAAACATCATAAAACAAAAAGTATCTTAAAAATCTGGCGCTTTCATTTTCAATTCAACATTTTACGATGCCAAAACTCGTTTCAGTGACAATGCAAGGTTTTCTTCAGTACCAGGTTTCTTTTTTTAATGCCAATTCTTACTGTCACTGTTATGGCTCTATACTCAATTACCCATAGCAAGAACACAGATAAAAGATATCAAAAATAAAAAAAATTAATTCTTGCTGCAAAGTTTTGTTTTGTTTGATTGTATTTCTGTCTAAGAGCTTATTCAGATGTATCTCAATTGTATGTATAGAGTGTTCAGGTAGGAGACACAGTTATCATGTTACCAAACTAAGAGGTCCTATATTATGCAAAATACACATTTTAATAGATTTTTTTTTCAAAATATCCATCCAAGGCCTGTCATGAAGAAGCTCCACAATAAAAAGTCATACTAATGAGAAAAAAGTCAAAATTACTTGATAAAAAGTCATAATTATGAGATAAAAAGACAATTAAGAGAAAAAGAGTCTTATTTATGAGATAAAGTCATAATTATGAGATAAAAAGTCATAGTTATGAGAAAAAAGTCATAATTATTACATAAAACTCATAATTACGAGATATAAAGTCATAATTATTACATTAAAACCTACAGTTATGATCAAAGTGGTCAAAATTATGAGACAACAAAATCATAATTATTAGAAAGCTGTGTGTCTGTAGAATCGTCCATGGACGTTTGGCACATTCTTAAATTGTATCTCATAATTATGACTTTTGATCTCCTAGTTATGACTTTTTATCTCATAATTATGATGTTTTATCTCATAATGACTTTTTTTTGTTTGTTCTTTAAATTCTTTTTTTTTTAAGTTGTGGAAACGAGTTTCCATACTGATGTTAGCTAACAGAGAAATATTGCTTATCAACTAGCAAGACGATGATTTATGGTAACATCAAAAATCAAAATCCTATAGACACATGTCTTAAATACCTGTTAATTTATGTAGCTTGGAAGAGAATTCTAAGGGAACTTAAATGCACCAGTGTACCCCATTCTACAATTTGAAATAGATGTAAATTATGAGAAATCCTGCAGACAGTATCATCCTTTAATTAGCGACAAGCTACTGTATGTGCCCACTCACAGAAATAAGCCCATGAACAAATAAATATTTATCCCGGGTAACATTATTTGGTGGAGGGTTACTCTAGAGACTTGAATGATTAAATAATCATAAATATGTTTTGGGGGAAAGCATTAGAAATGTATGAAAATGACCTCTTTCCAGGACGATTTGCATCCTCCATGTCTTCCACTGCAAGGAGCAGGAAGCAGATGATGTCACGTGACAGGAACCACTTGAAAAATATTTTTTATAAACTGAAAACTATCTAAGTTGTCCACTAAAGTGCAAAAAGTTGCATTACTACTGTTGACATTTTTTGTTGTGAGTAGAAATGACAGTGATACACTTCGGCAACAATTGTTGCAGTTGGGGCAGAATTTTACAAATATGTCACACATGATGACAAAATACACACATAAGGGCTATTTCACTTATCAAAAAGTTAATAAGTTATCAAATAGAACAAGCAAGTTTACAATTCCAAAACCAGATCAAACAAAAAATAAAATAAAAATCATCAAACCATGTAGAAAAACATAAATCTATGCATTTGCAAAAGACATAAAATAAATAAAGAAATGATATGGTACACAAATAAAGCTTTGGTAAATCAACACAATTTTTGAACAATTTCTGTAATTCAAAATTTCAGTAAATGTCAGGGTGTAGATCAAATATTACTTCATAAGCATCTAAAAATCATGTATTCTTTCTATTTTTAATCTGGATTAAAGATTTACAAAGTGAATTAAATTCAATCATGAAATGAGGAAAGTAGGGATGTAACGGTTACCGGTAAAATGGTAAACCGCAGTAAAATTTCCCACGGTAATCATTACCGCGTCCTATAAAAATTACCGTTTTACCGTGATTGATAACCACAATTTGTCAAAAAAGCACGGTGATGCTGCTCTTTGCCTGGAAATGCCTGAACTATGAGGCTCTTCCTGGATGAAGCCGCCTCATGGGAAGCGCTAATGCGCAGTTTGCATTGTTTGGCCTCAGCGAAAGTTAGAGACCACTGAGATTTCCCTCTGGAAACGGACTCGTAAGTCTGGTTAAATTTTGGATTTTACAAGGATGCCAAGGGGAAACTGATAGAAGACAGTCACCCTGTCTAAACATGAAGCTGCGGTGATAGAAAAAGACGTGCCCGGTTAAAACTGCTGTAAGTCCTCGAGTAAATGGACTAACCGAGCCGTAGAGGAAGAGACAGCGAGAGAGAGAGAGAGAGAAAAGATTCAATGAGCCATACCCGAGAGAATTACAGGTAGTTTGTAAGTATTCTGTCTAAATAATGTCTAAATATTGTAAATAATAGCATTAGTATCATTCTGAAGTGTATTCTTGCCTTTCTTTTGCCGTGTATTCGCCGTATTTTGAAATTGATCGTCTTTTTCTGTCAAAGTTTGTGCTTTATGGATTTAATCGATCATACTCTGGAAAGATTAGAGGAGAAATATCTAGGATATCTGCCATGGAGAGGAGGAGGAGACCAGAGGAGAGTCATGAGGGGGCTAACTGCCTCAGGGACTGTCGTCATTAAAAAAAAAAAAAAAAAAGGCACACAAGGCACAGTTCTGCTCCAGGGACATAGTTTTCCATTGTGTCCATTAGCGTCATTAATATTTTTCTTGATACTTGCCTGTATGTCACTCGCAGACACCACTACAGGGTGCAATCTGACCTCAGGCTGTATGTAACTACCTGTTGTGTTAGAAGTTTACTCCAAACATGGCAGCAATTGTGAGAGTAAAAGTAACAAAATGAACACCAATAATCAATATTTTCTTAAGTATTGACTGGAAACTGATGACCAGCTGCCAAATCTCATCACTAGAATCAACTTTCATATTTTTCTCTGTGTTCTGAAGCATTGGTCTCAGTAGACGGGTACAATAAGCTACCATATTAAGATAATTTGTAGCCCACAACTCTGATAGATGTCCGAGTCAAAGCACAGGAAGAGGCAGAGGGTGAACTGTTCAATAGTTTAGTGAGAAGGGTTATTATCACTATTTTTGTTATTTAGTGAAATTAAAGCACTTGTCTTGACCAAAAACTTTTAAATGGCCCTCTTATATTGGCATGTTCTTCAAAAAGAGATGATTAAAAACACTTCAACACAAAAGGATCAAGTAAACCTCTGCCCCTGACTTTGACCGAAGCATGTTAAAGTGTTGGCTTTGAATCGAGCTCTGTTTAAAGAAGATAAGTTAAAGCAGCACAACGGAAGATCCCCGCTTGACCTGAGAGAGAACTCAACTACCCATGAGCTCTAGCGCGCGCATACTGTCGTAAGGATACAGATCTGCCGGTTGCGTGCGTTTGTTTTGTACGCGAATCACAGAAGCCAGGACTTCGCTCAAAAGTATTCTTCTGTCTTCAGCGGCTGTTGCAGGATGGATAGCAACGAGGTAATGTATTTCTTTTGACTAAATGACGATGTTAAAACTCGCTAAGTTCAACTTGGTTATATTACCGTGAAGTCGCCCCCGTCCTGTTGAAGCGATAAAGTGAATAAAATTAAGACAACGACGAGCTGGCGATATCACACACTTGAAATAGGTCTAAACAAAACTACATACTGGTACGTTCTGGATTTGTTGTGCTGTACTTTTGTCCTGTCAAGTTTTTTGAGGAACTTCGTCATAAATTAGTCGCCCAACATACCTGATAGTAGTCGGACATCCCCCCACGTCTTTTATTTCACGCTAGCGAGTGAACCAATGTTTATTAGGGTTCAAATCCCGAAGGGGTACAACCCTATTGTTTTTGTGCCGGTTTATTATTTTTATTTCCGTTCTACCGCTTAGGCCAAAATTCCCATGAGCTGGAATGAGCCAGAAAGCTGAAACTTAGCCAAGGCATTGGAAATGATGTGCACCAGGTTTGCCGAAAATATGAGCCAAGTCAGCCACAAGGTGCCACTGTAATTAAGGCTCAAAGTTGGGTTTTGGGAAAGGCCACGCCCCTCAGGACATAAGTCCGATTGACTTGAAAATCATTGCCTAAGTCCAGCTCAATGTGGTCTACAAAAAAGCCTCAAGGACCCCTAAAGTCCACCTAATTAGATTTTTTGCTAACTTGAAAAACACTTAAATGAATAGAAGTTGAGAAAGACTGATTCAATCAACACCAAATCGGGTATATAGCCTCAGGGGACAATAAGTCAAATTTCTATAATAAATGAGCCAGATTGGTGAAAAAACATGGCCGCTGGCCACCAAAACATCTGAGGTGGTGGGCGGAGCTTAAACATAACTGCTGATAACTCCAACACCCTTTGCCCAATCATCACCAAATTTGCTGGTTAGCTTCACAGTGAGACTAGAAAGCTGCCTGCAAAAGCAATTCGACCTAAACCTATAGGGGGCGCTATAAACACCACATGTTTATATCTCAAAGACCATTGGTCGGAATTTCACCAAATTTTGCGGGCATGTTCTAGGGGCAAGTATTAGCTGAAGTTTTGAGAGGCATATTTTTTGGTGAAAGTGGGCGTTGCCTTTTGAGATTTAAGTACATTTTCTTCATTTGTGGTCAACTGAAATGACCTAGGGACACCAAAATTAATAGATAAACAACAAATGTCTGAGTAATGCAAAAAAAATGTGATCAAAATCGGCCAATGGGGGCGCTATAACATACAGTGCCAATCTTGATAGGCCCTCGCTGGCACACCGTAAGTCCTGTTGACTTGAAAATAAACACACATCTTCACCTGATAGTCCTCTACAAAAAAGCCTCTTGCACAACCACTTCTGCTATTATCGATTTTGACCTAATTTTCATAATGCCAAAAACAGTAAACTGAATAGAAAGTTTGAAATATAAATGCTATCAACACCAGTTTCACAATATGGCATCAGGGGACTGAGACAGTCTATTATAAATAACAAAGATCGGCCACAAAATGTAGCCACAGTGAACCAAAACATCCCAGTAGTGGGCGGGGCTTAATGAATATTGCCTTTTCTGCAGTTTTTGAGAGCGGGAATTACCTTGAGTTACAAAACTTGGCAGGTCAACTATAAATGTTGCTGAAATGCGCAGAAAAAATTCTGACATGAATCAGGCCTGATAGGGGCGCTATAGCTTGGAGCGAAATCTGCAAAATTTAAAGGCTGTTACTTCCATACCACAAAGCCTAATGACATGTAGTTGCATTGACAGTTCAGTCTGATATTCCTCTGAAAAAAACCTTCGCAACCATGAACACTGCTATTATGGACTTTTGCTAATTTGCATAAAAGTAAAAACAATGAAATGAAAAGGACCTCTCAAAAATTGACTCAATCAACACCAACTTTAGGCAATGGACTTACAGGACAACCATTATGAAGGTTCCTAAAGATGAGCCTGATTAAACGAAAAACATGGCCGGCAGCAACCAAAACATCTTTGGTGGTGGGCGGAGCTTAAAATTGACTGGTGATAACTCCAACACCTTGTACCCAATCCTCACAAAATTTGCTGGCTAGGTTCATAATGACACAGGGAAGCTGCCTGCAAAAGCAATTCAAGCTAAACCCATAGGTGGCGCAATAAACACCATATGTTTATATCTCAAATACGATTGGTCGTGATTTTACCAAATTTGGTTGGCATATTTTAGGGGCCAGTATTAGCCGAAACTTTCAGTTTCATGTTATTTGGTTAAAAGGGGCGTGGCCTATTCATCATTAAGTGCCAATTCTTCAATAGTGATGAGCTTGAATGTCCTAGAGAGAGGCTGTGGTTGCACTGAGCTGGAGAGGAAAAAGCCTGTGACAGTGCAAGTGAGTGAGTTTGAGGTTTTGGGCTGTGGAAAGAGCCTGAAGAGGTTTGAACCCGCCAATTGCCGCTTGTGGCTATATTTCAGCTTGTTTTTCTCTTGCTTTCTTTGTTTTGTATCCTCCGACAAAACTTTTCTCTTCCTTACGTTCTTTGTTGCCTCTGCCATGGTTACAGACGCGCGATTGGCTTTCGCAGAGACTTCCGTGTTTTAAACGAATCGGGAATCGGGGGAAGTGAAATATGCCGTAAAGGGGTCCAAACGTGTAGTTTATAGTGTGGCAGGGTTCCCACCATCCACCTCGAAGTTACATAGCACCAGTGAAAGGGATACAGACCACTCCAGACCACGACAGAGGTGTCATTCAACTCATTGTAAAGTGGTGGACCATCACAATAAATATCAAAGGATTATATTGTGTTTGAAAAAATACATAGTGTTGGTTTAATTTTGAGGCATCTTATCATTTCTGCACACTCGTCTTATGCAATAAACTAAATTGCTCTAAAGCTGTGGTAGTTTCAATCCTGTAAATCATAATAATAAACAAGATTACATTGTTCAGAGATTGTAAACAGTATATATATCATATATTAACCCATTTATGCCCAATTTTTTTTCTGAGTTGTAAGGCATATAATTTTATCAGTTGAGTCCCTCTGAATCATGTTATGTAATTCTTTTTTCCATTTTGTACTTTGTTTTAAAGAAAATGGCATTTTTATGACTGGCAACAATTGTTGCCGGTAGTCACATAGATTGTACCTAGGTCACAGTGTTAAAGTCCTGCAGCATGGGCAGGACCCCTGTTACAGAGTACCCAAGGAAAGAACAACATACATAATAAATTTGTATTTTGGCCTGTTATTTTATGAAAATTGTGTGTGTGGGAGTGTGCGGGGGTGTGTGTGTGGGGTGTGTGTGGGGTGTGTGTGTGTGTGTGGGGGGGGGGGGGGCGTATGAATGGCCATTGGCTATGATGAGTGTGTGTCAAGAAAGGTGCACTTCCAACTGCACATCAACATTTTGACTTTTTATCACATTATGATGACTTAGTATGCATTTATTTATTTTTAGTTCCCTGATTTCCTTTTTTTAAAGTTACGGAAACGGTTTTCCACACTGATGTTAGTTGACAGAGAAACATTGCTTAGCAAATAGCAAGAAAATTTATGGTAATGTATCAAAATCTTACAGACACAGGTCTTGAATACCTGTGAATTTATTTAGTTTGGAAGAGTACTCTAAGAGGACTTAAATGCACCAGTGTTCATCATTCTACAATTTGAAATAACTAATTTATGAGAAATCCTGCAGACAGTGTTTTTCTTTAGCTAGTTACAAGCTATGTGCCCACTGGCAACTTTTGTTGCCACTCACAGAAATAAGCCCATGACCAAATAAATATTTATCCCAGGTAAAAAAATTTGGTAGAGGGTAACTCTAGAGACTTGAATGATTAAATAATCATAAATATGTTTTGGGGGAAAGCATTAGAAATTTATGAAAATGACCTCTTTCCAGGACAATTTGCATCCTCCATGTCTTCCACCGGAAGGAGCAGGAAGCAGATGATGTCATGTGACAGGGACCACTTGAAAACTATATTTTATAATCCAAAATCTTTATCCAAGTTGTCTACTAACACATAAGTGCAAAAAGTTGCATTACTAGTGCTGACATTTTTTTGTTGTGAGTAGAAAATGACAGTGATGTACTTCGGCAACAATTGTTGCCGGTGGGGCAAAATGGGTTAATCATCTACCTGTTGTGCTAGTGAGAAATTAGAAAATACTACTGAATAACACTAAAACCTGACTTTTGCATGCAGAAGACATTTTGCTCTGAATAGCTAGCTTCTTCGTTCTCCTTTTCAACATTTTTGGCTATAATTTGTTTGAATCAAACAACCAATGTATATTTCACAGAATCTTTAAGACAAAGTCCATTTCAGTTTAAAGTGCTTCACAAGAGCAAAGAAATAGTAGAAGAAAAGTGTAGATGTTTAAAAGGATCAAATAGTGTTCCTACACTGTATCCCAAGTTAAATGTTACACCATAAACAATTTTCCTAAAACATTCAATTCAGAATATAATAGCAACAAACGAATGCAGTTACATAGATATGTTAAAAGCATACACTGTTAACACTGATAGATACATGGCAGAATGAACACGAGAGATTTTGATTTATGTATTTACGGTAAGGACAGCAGTAATACTTGTGTTGACTTTAGTTTTTTTAGTGTTTTACATGAACTTCATCAGGGTTCATGGAGTCATATTCATGTTACAGGTCGTTACTTACATGAAGTTGTACGAAGCGGAGGAAGTCCTGTACATTGTCCTTGCAGACAGCCTCCAAAAACGCCTCCCGTTTGGACATGTTGACGGTGTTACAAATCACTCCAAATCCTCAGAAACCTATAATGAAGAAACAGCCACTTTAACTTGATTTACAGCTCAGTCCGACAAACACTTCTCCGTTTCCACTGCTGTAACAAAATCAAAACAAAAATGGCGGTCTCGGTTTGTCGTGTAAAATGCCGTTATGAGCGAACGATAACGAATCACTTTATTTGTTTTAATACTGAAACGCTTTGTAACCTAAAATGCTTATGATAAAAACCAAAAAGGTCGATATTTACCAGTGTATCAATTAATGCCTGGGCTGAGGACAGACGGATGACATGACAGCCTTAACGACAACCCGCGCAAATTTGTATAGCATCTATCATACGTCACGACGTCATGACGTCGTGCACTCTGCTACGGCGAGCCGAAGGGGACAATCTTTATTTGTTCGACTACAGCGCGTTTGTTTTGTTTTCCTTAATTAAGTGATAATGCATAATCAACAGCTATGTATATTTAATTCTCTCACTGGGTATAAGTTCAATGTGCATACTAAACACTCATATTGAATTCAACAATGAAAATACAGAATTTTGAAGGGGCTCAGAGAACTAGCTCTATGACTATTACATTTTTCAACTGGATTTCTGAGATTCATAATTTAACTTCAAGTATTACTTTTAGTTTCATAACAAGTGATGACAAGAGGTCTATATAGTGGAGAAAAGTTCAAAATATTCTGGTGGTCCATGACTGACAAAGGGCCCTGGAAAAATTCTGTTATCAGTATTTTTATTAACATTTTTTTAAAGATATCTCCCCTTCATGCACAAAATACCTTTCTTACCTCGCTTTTCTTGTTTTCAATGGAAAAGGCATCTATTATATCACTTAATTTTCATAAGATGACATGTATATATATTTTTTAAAAATGGCACCCATTCAAAAATTGAATGGAGGATATTGGTTTTGTTGATTCTTTCTTTCGTAGTACAAAATAGCATATTAATATCTTTGGGTCTTGAGAAAAAAAAAATGTTAAGGCAAAATAAATTTTTCAAGATAAAACATTAATGTCATGTTTTTGTTAAAACATTTTACATGCTTCAAATGGTCTAAACTCTAGAGAATCTTATACAATCCAGTTTTCTGATATTTGAAGCTTATTTGTGTCGTAAAACAAAAAAACTGATAAACAATCATTAGTAGTCCATTAAAAATACAATGCCTAACAAAACTATTAGATCATCCGTCATAAAAGGGAAAAAAAACATCTTCAACTTAAGTTGCTTTATTGTGGACTCTCTCATTTTCAGGGAGCTCTATACATGTGAGTATTTTGAACAGGAATGCAGGATTTAAATCTGAATCCACCTTTTAATACTTGAATTTGAGCTCACTGGTCTTCTCTGAAAAGTCAGACAGTAATCAAACATAACATTCAACCACTAAACCTGATTATCCGTTCAAGAATGCAAATAAATAAAAGTAATTTGACATCTTAATCCATAAATAATGATGTGCTTTATTGTTTTTCCTGTCTATTTTTGTAAAATCTGAAAATTCGCCTCTTGGAAAAATGATTATATTTAGGCATTAAAAACATATAAGTGAAAGAGTGTCTACATAGTGGTGTGTTAAACATTACAGAAACATAAGAAATGATGATTTATGCTGTTAATATGGGACAGTAAAGGTACAGACTATACAGTGAGCAGTCATTAATACATTATATTACACATTACATACTATAACACTGTTTATTGTCATAGTTATTAATCAATTTGCATTACAGATGCCTACTTAAAAGACAGGTTTGAGATAGGCCCAATCTGGCATTTTTTCATGGGGCTCAAAATTCCTGGCTTCCAAGTGGTGATGCTATTAGGTTTTATGTTAATTTTATACTTACTCTTAGCTGTGAGGGAGCAATGACTTAATAAATATATTAAGTCTCAGATAGCCAACCTGAAATGTTCATTTTATATCTATGTCTGCAAACTTTGATATTAGAATGTATAACTGCATGTATAAATAAGATCAATAGTGAGGTTTTCTAAGTTTATTAGACATGCAGGATTAAAATTGCTATAGCCAAGCTTTTCCCCACTTTATTATCCAGCTGTGAATTCCATTCAGCTTTCCTTGTGTTGGAGATTTGTATATTTTTGACAGGGCTTTATATTACATTTTTGTAAGTAGAGTTATACACCTATAGCTCTTTGGTAGACAGCCAGTGAACAAAACAAGTGACATCTTCTTGTATTTTTCTGTTTTCACCACTAGATAGAGACAAAGCCCTGCATATATTAGCCAGTGATGTTTTCTCACCACAGTTAGTGGGAGAGATAACACCACAAGGGTGCAACGCTGTAATAAAAGGTTATTTTATTAATTTGTGGAAATGTCACATTGATTTCAGCTTGACTCTGAAGGGAAATCATGCTGAAGGTCATGTTGAATGATTTGCTGAGCTGAAGGCAATCCTGTTACACATGCTGAAATAAATCCCAGTTGTGTGACTACAAATGAAAAAGATGACTGTTTTCACAAGAGAAACCATTTATTTTAAAACTCTGGAGGCATCATATCATTCAGAAATTAACAATAACAAGGCAAAATATTACAGAGATTTTTTTTAAGGCACAGGATAGATAACAAAGGTATTTAAACGCACCAACAAATAGTCATGACTGCATGGCAAAAACAACATGTACAAGTCAGTGATAAAGCTGAGTTTTCTTCACAATGCATTCTTGCAGCCCTGCTCTTAAATGCAATATATAACGTCTCTGCTCATAGTGTTCAGTTTGATTGACTTACATTGATTTGTATAACAATTAAATCCTAATTCAAGTATCCTTAGCTGTGCATCACATACAGCGCACGTTCATACCTCTAAAATGCCCTCATGTCTGCAGTCTCTGAGACAACAATCAGAACAACATAATATTGCACAAAGTCCTCTAAAAATATACAGACAAATAATTTAATCTCCGCATTCCTTACTAGTAATCAAGCATGACATAAAAATAAACAGTAAACGATCACGTAACACTGCATAACAAAACAATACTAAAGTCAAGACTGCTACTTAAGCCGGTTTTTGTTTGTCTTCAACAGTTCTTTTGGTAACAGTGCTTTCAGACGACAAATCAGAATTTGTCACGTTAAACAAATTAAATATAAAGCAATAAAAATGTTTGAGTCTTAAAATAGTTCCCCGTAAGGAAACGTAATGCCTCTGCAAGTTATTTACATAATACAGAGAAAACAGGGAGAGACAAGGCAGTCATTGTGTTTCAAAGCATTTCAATATCCTCCATAATATAATAATGATAAGAAAAGTTTGAAAAAACTTCTTGCATGCTTTAATAGCTCCTGTAAACTATATTAAAAATGTACATGAATAAAACAAAATGATGTGCCCTTTCATTGACAAAATTGCAGTATTAACAGCAGAGAGGGGGCTCACTATGTGAGCAGAGGGTCTTGAATATTTCTTAGACTTTGAGAAGACCAACCGTCCTCACTCAGATCATACCTGCAAGACAAAAAGAGGAAATAATCACATTTAAGCTCCCATCATGCCAAATTTAAATTCTCAGTGGGAGAAATGGAGTAAAAACCTACCAGTGTGTCCATCCTTTGGAAATATCATCCCCACTTAAATCTACCATAACCTGAAGTTTGAGAAGAAAGAAGAAAAGCTGTTAAATATTTCAGACTAACCCACTGCTGACATGAACAGCATCAAACAGAACCTGCAGGAGTTACCTTTCCTAAAAGCCCTTTGTGTTTGGAGAGGATACTTCCTCCATTCTTCACTGCTACATCCAGAGTTCTTCTGTGGAGCTCCACCATAGATACACTAAACTCAAACCTACAAAACACATGTGACATAGGTGTTAAAAATGCAAGTACAGAGCAAAAGTAACAGGACACACCTCTACAACAAACAAGCACTGACACGGGTGAGTCTGTACTATACCCAGGCATATTTGAGCCTCAGGATTCAGCTGGGTCAAGTAGTGTAAGTGCATCATACTCTCGAATAGAGGGGTCTTCAGAACAGTGCTGTTTCTCACTTACAATCAATAGATTTCCTCCTTGCATGATGATGTCTGTGTTAGACCGCTGTAGTTGACTTAGACTCCTACATAAAGCCACAAAGTCAATAAGGATGCACCTTGTTGATCTCTAGACTGTCAGACTAACCTGCTTGTTATGTTATTTTATGATGACTTTTGTAAACTAGAAAGCACTTGGAGAGCGAAAACCTCCACCAAGGTAGCTCAAATGTTGCTGTTACATCTATAAGCAATATTTCATGGTAAAGGTACCATCATGATATGATTCCTTGACCCTGAAAACCAACACCTGGCACTCAGAATCATGTTGATATCATTCTTTAGACCAGGGGTGGGCAACTGGCTGCCCGGGGGCCACATACGGCCCTCCGCATCACTAAATGTGGCCCGCCAGTCATTTTCAAGAATCAGCAATTGTAAATATGAAGAAAACTCAAATATCTAATCAAAATAATTCAATATAATCTTGACTGATGTTTTTATTGGCTTTTGTAAGTTATTTACGACCTTACTTTGCTATTATAGTGTCTCTAAATCTCTTTCATGAAGCATTGGGACATTATATCAAGTATTACTCAATACTATATTTAAAATATGGCAGCAGTAAAGTCTTTGAGCTTTAAAAATGTGGAAACACTCATCGTTTTTTTGATTTGATTCCATGTATTTTGGCTAAATTTGCTTGAATTCTGTGTCAAGTTCATTTAATTATGCATAACTGTTACTTGTAATGTAATATATGAATGGTACACTGGTATGCTAATTTTAGGATTAATTAATATTCTCTAATGGTATTAATCCAACATCCTTTTTCCCCTGGAGAATTTCCGAAAATTTGTGACAATGCAGCCCTCAGGCTGGGAAAATTGTTTTTTTATGGCCCTCTTGGTAATGAAAGTTGCCCACCCCTGCTTTAGACAGTTATTGAGATGATTGTTGGCTAATGGTAGTTATCTGGATCACCACAGAAATCAAATTATCTTTAAGTTGGGCCATTACCAACATCTCCTGAAAATCTTAGCAAAATCCATCCAGTAGTTCTTGAGTAATCTTGCTAACAGACAAACAACGTTTCACCCTTTATGTGGGATTTCCCTGCCAGCCTGTAAGTACAGTACTCTCTAAGAAGTCAGGATGAACAGAAAAAGTTCAGCACAATTCACTACGAGTACATGAAGGGAGGTTATGATGGTTACATCCTGTGGTTTGTGTGTGATCACTGTTATTTTCAAGCTTAAGAAGTGTATTCTCTGTTCGTCAGTGTTATTCAATTTATCACAACACATCTAAGTGAAAAAACTTTCATCACAGTGTCAGCCTCTGTTTTCTTGGTGCCTTCATGTGACGTCATGTTTATTTCCCTCTGTCTCTTCCTATGATGAAGAAAACTTTCCCATAGCTTTGTTAACGTGCAATTTTTCTTCAGTCCCAATTAAGTCATGCCAATTAAGGACTTGAAATTTACTACATGCATGGATGTAATTAAAGTATGCTGTTTAACCCTTTGACTGGCATTGTAACCGTGTGGTTGACTTTTGCCACCATTCCTCAAAGTCTGAAAGACCATCTTTGTCTGTTTTTCTTATTCAACTATCTGAACAGTGTTTGAAACAGCAATAAGTATCCTCTGTGTGCTGCTGCTGAACATTCAAGAACTAAAAAAAAATAGAAGTGAGTCGTTCCTGCATAAATCCTTTGAAATCTATCAGTAAGAGCATACATCGGAGTAAGAAAAGGTCTTTACATATTTCCAGATCATTATTTCATTAAAGGAAATACATTTGATAATAAAAAATGTAGCTATGATTCCTCAGAAAATGGAGTCAAAAGCTAAGTATTTAAATTTTACTCTTTGTGATGTTTTAATATGAAAAAAAAAAGCTTCAGAAATGAAATAACTCCATTCATGCCCAGGATAAGCCCTAACAGGCAAGTCAACAAGCAGGTTGACCTGCATACCTGATTCCCAATTGGGTAATCTGGGAAACAAAACCTTAAATGTTGTGAAATGAAGAAGAAGGAACACAATTTTACTAATGAAGAATTTGTTGCAAATGTACTTCTAAGTTTGAAAGTCAAAAGGTTAAGAGATATGCATGCATGCCATACATCCAGCATTTCATCAGAATGAAAGCACTCAGACAATTGCAGAGCAGTCACGCTGGTTTAATCTGTCTGAAACAGCAGCAGCAGAAATTGGAGGTGCTGTCCGTTTTCATAAAGTAAGGAGAATGAGTCCTCTTAGTGAAATAAATCTGTTCAATAGTGACTCCGAAAAAGCAACGGCCAATGATAAGTACTGGTACGGACACATTGATTTAATCCAGTCACATGTTTCTTTTTTGATGGGAATGTGTCAAAACAGATTTTCATCAGACCTGCAGCAGGTATGTGAAAGATCCATGTTATTTGATCCATGTTATTTTTACCTTCAAGGCCGAGGAGCCAAATTGTTGGAATTTCAAAGGTAAACTCCTGATTTTCATTTGATATACTGGTCATTTAATTGAAGCGTACCAACAGCTTTATTTTCATTGAAACAAATGCATTTAGCTATGAGTTTTATAGAAATGCCATCCCATCTTTTATCTATACCACTCTGGGCTGGAGCCTATCTGAGCTGACATTGGACGAGAGGCGGGGTACAACCCTGGACAGGACACCAGCTGATCGCAGGGCCACATGGAGAGATGGTCATGTCATGTTTCCTTCATTTATATACATTTATTTTAGGGATAAATGTTATTACTGGTTTGCTATTTGTATCTGCCGATACCAGCCTAAAAAGATTGGTTTCATATTGGCTGATATTAAAATTTTTGCAGATTATTACAGCTGATATCGGCCACACATATCAACTGGATTATCAGCAAATTATACAAATGTGCAAGATTGATGCACCTTCTCATCACTGCATGTGTACATTTTAGAATCAAGGGTTTCATTTCTGCAAGTTAAATGCTGTTTTTCTTGTTTTACATCTGTTCCTTGCATAAATATACTGTAACACTGAAGCAAGCAAGTCCATTTTGGTCCAGTACAGAGCTTGTGCTCTTGACCAGAAATATCAGTATAGTTGATAATGAATTAAAAACACTGTCATATTGGAAATTGGCAAAACTCCAAAATTGAGCATCCCTAATATTTTTTTTAATTTGATATTGACTGGTGGCTGAATTGAGATAGAAGAAGGCTGCATGCTGCATGTGGGCACCACTGATCTATGGTATTAAGTACAAATTCCCAGTTAAGGTCAACACTGACACTAGTTTAGTTGTATGTTGATTTGTGTCTTTGTTTGGTTGCACCACACAGACGTACGGTTAATTTAAAACAGAGACTAAAGTTTAAACTAAACCAAATAATGTTGCAGATACAACCTGCTCACTCTATGTGGCTACTGATAATTAGTATTCATCGATACACTGCAAAAATATCTGCTTATTATGACAAAATATAACATAATAAAGCTTACACCCATGATAAATAAACAAAAATCTTCACTAACAGGAGAGAATATTGCAGAGCTTCATTGTTACATGGATGAAAAGTCTCCACTGACAGAAAATAAAAACACAAGCAGGAAAGTAATTAAATATTTCTGAGGGATGTGATCTATCACAGTCAACACACTGCTGACACAGAACAGCTGCTAAACCCTCTGCTCCTCTTTCAGATTCTCTCACCAATACAAAAACGCACCATGGCAACAGAATCAACGGAGGACTGTACATCGACGAGGAGGTAGCTTTAAATATAAGTTGCAATTAAAACCTATGTGGAAATATCTAAGCTAGTGCAACACCTAAAATAATAATAATACAGTGCAAACTATGCTGGGGTACAGCTGAACTGGGCCTGCTGGGTATGAGAAAAACACGTGATAGCATTGTTCATGGCTGTGTTAATATGGATTTTGATAATTCAACTAACCATACTGAGTGCCTTTAAGCTGATATAGTGTCCAAACCTGCTGGAAAGGACACTTGCAGCTGAAGCATGTTTTTCAATGAGCTTTTTCTCCTCTAAACCCACACAAACAATTTAAAAGTCAGCTTGGGGCCAGATTAAGCTTTATCTGACTACATGGAAAAATGAGAAAGCAGCGTCATCATACTAAAAAACTTTATTTGAACACATTTTAAGTTGTTTTTAATAAACTATAATGAATCCAGACTGTCGAAACCTGTTTTGCGAGGCCTCATATTGCAATAACCATAAACGCGTGATAAACTGCACAGCCCTAATTCACACTCAAGATGAGCTGCTGCAACCCATCGCCAATGTCGAGTAGAGTGTTTATTTCTCTCAGGGTTTTTAGTCTAGAGGTTATTTTCCCACTTCTTTGTGAACAAACACCACTGTCACCACACTCCTCCTCCACTCGTCCCCTTCCTGTCCGACAGCATTAATTCTCCTTCTTTCTCCGGTCTGTGACTTTGTACTTTTCATTTCTTTATTTCAAAATGAAACCACCACGTACTGGAGCTATGTCTTTTACTGTTTACACAAAAGCTCAGAAGCATTAACGTATCCTGGAGTCACAGAGACTGAGACGTTTCAGGCCTGAAGATGGACATTTAGACAAACAAACAGAAAAGCTTTAAACAGACCATGAGGGCATGTTTGGACCAAGTTATTGTGAAACTGGATAAGAATAATAATGAAAGCTGACAAGTGGGGTTATGGTTTAACCAGCGTTTGTCAGTTTGTTTGTTTGGAGCATTTTGAATCGGCCCCTGGAACAGTTGAATGAATAGACATTTCAATTACAGCAGAAAACACCATCAATTGTGTGCATTTTCTGACATATTTACTTTGGCCAAAACTCTCATTTATCAAAAATATTTCAATATTCATCTTCAAGCACCAACATTCTTGCAGTTTACTCTTGTTTTGGCCTCTCTCAAGGCCGTACAGTCATCTTATTGGACAATCGAGACTTTGTGAGGTCTGAGCTAGGACAAGTCACTGGACCCCTTTTTCGAATCAACGCCCCCGCTGGCTCCCCCCATACCCCATGTGCTCGTCTCTGTTTGTTGTCTCATGTGTTGAGGTGTTTTTTTTCCAATCCCACACTGTGCTCCTCTGATAGGTGCCTAGATTGGAATTGTTTTTTTAACTCCTCCCTTTGCTATTTTTTCTCTGCTGTAAGCACTTTGAGTTACATATGTTGGGGGAAAGGGCTGTATAAATAAACTTGCCTTGCCTTCTTTTGTGTCCGACAGTGAAGATAGGCTGTCATTGTCTCCATCTGTGCTGCTCAGACGATCATTCTTGCCCTGACTGAGAAACCAGTGATAGCTCAGGGTTACAAGGGCCCTTTGATAGGTGATAACCCAACCCTAAACCCTAAAACTTGAACCTAAATCCACTAAAAGTGAGGCACAGCAAGTGGCCCCATGTATTCTTCTTAATGTGGTCCTCGGTGCGATAAGTTTAGACACCACGGTTTTAAGAACAGAATTTAACAACATTTTCAGGAAGGCTAAGAAATGCGCCAAGAACAAATTGAAATTGGTTGTGATCCAAATCCAGATGTGGATCTACGAATTTTTCTCAGGAGAAGTCAACATTGTGAAATTAGGCAGTTTTTTTCACAATTATCAAAAAGCTCAGGAAGCTCTTGATGGATCTGGATGACAATATCAGTGAATATTGGTCATGGCACAAAGGACAAGTGATGGGGTTTTGGCTTTGATATGAATCCAGGATACAGGATTTTTTCAAGAATTTGTTAGTGTGAGATTAGGCAGTTTCCCACATTTCTGACATTAACTCACTCGACAATGTTGGAAACGCTTTGGTGGAGGTTCAAGCTCTAAGAGCACTTCTGGCAATTGGAGTAAGAAGTTATTTTGTTCATTGTAAAGTTTCATTCTGAGTAGGCCACATTAGATCAGAATCTTCAGACTGATGTGCTACAACATGCATTTTTATTCTGATCAGGCATTTATTCTGGCTACCTGTGTACGTACATATTTGCTACGAAGAGGCAAACTCTCTGTTTCAACAAGTTTAGTTACAACTTATCCTGAAACCTCATTAAAACATTTAAGGTTGAGTGTGTGAAAACTTCTAAAAATGACATTTGATTTTGTTTAATAAATATTATACTTAAGCCCACGTTTGATCAAAAACAGGGTTCAGCGTCCTCTTCATGGTGCCCGTCTTTCTCCTCCCTGTCCTGCTCTTGTCAGGCAGCAAATAGAGTCGGATGAAGGGATCGGAGCCGTCTTTGGTGAAGGCTATCAAGTTACTGAGGACACACAGGACAAAATAGTTTCACTCACATGTTACCAGGCACATGCTGTCGACTCAAATGGTGCCTACTATTCTTTCTTGACTGTTAGAGTAGCCCAACAGAGGCAAAAGGATCCCTGTATAAAAGAATCAGTGCCCATAAATTACAGTAAATGACCAGGACTGTGGCCGAAACACCAAGGACGAACTTGCCTTGGAGGGAAAATGTTTTGGGATGAAATGAAGACGTCATAAATCTCACAGGAAGTACTCGTTAAAATGCAGCGTGTTGTGTGAGCTGTGGACCTCACCGGCAGGCGTGCACCACCACAATGAGTTTATTCCTCTGAGCGCTGTGTCGAACAGTCAGCTGGACCTCGCCCAGGGGGAACTGGCTGGGGGCCGAGCCACTGTAAACACAACACAGTGAGTTAGTGTCACTTCCAGGCACTGCTGTGGAATTAATACAGCAGGAAAGTGAGAGGCCGTCGGTTATTTTGACACACAGCAAGAAAAATGATCCTAAATATACACATTTCATAATCCGTGACATTCTATAAGACAAGACTCAAATTAGGTAAATCAAAAACCAATCAAATCCAGAATATGAGAAATATGGTGCGATCAGAAGGCGTATGAACTGTGAATGGCGGACAACAACAGGAATAATGTGTCTTTGTACTTCTGCAGCTGACGGAGCCGTTGCTGGAGCTCCAAAGTTGCAAACGGCAGGGAGATATCTGAGGCCAGGCTGGGTGTGGACTCCTTGTGCGCCAAGTGTTTCTGGGAGCTGGACATGCAGGTGCTCAGGTTGGAGACGCTGCGGAGAGGGCTGGCCGAGTACGGCTCACCGTCCCGTTGGAGTGTGAGGGTGGAGGCGTCTATGGGAGGGGGAGGCGTTGGTGAGGGTATAGGGGAATCTGAGACTGACAGTCTTAAAGAAGGGGTTGTGTTTGGCTGCGGTGTGCTGGACTTTCTGACTCGTACAGCAGAGGGCTGGTCTGAGGATACCTGCTTCTCCAGGGACAAGATCTATGGAGAGGCAAAGGGACATTATGTCAAAAAACTCATAAGAACAAGGAGAGAACATGAAGTAATTCTAAGTGACCCTAATACCGCTGAGCTATTTTCTCTATCTTTTCAAATGTGGTTGACATTTTGACCGAAAATCCTTAAAATGCTATTTTTCTTTCTTCAATTGCACAAATTGTTCAACGGGCACTAAAAGCTGTTCCCCTTCTAAAATCTCTATTACCAACCTTCATATGCTGGCTGTGATCCAATTCAGAAAAGCTATTTGAGTCCAAGTCAATATTTTTTATGCTGCTGGAATTGTTTTATTTAATCAGCTGTGATGATTCATAGGGCAAGGCAATTTACATTGCCATGGTATTTTCTGATAAAGGCAACATTAGAAAATCAATACGTCTTTGGTGTCATGCTCATGCACCACCACGACATAAATGAATAAATAAAAATACTGTTGCCTGCCGGTCAATAATTTGCTGTTTTGACAACACAAAGCCAAGAAGAGAGTGCAAAGAATATGGATTTAGTACTAAAGAGGATGGATTTTGTACCTTGGTTACACAAAGGCTGGTTTTAGGCATAATAATAACTACCCCAATCAGAGTGTTAGATCTCATTCCTTTAGCTTTGTACAAAGTAGATTGGAGTATCTGGTCCAAACTGTGGCCAGAAAATTTAACTTCTGCTCATTTATCATGCTACTAAACACGAAACCCACAAAGTACATTGCATAAAATACTGTTTGTGGATACTAAGGTTAAAGTTTTATTTCAGTAAAGCATTCCAGCAACATCAGAAAATATAAAAAAATGATACGGACACTTCCACGTAGAGATAAAGCCTAGAGATAAAACTGATAAGGCAGATTAATGTCTTTAAAAGACTTATTTACATCAGATATCATTTGGCTTGAAACGTTACTAATTCTTTCTGCAAGAATAATTAGGTATATTCTCACTGTGTCAGTAAGACAGCCTATGTTAATATCTGAGAGCACTTATGCAACACTACATATGTATTGGTTCTTCTATTTACATTTTGTTGACTTATTTTCCTTGTTTTTGTTGTCTTTGCTTTTGTTTATTTCTTGCAGACTCATCTTACCCCTTTTATGCCTGTTGCATCATATTTGTTACATACTTTTATGATACCTCTATCTAATATGATCACCAAACTACAAAACAACCCCATCTGAACACAATCAAATGAACGATAAAAATGTCCTTGAATGGATTATCAGCTGCCAAAAACACATAATGTATCAAATGAGATGCAAAAACTACATACGATACATTTTATGGAAATTTTGATTCTTAGGATTTAGTAGAAAGAGAAATAGACATTTCATCTCCAAAAAAATAGAATTTTTAGGCCATAATTTTTGAAATGGATGTGTTACACCATGTTGTTCAATGATCAAACTTTATCATGGCTTTAAATGCACTGAATTCATGGACTTGTACTTCTGGTGTCTTTTGAGCCCCTACTACTTGGACACTTTGAGTTTGATGTGCACATAAAAAATACACCCTCAGTTAATCGATCAATTGTTCTATAGCTTACTCCACTCCTCTGCCTAGACTTTACAGCAGATATGGCAGCAGTTTCTTTAGGGAACAGGAGCTTATCCAAGGGTGAAAGTAGCCTTGAGCCCAGAGCCATAAATTCAATGGCTGTTATAAATTCAGTCAATATTTTTTAGCTTACTGTCAACGCTGCATTTCCCCCCCCTTTTTTTTTTGTTGCTACAACAGTGTTGTCAAACAGGACTGATTTGCACAACTATATAGTCAAATTTATGCTTTACTCAGCAGAGCCTGCATGCTTGTTGTGGGTTCCTGAAATGAATAACCCTAACTTCACTTAAGCATGCATGTCCAGTGAAAAAGTGATGGAGTCCATTTTTACCCTCAGGGCCATCTTGAGTTTGATGGTGGAGCTGGGCCCCGAGTTTTTGAGAGGAAAGCACTGAGTCAGCGTCATGTCCTCCTCCTCCAACAGGCTGCTCAAAGGCACCGTCAAATTACCCAGGGTGCATTTGTGCTTGTCATCTTTAACCTGTGCATCAGGAAGGAGAAGATCTACTGCTTAAGACGGGTCAGCTGCCTCCATGCTTTGGAGCATGATCTTATTAAAAAGGCACATCATTAGTGAAAATGGCTGCATTACCTCCACCTCCAGCTCCTGCCTCCTGGGGTTGTGAACAAGGAATGAAAAGCAGTCTTCCCACAGAGGTTCCTTGGTCTTGTAACGGATCTTTAGGGCGGACGGGAGAATCGATGGTTAATTAAAAGACAAATTGAGTGAGGCTAATTGAAAACACAATTCATCTGGAGGTCAATAAATCAGATGTTTGAGATGTTGAATTTAGCAGAGAATGGTTGAATCAGTGCATCAAAAATTACACACAAACACCAAAGGCATGTGCTGGATTGTATTATCTGTTGTTATCTTCTGCTACTTACTTGAAAATGATAATGATATTTTGGTTGATAATGTTTCCTCTTCAATAACGCTTGTTGGTGCTGAATTTTATATTGCTGTAAAGTCTTATAAGTTACCTTTACAAAAAGGTGTAACTTGTAAGGACTGTGCATTCACAGGATAAGCAACACAGCTAAACACATGAGTAGTGCCCCCCAAAACAAGCCAAAATCCCCTCTTTACTTTGAGGGAAGCAGGAGTCTTCTTTGCGGTCTGTCTTTTGTCTTCACCACTCTCAAAGAACTTGGTCCAGGTCCAGAAATGGAACCAGGGCTGACACCTGCTGCAAACTGGAAACCCAGTCCTCAGTTGCAGGGGACTTCATTTGAATTACTTTAATTCAAACTCAAAGCAAGAACAGCCACAAGCTAGTTATGGAGTCTGGCAAATTTGCATGGAAATCTGTTTACTGTTTCACATTTTGTACTAAAGCTCAAATACAAGGCAAAACACACTTTCAAAATTTTAAAACTTATTATTTTTCATTTATAATTTTGTTTACATCTATCTTTTTATCTACTTTTCACGACTACTGGAATCCTAATTTCCCTGAGGGAGTTTTCCAAGGGGATTAATAAAGTTCAATCTGATCTAACCTAAAAGTTTTACCCTCTAACTCTATTACTTATTCTTGTTCTATGATAAAGTAGTCGAGTTGAAAACTGATGATGTTTGGTGATATCATCCCTCCAAGAGGGAAATGCACCCTGTGTTAGCACTACAATTCTTCTCCCTCTTCTCCATGTCTGAATGCTGTAAATAACAGTAATATAAAGCGAGTGTTCATGCTCTGCAGGGCTTCCTTGTCTGCGGCTCCATTACGGACTATGAGCATGAACCAATGTTTCATGTTATTCAATTTTGCTGTGGTTTTAGGCACTACAACAGCTTAACCAACAATTTAAATGTATATGCAAACCCATGACTCTCTTACTTTAGCCAAGTCATGTTAATTTATAAACCACCTTTAAGTCAATCAAAGTGCTATACACAGGATACCCAAAAAGTAAATAGTCAAAGAAGCAGGCTGAACCTGTGAGCTTGTCAGAGAGGTACCTTAACATATTGCAGTTGTGAAGTTGCCAGTAAATGGTCTCATGTAAAGCTATGTCAATGATAAACATGAGACTTCTAACAAATGATTCACAACTTAAGTCATCACCTATGATTACAGCTGAGAATGTTTCTTTAAAACAGCTGAATGAGGAAATTTTATGCTTTCAGCACCAGCTCAACACAACTCAGGAGAGAAACAACACACACACAGTTCCAGCTACAACGCTCAGAAATGGACACAGGGGTTTAATAAAACCCTATTCTGTGTTTTAAGCACATAGGAGCTGAGTTTGTGCATTACAGGCAATTAAGTGAACGATCCCTTTCAGTTTTGTCACACTGGGATGTAATGTTGTTGCAGTGATGTATTTAAATCATATCCCTCTGCACTTCTACAGACAGCAACTGCTACTCAGTCTGAGGCCCCATCCACACCAAGACAAAACACTGAACAGTTACCAAAACGATGGTTATAAAGACGAAGGCGTCTCAGAAAATGTGTGCGTCTATATGAATGCACTCGATACACATGAAAACGCTGTAAAACACATGCCAGACCTCTAGGGGCGCTGTAACGATGTGACGGAAACAAGCGGAAACAGACGAAAAAACAGTGGGCATGCGCACTTGCGGCAAAAGTTGTTAACAGAGATTGTGATAAAGTGATGATAAAGTGCCCTAATGTGTCCTCCATAGTTGTTTGTTCAACTTGGTGGTGATTGAGAAGAAGGAGATTTTGCTGCAACAGGGATAGTAGGGTCACTAGCTTCATCAGCACATATTCTACACTGTACGCCGCTGTTGTTGTTGCCGCGTGTGGCACATGCGTATCAATGAAGATATGAAACTATGACGTAAGCGTATCTGAAAACTTGAGGAGAGCCAGTAATCACGGAGCTGCGTGTACGGCATTTCAAAATCTTTCCACTCTGGAACCTGGTTGCAAAAATAATTTTGGGGGTTTACAGACCCCCAAAATGTCGTCTTCGTATGGATGATACACAAAAAACGTATGCGTTTAGACCTCGGCTTGTCCTTGTGTGGATTGGGCCTTCGTCTTCAATTTAAAACTCAAAGTTTAGCGGTTCAGAGTCAGCAAAAGCATTTCAGTCAAAATTCTACTGATTCATTTTAAAATTCTGGAATAACAACAATCCTGTAAAACAAAACCCTTGGAACTCATTAAGACTGCTGCAGTAAGACAGTTACTTTCTACATTAAAGCGACTATTTCCTCTGAGAATCTCCCTCTTGATCTTTCTATAGACATTCCTCATGAGATGTAGATTGTAAACATACGTTAACATCAGCAGAGAAGCCTCTTTAGTTGACACTTACTGGTGTTTGCCAGTAATGATACTTTATTTCATCTTCTTTTACAACCATTTGCCTGAGATTCGACAGTCAGAGGGCAATATGCTGTTTTAGAGCCCTTGGGGCAGACAGTTAAAGAATAAGATGAGCACCGGTTACATTCAATACTTCTTTATGTGGAAGAATGAAAGATATATGCTGGTAAAAATATCTGCTGTATTTAAGCTCGAGTATTTTAATATGCCAACTCTGTGAGGATAATCCTTCTTAATGAAATGCAGGGCTCGAACCACAAATCGACCACTCTGAATATTCACAGCCAAAGGACGAAATCTGCATCATCATTGCAATAATGGCTGCTTATCAACATGACTCACCTTACTCTCTTGTGTTTTGTGGCCAACAGTCATCTGGACATAAGGGCTGGGCTCACTGCTGCTCTTCTTCGCAGACTATTAGAGGATTGGAGAGAGGATTTTTACCGAAACACACACTTAAAAGCACAAGCATAAGTAACAGAAAACACAATGACACAAACATTAGCTTCTCTGGACAGGTTCAAGCACACAGTTCTGGGGTTCAAAAGGGTAAAGACATCACCATTCAGTGCGAGCAGGGCTAAAGGCAGACAGGCTACCAAGGAGACTGCCGAGCAACATCTCCTCAGCTTTCTAATTTTAGCATGCTTAGTTTGACAGCTCAGAATCATTCAGTAGTCCTGATAGAATAATAATAATAATACCCCACATATTTAAAAGCCAGAGGCTGAGAATCTAAACTCACTCATTAGCCCACATTTTCTCTGGGGAGTGGGCTTTGATTTCTCAACAGCATTATAATTAGACTCTGAGGCCCCACCATATTGCCATGCAGGTTAGTAACACAATCCAGAACGTTGATAATTATGCTGCAACTTGAACTTAGTAAGAACGGAGCAAGAATTTAAAATGCAAGAAGTTTCATCTGAGATTACAGAACTTCAGCTGCCTAAATATTGTAGCGTTCCTCTACTTTTTATTCTATAATTGTTTGTGCACTTTGTCAGAATGGGCCTGTTCCAAACATCTGTTTTGATGGTCACGATTTTTGCTTAACTTAAATTTTATGTAAATGTAAAAGCAAATGTAAATATTCTTTGTTTATACAGCCCTTTATAACAACCCTTTAGGTGAAGTGGTAAACAAAAACAGATAAATAAAAACAAACAAAAAAAAGCAATAAAAACATTAAAAGCAATTAAAGCGTTAAAATAGACAAAATACAATACAATAAAACAAAGTAAAAGTGCCACCATGCTACTGGGCATTAAAAGCCATCTTAAATAAAGACGTTTTTAGTCTAGGTTTGAGGCCCAGGTCAGAAATAAGACACATTTTGGCGGGGAGCTTGGTCCATAGCCTGGGAGCATCAATGGAAAAGGGTTGATTAACCCTGTGTTTGTACTCTGACCTGGATACATCCAGCAAAAACTGGTTTGACGACCCCAGAGCTTTACCAGGCTCCCAAACAGTTAAAAATTCAGTTAAAGACACGGGGTGAGGCCATGGTATACTTAGCATTTTTTCGCTAGGCCCATCAACACCACATTGATTTCTTCACAGTGGATTAAATGTTGTAGGTAACACAAATTGGGTGTTTGAAATTGGGTGTTTTAACTTTTAGACAACAGTAAAGACAATACTGTCTGTTATGTATCAGGTCTCCAGAGTGCACATGCACCCAAAATTTGTAAGAGTACACCTAACATTTTTCTTGGTCGCACTGGTGCTCCCTGGGTAAACACATTGATTTCTGTCTGAGTTTTAGTTCTGTAAATACGAAGGATGCACTGAATATTCGGTGACCGAATATATTCAGCCGAATAATGCAAAAAAAGCCATATTCGGCATTCGGTGGAGTGAGGTAAGAGCAAGGCGGAATAACACCGTGTGACGCAGTGACGAAATCAACTACATTAGTGCGTGCGACTGTGGCTAAGCAGACTGTCACTTTTCCTAAAAATCAAAGTCGAACGATTTTCAAACATGCACCCAAATAATCGAAGATATTCGATTATTCAAATTTTTTTGAAAGGCAAAAGCTACCGGAATATTAAAAAATGTCATAATATTCAATGAAAAATTACTTTTTTTTAAAAACATGTCTAAAATTATTCTAAGCTATTCATGCACTATTAAAAGATATAGTTAACTACTTAGCCTCCGCATTGGATATTCGGTATTCAGTATTCGGCCAAGTGTTTATATTTTATTTCGGCTTCAGCCACAAATTTTCATTTAGGTGCATCCCAAGTAAATACTGACTATAGTGTGTGAAGTCTTATTCTAGGTTAAAATTTATTGGAAAATGAGACCATCCAGTTAAGGCAAAGATGATGTTGGTTGTTAAAATCTGAATATTTATTTCATTTTTCAGTCAAGTATAGCACCTAAACCATTAGCTTTTTGATTTTGAAATATTTTATTTACCTTGAGATGTTTGAGTTTGACATGTTAAATTTCAGTTCAGCAAAGAACTTTAAGCACAAGCACTTTTATTTGGAAATGTTTTATTTTGCTTAATGTTTAAGTTTGAATTTGTAAATTCCATTCAGTGAAGCACTTTAAACGCTGTTTTTCTTTAAATTTATAATTTTGCTTTGAATAAAGACAAATATGTCTTTACATCTTGTTCTTGTTCAAATATTATTTACATTAAATAAACATTATGGAGAGTGATAAAATGGTGACCTTATGGCGTTAAAAGTAACACTATGAAAAATTTGGGTGCACCTAATTTTTGTGCTGGTGCACCTTAAAAAGAATTAAGTGCACCCCTGCAACCAATGCAAAAAGTTAGTCCGTGTGTAATAACATACTGTTTTTGTAAAATAAATATTTCATGATTTAATGTAGCATAACTTGCTGTATAATCCATCTGTATAAAGTTTAACACATTTATAAGACAGCCTGTGATAACGATGAGAACCACATAATTAAGACAATCTGTTAAGCTGATTACAACTAAAAGTGATATTGTTTACTTGATACATAACAAAATGAAGCAAAACAAACTGAAACAACAATTTTGTATGGCCTCTGTTGACCATAATCTGAATTTTCTTTATATCCAATAAGTATAATCTAATCTAATGTAATATAAACTGATCATTCTGGCTGGTGTTGGTTGGTCATGTAACGTTCAACATACTCTTATATTATGGAGTTCCAATAGTTTCTGGCTTTAGAGATTGTTTCTTGTTTTCTACCCAAATTTGAGCCAGCTCACTTTGCTTCATTGAGAAATTCTAAATGAATCAAGCATACCAGTCAGCCATTATAAATATTTTCTGTTCAGAGTGTAAGTAAGTAAATGAGATTTGACATCTAAAGAAATCATCATGTGCTTTACATTTTTTAAACAGTACATTTAAAAATACCTTCTACATACTGCTGTATTAACCACCAACACTGTTAATTTAGATGTTGAGAACTTTATTATTTCAGATTTGTACAGTAAAGCCAGATTCTGGGTCACACACCGTCCTCAGAGTTGTGCTGCTAAGATTAAAACCTTGTTAAATTTTTCATTGTGTAGGTTGACCTAGTTTCTCCTCTGCCTCTCATAAAGTACAATCAGTTAATAAAAACTGATGTGCTGGCATCTCCCCCTGGGACTGTCTGTAGGTGTCAGTAAACCTTAAAATGAATCCAACAAGCTTTTCAAGAAGCACTGATTACATGAGAGTTTAAATATGCTTGTCATTTTGGTGAACACGTTATTCATATTTTCAGGTATCTTGCCTCAATCTGTTGGCTTCAGGCAACCGAGCTCAAAGCTGTGCAAGTTTTTAACAATGGCATGTCGAGTGTTGTTCAACCTGTTCATTTAAAGCAAACATCAGGGTAAGAGACACAGTACAACTACAAAAAAAGAGAAAACTTCTGTCAAAAGAAATGATTTTAGGAGACTTTTGGAAGAAAACTTCAGTAAGAAAAAGTAGCTGTTAAACTTTCTTCCAAGTGAACTCATAAATTAGCTAATTGAATAAAGCAAGGCCAGCCAGGCAGCTCTGCAGTCTGAATCACAAAGACTGAGTTATAAAGAGGAAGACAGATATTTGAACTCCTGTTGCACTGTAATGGCAAATAAAACTGTCACAAGGCGGCCTGTGCACACAACAAAAGAAGGTCTGAACCTCCTGGGAAATGAAAGCAGGGAACAATTTGTGCTGAGAAGCGTGCAGTGATTGATTTTCTGAGTTTTGTGATCAAGTCGCCTGAAACTTTTACATGAAAATAAACAGCTCAGTATCTGCTGATGTTAGGGCCGTGACATCTGGATAACAAACCTAATAAATGTTTACACCACGGTTGAAATTTGTACCCACCAGCTGTCAAATAAGTGTTTTGGAATAGGGTTAGGCAGCACCTACAGTACCAGCCACTGTGGCAGGTGACCTAAAGGTGCAGTGTGGAGAAATTGGCATTTTAGCGGCATCGAGGATTTACATTTTGGAGTAAGCCCATCCATTTCTAAAACATCACATCACTAAGCAACGAGAGCTGGAGAGGACCAAGAAGGATCGTGAACAGGGCATCATTTACAACAGTTACGAGGTGAGGGTTTTTCATTCATATTTGTAAACATTATTTTGATAAGATTACAGGTCAGTTAAAGTGATGGTTTACGATTTGGAAGCTTGGTACATCTAAATAACACCGTTTATAAGGCCATTATGGTCCTATGGTCCGATCTACGCAATATAAAGACCAAAAAGAATGAAAAAATCCATTCAGTATATCCGATGCAAAGCGGCATAATAGTTGACCAATCCCCTGTCTCTCCTGCTCGGCACCGTCCCGCCTCCTCCCCACTACCTCCCTCATGTACCGGTGAGCAGCGAGCTGCACAGCTACTGAAGCGTCATGGAGCTGGAGAAGAACAGCACCGAAACCGGGAGGCCGCCTCTGGAACGGGTAGGCTCTGTCAATAGATTTTAGCATAAGTTAGCCACTCATCGTTAGCATTGTAAACTGAGCTGGTGAAGACACGCCGAGAAACGTAAATCATTGCCCACAATCGGCTCTGCTCTAATCGGCGAAACAGTGGCGATGCCAGACCCGCTTCGCCGCCGGTCCAATTGAAATGGCTACTGCTGTGTGTTACAAGTGGGGGTGAACGTCGTGTTTGTTACTTTTAGCTATGAGAAATCTCATTTATCTGCAACGCCAATTAATATTTTCTGCCAGCCGGCTTCTTGCTCTATCGGAGGGGGCGTGTTGTTATGCTACGGCCACACCGGACGTGAATTTGCGTCGACGCGCGTCGAGATTACATACAAAGTCAATGTAAACACGCGTCTTGACGCAAATTCGCCCAGCAGCGTTGGAGGCGCTTTGGCGGCGCGTCTGGAGCGTTGGACGAGTTTGGCGCGGCGCGTTTGGAGCGCCGAGGCGTTTTGACGCCCAAACGCCTCGGCGCCGAGTTGAAAATATTGAACTTTCGGCGCCAGTTCGCGGCGGCAGCCAATCAGCGATGACATTCGCCCCGGCGTCATTGATTTGATGACGTGTGGCGCTCCATGCCCCTGCTCTCACTCAAGCCCCTCTCAAAGATGGAGGAGAGGTTTATCGGCACTGTTTGCTATCATTCGGAGCTATACTATTCGGCGTGTATACTCTACAGAGACCGGAACAAAGAGGAGCAGACTTGGGTGAAAGTCGCTGAGGAGACAGGTTTTATTTAATAATGTGTGACGCCCCGGCCTCCTGCTCCTGCTTAAACCCCTCTCAAAGATGGAGGAGAGGTTTATCTGCGCTGTTTGCTATCATCCGGAGCTAAACTACTCGGCGTGTGTCCTCTACAGAGACTGGAACAAAAGGAGCAGGCTTGGGTGAAAGTCGCTGAGGAGACAGGTTTTGAAGGTAAGTTCTGTAAATATTCGTTTCCAGCTGGATTTGTCTGCACGGGTTATCACTGAGTCCGACCGGCTCCGGCTCTCTACTGCGCATGCGCCCGGACGCGCGTCGTCCCACAGCTTGTCAAAATGTCCAGCGTCCAGCTTCGGGCGTTAAGCGCGGCGCGTTACAGGCTTTACGCGCGTTAAAATTCGCCAATTCGCGTCCGGTGTGGCCGTAGCATTAGGAGGCGACACGAGCTGGGGGGAGGGATCTTGGAACACGGAGGGGAGGGGTGAGTGAAGGGGGGGCAGGCTGCGTTTTTCAAATCTGTCTCAACAGCCAAACTGGTTTTCAGATCGTAGACCCTAGCTTTAAGGCAATGATTATAGGTTTTGTAAACCTTTGTAGACTCATTCAAAAATCGCGTTTTGCTCTTTTTGTCCCCCAAACCCACCCGCAGACAACATGGTGGATCATATAAGAGATATAAGAGGTTTTTTCTAACTTAATAAAAAGAAAATCTAAGTTTTGTGAGGATGATCGTACACCTATTTTGACTGACATTACAAACAGAAACATGATATCCTATATTCACTGTTTCTGTTCTGTGAAACGCTGCAAACTTCTACACACCACACCTTTAAGTAATGTGACAGAAAAATAGAATCCCGTCTTCCACCTGTTCCTCTCTGGCTTTATGTTCAGACTTAAACAATGCTACACACTCACGGACCACAAGACTCAGCATTCACCAGGAATCAGAGACAGTGAGGGTTTACAGAACGGCTGAACCTTGCGTCCTAGCTCTGCTTCTATATTACAATGCTCCATAGTTTTCTCCATGTCAGTTATAGGAGACTTCAGCTATTGAAGCAACTTGGGATATTCTAACCTACTGAACTGTAAATGCTACATATTTCTAATGTGTTTAACAAATGTCCTAAATCATGACATTTAGGCCATTTACACCACAACAGTTTCAGTCCAAAATGGTAGCCTTTAGTTGCATTTTGGGTGTTTTGTTACATAGTGACAGCTTTTTGGGAGCCTAAAAATGGAAAGAGCTAAAAACATGCACCATAGTGCAAGCTTCTGAAAGCTTCACAGCTTCTGTTGCCATGTAATCAAGCAGAATGAGGTGCTTAAAAATAGAGGGCACTTTGCACACTGAAGTCTCAGTTAATGGCTCCTTGCACATGTGCATCTAACCCAAGTTAGGTGGAATCAACAACCTCTGCTCACTCTTTACTCTCAGCAAAGTTTGGATTTACTTTGACACAATGTTGCACATGACCATCCATGTGTTTGACATTTTTGTACATTTATAACTCAATGTGACTTGCGTGGGCATTTCTAAGTTGTGTTACCAAGAGAGTAACACCGCCAACTAGGGCAGAACAATGTTCATTTTAACACTGCAATTGAAATGTGGGCAAGCACAATATTACTTAGTCACAAAATCTTTTGCTATCTGTCCCCAAAGTTCCTCTTAAAATGGGTAAAAGAAGCTTCAGATGTGCTGCTATAAGAAAAACTGTGTTGGAGAGCTGGTCTCTTTCAATCTTTTTAGTGCAGATTAAAGGGTTTAGAGGAAGATGAAGCAGGCTGTAAATGCTCTGACTGAAAATGTTCTGCTTTGACTCTGAATGAACTGATTGATGTGCATGTTCTGCATCTGTAATTTTTTTCATATGTTTGTAACTTTGTAAATGTGCTGCTGCCAGTTTTAGCCAGGACACTCTTTTAAATGAGATTCTTAATCTCATTGAGGTTCCTCTGGTTAAATAAAGTTTTATTTACAATAGTTACATCACTGGAGATCCAATGTCAGTCACAAGACTCAAAGCAGGTCATGCTGTCATTTGTCTGTTGCTTCATGGAAACCAGAACAGATCTTGTTTTTCTTGACTTTTTACAATAAAAGTCTGTCTAATATCACCATCAGCAGTCTTACTTTAGATAACAGACGACAGCGCAAGCAGAAGTTGTGTGACACTTGCACTTAACCCTACTATAAAAGTCTACAGATGATGCATCATCATAGTGCAGCAGTGATACAGTTTAAACAGTGACCATATTAAACGGAGACTTTAAGCTTCTTTTTTCTTTCTTTCACTGACTTTTGATCATAAATATAAAAAAAATCCATATGTGTCTTAGAACAAAGACACACTTTCCATCATCTGAACTGACTTTACAGAAAAATTTCAGAAGTTGATAACATGGAAGCTTTACTTTAAACTCCTCAGAGATGCTTTATGCCTTAGCTTCAAGTAACACAACAGCAAGCCTATAAAGTCTATAAAGAAACATGTCACTATACTCTCTTTCCTCTGTTTATATTTTTAAGAGTATAATAAGGTTCCAACTTACATTGTAGCATAAAAAGACAAGATTTCAATAAAATGTTTGGTATATAATCAAAGGTAGAATATAAATGCAGACTATTGGACTGACATGTATATCACATTGTTCTGGGTCAAATTAGTAGATCCTGGTTGTTATTAAAATTTTGATGTCTGAAAGGGAAAGTGAACGTTTTTGAATAGCAAATATAAACATGGTTCAGTTTTCAGTGTTTTTGTCCTTATTTCTCACTATAAGTACTAAAAGCCTGTTGTTGATAGATGCCCCATATTTCTTGTCAAAACAAGAAAAGCAGTTTATTTGGAAGTTGTAAATGATACAACAAACTGGTACCCAATGAGCAACTCCAATGGATATTTCTGAAGGTAACAGATTTGGTTATAAATATTGCAGGATCAATGTTGATGTGTTGCCATGTTAAATGAACAAACAAACCAAAAAATAAATAAATTCATTAATAAATACAAAGGTCTACCTGCCAAAGGTGTGTTTAAACTGACCGCTTGGTTGTCTCAAGTCTTAAAAAATTATAAGAAGCAAGTAGTGGCTGTGGCTCGTGATCAAAGGACTTGCTGTTAACACTGACACCTCTACAGTGTTAACCAACTGTTTTCTTTAGCTCCACAAAAGCTAAAGTTAATACATTGTAAAACACATTATATTTTGACAAGCTCTTTACATTAAAAGAGACAAATTTGAATGCACTGAGGTGCCTTTACTGTAAAACAACCAGATCAAGAAATTGGGTGTTTTCAGCAGATGCCGCTTAACTCAGACATTAAAATTCAAATCCTAGAGAGGAGCAAAGCTTTAACATAAAGATTAACAAAAGAAGCTACAATATCCTGACAACTGTGACTTAGGGAAACTTGATATCTTGACATATTTCTCTGGTCTCTCAAAGAAAAGCATCATATCCCAGATGAAATCTTGGGGAGGTGGGTCTGTAATCAGCCTTATTGGTATTATTAATCTATACACCAAATTAAGAGCATGTCAGTATGCACCTTAAAAGTTGATCAATTTCCCCTGATAGCCCATCAGTCCAACATTATAGGCCTTAATTATAATTCTCCACATGGTATACCATATACTTTTCTTTAAAATACAATGATTGGTCAGAATATATGAGTACCTGACAGATTTTTAAATCCACCAGCCACAGCGCAGGTGGGTGTGAGAGTTAATTTTCAACCCTCTAAAAGTCTCTCACTTCTTTCCCTACAGCGGTCTCCGTCTTTACACCTGCATATCAAAGTGTTCTGTAAGTTTTTCAGACAGATGAAAAATGCAGTCACGCTTGCCTGACAGGAATGTGTTCCCTCTCCATATCATTAATCTCCACATATGGTATATAGGTTCACCTTTAACATGATATATCACAGGTTAGGAACCCTGCAGCGCTGAGAGTGTGTAACGTGTGTGCAATAAAAAATGATTAAGGACCACTGACTACCAATGAGTAGAAATGATTTGGCTTTAACTGAAACGAAGCAAAGCAGACGGTGTTATGATCGACTTTTATGACTGAAGATAGGGCTGGGAAATATATTGATACATGTTCTTTAGATTTATCAACACATTTTCAAACAAGATAAAGAGTTAGGATAGCATTTCTATTGATGAGTCCAAACTGTCCAAAGTGGCAATTGGACTGGTTCAGATTCTTGAAGTCATTTCCTCTCTTCTCCAAAAGGCTTTAATGATATAGTTTACGTTGATAGGTAGATGTCAGACCTAATACCCATTCAGCTCACTGTTTAATACACTCACAGTGATATCTGACTGAACCCAAGATGATTATTGAAAATGTTGAATGTTTCAAAAGTAGGGAATTATGATTTAATCTGTTAAATTTTCCTGAGGTGAAATCTTCGTTTTAAGATTGTAGCTCACAAGTTTTGGCTGTTTGTTTGATTTATTTTTAAATAACTTATTAGTCCAAGCACTGCATGCCATGGCTCATAGCTTGTAAGCCATTAACTGTGAGAGCACAACCCTTTGCACAGGGAATTCTTACACTATTTGCCCTATCTCACAATGTTAAGAAATCCTTTAAAAAATGCCTGGCTCTTCATCTAGATTTCCATCTCCACTAAATTCTAATCACTTTTCTTTGTGCTGAGTAACATTCCCTTAAAATGTAATCAAAATCCATTCACAACTATTTAACTTATCCTGTAAACAACAAAATAGCCCCCCAAAAAACAACCTTGTTGGTGGAGATAAAAAACTAATTTTAAAGAATTAAAGTTAAAGGTGCTATGAGGAGAATCTATTTCCGGCGACATAAAGACTCTGCTACCCATGAGCGACTGTCGCAAAGACGTGACCCAAGCCAAAGCGTGCGTTTGTTGTGATGCTAATGAATGCAGCTTGGACCTTCCACAGAACTCTGCATTGTTTTACAACTTCATTTTTCAACAACTTACAGGATGCAAAGCGATGAGGTAATATATCTCTTTCTAGTTACGTGGCGGTAGTTTTGATGTGTGACAGCAAGCAATTTTTTGAAAACTTAATATTGTAGTTTTGTAGCCAGCTATATATCGCTACTTACAGCCTGGTGCTCTAAGACATGTCCGAATAATATAAATTTGCTCTAGTTTTAATTGTCTTGTTCCTGAAGCTGAGTATCCAGGCCAATCCAGCCCTATCTGACCCGACTACGAAGCTAAGGAATAGCATTTATAGATAATGTATTTCAATGCTATAAAACTCATCTTAAAGTGTGTATTTTGATCAGGCATATATCTAAAAGTGAGACTTTTTGTAATTACTTAGAAACACAGCATCTTTAAGTAGACTTATCATTGAAATGGCCTCAAAATAACTGGGGAACATATGCTGGGTAAGAAAAACTTGATTATAAGTTGTTCAGACATTACCAAGATTAGAAGTTTAGATCCTTGTTCGTGATAATGGAACATTTTTACCGAGAGTTATAAAGAGAGAATGATTATTCACTATCACCTTACGAGGGCTAAAACACACAAATTTAATGAGGAGCACAATTAAAGTTTAACGATGTCCTAAGTTACAATCAACTAGCAGTACTTAGGATTGGCTGTATGAGTTTATGACCTACTTGCTGTTTTTTGGGTTACAGCTACTGGGCCGTTGTTAATTTGGTGCCAAGCTACAAAGAAATACAATTAATTAATTTTAATGACTGGATCCTCGCATATCTATCTGTGTGTCTTGCCTTCACACACAGGCTCTTTTCCTATCACCACTGTGACAACTGTAAAAGTAAGACCTGAGATAATCTCGCTGATAAACCTCATGATCTGACACTTTTTTCAGCTGGGACCTGAACTTGTTTATAAATATGTTTGCCTTCACACATTGTGTTTTACTGGAGGACGCTTGAGACTTGCAAGAGTGCCTAACTTCCTGATGTGGAGGGAGACAGTTCAGAGGTCAGAACTACTAATTATCCACCATAAGCTAAAATTCTGGTCGGTATTGTCCCAAACAAGTTGGAGCTCTCTGACGGTTTGCCATTTAAAGTATGCATTATAAACATAAATATCAAGACCACTGAATCGCAATAATAAGAAAACAGTAAGAACAAATGCAGTGAAAGGACAGTTTTAATTAACAATAATTATTCAAGATAGCCTTTAATTCCAGAGAGAGATTAATTTGTTTAAAAAAAATGCTTCAGCATGCAAGATCACGAAAGTTAGAGAAGGTGGAGACTCGAGCACCATCAAGCACCATGATTAATAAAAGGTCATGAGTGTACAGAACAAAAAAAGGCACAAACAAACAGAACACTCATCTCTCTTCATGCAGATCAACACAGTTCAACTCAGTTCACACCAAAGTGTCACTGGACGGAAAACATACGGACAGGATGAGATACAGCGGGTGTGTGAGCATGCAATCCATTTTTTCCACATTACCTTCAGCGCCTTAAAGACTGAGACTTGCTTCAACCCGTCATAGGTGAAATCTGACAGGTTGCTCTTTAAGCCACAAGGAGATTAGGGGGAGAAAATCACACCCGGAGTTAGTAGGAGGAGAGTGGTTGGAGATGGTAGAGAGAAGCATGTAAAAACCCAGATTGGTATGTTTTCAAATGTGCTGAAACATGAAGACAATAGGTAATAAATGAAGCTACATAAGAGCAGATAGTTTTTTACACTGCAGAGAGATAGCAATGAGAATGCAGGGTATGATAACGAGGGTGTATCCTGTAGGGAAGAGTCAGTGCTGCTCCTTTGAAACACTGTGACTTTTCTAACAAGCTCGAGGGTTTCAGGAACAGAGCAGCCACACATTAATTGGCTCACCAATAAAGGCAGAGACCATTATGAGCTCTGCCACTGCTCTCTTTGTGCTTTGGTTTATATCTCAGCCTTGAACTAAGCACCTAATTTAGCAGAATATGTATCTAACTAACAAGTTTCCAGAGAAAGAGACTGCCTAGTGTTATAGGGTAAAGCCACTCTGAAAATTTCCATGGTAATAACACCATGCAGCTACCACATGCTCGAAAATGCAGGTTTTCTAAGGACTCCTGCAACACATCAACCCCACATCATCAACTGCACACCACAAATTCTAACTATCAGGATGCAGAAAGCACCGGCGGACTCACACAGATTGTTCTATACTCTGAGGTATTGCTCTCACAAAAGACTAGCCCAGACGCTCGCCTCTCACTTAAGTTCCCACAGCCTAAGCTGCCTGTGAAGACGCTCTTGGGGTGGGAGAGGAGAGAGAATATAGAGAAAAGGTGAGGTTAAGAGAGATAAGATAGCTTAAGGTGTTACTTTGCTTTTAAGGCTTTTAAAGTGAGACTGACACATTTCTTTTTATTACATCTTCACAAGTTAAAGCTCCTGTGAGGAATTATCTGGCCCATCTATGCAATGCAGTTATATTGGTTAACATTTATTTGGGCATTCAGATACCAAGAGATAAACCTTAAAGTTCACAATTATGGAAAATAAAGTTCTGAATGTGTGTGTATGTGTTAGTGTGTGTTTTCACTTGTATATGGCCTGCCAAAAGCCCAATCAATATGTGAAAAAAAGATTTTGTGACTTGCTCTACCTTGTAGAATACGTGTGCTCAAAACAACCAGCTATCTATCGCTTATCTATACCACTTACCCCTCTCAGGTTGTACATACAAGTTACATCCCAGCAGTGTTAATTTTTTGACATTCCTTTTTAATTTAGTTTTTGTCTGAAGTCTAAAATATCTTTTAGTTGTAGACATAATTTAGTGATCTAAATTGTCTTGATTTTATTCTAGTTATAGTTGATGAAATTTCACATTTCAGTCGATGAAATCTACTGGAAACTTAGTTGAATAAAATATGAAGTGTAACGTGTAAGGCATTTTTTATGTTTCTTTGAAATTCTGAAGTCAGGTTTTACTCTTGGATCCCACCACCATGAAGCTAAGGCAGTTGAGATTGGATGTACATCTAAACTCCCCCACGCTCACCCTGCATGTTAATCTCTAAAAGTCACAATAAATTTCATTTTTACGATTACCAATGAATGCACCACTTGGTTTTCACAGAACCAGTAGCCATATCGAACTGTATTGAAATCTACACATCTGGCATGAATATCAAGTTATGAAACTTTGTCCATATCGTTCAGCCCTGCTTTCTACATGACAAAACTAGGTCTGATTGGATTTAGTCGCTGCAAGACATTTTGATTCTAGTTTTTATTTGTTGACAAAAATGCCAGTTAATTTAGTTTTATTTTTTGTCCATGTATGCTTGTTTCTTTAGTCTAGTTTTCATCAGGGGAAAAACTGTTGTTGTCAAAAACTATAATGAAAATAATTAGTCAACAAAATTAACACTGCACCTCAGATTGGTCGCCAGCAGATCCCAAGGTTTACACCTAAAATTCTTTTTGATTTCAACTGGGGTGGAGGTAATACATTGATACATTGTTAAATTATTCACTTGGCTTTACTTCAAACTGTCAAACAGACCAAAGCCGGTCAAACTTTGTGTAATACAGCCAACCACCACTAGTTGGAGCTCTAGCTGTTGCCTTCCACCATCCACTCTATTGTTGCACAACGACTAGGAAATACACAACCAGCTTTGAGTAATAACATTGTTCGGCGAAGCAGCATGGCAGTATTTTGAGTGAAAGAATAAAGATAAAGTGTTAGGTGTGAAAGCCCCTAAGAATCACCAATAAGCCAAAACCTATGCACGCACTAGGAGAACATTCAAATGCCCCACACAAAGGCCCCACCAACCTTGGGAGTTGAACCAGTGACCTCTTTGCTATGAAGCATGAGCACAAACCTGCTGCCAACATGGACCCTGTGCTGAAACAATCTATTTGGAAACTTCATTGGTGGTGTCAACACCCCCAAGTCCGCTGTTTTTTAAGCCAAGAGCTAGCTAAAGATTAGAAAATGTCTTGACATATCTGTGTTGCCATCGCAAAAAATAGAGCACAGCCCTGAAAAACCAGAGCCACTTCCATCTCTGTAGAAGGGTGTGGTCAGAGACAGCACATCGGGATTTACATTAAAACAGCCTGTTCTGAGCAGGGCTGAAACAAAGGGGTTTATAGACAGGCCAAGAACTTATCCTGATATACAGGAGTAGCACATCAGCAAACAGAAGGAGGTTTCAGGTTCAGTGGTCTGAACTTCTTTGTCAGGACTGCACTGGTCATATGGACCTGCTGCGTACTGACATATCAAACACAGCCACCTTGTTTTATATTATCTGCCAAAGGCCATCACAAAGCCAGAAGTGTAGTTTGCGTCCGCCCTGACTTACTCATAGTGATGGGAATTCCAGCAACTTTGGAGTTCTGGATCAGTTGTCTCAGCTCAGTAATCAGAGCCAGTCTTTCTTTCAAACAGCTCTGCATTTGATATGCTTTTGTCTCTCTCGTGTCTTTTAATCTGTAATAAAAATTGAAAAACTGTCTCTTTAACAGGAGACAGCTCCCGTTGCATACATAAAAAAGCCTGCTATGGGAACTGCTCCTTTGAAAACAACACTTCAAAAACTACCAGTAAGAGAAAGGTTGTTAAATAATGCTGCTACTCTTTAAGCTCAGTGCTATTTGCCCTGTTCATGTCACTTTGATACACAAAGCATATACACCAGGGAGGCAAGCAAGAGAGTTCCAATGGCAGGTTGTCACTGAAGACATATCTATAATGCACTTTGTGGTTGAATGCAGTCATCTTGGTATCCGAATGCTCAAAATGGATGTTAATCTGTGCTGTTGTGTAAAGAGGGACTCTGATCCTGTCTATTTTTGGTGGTCTTCAAAAACAAATGAATACATTAACTTATATTTTCTGGTACATTAAATGCAAAATAGAGTAGGGATAGGGATACTGAAAACCATATCAACATTTGAAAAAAAATGTACCATACTTTCTCGATTATAACACATACTCCATTATAACATAAACATCATATTTTCACAATTTTTGCCTGGAAAAATACTGTACTCGAATATAACGCGCACCCAATTTTGCCCAAACCTTACTCTCTAAGACAACTCAAAATGACACTTATCAAGAGTTTTAATTGATCAAATTTAAAGGGGACATGTCATGCTTGTTTCTCCTTTTCACTATGCCAGACTAGGATGCCTGTAAAGCATTTCTGCCCTCAGTACAAGTCATTTGGTTCCTTCATTACCCCACAATAGCGTTCTCAAAATCCTCATTTTAAGCCATTATGAAGCCCTCGTTGAAACACGAGGATCTCAGGATGACCTACAGTTACCTTGCAACGTCACAGCCCTTTGTGCTCTGATTGGTCAGTTCTGTCGGGGGTAGAGCCAGCCTGTCCTTCTTCTTCTACTGTATTTTCTGGCAGGCTCAAAGCAGCGACCGCGTATTGAGTCCCCCTACAGGCCAGAGCTGGTAATTAGTGAGTGTGAGCTAGGGAGCTATATACTGCTGCTGGGTGGATGTGTTCCTCGGTGACGGTTTTGTGGCTAACGGACATCACAGAGGAGGAAGTGTTTTATCAGATTACTCCAATAAAAAGAAAGTACCTCGTGTAGTCACGACGATTTAAATCTCGCGGACATCTCGCAATTACCTATTTTCAGAGGCATCAAATCTCGTTCTAGGATATCAGAAAAATACAATATTTCATTTTTTGAAAATTAAGGGGGTGTAAGGTCTTGTTTTCAAATTTATTATATTATATGTAAGTATTAAATCATGCATCAGCATGATATGTCTCCTTTAAGCATTTTCACAACAAAGACCATTGATGACTTTCTCTCTCAAACGGATGTGGAAACTCCTTTTGCTTTACAAGGTTTTTGCCCGAGCATGCTTAGTCACAGTGTATCGACCAATCAGAGAGCAGCTATCACATGCTGATGTCTACGACCAATAACATTGTAGCTATTAGTGCCCTTTGTTGCCTATGTTTTTGGAGAAAAAGAGAATATTTCAGCCTTTAATATAAGATGTGTTGCAATCATGATGTTGGCAAGACGAAATGTGCTATGTATTTTGCTTGTTACTCATGTATAATACTCATCCAAAAAATTTGAGTTTATTTAACAGCAAAAAAGTGTGTGTTATAATCGAGAATACAGTACAGTAGATAATCAAAAGTTGAGAGTCAGAACTCTGAAATTAAAGTTTAACTTGCGACTTCATAAACAAGGAATTTTTTCATTTTTTTTTAGATTCAGAAACCTGAAATTAAAGTCAGAGCAGAGAGATTTAAGTAAAATTGTGCAATTAAAGTTAAAGGGGGGGGGGGGGGGGGGGGGCAAGCAGGAAAAGATACCCCTGGCTGATCCAAAGCCCAAACTGCAGATGACAAGGGCAACAACCTCGGTACATGGAATACACAGACATTACTGCTGATAAGCCTGGAGTTTAATCCTGAAATAAAATCAAAAACCAATCTGAGTTCTAATATCAGATTTCTGTGTCTGTTAGAGTATTTTGAAAACTGCTACAGTTTAAATTGACACTAGAGCAGCCAAAAAGTGTCAAGCTGACACTTGGAGCTCCTGTCAATTTACTTTCCACTATCCCACAGGGTCCAGTCTGTTCTGTAATACTGACCTGTCAACTCTGTGGACAGTTCAGAACAGTTCAGCACCATCATTTTATGTTCTGAAGTCTTTCTACAGTCTATGTTCAGGACTGGTTTCAACTCAGGCCAAAAGGCTTTTTACAACTGATGCAACAGCAGTAAGAATTCACAAGAGTAGGTCTATCCAGGGGGAGCAGAGAAATCAGCAACTGGTGCTGCTCAAAAGAGGAGTAAGAACGCCTTATGCTGCAGACTTTGTTGTTTTTTATGTAAAGAAAAGCCTCTACCATGCAGAAGACATACTGTATGTAAAACCGATTTGTAAATATAGCTTGAAAATAGCATAGCAAGACCTTTTTAAGACAGAATAAGCAAAATGAGGGGTGAAACTAATATATGAACTCTAACTTTAAAGACGGTCTTGAAAAAACCCTAAAGATTAGAAGACTAACGGTGCCTTTCATTTGATCGAATAAGTCTGACACGTCATCCTGAACGCTCCCTGAGGTTTGAATTCTGACTCAGACACTTAGAGGTGCTTTAGTAAGTGCTAGTCATGAGCCCATAACTTAAACGCTGCAAACTTTATAAACGAAGACCTGATGAAATTCCCCATGGTGACATCAAACTTCAAAAGTAATCGGAATGAACCATGACTTCAGGATTCTGAGAAAAAAGGAGATACAAGCTTGAAGACTGAATTCTGATATTAAAACTACAAGTTCAGAAATAATGAGTGATCTTTGTCCTCTTCAGTAGAGCTTAATTTATTATTACCGAGGTCTGCTGTTTAAGCAAGGCTGTTCTACGTCTTTACTACCAACAGTGCAGTGATTGTCAAACTGGTATCAGTCGTATTAAATACTTTTGTGTCATTAAAAATAATCCATATCAGTTTCAGCCTGTTTGATAAGTTTCTCTTGAAATCTTAGAGGTGTTGGAAAATAAGACTTTTACACATCTGGCTCAAAAAGCAAATTAGCTCCATAGAAAAAACAAACTTTCTTGGATATATAAATCCCTTAGCAGTAATGGCCTCTTTTAGGATCCATTACACTCTTAAATGATGTTTTTATGGCAGGTTTACGAAGCTAGAAAATAAGCAAATAATGCAACAAGCTGCTGCACAGTGCAGATTCACCTTTATGTCATGGCACAGTGACAACTACAGTTTAAAAGGTCATGGAAACTGATTTGTCAGACAGCATAAAACGTCATTGTATCAGAAACAATGCACACTGACCAACAATCCCTACGTAAACAAGTGAGTAAGACATCTTACTAAACTGGTTCAGTGCTGCTTAAAGTGCTGTGTATGTTCTGGGTGGAGGACAATGAGCCTGTTTAGGCCTGATGTTTTACACTTGCACAATAACAACAGCAGTGCAGGTATTAAAACCAAATTAACAACATAGTGTCTTACAGGAAGGTTCTTTGCTGAGTCCAGATAGACCACAAACAGTGCTGACGAAAGGCCGTCATTGGCCAAACTTCTGTCTGCACGCACACTTCGAAGCACCTGACGGGGCAAAGGAAGAGAGACAAACTGTAAACAATGTAATCAGTGATTGGTCTGGTTACTATATCTACTACCAGCAGACAGGGTGACAGATGTCTACCTGGTCCAGCTTTTTAGGTGTGGAGAGCAGAGATAACCACTCCAGTTTCAAGTGGAGTTTTCCTGTGGACGTTTCCTCCAGGTCGAACCACTGTGAGGATAAAACATCATTAAGCACTGAGAATAAAACTGTTGGCTTTTGTGAAAAAATGTTATTGGTTGAAAAGTGACACCTAAGACCACCACAACAATTTGTAAAATGTTAAATTTGATCAGCTGATAATGTATTTTTAACACAAATGAGCCAATTTCTATCAGTGTTTGTTTGAAGGAGGCACCTTCAATTGAAATAAAATGTTGCTTTACTATGAATTCATAAAAGTTTTCATGAAATTGAACTTAAATGAAATCATGTAATCGTTTTTCAAGTAGTTTCCCCGTTCATTGTTCAAAATGCGGCTGCTCGTCTCCTGACTGGGGCAAAGAAACGGGAGCACATAACTCCAGCGCTCTCTTCCCTTCACTGGCTTCCAGTGAGGTTCAGGATTGATTTTAAGATTCTTTTATTTGTTTTTTAGTCTCTGAATGGGCTGGCCTAGACTACCTGTCGCTCAGGAAGCCAGATGGTCCTAGAAGTTCCTGGAACCTCTCTAGAAACTAAAGGAGATCGAGCCTTCTCTGTTGCAGCACCCAAACTGTGGAACGCACTACCTGTAAATGTGCGGACTGCGAATAGCCTCTCTACCTTTAAAACACAGCTAAAGACGTACTTGTTCACCTTGGCCTTTGGTGGAGTATAGTCACTTTTATTTGGGACTTTTATTGGTTTTACTGGGCAGTATGCATATTTATACTGTACTCTCCTTGTTCTTATTGCTTTTATTTGTTTTTATAACTTTAATTGTTTTTTATTGTTTTAATTATGTCTGCCTTTTCTACTGTAAAGCACTTTGATAGGCCTCTGGCTGTTTAAATGTGCTGTATAAATAAAGCTGACATTGACATTGACATTCAGCTTCATTTTTATGACTCATTTTTTTTAATTACACAAGTTTTTACCACCTTAATTGTTGTTGCTTTTACCCTTCGTGCCACCCGCCAGAAATGCTTACAGGTTCAGGCATTGTGAAAACACAACTCTTCATTTGCAATGACTTTTCAGAAGGGGACAGAACTTACCCTGTTTTTGCGTTTACTCATGCAGCTAACATAAAATAAAGTTTCCAAGTGTTGATTTTAGTAAGAGGTGCTGTCCAGAATATTCGTCACCATTGATTGATAGACCCTGACAAGCTGCCCTCCTTTATTTTCACTTTTCATACTCGACAGGGTAAACCAATTCTGAAGTTAAATGTTATATAATGGGTTTATGAGAAGTTTAATCTGGATGTGGATGCTCAGTTTTACCTCGTCAACTTTCTGTTCCTTGTGCAGCTCGGTCATATCGATCATCAGGCTGTGGATGATGACAAATAATTACTCAACCTGGGATGGCAAGCAGTGAGCAGACAAATCACAGCAATTAATCTGACCAGAGGGGGTCCAGGGATCGATCGGCTGCTTTGTGTTGTCAGCGTCAGGTGTAGCATTACAGCCTTGGACCACTATTATGAGCCTGCCCTTAAGCTTGGATCTGTGGGACAGCTCCAGTGTTTTACTTAAGCTGATGTTTACTAGCGTAGGTAGCCACAATTCACCTCCTCAGGTCCCAGTGTTTTACTTCAGAGATAAAATTGAAAGCCCCAGCTGATGTTTTCTTTATACGGGTAAAGCTGGCAGATTACAACAAAGCATTTCTGAGTTACAACAGAGTTTAATTTTTATGAAGCTGGGGTGATTTAACCGAGAAGGAGAGGATTGAAGCAAATCACCTTCCCAGAAAGTCATCTTTGTCTGGATCCTCGTCAAACAGCTCGATCTCGAGGTGTTGACCCGACTGCTCGTACACCAAAGCCTGGTGAAGACAGGGAAGTATTGATGCTTGTTAAATGTCCACTCAATAGGCAATACGCTCAGCTTCCTTTCGAACATTTGATATTGTCACCTCATAAACTTCGTTCCACTTAGGGTGCAAGCTCTCTTTGACCGTCTTGCTCTGGAACAGCTGGTTGCCGATCTGCAGGATGCCGTAGGGGTCGGACTTGCCCTTGATCAGCCCTCCCAGGAATTTATCCTTCCCTTCCAGATCCTGAGCCTCCAAAAAGTGAATCCTCAGGACTCCCTGTGGGGAGGGCAGAGCTCAGTGTTAACTAGAGCCACGTTGAAACAGCAGCTTCAGACACTTCCAGGCCACAGTGGAGTCAGAATTGATGAGGGCTGACATCACCTGCTGGCTCTCATGCTGCAATGCAAAACTAAAAAGGTGTTTATAACTCAGCTAAGGAAGAAGCTAAATGCATTATTTAAAGGTGGGATGATCAGAAAGGAGGAAGGCATTTCAGTTTGATTAGTAACAAATTTTATACACCTTTGTTCGTGACATGGAGTCCGCTGAGTAGTAAATAAAAGGTTCACAAAGTCTTTTAATATAAACATTTCTTAGATTTTTAACTTTTAAAATATATTAACCTCACAGATATAGCAAACCATGATAAATCAACTATTCTATAACTTCATAACACAACCAGTCTAAGAGTATCTAGTAATAGGTAATAATCTGGTAATAATAATCTAATCTCTGGTGCTATAATGGTAAAGGCGGGGCTTCAAACAAGCCGCTTTGCCACCTTCTCTAAACTTCAAACACCACACATGCAAAAAAAGGATTGAAAAATATCATAACATCATCCTTGCCGGTGTGTCCCATTACAGATGTCACAATCTGTATTCAATCACAAATGCTGTGACAGCAGATGTTCTGTATAAAAGTGATGCAGTTTACAAAAAGGTTCAAAAGATGGCAGAAGAAGCAAAACTATGTAATGTAGCACCCATTCAAATGTTTAAGTAACTCCTGCCATCTCTCAAGACCTGAAATTTCTGTCTTTAGTGCTGGTAACCCTTTAAGCTTTTCCTTGCAGTTTAAGTTGAACAAAAAAAGAAAAAAAGGTTTTGTAAATTCTTGAGAAGTCACAGTGTCCAATATTTGCATATATTGAGATGCAGATTTTATTGTTACCTCTGTATCAGGATAAGTGTCGTACTGTGATGTTGCTGGAAACATCCAGCTCTAACACACACGCTCACCTGCTTTCATCATGCCCTATACCAGGAGTGTTCAAACTATGGCTCAGGGGCTGAATGTGGCCCATTCCATTTGAAACCCTCCTCCAAACAACTGAAAAGCAACAGCAGCAAATAACTCTAATTAAACTTATTAACTGCACTATCTGTTCCAACTCAAGGTCCATTGATAAAGCACATCACACTATTTCACTTCAAGCACTAACAATGTGTGAAAGCTCGTCAGCTTCTCGCAATTTTTCTTGTTTTGTGTCTTACTTAAGATTAACGTTGTTCTTAACCCTTTAACTCCCAGTTCAACTGTTTGGCTGAGGTCATAAAATCCAGGAATATCAAATATGTTAAGTAAACATAGCACATCATTGTTTCTGTCAATGTTTTTTGCAAAAGAAAAGCATCCAAACAAACCAAAAGAATTGCTATTTTGTTTGTGGGATTTAAAGGTTTAAAAAAATAAAAGCTTATATTATTGTTCCCATCATTATTATTCTGAATATTTAACTTAACCATTAACTGATATGATATAAATGTACACATAGAGTCTGCCATTCATCCAAAATAGTTTTGTGTTTGTCAAACTCATTATCATCTATTTTATGTAATTTTGAATTTTTACAGACATTCCTGCCTATTCTAATTGATTTTGTCTCAATTATTTTTTATGTCATCACACAATTAAATGTTGCCTTTTGAACCTTTTAATCCCACACCACGAAAATATCTGTTTTTTTTTTTTTTTTTTTGTCTATGTGTGGTTGTCTCGTTTTTCCAAAGTGTTACTGGAACCTAACAATGATTTGATTTGTTCTGGTTTTTGCAACACTAAATATCTCTGAATTTAATGATGACCTCCACCAAACAGTTGAGCTGGTTGTTAAAGGGTTATCCTGGCCAGGGGTGAATCCTGTGGGACCTAGGGCCAACCAGGAGCCCTAGAAAACAAAATGGCCTCCCCTAGATCCCAAAGTCTTAACTTTTACAGCAAAACTGAGGTGTAAGCAGCCCTGTCATCAATGTATTTCCCAGCCCTCGATGAAAAATGTTTGGACACTCCTGCCCTAAACTGTGGCTTTGTTTTTGTGCTTCTGCTCTTCTAACAACTTGAATTTACGTACCAGACTACAGGGTTTATAGCCTGCCTTGACTTGACGATAGGTTTTGGGAACCACAAGCTCTGAAAACTGCTTTCATTGTGTACAAATACAAAAAAATACTATGCATTTCATAGGAGGAAAAATATTGTGACATATTTTTTCCCAATGTTGTGAAGCCTTCGTTTCACTGACATTATATCAAATCCCATCTCTAGCTAAAGTTAATGCGGATACTTGTGTTCATCTGACAGCTAATGAGAAACCAAATATATTGTTTTAACTTAGAAAACTCCTGATGTTCTGCCAGCTTTTCATTTCCATTTGCTTTTTCAGTGACTGATAAATCAAAGAAAGAAAAACTAAAAGCCTCCAAATCGCTTTAGAGCTTTTTGAGGAGGACATCTTAACCTTGAAAACAGCAGTCAACAGCCTTGAGCCTCCATCATGAATGTAATATCAGGACAAAAGACTGAGCTGAGTGAAATTATTCGCTTTCTATCCACTTTCTATCAAGCTATCAATCCTTTTGACCTTATGTTTCTAGTGTTAAGGTTAGATTGACTGAAATGCTAGAGAAATGCAAATAAACTGGTTTATTATGTATATATAGATCTATAAAACATGTCAAATACCTTCTCTTGTATGTGTACACTGTTATGACTACAGGTGCTAGCAACAAAGCCTTGAAATGCTGCATTAGCTGTTTCCTTATACTTTCAGTTACCTTCAAAACCCAGATTACCGCTGAAAGGCTCACACATAAAAACACATCACACAGACTAAATGAGGCTTTGAATCTCTAGCTATTAATCAGTCGGCTCATAAATCCATGTTTGTCCACATTTTTTCACACTATTAATACCTTTGGCATGGGGAAGCGTAGATTGGCCAGCTCCACGTCTCCGACCAGAGGGATGGTGATTCGATTTGGTAAAACCAGATAACTGTGGATGATGTCTTGGATCAGGCTGTCAGAGAAGCCACTGTCACCACACAAACACAGGAGGGGAGGGGTTGAGGATTCAGAAAAGAGAGGAAAGACATACAAACAGAGTGAAGCGATGAATTATTTAAAAGACAGCAAGGGTGCCCTTGGGTTATAAATATTCACATTTAATCTCAGCTTAGTACGGCACATTTCAGCTCCACATGTAAGAAGATAGTAGGAAAACTGGAGGCGGTTCAAGCATGCTGCAGCCGCTCGCCAACAAGCCTCTGAATGTCTCTGTGATCTGCTAATGATTCAACACTTCACAACAATGACGGAGAGGGACCGAAACTGCATTACCGTCAGGATGCCCGTTATTGGTTTAGTCGCTATGGCACAGCTGGAAAACTGTAATCACGGAAAAAATGGAATTACATTGAAAATTCATCACAGGGTGTTACTTCTCGGTCTGTCCCCTGAAGACAAACAGTTGGGATTAGAGGCACAGCTGTCCGTATATCATGATGTGAATGAATCAAGCTCTTTTCAAAATACAGTGGAGCTCAAACAAGGTGGTTAAATCCTCCAAACAGGCAGCTTCAGTCCTGCTGTTTGGGGTTCAACAACATCAGCTGACAGGAGACTTAATTTATTGGGCGATTACTCCGGATGTACCTGCCCCATGTGCCTTCTACCTGTCCGCATGTGAAGTGACTTACTGTAGCCACACTGACAGCCTGTGCGTAATTGGTGTTATGGATTAAGGGATAAACTATCCCAGGTGTCTTGTTGGATGCTTTCAATAAAAGTTCTTGTGCTACAGAGTCGTTTTCCAAAGAAAGAGTTATCAACTTAAGCTGATAAGAGTCTTTTTACTGCAGAGTGAAGACAGCTATGATACTTTTGAGTGAGCTGTGAGTAAAAACAGACGAGTAGCAGAAGGTTAAAATTTGTACTAATCAGGTAAATTTAAAAAACTGCAGCTAACGAAGTCGAGTCTCTAAACACTGTTTTTAGACTATGTAAAAAGATGGACAGCGCACCAGTTCACCAGCAGTGAAGCTAATGCTTTTGGAGCTCCTCCTACTTACTGGTTGTTGTAAAGGTTATGCGCTCCATCTGTCCATGTAAGAAAACTGGACATCTATTCGGTGCATTTCAGAGTTTTGCAAAGTATGGTTCCTGTGGTTATGAATGTCGAACTGATCGTCAGGTGGACAATTTTATAGCGGAGTGAGCATTTGTCATTCATTCAATTTTTGTGGGGGGAGGCGGGGCCATTTGGTCTACAAAGTAAATGTAAATAAAAGCAAAAAATGGTGGGCGCTCACAGACAGTGTCGTTCGCTACATTGCAAAAGAAATGAAGCTCTTCAATACAGTTAAAAAGCCAGCAATGTTACAAATGTTTGACAGACAGTACAAATTGACTAGGAGAAAGTGCATGTCACAAACAATTCAGGAACCGTATAAACTCCATTTTATTGATTGTTTTTTATTGTTGTGTGTGTTTTTACTAGTTTTTTTTTCTTTACAGAGACAGGGTCTATTTTTAATTTTTTGATAAATATTATGTTATTTTTAAATGCAATTTTTCCCAAAAGAGAGTCCTTTTCATTTTCAATGGGTTTTTTTTCTCTTTTTTTTGTTGAATTTATTATGTTGTTTGTTTAATTTATTTTAATAAAAAGTTCTTGGCCTTCCATTTACAGTTAAAAACTCTTGAGAAATTACATTTTATTGCTTTTGATATGTTGTACTCACTTTATTATGACATATTATAATAACATTAATGAAAAAATGATGTTTCAAAACAATATTGACAATAATATCGTTTATTGGCAATAATTTTTTGGACAATTATCGTCCAGCAAAATTTGTTATCGTGACAAGCCTATTAATATGTTAATTCAGGAATTTTGCATAGACATTGTTGAAATAGTTACACCAACAACTGACAATTTGACATTGCCATGTACAAGTGTAAAAATAAAAATAAATCTTTGTACCCTGCCAAGTTACAAGTTATCCACAATATAAAAATCAAGTCTCTTCAATTTCCTATTAATTTTTAAAACTTTTAACAATAAACACACACTTAGTAAAAATTAAAAATAAATAAACTGAAGGATATAAAAGAAAGAGCAAAGAGGGAAACACAAAATAAGAGTGAAAAAAAGCAAGAAGTAAACAAGTGCATTAGTGGGGGAGGGGCTTTATGGGATTCTTAAGGATAATTTTAAATCAGGCCTGAAGCAAGTAAAAATCCAAAATCAGACCGGAACAAAGTTTAAAAACCACTAAGAAAAATATCAAAATTAAAACTAATTATTCAACGTAGTTCAACAAAGGTCACAGCATCAGCAGGTAAATGAAGTGATGCTGGTTGGCAGAGTAAAATGTGGAAAATGTTGATGTTCATGGCACTTGCTACACGTGCCCTTGGACCTCCTTTCAGTTTCTCCTCCATATGTCTGAGCTAAATAAAGCTATAAGTTACTTGGGTTGAGTCATTATATGGGGGCAAAACCTGACAAGACCTTAAAGAGCCCTTAAGTCTAGCTCCAGTGCTCCTGATTTAGCTCTTGTCTCTGAAAGGCCCCCTTACCCAAATGGGCTTCCCACACTCTTGTTGGTTGCCTGGCAGCTCTGCAGCAAATGGTCAGTTAAGCACTGCGCAGCACCAAGTCCAAATCAATGGGCTCAAAACCAATGGGTTCAAACCCATGAAACAATGGGAGAATGTCATTCTTGTAGGTCTACTGAAGCACCATAGGGAACAAGGTGTTTAGGCAGCTACTGGTGTCATTAAGAGGGGAAAAGAAGACGTTCTGATGTTGTAGAATTTTTGTCTTGGCAACAGAAGTACGCCATCACGCAGTGGAGACATGTTAAATACACTAAAGGTCATACCAAACTGGAAAAATCATAAATGAGTTCTTCATAAAGAACCTACGTCCATATTTTTTACAAACCATGCTGTTTATTCACAACTCTTTACTAACTAATGAAACAACAACATTACCAATTAAAATCAGGAAGAAAAGATTGATAACCAGTGTGGCACATGCAAATGATAAGTGCTTAAAAGTTATCCAAAACCACAAACCACAACCAAGATATTTCTGACGCTATTTGCCATATCTTGCATGGCTAACAATGATCATCATTTCCTGAAAATTTCATCAAAATCCTTTCATAACATTTCAAGTTATTTTGATAACGGACAGAGAATTGTATGTAAAAACTGAACCTCCTTGGTGGCGATAATTAAAAGATGCATTTCCCTCAACAGTTTTTTGTGAATGTTAAGATAAATAATCAGAATAATTTAGTATATTCATGAGTAACAGGGCATTTCTAAAGTTAAAATAAGCACAATAGCACATATTTAAACCTTAAATGGCAATTTTAATGATGTGTTAGCATCAAGCTAACAAATTCAGATACTCATTCTGGTGTTCTTCCAGGAAGTTTAAAAAAATAACTTTTAATACTTTTTGTGGTGTTACAACAGTCATTTTCCTCTAAATGCGCATCACTGGATAGTTTATGTTCACATGTTCAATATCAGAAGATGGTTGTTAAACTACCTATTTGATGAAAACAGTTCGTAGGGCAGAGAGGGTCCTGTAATGATAAATGGGACCAGATTAGATAAGACAAATGCTCCTGGTTAGTAGAAGAGAAAAGGAAAGGCTTGGGGAGTCATAAAAAAAAGAATTACACACGAGTCATTGAACTTCACACTAAGTTTAATGCCTCCTGCCTTGGCTGCACTGCCATGAGTGTCTGAGTGTGTGCTTAAACCTGAGACAGGAATCTGCTCTGCTGAGGCCCGTATCAGCAGGAGGATCGTGACATTTTATCAGTGGGTGAAATGTTCACTTTGGCTGGCAGAAGAGATGCATTGGTCTAAATGATGTCATACAGGAAGTATGTCTGAACTCATTTTTGGGGTCTTTTGGGTCCAAGCTTTGTACTGTGGGAGGAGAAGCAATAAAATGCCCATATTTTTATGGGAAATTGTTATGCCACATGTCAGACAAGTAGCTCAGCTTAATCATAGCTGAGGAAAAAATCAACAGAGGAAGTAAAAATCCATTTTAATGAGATGTTAATCTAAAAGGACAATGAAAATGTGAGCATGGCTGCACATTTGTTTGTAAAAAGTCAGTCTTGATGTGGTTTTTAGATTTTCCAAAGCTTATGAATAGTGTCTTAACATTATCCTACATTTTCAGGTCCTCACATATGCTTAATTACTGGCACAAAAGGAATGAAATTGAGTACATGTTATCCCTTAAAGAATGATTATAGGGCTTAAATACATAACTAACTAGAAAAGCACTTGGACAGCACAGACCTCCATCAGCACCACAGTCCTCAAACATATTGTAATTTCAATATAACTATTAGTTCTATCTTTATTTGATCTAAATATTTAGATTTATTGACCAAGAAAACATCCCATTAGCAATCGGAATCATAATTAAATCTATTTTATTTCAGTAGTTATTCACGAAAACCACATTTTTTGTCATGGCGGATCCAGACAGTGATTTGGATCACTCCCAAAATCTAACTTTTTGAGTTATGTTGCTAACAGCGAAACAAACAAACAGACGAACAAACAAACACCGGCAATAACATAACCTTCTTGGCTGGGGAAATCAATCAATAAAATGTCTTCTATCAAACTGTTTTGCATCTTTTTGGTCAACAATTGGTCCTTTAAGCTATTTTTAATAGAATCTCCTTTAAAAAAATCTGCATCAAGCATCCTAAATGCACAGTTCTGCGACTTTTTTTAAGCCTTTAGGACACAAACGATATATTTTGATAGTAAATGGTTATAATATCATAGTGGGCTTTGGGCACTGATACTTGTCTCTGCTTTTAGGTACCAAACAGTTTAATTTTAATTATTTAGCGGCTGACAGATGGGTTATCAATGATAAAAGCACTAGTTGCAGCTTTATTCAGAAGAGGTCAAAACAATTATTCCCTCTTTAGTTGCTGTTAAAAGAGCTTTTGATCCATTAACTCCACTGTAACAAGGCAGCTGAACAGTCAGATGAGAAAGACCCTCACTCAGCAACTTCAAGTCCATCAATAGACAGCAAGATAGATTTTTTTTCACATAGTAAATGTCAAACTACATAGCTGTCAGCTATCAATGATTAGCAGAGGCTATTTGACATTTTAAAGAATAAGTATTTGTTTACAGAAATGTCTTATAATTAGAGCTCAAGATTATGTATGTTTCTTGTAGTGGTGATATGATTGATTTCCTTTATTAAAAATGTCTGTAGTTCATTACATCTGTGCCATTTTACAGCGTGATAAAACGTGTTGTTTGACTATAACATTAAGCAGATAAGATTGTTTTTAGTACAATATGTGACATTTTAAGAAACAACAAAATAAATTCATCCCCCTCTGTCAAATATTAGATTTAAACTCTGTTAGACGCTTGTGTTTTCATGTCGTCAGGAGAAACATGTATTCGATCAATCCAATGAAATGGCAGCTGTGAGCAGATTACAAACATCATGATGCTCCAGCGGACTGATCAGACTGAGCTTTTTCTTCCTGCTGAGATTCCCGGCTGTAAAAGGATTCCTGCTGCGTCAGCGCTTATTGCTCCTTTTTTTTTTTTTTGTCGTTCCCCAGAACAAACACTGGACAGCCCCGAGCAGTTTACTGTGCAAGTGTGTGCATGTGTAGTCACAAAAATCTGATTGTTTGTGTGCAACGTGTGTGTTTCTGCACCACTGCAATGAAACGCCTGCACAGATATATTTTAGCACACTGTCCTACTGTACAGTGATGCCTGTTTTTCTTGCTCGTAAGCCTTTTTAAGACAAGCATTTATCATCCTTTGTCAGCCAAGCAAGTGGTGCAACTTGCAATGTAGGGCTGCCAGTCGACATCTTTGGCGCATAATTTAACATTAGCAACCATTTTTTGGTGTCAGTCTGAATCCTAGTTATGAGGTCTATTTGTCTTTCTATAAATCTTGGTTTTGAAGAGGATGAATAACTATGGTATGAGTATCACATTATTTGGTAGCATATTCTATGAAGTTTAACTTTCCCCTAATAATGATGATTCACTGAGGATACATTTTCAAAAGTCACATATTTTACTTCTTGTGAAGTCGGTGCTTCTCTATTTTTGAAGTTTCTTGATATTAAGATATAAGATTTGCCTTCTAGAGCTGCTACTTTTCCCAATAATCAATTCTGAATGGATTTAGAATGTAGCACGCTAATCTTTAAATATATCCAAACCCTCATCCATCGCCCCTCACTGACCCTGCCCAAATGAAGACACTAAACATTACCATTAAATTACTATTTTATTAGGATACCACAAAAATAGCAAAACACAAAGGCACTTGGGAAACCCTCTCCCAAAACCACACCAATGGGCCACATATGCATCTTGCAATCTTATCTGTTGAAGTCTTTTTTGCACCTCTGTCAAGGTGCCTGCCAAAAAATCTGCAATTAGAGAGTTGAACATGACATGCCGCTGGACAGTGGTGTCTCTCTGCTGCTCCACTTTGTCACTGTCAAAGAGGAAGCCAGCTGCTTTGCACACAATCAACACATACCAGTCTTTGTTTAAAGGTTGCCATCAGCGGTGTAGAAACTTTTGCTTGTCCTTTTTCTCTAACTTACTTCACCCTTAATTTTCTGAGGTCAAGAGAGTATCACAAGTGCCTGCAAGGTCAAGTTATGTCAAGCACACCCTCTTTTGGTTTAAGTGGTTCACAGCATTTTTCACCTCAAACAGCTATTTACAGATTGTATAAGATTTTTTTTACCCCAAAGTTTGACTGAATCTTTGAATATCATGTACAAAGTTACAGACCTAATGTCTACAAACCCCTCTGTTCCATCTCTACTCAGAACTTTTTCCACTGTGGGCTGGAAAAAACACCTGTCCTAGGAAGAGTCTCCCATTTGGGGGCAGCAGCATATCTAAAAGGCATCATCAGAATATTTTCTTTGAACAATCCCTTTGTACACGTTTTCTGACAAGTGGAGCCATAAAAGAGGAACTTTTTCAAAGTGTGCATGCTTGGGATGATCCTGTGGTGTGGTTAAGAGCATATATTTCTGAGTAAAAATGATTAAGAAGTGCATTTTGCAAACTAAAGCAAATCGAAATATCCTCAACAGCCCCATAAGAGGGACAACAATCTAAGCTTTAGTTGCCCTCAGGATAAACTGTGACAACCATGATGACACTGATACCACCAATTCACTTTTTAGATTAAACATCCTAAACTTATCAGTTTAGCTTTTTCATGCTTTTGTGTATATTAGCATATTAGTGTTAGTATTAGTATATTAGTATATTAGCAGACCAAAAGTTCTAAACAAAAAAATTGTTCATTCTTTAGTGAACTTTTTAGACTATGCACAATTTGCAAATATGTTTCTTTAAAATCTTTAAATTAAACTTTCTGCATATCATCTTATTTGAAAATGTGCTTCTATTGATTTTACTGGAAATTGATGGTAAAGAGACAACATAATACTTCAATCTAAAAGCTTTTTTCCCTTTTTACATAATAAAACAAAAGAGGAGGAAACATCAGTGCCAGAGAAATGGGTGTAACAATGTGAGCTTTGTGTTATATTTACTTTACTTTAACACTTCACCTTAGTTACAAATGTTGCAGAGGCATACTCTGTGATCGAAGTATTACCCTGTTCGTGCTGAGTTTAAAGTTTATCACGGTATTGCTACAAGTGCAAAGGAGGATCGACAGGGCCAGCAGGGGAGAGTTGGGCTGTGTGTGAGTCCCTGCTGTGCTTTGTTCCTTTACTTTCACAACAATGTAACACAATGTTCAAACCCAAACTCCAATGAAATTGAGACATTGTGTATAATGGAGATAAAAACAGAAAACAACGATTTACAAATCCTTTTTTTGACTTATATTAAATAGAATACATTACAAGAACAAGATATTTGAGGTTCAAACCGATAAATTTTCTTTTTGACGGATATTCCTTCATTTTGAATTTGATGAAACATGTACCACAAAGCTGGGACAGGGGCATGTTCAACACGGTTACATTCCCGTTCCTTTTAATAATGGGAGGTGAGGACACAACATGTTAAAGCACTGAAGCTGAAATTCTTTCTTATTCTTGCTTGATGTATGACTTCAGCTGCTCAACAGTCTGGGGCCTGCTTGGTCTGACTTTGCGCTTCACATATTCACTGGGAGACAGGTCTGGACTGCAGGCAGGCCAGTCTAGGATGAAGCCACATTGTTGTTATGCCAAACAGAATGTGCCTGGGCGTTGTCTTGCTAAAATGAGATGTCCTTGAAAAAGACAGGACTTGAATTTTCAAAAACAAAAAAAATTGGACTCTTTAAACCACAGCACACTCTTTTACCCTTCAGCTAAACCATGTTGGCTTTTGAACTTCATGCTGATAACAACCTAGACGATGTACTACTGTTAAAAATTATATTTACTGACAAAGGTTTTCTAAAGTGTTCCTGTGCCCATGTGGTAATATGATGCTGGCTTTTGGTGTAGTGTAGCCTGAAGGATCGAAGGTCACAGGCATTCAATGTTGTTTTTTGGCCTGGGTGCTTCTGTGCAAAAATTCTACAGAATCTTTTATTTATACTCATGACTGTGTCTTTCATGGATGCTTCTTCTTTACCTGATCATAATTCTCATCCAATTCCAGTTATTCTGTTTTCCTGTCAAATGTTCAAAACAGGTACATTTTGAGCATTTCGCAACATTTCCAATCTGGCAAGCATCATATTCAAAATGAGAGAATATCTGCAGAATAACTGAACTATAGTCACTCAAAACATTAAAGATTGTGTCTTTGTTGTGTACTCAGTTGAATATAGGATGATAGTATTTGTAAACTAGAAAAGCACTCGGAGAGCTCAGACTTCCTTCAGCGCCTTGGTCCTCACCCATATTATGATTTTCACCAAAAATATTAATCCTACCTTTGTTTCTTTTAAATATTTAGATTCCTTGACCATGAAAACATCCCATTAGCAATTGGATTCATGATGATATCTATTTTAGTTAAGTAGTTATTCATGAAAACCACATTTTTTGTCATGGCGGATCACTCCCAAAATCTAATCATTTGCTCTTTGTCCCAATTCAGACTTTTCCTAAAAATTTCATCGAAATCTGTCCATAACTTTTTGAGTTATGTTGCTAACAGCGAAACAAACAAACAAACAAACAAACAAACGAACCAACAAACGTGACAAAAACAAACAAACAGAAGCCGGTAATAACATAACCTCCTTGGTGGAGGTAATCATTGTGTTCTGGTTTTATCTACTTTACACAATGACCCACCTTCATCTGAATTTGGGTTTGTAAAATAAAGACACGGGAAACCAGCTGATCTGATTTGAATGCCTCAAAGCTAAAGGACAGATTTGGAAAGTGCTGTTGTAAAAGTGCACTGCAAGAAGGGCTTATCACATCACTTTCTGTATTCTTCACTGTGAGTAATGCTAACCAAGTCTTTTTCTGTAACAGCTTTAAATCTTCTCTTCTGACACATACCCCCAGCAGCAGTTTAAAGACTTGAAATAACTCAGTGTAAATCATCAGTCTTTGTGCTGATGGTCTTGTTTGCTTTTGTAGGCCATGAAGAGGCATCAGTTTAAATTCAATCCCCCACAGTCGGTTAATATCCCCTCCCTGGAGCTTTAATCCAACTCAACAGCACTGACAGATAACATGTTAACAAGTTAGGGATTTGTTGCGTAATAATAATGACGGATTGCAGCAAAGTGCACTGGGCCAGCCCTCATGTGGGCAGCTAGTGCCGTCTGTCTGTCTGCTGCATTCAAGGAACTCACCGGCTGCAGCTTCAGTTTCACCATCTGGGCCTCCTGCAGCGGCTCACTATCGTCTCTTATTCGACACGTGCCTGCGTGCTCCAAAACTAACACGTACCGGCATAAATACACACACGCCCAACCCACATATATTATATTGCACAAACTGGATCCATGTCGCCCCTCAGAGGACTCGACAGGAGCGCTAAAGAAGGCCGGTCACTGCTTGTGTCAACATGTCTGACTGAATTACACGACCCAGAAAATCACATGCCGCTTTCACACATGTGGCGGTTTATTTGGGGTGTAAATAATGGATGAAGCACTCAAGACAAAAGCAAGTAACTGCGTTTGGCTGTTAGCAACTCTTAATCGACCCTTGCTTTACTCCCTGCTCAGCCCACACAAACACCCGAGGGGAGAAACACTTGATGTGAGCGAGACAAAATAAGAAAGAATGAGGAAACAGGCAGAGCATTTTGCTGATTTAAGCTTCCTGAACCCAGTCAAATGATAAAGGCATCATAAATAGGCTCTTTGCAATAATATGTGAATTTGAAGCGATACATCCTGAACTACTCTGCTTTGGATTTCAATGTTTGCTTGCAATAAGATACACAAAGTAACAGCTCTGACTCAAGCTCTTGACTACAACAACAACAAGGACAAGGACAGACAAGACTCTGGCAGGCAAGAAAATAACCCTGGCAAACTTTTAGTGGGAAAAGCTCTGTACATATAACGGCATGATAGTTTCCCTACTGTTTTGTTGGACTACATTTCAACATTTTAAAATAAAGTCACAAATGCTATACTTATAGAACTTGCCAGGGATGCACAATATTTGCTATTAAGCCCATGATCAATACTCCTAGGGCGCTATCTACTAAAGGTTCGCATGTATTAGAACAAGTGCAAACTTGAAAGCGGCGCAAATCTGATCTACTAATAGGGTGCACTAAGGATTGCGCCTGTCAGATGAGCAAAACAGCACGCGCCGTCCGTTTAGCATGTTTGCCCTCATGAATATGCAAAATACATGCAGGTCATCACATGAGAGGTTACTGATAATACAAGCTGTACAATTATGTGAATGCTGAGATTTAGATTATGCTTCATTGCAAATCAGAAAAGGAAAATTAAAAATGACGGATAGAAATATGGCATGAAGGAAAAGTGACGATCTTGTCCGTCAAAATGACATGCAGCGAAAAAAGGCAAACACACTGGCGGTAAGCTTCAAACTTGATTTTTCAATTACAGCCTCTCTGCTCTCCCAAACTCTCCGTGGTGACAGCTGGTAGCACACACAAATTCCTCCTTTAAAGAGGACAGTCAACACCACTTTTGCTCTTATTTTTTTTTGCTATCAATTGCACACGCAGTGATAGTAGCTCAACTGCAATACGCCCACTAATAGCGCATGCAGTTTTTTAGTTTGCATAAGCAATTTAGCACCTGTTATTTTGGATCTTAGTAGATCAGGCCCTTACTGTGATTTTTGGTCATCAGCAAATTAATTTACTGGAACTGACCCGACCGCCTTTTTACATAAGAAATAGATGTAACGCAAAAAAAAGAACATTTTATTCTTCAATCAATGTTGCTATTGATTTATAAAAGTGGTTTTCGTGTGGTGTAGATGTAAACATTAATGGTTTATTGTGCGTTTTACCGAAATTACAGCTGTACATGGGATAAATATGCCCAATATATAAAGCCGAAATGTTGTCTGTAAATGGCAGCAGAAATGTTAATATTTGCCAACATTGATAATCAACTTTTTAGGCTATCATCTGATGATACCAGTATTTTATCATTGCAAAATTCAAACAAATTTCATTGTAGTTCAGATGCAGAAAATGATTGACAAAGGATAGAAACATTTACAATGACAATAATCAGGGATTTTTCTTACAACGACCTTGTAGTCAAAGCTCAGCAGAAGTTTATCTATGCTGTATCCCGCTGTAATTGTAATGACAGTATGACAGCAGGTAGGACGTCAAGAGGATTTGGATACTAATGCACACCAGAGCAGCTATATTAAAGAAACAATAAAATCAAGCCAAAAAGTGCCACTAAAGCTGCTGCACCATTTCTGTGTCTGGCCACGCCTACCACCTGGCCTGCAGCACTCATTCTACACAACACACCTGCGGTCAGCTGGTCACACACTGACACGCTTAATAATTCACAGATGGGCCATGGCAGCAGCGCCAACAAAGAGGGTTGATGGTCGGAAACAACAAGATGACCTGTGGATATTATTTCAATATACTCCAGCAGAAAGAAGAAAAGAGTGCGCTGCAGAGGGAGATGGAGGTAAATGTGGCATGTACTGCCTCCACTGCTGACACCCCTCTGTAACATGGCTGCGCAGCGCAGACTGTGAAACCATGCAGGAGAGGGGCAGAAAGTGAAGGTATCACAAGCGTGTGACTGTTGCAATGTGAAGCAAAGTGCATTACAGTGCAGTGTGTCTATTGTAAAACAGAGTAAGCTTAGCATAATAGTACGCATTAATGCCACAGCAGCTCCACAGTAAACATCTGGTCTGTGCATCAGCAGATTATCTGAAAATAAAGCCACAATTACCAAAGTAAGAATGTTTTTGTTCTGTACATCAATTAATTTTACAATTTACAATTTGTTTAAAGACCAAAACCTTACTTTTCATCATCTAAATGTAGACTAAAACATTTTAGAGTTTTCTTTAACTAAAACTAGACTACAATTTTCACTAATAGAAATGACTAAAGTGTGACTAAAACTAATAAACATGATCATCAAAAAGGTGAAGACCAAGACCAAATCTAAAATGACTGCCAAAAACAACACAGGATGGAAACTGATAAGACTTAATTAATAACAATGCCATCATTAATTCTGCCAAAATTCTTTGTTGACTTTCTGGATGAATAAAGCAGATTTGCATTGGATTTCAGAGTTTGTATGTTTGTAACATACAAACACTTGGCACTCTTTTTATTTAATGTTGTGTAGATGTATGTTGTAGCTAGGTTCACAAGTTTCCACTCTTACTTCAAATAACACAGACAAAAGACTCGAGGAGGGAATCAGCAGTGGCCCCCAAAATGATATCAACACACTGAGGCACCATTTAATTTTATGGGGATTCTTAATCTTTGACAATACATGATATATTGAAACATCAACCTTTACTTAACTGCATTTATATATAAAAGGGAAAAAAGACAGTATTCTAACAACTTAAATAAGAAATGTAGCTCAGAATAATCATCATGTCACTCCAGTTTTATTAAAGGTAGGAGTAAAACAGACAGATGTCCACACATAGCCAATTTATGCAGGCCCACTTTTCGGCTTGTAGCTTCTCTGCTCTGAAGAGTTTCAGTATTGCTGTGTCTGTAATATAATGCAGAGATGGAGGTGCATACCTGGGCTTGAACCAGCATGAAACAAAACCCTTCTCTTTCACATTATGGTGAGAACTTGAGTCTTTGAAGATAAAGTTAGTCATGGCTGAAACTTTTGTTTTTAACTCACTTGGAACTGGAAGGCACTTTGACAAGCTAAGCATGTTAAGAGCTTGGTGCTTTTTCTGCAGTTTTAGCTAAGCACTAGCTTTGCTGTCATTGTATTCCCCTTTCCATGGATGGTGCTAAGTGAGGTGAGCCTTATTTCCATAGTATTTTATTCTCACACATTTATTCTTCATGTTCCTGTGCCTTTAAAAGCCCACATAATGGATTTAAATACCAACAGAGCATATCTTTTGATTTACTGTCCTGTGTGATTTACAAACTCTCTCCTGTACAGTAAACATCAACTCTGCTGACCTCACCAGCACTGATGAAACAGATGCACCATGTGGACTTACAGGGTAACTCATGTAAGAGCTAGAAACCCAAAGGCTTTGATAAATGTTGAAAATTAATAGGTTAACAAGGCAGATTTTTGGTGGCTGTGAATCAATATACTATCACAATGCCAAATATTGCAGTACCATCGTGTACTCTTTCCCATCCCTACAATTGACGTAATTTACTGGGTCATGCTGTGTAAAATGAAGCCAGACTTATGACTGGTTCTTGCTCCTGACTGCCTTGATTACTCATTTGACTTCTTTGTTGTTGTTTCTGCTGACTGTCTCTGATGAGAGTGTGGCCACGTTGATTTGCAATCCAGAACTTTCTGAGGCAACTGATTAAGACAAATGACAAATGATATCTACACCTTTGCCTACTTGGTATCGATTCTCGACTGTAAATGTTTTCTGAGTCACTCTCCTAGTCAGCACAAAAAAACTTTAAACTTACCAACCCAATATTATTGCAATGATTCTGTGTGCTGTATGCTGTCATTAGTATCTGACTGCATGCCACCATCTTCAAATAAAAAACCAAGGACTGCAGTGTAGCATAAAGATATTATTGGAGGGTGCTTTATGATTTATATTCAAAAGATTAAACAAAATATTTCTGCATTTGTCCTGTGGTTTATTTTGAACAAGCCAAAGAACACACCAAGGACAGGCTGTTCTTATATTATTCTGCCACAGCCTGCTTTTCCCATTGCATGGATAAACAAATGCCATTTCTCCTCACAATTTTGCATAGTGGGAAGCCTGCTGGCAAACATGGTTTGACTCAGAGCAGCTAGGTCAAATGTCTCATCAACATTTGGACTGAGAAGGATATTTATCAAATATTTGATACCACACAGGAAATATGTTCACCAGTCACTGTATCTGGTCCACCTGCTTGTTAAAGCAACCACAGAGCAACACCTCAATGTTTTAGGCAGGTGTTAATGGTAAAGACAGTGTTGAAGTTCAAACTGAGCATCAGAATAAGTAGAAAGCATTTTTTTAAAATAACTTAAACTGTGACATGGTTGTGAGTGCCATACAGGCTGGTCCGAGTATTTCACAGACTGCTGATCTACTGAATTTTTTATACACAAGCATCTCTAGATTATACAAATAAGGGTTGGAAAAAGGGAAATATTCAGTGAGTGGCAGTTCTTACACATGGCCTGTGCCTTGAAACACACATTCAGGGGTCATTTACCCAAGGCCTGAAACAATCAAATTTGATACGTTTTCACTGCGTTTCAGTCTCCAGTTTACATGGAAAAAACTATCCAGACAAATTTGCTGTCCACACTGATTTGTTGTTCACAAAAGAACAAGAAACTCCTGCATCTTTGTGCGTCCACTCGCCATTGTTGTTTGTGAAAAGTTTTTCTTCTTCATAAGTGTATTGTAGCAGCTCTGCCTCTCTGCAAACCTACACTGCCATCTACTGAACTGGCATGCATACTACAGCAGTTTCACTCGTCTCCAGCGTCTCCGTCTGAACGCAGATCGACTTTGAATACACAAAGCAAAAATCTTCATGTTTTTAAGTCAAAGAGTGTCCGTGTAAACATAGCCTCAGATTGCTCCTGTGTACCTCTGAGACTGCATGTCCTCTCTTCAACAATACGCTTCTGATTCTACCTTTTGAGACAAAGCAAATGGGGGGTTGACTGGTTTCCTCCCATTCCGTCTCTGCAGCATGAATGGGGGCTAAAGGAAATTACCAAGGTGCAACAGAGGAAGGAAGGAGCACGTGGAGCCAGTGAGGGAGCACAGCACTGCTTCTACTTTTTCTAAGTGCATGTGGAATATGTAGGATAGAATGACAAATAAAAAATAGACTTGAGTATAAATAAACAGTATATACATTATTTAATATATAAAAGACTAGGAATCTAAAAACTAAAAAACAACACCATAGAACTTACTTACACATTCACAAAGTAATTGCACGTGGATGTTGAACATTGTTTGATGCTGCACTCTCTAACACACTCCAAAATCCTTGAGGAATTGGTGAGAACATTTTGACAGCTGAGGTTTACAACAGCTCTCTTGCATGCATAAATAAAGAAAAGATATTTTTATTGAAAGGTTTTATGAGGAGAATCTATTTCCAAAGACATAAAGACTCTGCTACCCATGAGCACGTGCGGCGACTGTCTTAATGCTGCGTTCCAGTAACCCTCAGAGCTGGGAGTGACATCATCTCTGACTTAACAGTGTTCCTGTTGAAGTCTGAAAAAAAACATGCTGATCTACCAGGCTATTGTTAGCTGCTGTTAGCACGCCCTGTGTTGTTGTTCGCAAATATCACATGAAGAATGTAATATTTTTGTAAATATACGTCTAACAATACTATGTATACAGCTGATCTAGAGCGACACACCCCAGTCAGAAGTGCAAATAAATTAATTATTACAGGAGCTAAATAACTGTTCACACTGGGGGCATCCACCTTCGATTGTCAGCTCAGGGGTGGCGAGGTTTCACCGAGGTCCCAGTAGGAAATTCCGACTTTGGGGGACGTTCCAGTTGCAGTTTTCTACTCGAACCTTCGAAATTCCTACTTTTGACTACAACTGGAATGCACCAAAAGATGTGACCCAAGCCAAAGCGTGTGTTTGCTGTGATGTAATAAATGCAGCTCGGACCTTCCTCAGAACTCTGCATTGCTTTACAACTTCTTTTTACAACAACTTACAGAATGCAAAGCGACGAGGTAATGTATCTCTTTCTAGTTACGCAGCGGTAGTTTTTGATGCGTGACAACAAGCATTTTTGGAAAACTTATTATCGTAGTTTTGTTGCCGGCTGTCCGACCCGACCACTTAGCTAAGGAATAGCATTTATAGATAACCTGATGCTATAAAACTCATCTTAAAGTGTATATTTCGATCAGGCATTTATCTAAAACTGAGACTTTTTTGTAATTACTTAGAAACTCCTCATAGCATCTTTAATGTCATGAAAGACAGCACATATTAAGTTTTGAGACTTGCATGGGCCATACGAGAGCACAATAGCAAGTGCTGATATCTGTCTAAGTCTGAAAACTGCAGACACTTAAGTTCACCAAGTATCATGGCTACTTTTTAGAAAATAACACCTGAAAATAGTCTGGGAGAAACTGACAGTGATATGAAAAGTAGAGACTGGCATTGTTAACATGGAGGTTCAAGTCACAAAAAACGAAACAGTCTCTTAAGTTTAATGAGCTGAATAGAATTACGGGATCTGAGTGAGTAGATACACCAAAAGACGATGTACAGTTGCCTGATGCTCTGCTAAAAGAAGGTGATTGAAATTAGTCTGGCTTTATTTTAATGCTAATTAGTGCCAGAGAAAGAGACCCTATTGGATTGCAAATGATCATCATCCTAAATATTTTATCATCAGTTGTAATTGAAATTGCCTAAGAGCTCATATTGCTAACACTACTGCTGCTGGTGTTCTCTGCTGGAGTGAGATAAGTTGGCTCGCTTGCCCTGTTGTTCCAGTTGCCAGGTCGACTGCATTCACTCGGCAAATGAAGTGCTCCAGGGCTCAACTGGAAGCCAGCTGAGACCACCTCCTGTAGCTTGTTGTTCAGCTCCAAAATAGTTAGATCGCTGTGTTTGCAAGTGAACAACCAGGCCAAAGGAGGCACATCCACGTTTTTTTTGCAACAACAGTTTGTGTAGAAGAACCCAAAGGAGTCCCATTTCTAATTTATGTGTATTGCTCTTTAAACTTTTATGTTTTTAAGAGGTAAACAATTATTAAAGCAGGCATGTGTCCCCTTTCTTAAAGCCCAAAACCCTGGACCATCCTCTTGATCCTAAACCAACAAACACATTTCTTCATAAGACAGACATAAGCCCAGAGGTGCTGACTTACTTGAGCCCAGGAATGTCAAGAATATTGGTGAGGCCGGTCCAGTTTATGTCCAGCAGCTAGAAGAGGAGGAGAGAAAGAGAAAATACCAGCTTGAGTAACCTTAAATTGATCCAACTGCAATGTTCTCTGCTCCCATGGGCTATATTTAACAGGCTTTTATTTTCTGGGTGACAAACTCTGATGATAAACCACAGAGAAATAAAGTCATGCACAGGGTGAAACTAATGAACTAAAAGTTGTGTGGAAAGTTGTTATGGTGTTGGTCCACTCAAGTAAAGTCCTTTATGTACTTTTTTGCCGGTTCAGTTATTGAAGGTGTGACTTTGTTCGGATGGAGGTTAACTTGCTGCTCACAAGATTGGAGAAGGGACTTTAATATAACAAAAATTTCTCTGGCCTTATTGCTTTGAGATGACTCTTGAAATCTTTGTAAATTTCATGATTATGACTTCGTCAGAACATTTGCATGCACAGATGAGTCACACAACTGTTGATGTTCAATGCTAATGCTATTTCACCACATTACTGTCATTGTCCCGCTTGACTATCCCAGCTCCAAGATTCACTGGATCACCCCATAACTGCAGAGATGTGTTGAAGACTTGGTTTACTCCAACATAAAGTCCAAATGTGTGGAGTTACATGCATAAATCAGCCATTCAAAACAATTAAAGGAAAAAACGACTAAATCTTGAACAAAAAACTCAGCCGATTGAGGCTGGGTTTTAAACCACAGCTTATCTGTTGATCCAAATTATAAATCACTGTTGACTTTAAAAGACTGGAGACTAGAAAGTTTTTTTTCCAATGTTTTCACCTCTGATATTTGTTAACATTTTTAAATAAGCAACTTAATATCCAGTGCAATATCCAGTCAATGTGGTGTACTGTCACACAGTGCGGTCATAATCATAATCATATTGTAAATATTGGTAATGCTCATAGTGTAAATTTCTTGGTCTTGTTCATAGTCTCCCTTTATTATGTTATTTATTTTTTCTTCATAAGGAGGCTGGTGTTGCAACCTGTTTTATTATTCTTTTACTTAATTTTTATGCTCTTATAGTTCTTCATGTCTTTTGTCTATTTTATTGTATTTTTTTATATTTCTACAGCTAAACTCAGGGTTCTCAGTCCTTCAAGAAATACATTTCCAGGGCGCTTTTTTTTTATTTATTTATGTCTAACTCTCGGCCATGAACATTGTCTGCTAGCTACAGTATCTTTTTAGTCTGGCTTTTATGTTGCATGTATTACAAAGATTATAAATTTATAATACATACTTTTTTTTAGATATTTATTTGCATTGCATTTTATAAATACATCTTGCTGATTTACTGTTTAACCCATTAAGTCCCAGCTCAACTGTTTGACAGAGGTCAATATATTCAGGAATATCTATTATGTTGATGAAAATACCAAAATAACTTATATTATCTGTGTGGGATTTAAAGGTTCAAAAAGCTTATAGTTTTTATTAGACTTACCATTATTATTTTAAATAGAGAACCATTTACTGATATGATGACTTCTTTATGTAAATCTGTTATTCATCAAAAACATTTTGTGTGTCCAACACAGTACCATATATTGTATGTTGTTTTGGTACTTTATTTCCCAAAAGAATGACAATTCTGATGGATTATGGCCCAAATACTTGTGGATTTTAATATCACATTATCTAGTACTAACTGTTTAAACATTTAAATCACACACCAAGAAATTATCTGGTGTTTGGCTTATTTGTAGTTTTCTCTGCTCCCTGAAATGTTGACAGAAACAATGATTTGATTTGTTCTATTTTTCAAAACATTAAATACCACTGAATTTACTGATGAAATCTGCCAACAGTTGAGCTGGTAGTTAAAGGGAGAAGTAGTCTACACTTATTTTGCCATTTTTTATGATTTCTTTTTGCCACCATTGTTTTGAGTTTTTAGATTTCATTTCTTAACTTGCATATTTTATGGCTATGTGTGCATTAGTTAGTTCCCAAGTACATTTTTTCATAATTTCCTTAGATTTTTGTTCATTAACAAGGTAGAGGGAAGATAAATAACTTTCCAGGACAACTCAAGCTTTTTCCAAGACATTTAACTTTTTCCCTCATTCTCCACATGTTTTCCATGACTGGAAAATTGTTCAATCATTTTCCAGGTTTTCCGGGACGTGTGTGAACCCTGTATACTGTGTGTAAGAGCCAATGAAACAATGGACTTTCCCCTTGGGGGTTGATAAAGCATTTTCGATTCTGATTCTAGCAGTCATGATGGCGGTGTCATAAAAATAGATTTCCTTGCAGACAAACACATAACCTGAAATCGCTCCCTCTGCTGCATACACAGCAAATAAATATGCAGATCTGTTATAAGCTAATAATGGACATAACATTAAACCTCCTGTGTGAATGTGGTGAGGGTAGGTGTGAATGAGAAAGTGTAAGAAGCACCTGGAGCAGACACTCAGGTAGAAAAGCACTCATAAATCTGGAGTCCATTCCCTTTTAATCTCTCTCTGGCCAATCAAATCAAGAAAAAGCATGACTTAAACATTCTGCCTTAGAGTTAGAGGATGGTTCACGTCTTCCACTTAATTTCTGCTACCCAAACTTTGCATCAGCACTCCTCCTCCTGAGTGTGTCCCCTCACACAACATACAGGCACCCGCAACACATCACTCACAGCCCTGCAGTGCTCCCCTTTCCCCTGCTGTGTGAGGTGCATCTGCTGCAGTGTAAGCGGCGCGGGGGGAGAAAAGTAGGGTGGGAAAGACTCATTAAGAAAACAGCTCCTTCAGCTTCAGCACAGAGGCAGAAACAGATCAAAGCTCAGTGAGAAGCAGGATCAGCCCTCATTCAGATCCAGCTCCCTCTTTGATTCAGGCTTTTTATACCATCTGCTGTCAGTTAACTGAGACATCTCTGCTTCAGTAAGCACAGATTGTTTCGTTATGTGTTTTCTTTTCACAGAGGAAACCTTTGTTAAAGCCTTTCCTTTTAACCTGATCAAAAATGTCCCTGATCTCATTATGCTCTGAAAACTAATGAGACACCAGAGGGCTGCTGCTTCTTTAATAAATTATTTATCAAGCAGGTGATTTTATTATTCATTTCAGACATAATTTCTGCTTTCATTTCTTCTTGTGGCTCAGTGACTGTTGTTAATTGTGCAAAAATCCATTCAAATCTATTACAGAGAATTAAAGCCGGTGTTGAAGTGCAAAAAGATAAAACAATTGTTTTCCAAGTGTCCAGTTGAAGTCCCACTGACCTAGAACAATTTCCCTGCAAACTTTGGTCTGGAAAAAGAACAACTCTTTGGGGTTGGGTGACACAAAACAAAACACAACAGGCTGCTTTTGTGTTAAGGTGCGTTCACACCGGACGCTACTTGTACTACCTCGGCGAACACTCTCCATTCATAGTCAATGTACAGCCGCGATGGGGCGGGGCTAACCCTCCCGCGATGCGACAGCCGCGTACAAGACGATCACTTCACTTGTCGCGCGATGTCAAAGTTAAAAAAAAGTTGATCTATTCAGGCGATGTCGTGTGTGGCTGTGCGGCAACAGCCAATCAGCGGTGTGTGTACATGTGACGGTACCTGAGACAGACAGTTATTCATCTGGACTACAGGGCGGATGAGTTCCGTCTTGGCGGAGTTAACGTCAGTGAGTACATTAGTTCCGCCTAGACGGACCGCGGGAGACTCACAGATGCTGCTGCTGCAGGGCATCAGCTGCAGTGTGTTGTGGTTGATAAGAGAGTGAAAAGGGTACAGCTGGAGTAATGTTCACTATATATCCTATTATATGATATATGAAATGATCGCGGTGAAACTCGAGCGGACGTGACGTCAGCGAGCGACGGCTGACGGCAGCGTTACCAAAATGAGGTATTTACGTCAGTGAGCAACGCAACTTTGGTAGCTGGGTCGCTTGCGGTGTGAACGCAGCATTAGCATAGCAAGAGCATTAGCTGTCATTTGGTCTATTTCAACTACAGTTCTTCTTTGTTGTACTCGTGTGATTTTTGATTGAAAAAACAAAAAAGTGAGGAATTTCAAAATTGTATTACAAGAGAAATAAACAATTTTCAGACTGTTTTTTTTAAAGACGCATTAAAATATTTTGCCAACTTCACCTAAATTTTGAAAAAATGACTTTTTAACCTCAGCATAATGTTTGCCTTGCTTTAGCTTAAGGCCAAATGCTAAAGGCAAACCTAGCTGCAATTTTTTTTGGAAGTTTATATCTCAAACAAAAATGTGTGAAACAGCAAAAATCTTCACACATCTACAACTCCGGCAGTTGCGTCAGACAAAGACAATAAAGTCCAAATCTGAAGAAAAAATCCTGCACACTGGCCAACTTTCAGGCAACACTGACCTTTTTCAAGCAAATGCCCGAAAATTTGTTTGAAAAGGTCTTTGACCGAAACATTGCAATAAGTTTTCTATTCTGGAAGTTGGCCAGGCTGCGGGATTTTTTCTGCAGAAGCAAAAGGTGTACAAAATATTTATTTTGATAATGATTAATGAACTATTATTAAGATAAATTGTTGTCACTAAGGATGCAACAATACAAATATCCACTGTTTAGTACGTACCTTGTTTTATTGCTCTTCGTTTTCTGTTCTGTTTTGAAAACTTGGCCATGGATGGTTGTTGTTTTAAATTTTTCAATTCTGAGGTGTTAACAGATGTTTTTTCAAAACAGCAATGGGTTATTGATGAGAAAAAAAAACTTTATTCCTAATTAAACATGTTCTTCACATGAGCATCCCTGATGCAGTTTGTGATATAAAGGTTTAAAAATAACACGATAAAAAAACAACCTCTCCAGTGCTTTTTATCCTGATGGATGAATGTAATGTAATATATTATGTCTATTTTATAATGTTGGGGAAACACAAACGGATTGACATGAAAGCCACTTCATTTATTAACTTTTAAAACAAGCATGTTATTTTCATTTCTTTTTTGTTATACTTACGAACATCATGATGACATTTAGCCTATTTGTGTCTTTTTCCGAGCTTTCATTTAACATTTAAAGGAATAACCTTTAACATCTGCTCATTTTGGTGAAGTAAGACTCAAAGTTTGCTCAACCAGTCATCCTGTCAACTTCAGCAAGGATTCCAAAATTGCTTACCATTTTTAACCAACAGAAATGTCTACAAAGTTTGTGTTTTCAGGGCCATTTGAGCAGATGAGGATTATTTGTTTTGCTGCTAAGTTTTGAGACATCCTGTTCAATTAAACGCACCGTGCTGATTTGAATGGAGTTTATGTCTCTCCTGCAAAATCCTGAAAGAGGTTTGTGCATCAGTGGTTCATCAGTCAGCCACAACATCCTGGAGGGACAGAGAAGCAGCAGCAGTGGGAGACTCATCTCAATGCGCTGCAGGACTGAGAGGTTTAAACCTGAACATAGACAGGGCTCCTGACCACCACTGTTTATTACCACTATTACTGCAACTGGATATCCACATTTCCCCAAAGGGAATCATAAAGTATCCATCTGTCTACTGATGCCTGTCCTTTAAAGGATGTAATATCTGCACAACTCTAGGGCACTGCCACTCTCAGCAGGAATTTACTCTGCCCCTGCGCTCTGACTCATGGGTTTTAATGCAGTATCACACATATGGAGAGCAAAGGCAACAATGGCTGACAGCTGTGTGTGTGTCCAAAACTGAAAATACTGCAATTCACACAGGTGTGTTTAATCACAAATATTGTACCAAATGGTTTCATTTTATAAGAATTGTTGGATCCATAGTGGTCACAATGAAGTATTGTTGTATAATTGTTGTTTCAAGTCAGCTATATTAATAGTTTTTTTGGCACAAAAACTCCAAAAACAAGAGTCCTCAACACCCAAGTGTAGGCATTCTTTTGTATTTCTTATTAAATTGTCAGGAAATATCCACACAATAGTCCAAATTGTATAAAAGCATAATACGCAACATTTCTTATTATTAACGACTTTCCTAGTTAAGCACTATTTTTGCCCCGCCACGGCCACAAAAATCAGTGGCCTCATCTTACGCTCAAGGTCCCATCTGAGGTTTCATGAAGGTCAGACACGAATTCTTGGCCTTGCAGAGCAGACGTACCCGCCTGATTCTGAAATCATGCATCTTCATCTTGCCAGCCTCAATTGTCCAACAGTTTTGCTTGGCTAAATGCTTAACGGCCCAATCAGGGAAGAGAGGAGGGAGTGAACAGGAAGTGACATGAAGTAACATCAATTCCTGTTGTACAAATAATGGCGGCTAATGTCGGTTAGCCTGTGCTCATTATGGTTACTCAGTTATACATGGCGAAATATGCTCTTCTCATAAGTTTACTTTGTAGGGATTGTCTTTGGCGAGGTTTATGTCACATACGGTGTTAAATGATAAAACTGTGTGGTACAATTTAATGTGAAACAATCGTCTTAAGGTAGTTTAGCTACCGGCAGGTTGTTAATGGCTAACAAGGGCAAACACCAGTTAATGGCTGTTAGCCATTAGCCGTAGTGGCTAACAACAGTTAGTCGCTACGGTTAACGGCTATTAACTGTTGTTTTCCCTTGTAAGCCGTTAGCTGCTACATATGCTACATCATAGCAGCGCTGCTCGATATGTGATGAGTGTGATGTGCCAAATGATGCTGTTTTTGAAGGTTCTGCCCCTGAAAACATTTTTCGCAGGGCTCCTCCCCAGATGGATTAGTGAAATATTTCCAATATGGAACTGTCCATCTGGCGTGTCAGTAGGGCTGAACGATTTTAGGAAAAGATTGAATTGCGATTTTTCTGGCAGATATTGCGATTTCAATTCAATTCACGATTTTCTTCAAATCAAGCTTTGGGATATTCACATGTGGGCTGAACGATTTTAGGTAAAGATCTGATTTAGATTTTTATGGCAGATATTGCAATTCACGATTTTTTTTTTCAAATCAAATTTCAGTGCAAAATTCACTTTGTTTACAGCACAGACAACAGTAAGGAAATAAATGATGAAAAACACTTAACACATTATTCACCTTCAATAGTGATGATAAATAATCTGTTTGCATTAACTTCTACTCCTAAACAGAGGCTTTGTGTTGTTGACCTGCTTACCAGCACTTTTAACATATAGATTGTCTACAAATTTGTAAAACAGTATGTGTATAATACTTGACACAACAGATCCTGAGTCAGTCAGGAGCGCTGCAAAAAATTGCTGCTTTGGCGATCACAAAATTGCACTGACTAAAATTGCGACTTCGATCTGAAAACGATAAATCTTTCAGCCCCACGTGTCAGGTTAACAAATTCCAGCCTGTTCAATAATTTGTCCTGCCTTCTACATTTTGTCCTCTCACATCAGAGGTGTTGACCAATGAGAGTGCTGCTCTGCATGTGCAATAGCCACTGATTAGGAAAAAAAACACAACTTGTTGCCTTGAGATAGAACTATGAGACACAGAATTGTGGTGTTCTGAGAAGCACTTTTTCTCTATGATGTGTTTTAAGGGGACACATATTATACTTCTGAATGAAAACGGTGAAATGTTGGGGAGACGAAGAGAGTAGCTGTTAGCGTGATGCATGAAGCTAATGTTTGTTTTATTATAACATCTGAAGAGACAATGAAACAAAAAACACTGTTAATACATTTTGTTTGCTTGCTGTCTACAGTGCCACCACTAATTATACCAATGTCATCATTGACATCAGTTGTGCAAGCAGCAGACAACCACGTTGTCTCTCATACTTGTCAGACGAGTTATTACACACTTTTGTTTTACCATTATCATCTAAGCTGAAACAGGATAAATTCCTTATTTTAAACCATTTTTTCTCATCTTTTCAGCATATTTAGAGCTGCCACCTTCTTTTAAACATCAACGTAAACCCCATTTATGCATCATCATCATGACTCCATATACTGTCCTACATTCAGCCTATGATGTTTAACCATCAGACTGTGATACAGAGGTAATCTTCCAATGCTGATTTCAACTCTCTGCAGAGCTCTCACAGCCAAACGTGTTGCACCGTTTTGTTTGCTCTGCACTGAGTCACATTGATGCGATCACATTGCACAGCTGCAGCCAAGACCTGTTATGGTCTGGAAATATTTCTATTTCATCTGGCACCAACATTCAGCCCTTGTACGGCAAGCAGAATGAAGGACGAACAGTTATTTGGACACCAGCATTGACGATGGTGATATTGTTTGCACACAGAAAATTGCTTCTTTGATATGTTTCCCCTCCAACAAACCGGAGTGATGATACTCGTGTAGAAGCGGGGGAAGACTGAGATGCTTCAAGTGTGTGTACATGTGGGACTGCACTAGATTTACAGTCTGCTCCCTCTGCCTCCTACAGTTATATCTCCACCTTGAGCTGTAGCTGAGTGCTTTGCGTAGAGAAATCTGCCAAAGTAGGGCTGGCTTGATCTGCAGCTATTTAAAGCTCTGCTATCGTTCCACTGGGTCCTCCCAGTCGGTATAAATCGGTCAAACATTTTTAAGCTGAGCAGCAGTGGCTCAGCAGCACAGCGGCTGAATAGGAAGATTGATGGAACCCAAACTGGAAAATATTGAAGTAAGCAAATGGAAAAATGCAAATTGTGTAAAACAATTAAGAGGGTTTCATCTGCAGGAGCTTTGGTAATGTGGAAACAGCACTGGACAGGGGAATAAACAGCAGGGATTAAACTGAAGGTTAGGGCTATAAAATAATAAAGAAGAAATTACTGCAGCAGTGATGAGCAGGGATTTAACTTATACGGTTTACATTTCAAGTCCAATATAAAGTGTTGTAAAGAAGAGCAAAAACAAGCCGGTGTGGCAGAAAACAAAGGAAGAGCCATTTGTTTTATGAGGTGCAGTATAATAAAAGTAGAGGAAAAAAGATACAGTGAAAGAGAAACGAGGGACTTTAAGATATTAAGGGTATTTTGTTTGTTCAATAAAATAAGGAGGACCACAAAGGAAGAAAACAGGGCATTATGTTTTCAGGGTCCTCGCTTGTCTGTGTATCTGCCATGGTCTATGTTGTACAAACAATATCTGAAGAAGGCTTGGAGTTTCTCCATACTCTCCATGACTGTCTCCTCTGGCTAAGGGCTGAACTGATTAGATTTTAAGGTCAAAAGGTCTGCAACTCTCAAGCGATGTTTATAGAACAGTTTTTCTTTACATCCAGGTCATATAGAAGTGCTTGGAAATGCACTCGACCGTCTTTACAGTCTACATTCAGAGACAGAAGAAGTATCTGTTGCTTCCTGAACAAATCAAAAGCAAGCCATAACTAAACTAGAAAAGCACTCGGAGAGCACAGACCTCCGCCAAGCAGCACAATTCCCAGATGGTGATCCACATCAACACCAAAATTGAATCACTTCTTCCTTTTCCCATGCTGAACATTTCTTGAAAATTTCATCAAAATCCAGCCGTAACTTTTTGAGTTATTTTGTTCACAGACAGACAGATAAACATAACCTCCTTGGCAGAGGTAATAAAGGGTTTTGTCCAGCATTCATTCGTTATAAAAAATAGAAAGGCTAATACATGGAGGGAATTCAAGTGGAAGGTAGTTATGAGATTTTTTCAGTCTCCAGGGATGGTGGCGAGGATGAGCTTGGTATACTCAGATAAATGTTGGCTACCACGTAGGGACTCATACTCACACATTTTGGACGTGTGAAAAATTAAGAATATTTTGGAAAGATATTTTTGAAGCCCTTAGTCATACATTTCATCAGAGCCTTGTGATTGATCAAATAGTGGCTATACTCGGCTTAGCACCTGCATTGAGGGAAAAGCAAAAAAGAATCTACAATGAATACTAACAACAGCAGCAGTAAAATGTTTTACAAATAAATGGTTAAAATCTGATCCCCATCATACAAGATGTGGATTGAGAAGGTTCAGGAAATCCAGGATATGAAGCAAATAACGTATGCTTTGATATTACAAAGAGAAACTTTAGTTGCAAGGTGGAAACTTGCTGAACCCATGTTAAAGCAATGAACTTGTATAAGCACAGTTTACAAATACATTCACATGAACTTAACTACCCCTTTTTTTCACTTTCTTTTCAATATATATATTAATGAATTTATTCATCAAAAAATGATTACTGTGCAGATCCTTGGAATTTTTTATACTATATACAGCGTACACACCATTGTCTTTGCCTCTTCCTGTTCTTTGTTTTTTGTTGTGTTTTGTTTTCTAAGAATAAAAAGAGTAGAATAAACAGTAAAGGAAATATATCATTATTGTATTTGATGTTTTTTCAATAAAAATGAAGTAAAAAAAGAAAAAAAAAATATATATATATATATATATATACATATATATATACATATATATATATATATATATATATATATATATATATATATAGATATAGATATATATATATATATATATAAAGGAGCAGAAGCCGAGGATGCTGTGATATTCTATTGAGTTAATAAAAATTGTTAAAAAAGTTTTTTTTCTGAATGCGTCTCCACTGGTCAGAGTATTGAAGCAGCAGATACGCATTTTGTTGGAGGAGTGATTACAAACCAACCACAGTAAGCAGCACACATGTTGCTTGGTAGTTGGCAGTAGCTGTTGTTATGGATCCTGGGTGCACGCACAAAAGAGTACAGCGCATGCTACTGTTCCCATTTTCCCAGAAAATGGCAACTCCTGTTTACACAGAGACGACAAGAAAAATGTTTTCAAAACTTTTCACTCTGGACTCCGGTTTCATTCACTTTTGGTATCAGGGACTCGTTCTTCTAAACAGAAGGAACAGTGACAACGGAATCTCTCAGTTTTTGTCCATTTTCGTTGTCATGTTAACGGGCCCAAAGAATGCTCTGTGGTAGGGCTGGGCGATATGGCCTGAAAATAAAATCCATGATTTTTTTTCCCACAACACTAATGTTGTTGATGTTGTCAAAATGTATTGCTAAACCAAACAGAATTTCTCTCAGAATAACAGAATAAGGTACCTATGGCACGCACAAATCGGTAAAAATTTCCCTTTGTTCCAAGAGCAATTACTGCATTGAACTTGCATAACTCATAAATTGCATCGCTCAGGAGACATGACATATTTTATCCTTGTTTTATATTGACAACTAGTTTTACCCATGACCTCACTTCTTTTATATTCTTTTAAACCCTTAAAATCCTTGTACATCATCAGAGGTTGTTCATGTCAAGTTTGGCTATTCTGTGTTCTGCGATGTTGTTTTGTATAAATGTTTGTTTATTTATTGATTGTTGTTGTTTGATGTGCCATCACTGCAGACAAAATTTCCCCTGGAGGGACAATAAAAGCTTTGAACTGAACTGAACTGAACTTCCCTCTTAAAGTTTGCGTCATAAAAATTTGTTTATGTAGTTTAAACGTAGGTAGGTTTGTCTCCATAGACACTAAACGATGAGGCTTTTTTGAAGTACCACAAAACTTTTTTACCAGTATTTAATCTTATTTTTAAAAAAGATACAAGCCTATAAAAGTGCATGTGCAAAATCAGACCAGGCCTACCATCATGAACTTACAAGTGGAGTAAGTCAAGAAAAAAAATCTTGATTTTTAATTTTTGAATTTCCTTCAGGAAATAATTCGAATTAATCGATTTATTGCCCAGCCCTACTCTGAGGGATTTTTATTAAAATCTTTGCACTCTTTCCTCTCTGACTCTTGAATGAAATGGTTCAGCTAAGGCCATTCAAATAAACTAAGAAAGACAAACAAGGTATATGTGAGTCTTGTGTGAGGATCTCACTCTGCTCCTCAGACCCCCCCACCTCCTTTGGCTCCTGGTGTGCTGCAGCAGACGCATTTGACTCTCATCTCCTGCAATCACCTACACCTACTGTATATCTACCTGTCTCCAGATCACTGCAGCGCGGGTGGATTGCACTTACAACTCTGGTTTGTGCTCTCTGCATGAGTTTTACTTATGACTCTCGCTCTAAGCTTGTTCCCCCTTCTCTGGGATTTATCCATATTTTTTGTGGTCTGCTTGGTGGAAATAATTCTAAACTTTTTTTCTTCTCCTTTTGTTGAAATCTCAAACCGTTTCATCTTTGAGCTTTTGGGTCCAACTAAAACATCTAGAGGGTCGGTTCCTAACACCTTGTCCCCTATCTAAGAGGAAAGATTTCTACAAATTACACTAAAAAAAAAATCTGATTCCCTCCTCTTAACGCAGCACTGTGCTTTAACAAATCTTAGTTTAACAGCTTCTCTGCTAATCATATTAAATTTATTCAGATTGCTTCGTCATTATAACTCCCCCTGCAGCTCCATTTAGCAGCTTTAACAGAATTATCTGGTGTCATATTATTAAGACTCACTGGTTTCTTGAGGAAGAATACAGAGAGAGCTCCAACGAGGGGCATGTCACCCAGCAACGGCTCCATCACCACTCTCAACACGCCGTGGATCTATGGAAACACAAGGGGGATGTATTAATATACACACAAACAAACAAATAGATCAGGCGGTGGGATTAAACTCTGCTGGCACTTGACATTTCTCACCGGGTGAGCTCTTAGCTGTAACACATGACAGGTTGGAAACTTGATCACAGGATGCCAGACTTCACACTCGCCCCACTTTCTCCATAACATATTAAGACAATTACAAGGATTACGTTTTGGAAGTGTTTCGCAAGTGCCGCACTGCTGCCACACTGCAGACCAAAGGATGTTTTAATTCTTCAATTGTTGGAAAGCTATACTTGCGTTTTCTGGATAAAGAGAGTGTAAATCTGGTCACAAAGAAAGAGCAATTACCAGAGAAGCAGACACTATTACAGCACCAGCGAAGCCAATACTTATGACTCTCAAGATAACAGTTCCATTAGAGCTTTTAGAAATAAATTACATCGCATTTGTCACAACTCTTAAAAGCTTCTCTCTGTAAAAGAGCAGAGTTTACATGAGGACAGTGTTTGCTTGAATTAAACAGGAAAACTGATCCCATAACTTCAAACGTGCTGCATTAGATTAACTAGAAGGACTCTGAAAGCACAAGCGGGCAAGTTACTGTCAAATGTGGAAAGCAAAATCTTATCAGTTCTCCCTTGTGCCATGACCAACTTTCTCTAAAAATGCCAAGAACATTAATATAAACATATTATTAAGCAGTTATTAACCAAACTGTAGAAAACTGCTGTATGTTAATGTTCACAAATCTTCAAAAAAAATTCCTGGACCTGTATCCAGATTCTGATCACCATGATCTGTTTTTATGTTTGCAGTCTGTTGGATTCAAAATGACAGTTCCTTATTGTTTATGTGTTTAAGGCCCAGCCTGTAGCACTGTGATGCATTTAGGTTGGCTTGTTGTAATGACTATTAAACACAGGGATAGTGTAAGATGTGTATAAATTCAATTTCAAGAAACTGAAATGTTGGTATGTGCTTGGGAAATGAATAAACTTTTTTATGTGTGAGTGAAACATGTTTGTTTTCCAAACAATATGAAATAACTGCATCAATAACAAAATATTACTGATTTGTTCTAACTGTTCTAAAACCCCTTGCCTTCTATATATTAAACTTTATGCACTGTTTAGCCAGTTAAATAGCTCAATGTGTTTAATACTGTCTTAATTACCTCCTTCAAGGAGGTTATGCATTTGCCAGGGTGTGTTTGTGCTTTTTTGTTTGTTTGCCTGTTAGCAAGATAACACAAAAACTACTGAATGGCTTTACATGAAACTTTTGCCTGAGGTATGGTTTGGTCCAGAGAAAAAGCCACTACACTTTGATGTTGTTCTGCAAATTTGTCTGGATGCAAAAAATTCCAAAAACATTCTAAAATATCATAAGTTAACATTGGATTGAATTTTTAAAAAATCATACCTCTGACATTACTTCATGGATTCGCTTCAAAATTTACACAATAATATATATAATATAACTCTATCATCAGGATAAATTTCATCTGGATCCAATCCAGATTGACGTCACAAAAAACGTTAGTGTTTCTAATGGCAAATTCCATTCATTTCTCCTTGGCTGCTGTGAGAATTCATCATTATGGGAATCTAGTTTATTAGCAAACTGATTCCAACATTTTCAAGCATATGGCACTACATTTCCCTTGCAATACCAGCGGAAGAGTTCTCCACATGGACAGACATGAGCGGAGACTTGGCCGTCCAGCAGAAAAGCCACTGAAAAGTAACTGAGCTGCTTGGCGGAGATCAGAGTGATTTTTTTGTTTACAAAATGAATTATCATACATTACAAATTTGGTTATCATACTGTATGCTAATTGTTGCATTACCATCTAAAACTTTTAGCACTGTTCTTTTTAGCCAGCACTTAACTTACAGCTTCAACTAAGTTTAAAAATGATTAGCATTGGTACTGCCCAGTCTCACTCATGGATAATTGGTGATTGCAGAGCAGCATTAAAGCTGATCAGGCCATTACTGATCATTCTCAAACTTTTCCTCTGCATAACAGTAATTTTACCAACTGGACCATAAAGGCATCACAATGTCACCTTGTGTCACCTTTAAAAGTTGGCAAACAAGTTTCTATCCTGACTGTTGCGACACAGATTTAAACACAGATTTCAGCACTGTTATACTACGTAACCTTACAGGACTGTTAACACAATGAAGGGGAGTTAATTGTTTCTGCTGTTAGAGAATGACTGAGCTTCACAGAGCTGTTTTAGGTCAACAGTTGGGATGACTGCATTTCATTCATTTGCCACAGAGTATGTAGTGTTAACCACATGAGATCAGATTGCCAGCTTCAAGAATTATTGCTGATCAAGTAACCAAATTTATTTTTGAGGGGGGGAACTATATGCAATACAACCTCATATAATGTAATATTTACATTTACAATACAACAAACTAGGAGTGTAACGGTATTTGTATTCGTCCCGTAAGGTCACGGTACAGGGGTCACGGGTTGGTACACAAAATAACACGACGAATACAGGAGTAGGCTAAGTTAAAAAAAAAAAAAAGAAAAAAATGCGAGTCCTGACTCTAATCTTGGGTGGCGGTAACAAGCCTAAAAGCTGCCAGCGACAGCCATTACCACAGAAGAAGAAGAATGAGCAGGTACAAACAATTTTAACAGACGAAGAAGAAAGTAAACGCATAAACAAGCGGTGAGAGATACAGCGTGTGGAATTGGAAGACCCACCAGCCACGTATAAATCTGTTATGTGGGAAAACTTTGGATTCCCGGTACACAACAGCAACGATGGCAAAAGAGTGGTGGACCGGACAAAGACTGTTGGCGATGTTCCACGGAGGTGGGGTACGTCGCGGGTAATACATCTAACATGCTTACACACGAGGCGACATCATCCCGACGTTTCCGTCACTGGTGCGAGGAAAAAACGTTTACCATTAAGTTACCAGTTTTTACTTGACTACCTCAGTATAGCACCATTGTATGTTTTCCCCCTTTTCCTCTGTATGAACAAAATGAATGTTGAGAAAACCCTCCTAATACATTTAATTTATGTTTTATTCTATTTATTCTATTACATTTGTCAGCTCTTGTTACTTTTTTTTTGTTACTTTTCCCCCACTGTACCGAAAACGTACCGAAACGTGACCCCCATACAAAGGTATGTACCGAACCATGACTTTTGTGTACCGTCACAACCCTACAACAAACATATGTAGCAGTATTAATAAATGTCACACAGTATCACACATACATTATAATATAATAAAAAACAGAATTGCACAACACAGTTCCACAACAATTACAATACAATAGAATATGACATTATACAATACACTGTAAATCAAACAATATGGTACAGGACAATAGGATTCTATCATTCATGGTTCAGACCTTCAAATGGAGCTGTAACTTAAGTGTCACTTGGATATAACATCTGTTATGATTTGGCACTGTACAAAGAAAGACAGACTGATCGATTGTTATTATGCCACACTTACGAGCACATATCATTGTGTTAAGAAACACACAATGTCACCAATCAACTGTCCCAGCACACTTACCCTTGCTTCTGATGTGGAGCGATCAAGAGACAGATGAAATATTTTTCACCCAGGATTAAAACACTTTCATGTCTCCTCTCTCTCCCCACATGTATCACACATTGTGATACACGAGGGGAGAGACAGACAGACAGAGAGAAAAGAGAGGTGGGAGACAGTGGCTGGTCCAGAGCGGTGAAGAGAGAGAGGACTAAACAGAGAAAATCGATAGTCCTTTGTCTTTGTTCAGTATGTATGGGGCACATTAGGGGATCATGCATCCTGTATATTGTTTTTGTCACTGCACAGCTGCAACCAGTCTGGTCCACCAGGCATTGTCCTGATTTTCTAGACTAGTCTAGCCTGGATCCTATAAAGCATAATGTATTTATCCAATGATTTGTTAAAAAGAATGCCAACTGGTTCCTAAACATTCTTCCTTGAAGTGCCCCTGCCCGGTTGTTTTAAGATGATCAAGTCCCCCTTTAATGTGGCCACAAGTAAAAGTAATACGTTGTTGTCTAATATTAACATTAAAGGTCCAATATTTCCCCTTTTTTAGAACGTTAATAGTCCCAGATATCTCCAGAAAACATTTTAAAATATTTCAATTCTGCTAACCACAGGCTATTTTGGTGCAAATCCTTATGGACTGTCTTTGACCACATCCCTCTCAGGAAGTAGATGTAGCCATGGCTTTCAATTGCTGTGCTCTAATGTTTACTGTGGCTGTTAAGCACACCTAGACCCTTACAGAGAATAGGGGTAACCCTTCACTAGACATGAATGTGCAAAACTAAGGGCCAAGGGGTAAAAAAAAGGCTAAGGGGTATAATTGGGATTTTCATGTACCAAAGCTGGGGTGAGTAACTTGGATGAGACTGTAGTGAAAGCAGTTTTACTCCCCCCTCCCTCTAGCCAAGCCCCTTCCCTTATGTACAATCCAAACCACTGTGTCCGTGCGTCTTTAGCTGCCATTAGCATTCTGCCAGAGTAATGCAGCTGAAGCCACAAAAGAGCCGCAAACCACATCCCTTCATAAAATTCACGTGACCTGTACAATCCAAACAACCATACCTCAGTTAGATATAAGAAGCACATACAGCAGAGTGGAGTGTGCAACAAGAACACCGTCCCTGAACTGAGGCCTGACTGGCCAAAAAGTGCGTGTCCCTTGCTAGATTTGGTACCATGGCGCTGTTTGTTTACAGTGCCATGGTAGCTACCCCCACCCAGAACCAAGATCCTAGGCAGTACCTTAACACCCAATACATTTAATTTTATACCATATAAAGCAGAAAACTGTCTGAACTGCTCAAACAACCAGGCAATGTTACCGTGCCAAACTCTTTGCCTTGATACTATAAACTATTACCCAAAGAGAAACCACAGGATTTTAGGAAAATGACGAAATATTATTCTCCATTTCAGTTCCACGACAGCAACAACACTCATCCTGGGTATCCAATATTGATTGAGAAAGCTAACATTCTTGACCTGACAGCATTAAGCCCCCCTGACATCAAGAAAAACTCCCACACAAATTGATCTTGAAGATTTAACAGCCTATTAAACGCTGCAGGTTCGACAGGAGTTGACCTCCATCACATTAGTGATGCCGTTCGATGCTCTGATATTAAATAAATAATAAAAGACCAATAAGAGCCAGAGTTTAACCCCACTCCTCACAAAGCCATCTCTAATCTCAGTGTTATCATGTTGCCAAACACACCTGCTGTGTGTAACGTACACCAGGCCGAGCTGTGACGGGGACTGGTGCATTAGGTGTTGATAATGGGGAGGGGGAGGTGGGTCTGCTGCGGTTACACAACAGGGACAGAGCTAACAGCGAGCCGTCTCCAAGGAGGCACGCTGATTGTTTTTACCTTGTTCCACTGTGGCAACACACAAAAAGGCAGAGGGCTTATGAAAACATTAAAACATGTGATCCTCTCATAGTGGGTTATGCAAATGAGGAGGCTTCAAATCGCATGCAAATCTCCTATTTTAATCATTGATTTGTTTAAAATGAACATTATTGAATATATTTAATTAAGGAGGGGTTCAGTCTTTTGACTCTAAATTTACATGCCTCTAAAATGCTTCTGTAATGGTGCATGAGCTCAGCAAAGAGGCTTTTAAAAGCTTGATAAAGTCAGAATGTTCCAGACATTATTTTAGTTCCTGTTGTATGCATTAAAATATACTTTATATTTCAATACAATAGTTACAATAGGAGAGAGTAAAAAAAAGCAGTGACCATTTCTGTTATTTATCATACTTTACAGTGAGGATTGAAACAATATTCAAATTTAAGAAGAATTGAGTCAAAAATTCTGAATCTGTGGAGCTACATACAACACCTGGCATCAGTTTATGAGGTGATTTATAAATACTTGTAAAAATAAATTGCTTTATTTTAAAAAAGGGCAAAAAAGTTTAAACAAATTCTAAGAATAAGGTTTGTAGAGAAGTTTGCCTCGAAGGAACACAAATATTTAGGTTACCTAAAAATGTATGTAAATCCAAAGATGCCTCAAGAATACCATTTGCAGATGCCAAATATGAATTGGCTCATTATATGGAGTAAATTAATATTTCATATGTTCATATTCAAGGTTAATATCTCAGCATGGCAATGGTTATTTACATTATCTATGGGATTTTGATTATTTTTATTAATTTGGCAAAATGATACTGTCTTAATTGTTTTATCTACAGGGCACTTGTGATTTATTAATGTTAGAATTGAAATGTGAACTTTCAGATAATGGGCATAATTACTGGTTGTTTTTGTCATAAGGACCCAGCTAGTCGCGTGATGATGGGACGAATGACATGCAAGCATCACAGCGTTAGATGAAGCCGAGTTGAATGTATGAAGCCTCACAGTTGCATGTCGCACGGCCGCCTTTTGACCGTGCGACATGGGACTGGAACATTTTGTTTTATACTTTTGTTCATTACATCTACAAAATGTTATGGATGTCCTGTCATTCACGTGCTGAATTATGGTGCTACGGCTTCAAGGTGTTTTTTTATCCTTACTGAGACCCTTCGGATACACACCAACACCGTTATCATTTCAATGAAACAAACAAACAAATGTTTATCTGTTCAATATCGCTCAAGGGTTAAGGGAGCCAATTTCTATTCGCATTTTACACAAATATCCATATATTATGTTCTTCAAAGACATATTACAGTATATTACTAATTGATATGATTAAGTTCTTTTAGCAGCATTTTTTTCCAAAGACTTATTACTCTTCATTCTTCAGAAAAGTTAACACGGTTGAATAAAATTCAATGATGGCTGTTTACACTGGGATTCATGATTTAGTCTGTTGTTGTAATCATCGCCTTCATCATAACACGAGTGCATACAGCCTCATCACTATGTGCACATGATTCATTCAGGCTGTCACACAGCACTTAAGCTGAGAGCTTTTTATATGCATCAATAAATTGTCAAAACAGCAGGGAAATAATGACAGCCTATTGAAATGGGGAATCACTCCAAACACCTGCAGCATCCTGGTGAGATACAAGGAACAAACAGGTACTGAAAAGACACCTCGCACTGAAATCCCTCCTGAACTGCACAATGTTGCTTAATACTCTGACAGGTGTAAAACAAACAGACAGAGAGGAGCTCTCGTACCTGGATGCTCTTGATGCCGGCTTTACAGAAGTATCGTTTGATGTCCACATCGATCTCCGTGTTGCCAACAAAGCTGAGTGAAAGAAAAGAAAATGTCAGATAAAAAGCTCACACCAGGACTCTTTCATCTTTACTCACATTATGAAATGACTTTGGTGGCTTTGCTCTCCAGGGAATGCCATTTAAAATAATTGGCCGTGGCAACTTATATTTCATTTCTTCTCTTCAAAGAACTTTAAAAACAAATGTTTGACTGATAGAAAATGTGCATCACAGATTTAATCTCCAGATGTGACGTAGTTGTGGTCATTGGGGTGTTAAAGCTACATTATGTTTTTTTAATCTTTGTATTTGTGACGTACATTATTGGATTTTTGCAGATAACTGATTCGCCAATAGGACTGCACAGTGGCGCAGCAGGTAGTGCAAATGCCTGACTGCCAGAAGGTTCCCGGTTCGAGTCCCGGGTCAGACAGGGGCCTATCTGTGTGAAGTTTGCATGTTCTTCCCGTGCATCTGTGGGTTCTCTCCAGGCACTCCAGTTCCTCCCACAGACCAAAAACATGGTCATTAGATTAATAGGTCACTCTAAATTGTCCTTAGGTATGAGTGCAAGGATGATTGGCTGTCTGTCTCTCTATGATGCCCTGCGATTGACTGGTTCAGTGTGTACCCCACCTCTCGCCCAATGACAGCTGGGATAAGCTCCAGCCCCCTCCCCCAACTTCGAAAGGGATAAAGGGGTATAGACAACGAATGATTCGCCAATATTTTCACACATATTATTGCCAATACTGGTAAAAACATAGTCTTTGTCATCATTAAGTCTTCATTTTACAAAAATCAAACAGTTTGAGGAGCAGATGTAAAACAAAAAGGAAAACAACATTTCACTTTTGGAAAAATTAAACTCTTCATTTAAAAGAAAATACCCCGGCATTTGTGTATTTTATAATTATTATAGCTAATCTAACACATACAGTATGAATGGTTGGTGTAGATTTTATCATCTTCCAATAGCAATATTCAGCTTTTAGGATAATATCTGCTGATACCAATATCATACCAATAATACAGTGCATCCCTACTTTGTGTAGCAGCACTCAAGAGTTAACATTTCAAATCCTAAATGAATTCATATCAAGATTTTGTTTGGGAGTTGTAAAAGCTGAAGCTCTATCCAACACACTTTCTCCAGTCCCTAACACAAGAATTGGGGAATAGTATTAGTATTATATTCAACGTTCTATAAATATAGATCTGATTTTCTATTGTTACCCTAACTTTCTCGATGAAGAAACTCTTTTAGTAATAGATGTTTTTTCTCTTGTATCTCAGGGCTGACATTAACAGACAACATGGGGAACCAAGAATGGTAAGAATGGAAATTCATAGGAGAAAAAAATCCTTTGATTTCTCTTTGTCCAATTCAACTGTCTGATGGAGCGTCATTCTTCTGATTGAACAAAGAAAACATTTACGATGCTCGCAGTGAGCTGACTGGATGACTTTTCCTGTGCAGCATTAAGACTGAAGAGAGACGTCAGCCATTTGACTTTCAAAGAAAGACTTGAAAGCCTTCTGAAGCCAAACTGTGGCTGCAGCTGTCTTTGGATAAACCAACTGAGGCTGAGCTGAGGTAAGAGCATCACCCGAGGGCTTAGAGTCACGTCAACCATGTCCCTTATTACTGATATCAGAAAGTCTGAGTGAAGTTTACGATGCCACAGTCCAGACAACGCCCTTCTGTACAGTGAGAGGCATTAAAAACATTAAATATTTAGACTGGAGCTGTTTGAAGTGCGGGGATGTAAATATGTTTATTTCAGCTACAGGTTTGTCTGTCATGACACAGCTGTGTTACTTTTGTTTCTGCAGGCAGACTCAGACACACACTACAGGACTTGTAATTTTTGACATTTCTTAATTCAGAGATGCAGGAATCAGAATTTTACTTTAGGCAAAAAAGTCAAGTAAGGTAGAATTTAATCTCTGTAGCTTGGTGCTGAAAACTGAGACATAAATGAAAAAAAATGAGATCAAAATATGAAATCAAACACAAGGACATAACTTGAGACTATATAAATCCAAAAATGTGCAACATAAAATTAAAAAAATACAATTAAAACTATAATAGTCAAAGATAAATTCAAGAAAATATTACAAAAACAGTCTAAAGATTACAGGATTAATAAAAAAATGATTAAAAAAAGATAATTAAAAGGATTGTAAAAATAATTCCCAAAACACTTATTTTGTATTATAGAATTAAAAATACAATCAAAATAAAAATGGAGGAATGCACAAAACATAAATCAAAGGTGGAATAAAACTCTTTTGGTCTCTGCTTGAACTGAATGTTGATTTTCTTGTACCCAGAGTTCTGCCTTTTTTCTGCCTTTGTTTTATCTGTTAAAAAAACTTCTTAAGATCTGTTCTTGAAGGTGCTATAAAGATTAAGTTGTTATTGTTATTATTGGAAAATATTATCTGAATGGTTTTGAATATAAAAAATGTAATATGTATATAAAGAACCATAGTCAGACTAACAGAAAAGTGTGTTGGATAAAATATTAGAAAAACAACATTGCATGGTTAAACTTGACAGCATAAAAATATTAAAATAAAATCAAAATTAAAAAAGTTAAGACTATCAAATAATACATAAAAAAAACTATTGCAGTGCTACAGCAAAAATATGAAAAATAAATTTTAAAAAATCCAATTTAGATGAAAATGCATTTTAGTACTGACTTGTACTCTCTTCTTTTTCCTATGTCCTATTTTTGCTTTATTAAAAAACTATCTAATAAATATTTATTGTTGATGCTTTAGTCTGTCCTACTTTTTATTAGAATGCCATCCTGAATTACATTGTGGATTACTATAAACTTTCTATTGCTTTGGGCAAAGAATAAAGATCTATCTTCAAAATAAGCATTTAAAATAGCGTTGACACATTTAAAACATGCACACCTCTGAGTCCATGATTCAAATACTTTGTCAAGAAGCTGCTAAGGTGGAATGATGCAGGCAGTCTCACCTGATCTGCAGGTCCATGATGATCTGCCTCTTGTCCACATTTTCAGTGTAAACTTTGACCCCGTTGACCCTGAGGGGCTAAAAACCAAACAGACAGAAACATTACTGCTGCTCCTTTACCTCACTCCATCAACACTACTCCAACACCTCCACCCGGCCCAAACCCCCGAGTGGCGACCACAAGGTCGAACCCTCTCTTGACCCTCATATGGAAACTATTTAAGTCTGAGCACATGTGTCAGCGGCGTGCACGTATGTACAAGCCTCCACACACCCTAACCGCCGGCAGCTGTCCGTGCTGCACCTGCTGCAGGGAGTCACTGCTGAAACTGCACATGACTCGCCTATAAAACCTCCCTGCAGGAGCTCTGTACGTGCACTCACTTTGTCTCCGATGTCGATCTTGCTGAAGCAGAAGGTGCTGAGGTGAGCGTGCGACTCCTTCACCGCCGGCTCGATCGTCTCGTGGAAGAGCTTCTCCACAAACTTGCAGATGTACGGCCACATTTGTTTCACTGTCTGAGGAGAGGAAGTGGAGAAATCAACATTAATATTAGTCTGAATGTCTCGTCTTTATGCATTTCTGCAACTAGGGCTGGGAATTTTTTGAACTTTTTTAACTGTTTACACAATCTATGCTAGGGGTGTCCCAATCGGATATTGATATCAGGTATTGGTTCGGTATCAGCAAAAAAATCAAATATCGGATTATATCAGCCTAAATATCCGATATAAGCACTCCGATAAAAGCAGTCCATTCTAATATTTTATTTATTCATTTTAGTTGTAAAATATGCTTATGTTTAAGTTAGACACTGTGGTTATTTTGCAATAAAAAGTATATGTATATGTTTTTACTGGATTCACTGAGGTTGCATTTCAGGGTCTTCCAATTTGTTTTTAATTTACTTATGGTAATTGTAGTATATTTTTATGTCCAAGATTAAATTCATTTAATCCGTTAGTTAATCAATCAATCCAAACAAACTATATTTGTATAGCACTTTTCATACAGGACTTTGTAATACAAAGTGCTTTACATGAGAAAAAGATTTTAAAAAAATAACAATAAGTGGAATAAAAAGCAGAAATTACATAACTGCATAAAATGAAAACATAAGAGGCCCGCAATCCCCCCCCCCCCCCCAAATCACATTCAATATACACACTCACTTACTCAAACACACAAAAACATAAAAAGGAAATTCTGACAGAAAACAAAATTAGAGGACTGAGGAAACGCTATCTTGAATTAAAAATGAGGAAACACGGGAGCTAAAACTAAAATAATACTTAAAAATACTTGAAAATACTAGAGGGTAAGATAAATAAATGTGTATAGTATAGAACAAAAGTTAGATAAATAATATGGTAAAATGAGAAAGCGTAACATCAGCATAATAAAATCAGCTAAAATAGGATAATAAAAGGAAAAGCATTTAACAAAGAACAAAATTCCAAATAAAAAATCTGAACTGAAATGTAGTAATAAAACAAAATAAAAGGGTTAAAATAAGTTAAAATATAACATAAAATAATAATAAATACAATCAGCTAGAAGCCATGTTAAAAAGGTAGGTCTTGAGTTTTCTTTTTAAAATCTGAACAGCAATATGCAGTAATAACAAATGTGTCCATTTTTCTCATATCTATGATTGCTGACTACTGTTCTCTGTTTGAATAGTTTAACTTGATCAAGCTTTTTCTTAGAATCCATACTTCAAAATAAATAATGAAAGTATCGTGTTGGAATCGGCAAATACTAAAAGCTGCAATATCGGTATTGTATCAGAGTTGAAAAAGTTGTATAGGGACACCCCTAGTTCATGCAACAAGTTACAGAGTAAGAGAATACTGTTAACTTTGGTGTGAATAAAAAAAAACACTGTTTACTGTAAAAACTACTGAAAAAACATGCTTTTTTTTTATTCAACTTAAATCAAACTGTTGACTGAAAGACACTCAAGACATGACGAAAAACTGTCAAAAACAACCAGAGTTTGGAGCCTTTATAAAAATTATCCATTTCTAAACACATGTTATTAAACTGAAAATAAAAATACTGATATGTAGCTGTATGGAGAAATTGTAATTTTGTACGATAGAGAACAAAAGGTTGTCCAACACAGACAATCTAGGACTTCTAATTTTGTTGTTTAATGTTTGGTTATCCAAGTCAGTCTAAAACATAAACATGTTTACATTTCTACACTGGCAGTTGCCTTCATATTTGCCTCCAGTTGTGCTGTTTTGCCTCCAACACGCACTGATGTCACATTAATGCGTCAGAAAAGAGTCTTTCCTTGCATTTGGAAAACCTTTTCTCATTCTGAATGAAACCTATTTTACTTGTATAATGGAATGTATTGTCATCCAGCTAAGAAATATCAATATGTGATTTCCCAATTCCATTTTTGCCAGCCCCCGTTATTTGTTACCCTAACACAGGAACAAAAGGCGGACCAGAGACATAGCTGGGCCCTTGAAAAACCAAGTAGAGGCCCTTCCAAATAAGATTTAGTAAAATAAATTCATGGCCTAACTCAGTGATGCAACATAATCTTAAAAAGATAGGGACATATTTCGATGAAATTTTCAGGAAATGTCCAGATTGGGACAAGGAAAAAATGATTAGATTTTGGGAATGATCCCGATCAGCATAAAACCGCAATGACTTAAAATGCAATTTTCATGAATAACTACTGAACTAAAATAGATATCATTAGGAATCCAATTGCTAATGGTATGTTTTCATGGTCAATGAAACTTGATATTTAGATGAAATAAAGGTAGGACTAATATTTATGGTGAAAATCATAATAATGGTGAGGACTGTGGTGCTGACGGAGGTCTGCGCTCTTCGAGTGCTTTTCTGGTTCTTGGAGTAAAAGCTGCCCCTGACTGTCATCCCAGCTTTTGGTCTGGTCCTTGAATGGCTGAACAACAGTTGAGATCAATTGATCTCTGCAAAATGGTAATAATACGACAGAAAGTCAGTCTCAAATTCAGAAAAATCTTCATCATTCAACTTAAGTGGCTGTAAATATCAGTGTATTTTGTTAACTAAACAGGAAATGTTAGCGTAACTATTCAGGAGGGACTGTTATACTGATATTCTAACTCTCATGAGGCAGGGCCCCAACAGCTTTCCCATTTATCCCCCTTATTGAGGCCTTGCAGGGACATCTCTCACACTCCAAATGATGTTTTCTTAAAATATTCAAATTGCACTCTGGCTCTATTTATATTTATTCCCTTCAAGTAGGAGACACTATTAATTTTTCATGTCAGCATCCAGATCATTTTATTGTCTACTCAACATATAAGCTCTAAACCTCAGTCTGGTTGTACCCATAGGTGTTCATGAGGGTTAATGTATTTTGCCCTGTTGGAGGTACAGCGAGTTCATGTGGAGCCAGACATGCTGCAGCATACGCAGTCACCGTGGCAACATCCACAGCCTCGAGAGAGAAAGACAGCGACAGACATCCAGTTTCCTCCAGTTTTAGAAAAAAGCAAGGAGGAGGGATTCACTCATGCAGGCAAATTCAAGAGACAGTCGCTCGATCCTTCACCTTGTTTAGCCACTCCACTCGCTCCACATCTGGAAAGTGGACCTGCAACAGAAGAAAGAGGACAGAAAATCTTAAGTCTGTGTGGGTTTCATCGAGGCCCATGATGCAACATTATGAAAGCAATCAAATTCTGTGGACACTTTCAATTACATATTTGGAATTCATGTTTGATCTTGGTTTTTGAAATCCTGATGGTATGTTATTACTGTTTCCTTTCTTTGTCATTGTCAGGCATTGATTCAAAAAGTCCAACCTTTCAACTTCAGAGAGAAAAAAATGAATAGAAGGAATGCTGAAACCTGAGCAAATATAAAGTTTTGCAAAGAAATAACAAGTGCGTAGACTTTATTTCTCCTTTTCAAGAAGTTTGAGGTAACTATTCATCTGATATGAGTTATTTTTAAAGTTTCTATCATTCCAGCTGCTGGATATTAGATGTTTCAGACAGCGTCAAATTGAACCCTATGGGTTAGGAATGGGATGTCACTTAAGTTCATATGCGAGTCAAGGCAGGTGAGCGAATACTTCTGGTAATATAGTGTATGTATGGATGCCATCCATCCATCATCTACCCCGCTTGTCTCTTTCAGGGTTATGGGGATTCACCCTGGACGGGTTGCCAGCCAATCACAAGGCCACACATAAAGACAGATAACCATTCACGCTCACATCTAAGGGCAATTTAGAGTCACCAATTAACCTAATGAGCAATTTTTTTGGTATTTGGGAGGAAGCTAGAGTGCCCAAACAAACCCACGCTTGCAAGCAGAGAACATGCAAACTCCTCACAGAGAGACTCTGAACAACACAGGATGTGTACCAAAACATTTCTACTGTAAGGTGTGCGTACTATCTACTATGCTAGTGTGCTGCCTGGAAATACAGATAAACTCATTAATAAGGCCAAAACTAAGCAGTAAGATCAAGTCTGAAAGCAAATCTGCAAAATGCATTAAAGCCATGCCGACTCACAGTAAAGATGACTGTAAAGTTACAAGAGTGCTCAAACTTGATTTTCTCCCCATCTCTACATATCTGATTCACCAAAGCCAGAATTTGATCAATATTTAGCTCTACCAGGAGGTTATGTTATTGCCAGCGTCCGTTTTTTTGTTAGTTTGTGTGCTTGTTAGTTAGTTAGTTAGTTAGTTAGTTTCTCTGTTAGCAAGATAACTCAAAAAGATACGGATGGATTTCGATGAAATTTTCAGGAAATGTTTTGATTGGGACAAGGAACAAATAATTCGATTTTGGGACTGATCCGGATCACCGTCTGGATCCGCCATGACAAAAAATATGACTTTCGTGAATAACTATTGAACTAAAAATAGATAACATTATGAATCCAATTGCTAATGGTGCGTTTTCATGGTCAATGAATAAATATTTATGTGTCTTAAAGGTAGGACAAATATTTATGGTGAAATCACAACATGGGTGGGGGCTGTGGCGCTTGTGGAAGTCTAGTTTTCTTGGTTCTTTTCTATTTTTTTCAAACTGCCCATACAAACAATTACTGCTCTACTTTTTGTGTGTAACCTGAAGTCTTCTTAATCATTTACATCCTTTTTTCTGAGATCTGTGTTGTGTTAAGTTACTCTTACTTTCATGACATTGTTCTTTCAGAGGGGAGTTTTTGTTACAATGCAGCGGTGGAGACGCCTCAGTAGATATACAGACACCTAAAGACAGGTTGACACCCGCTGCACACTGTCATCAGCAACCAGAGAGGCCTGTTCATCCCAAGACGGCTCCCTACAAGTGCAGCACCAGCAGACTGAGAAACTGTTCCGTCCCTTAGGCCATCAAACTGTACAACTCCTCACTCAGGGGGAGGAGGAGTAAGAGGAAGACTGAAGACAGAAAGGTATCCATATTTTATCTTTAAATGATAACAGAAGAATAACAAAGAAGTCATGGCAGGCAGGGTCAAAATTTGTTGCATAAAAATGCACAAATTTCAGACAGTGGAGACACCAGTACCTCTAAGAACATTTATCTATTCAGTAGAGCTGAAACGATTCCTCGAATATTTGCGAGTACTCGAGTACAAAATATCCTCGAATTAAATTTTGTGCCTCGAAGTCTCGTTTAATATATGATTATACATATAAATATGTATCTGGACTACTATACAGCGCACGGTTTGACACGGACGGTCATTTCTGTGGCACAACGCACCTGCTACCTCCGCTGCTGCGCGGCTTGTAAAATCATGAAGGAAGAGAAAAGAGAGGGACAGAAAGGAGAGAGTCCACAGAAGAAATGGCAGAGAGTGTCCCAAGTGTGTGGTCACTACAAGAAGGGACGAAAAGAAAACACAGTGCAGTGTGTCTGCTGTCAAACAGAGTTAGCTTAGCACGTAGCTTAGCGTGATAGCACGTCGTTAAGGCTGCAACTATTACTATTACAGCATTTTAAGTTTGCTCATCACAGACATGCGTCCTCTTTCCATGGTGGAGGACACAGGATTTAAGAACATGATCAAGGATTTCAATCCAAAGTACACAATGCCCTCCAGAACACACTTCACAAATGTAATTGCAGAATTATATCACTGCTTTGTAAATCAGTATTGTCTTGGCTTTGTTTTAAGCCAGTACTGGTTTAAACTTTGAAAGTTGTTAAAATAAAAACCCTTTTCTGAGGAATAAACGGCATTTGATTGCTCATTTTGAAAGCCCCAACATGTTGCATTGTATACAATTGATTTATTTGTTTAAAAACAAAAAAGTATATTTTGTTAGAGTACTCGAAGAAATAATTGACAGAGTACTCGATTCCAAAAATACTCGATAGTTGCAGCTCTACTATTCAGCAAGGCACCAAATATTAGGGGTGTCATGCATTATTGTCACTGAAAACCTGTGTCTGCAAAATTTTTCACACTCAGAAAACCAAGAAGAATCCTCAAGGAATCTGAGCATAAAGCAGAACTGATAATGGAATTGGCTTCACTAAAACCTTATCAACTCCCATCCCCTGACAGAGTTGGTCTGAAAATAAAACTACAATTTACAATATTGGCCTAAACCCTTGTATACCAATGCCAATCTGCATTCCTGAAAAGTGCATTAAAGTGCTTTGTTTTTGTCCACCACTGATTAAAGTGTTTGCCAGCCTAAGCTCCAGCTTTTTGCTTGTTTCCAGACTGACAGAGTTAGCTTAAGGGATCCATTCTAATAAATCAACCATCATCATTTGACTGTTTTTAAACTTTCCCAGACACCAGTGAGACAGCATAGGGCTGGGCAATTAATAAAAAATAATCGAAATTGACATTTAAACCTTATAATGAAAGTAATTTTACTCATGAAGACTATTTTGATTATTTTCCCTGTGTAAGTCACGTCACCGCTCCACTTCCATGTAGTCTACGTTCACTTTCGCCACCGCCAACATGGAGGAGGCAAGTGCCTATCTATCAGAGGACCTAGTAGCCAAGAAAAACACTCCATTATCTGGGCACATTTTGGATTCTGTGCAGAGATCATCAAGCAGAAAGAAGTTGAGTGTAAATACTGCAGGAAGACCGTGTCGATGACCACTGGTATCACCACTAATTTGTTCCAGCATAGCATATAATAATCGTTCATTAATCATTATCGAGGTAAGACCATCAATTAATGGTGATATTAAGTTTAGATAATATAGCCCAGCCCTAAGCAGGGCTCGACTGTGCGAGGAGGTGCTAGCATTTTCTACCAAAAATATTACAGTGCGAGTTGTGATTTGCATTTGGTAGCACCCGTGCAACCACGGAAAATAACCGTTTGAAAGCTGTTTTATCTATTGTGTTGAATACGAAACATGTTCAGTTTTGAAACGTTTGTTTTATTGACCTAACTGCGCCGCTAGCTAGCCTTCGGTACACCAGACATGCCAGCACAGACGAACATAAGCAGGCGCTCCAAAAGTCTCATCTCAACCAATCACAGCGCATCAGTGGGGACTGGTTGCCGGGCAACCTACACTGACAGGACAGCGAGCGACATTTTAAACTATTTTAGTAGAAAGACCAAACAGGCAATAAGCAAATAACCATGAAGCCTAACAGTTATTATTTCAAAAGACCAACAAAACCAGAACATGTGGACTCTGAATTGAGGCAAGAGGATGAAATGGAGCAAGGAGGCGAAATTGACGGCGAGGAAGAGTTAGCGTTAGCTTCAGATGTTGTGTCTCAAGACGCTGGAGAGACAGTTAGTGACGCCGTTGCCGTTCCCAGTCGTAAGAGGTAAAAGTTTAATACTGACTGGCAGAAAGCATTCCTATGGCTCCTTTACGAAAACACATTCATGTATTGTAAATACTGCATGGCACGTAAGAAGCAGCTGGAAAGTCTGTTTTTGTCATTTTAAGTGTATGTTTATGTCACTTTCGAGTGAATGTTTTTTATTCAAATAAATGTAATAATTCTGCTTACAAATGCCTCCTCGTTTACCGCATATCTTTGAATTAAAGAAAAACACACTACTTGGTAACTTTTTATCGTGCAACTAAAAATATTTGTGTGCTACTAGATTTTTCAACTTGGAAGCGCCCATGCTACTTGGGAAAATGCTAAGCGTCAAGCCCTGGCCCTAAGACAACATCCATGTTTGAGCGTCGGTGGCTCAGTGGGATAGTGCGCTTGGTCAGTGATCGGGAGGTGGCAGGTTCAAGCCCAGCTCCGGGCGACACATGGCAAGACACTTATCCCCAAGTTGCTCCCACTGCTGCGTCAGTAGTGTGTAAATGGGCATGAAAGGGAGTGAATGTGTTAGAGATACTGATGAATAACTAACATACAAACTCTGAAACCATCAGTGAGTGAATGTGAATGTGAGAGTGAATGGGTAAGTGTGACCTGCGGTGTAAAGCAGCTTTGAGTAGTCAAAAGACTAGAAAGGCGCTATATAAGCTCAAGTCCATTTACAGTTCAGCTGAGGCAGATAACTTTTCTAAAGAGTAAACAGTCATACCAAAGTGTTAAACCAAACCTTTAGTTTACATTCCTCAGTATCACCAGTGAAACAAACACATGCATCAAGCTCTTACATGCAGCACAGAAAGTAGAAGCTTGATAACAATATTTCTCCTCAGGTGTTAAAAATGTCAAGAATGTGGTTTTACTGAAATACGCGAATGAAAAGAAGAGGGCAGAGTGTTCCTAATAGATTTGGTCCTTTCGACCCAGATGCTCCTTTATAGGAATGAAAGAAAAAAAAAAGAAGGTATAAAAAACACTCAGCAAGCATGGGTCAATGAAACGATCCTGTGTTTTGATTTCTACCTGAAGAATGCATTGCCTGTCTGACCTTTTGTTATCATCCTTCTCTCTGTGGAGGGTTATATAACAGGAATGATCACTGTGCCAGCTTCTCACTATTTTTCTGCACATTTAAGTGCTAACAGTGTAGCAAACGCTATATAATATGACCACAGCTCATATAAATTCATAGATCAAACAGTACATATTTATATAACACTTCATTAGGATCAAGTGTCAATAATTCGCAGCACTTAGACCCCAGTTCCTGCCTCGTATTTCATGACCTAGTATACCAGAGCTATTAGACCAAGCCCAACTGACTAATCTCCCTGAAAGAGCAAAGTAAATCGCCCATTGATTTAACATAAGGTAGAGGGAATGCCAGGAAAAAGTCGATAACTTGAAAAAAAAAGTGTGCAGTGATGCAAACCCTCACAGCTTTGCCTCTCCATCACTCTGAAATGGAGAGATGTACCCCCAAACAAAACAGTGACGCATCCAGCTGAAGCGCTGGTGAGATATGACAGCTACAAGGGACCGCACTACTGCCGGAGGAGGCGGTGCAAAGTGCACATGCAGCGATTCTGTCAAAGTGAGGATAAAGAGGTGAGGAGAGCAGGGGGAAGGGGAACAGAAAGTTCTGGTTAATATGACAGATCCGGGGTTAGAGTGGCTTCACGAGGTGGAAAGAATAAAACCTTCAGGAAGAGACTCGGTCATGGCTTCATTATCTCACCTGACACACTGACCTTATTCACAGAGATGTAGGTGAAGCAATGGCTGCTCGACAGGACGCGTTTAAACTGCTGCCAGAGAGAAGTGAGCCACAACAGAAAGTGGAAGCAAAGCGTTTAAATTATTCAGCTTGTTGGTGTGCGGTTAAAAAAGTCATTAGAGATTATGTCTTCAAAGTGTAATTAACAGTGCGCTTAGGTTTTTCTCATTTAAAGATTCTCCTAGAGTGCAAACGTTTAATGAGTACAGAGGTGTAGAGATACAAAACTGTTTGAAGTGGGAGTGCAGGCAGAGATTTCAGTGACTCACGGTACATAATAATACAGTGCCATATGATCTAACACTTGAAAGTGCAGTGCTACACGTGATACTCAGGATGTTTTTGAAGTTAAACGTTTGAATATATGGCTTTTTCCTCTTAAATGTTCATTTTCAATCATTTCACCAGACAGTGTAGCACATGTGAAAGCTGATCGAAAATTGTCATTAGATTACAATAGAAGAGGAAAGAATAAAAATCAGATGACAGCTGATGTAGCACTGGCTGAGATGTGTAAGGATGGAAAATGCTAACACTTTATAGATATCATTTCATGTGTCATATTGATTCTGCTTATGGATTCCAGCGGAATTTCAGTGTGGGAAAAAGCTGTCCCACGCAGAAGAAACAGACAGTGCATGGAAATAAATTATTCAACAGTGCTGTCTCAGCAGTGAGGAGTGTCTTGCTCCGTGTCAGTTTCACCCCCATTTTCCAGCATTTCCCTTATTTCCCCTTATTTCAATCCAGCATTGAAATATTTTTATTCAAAAAAGGGACAACAGAGTGCAAGCGACAAGTGTGTTAGTAACATTATATGACAGTAAACAAATACATACAAGGCAAAAAAAGTATGACGTCAGGCCTGTCACGATAATCAATAAATCAACTAACAGCACGATAAAAATAAAAACGTCCTCTGTAAGTTTGCTGGCATCGATAAACTGGCACATGCATGCATGTTTGTTTTCCTCCTCTCTTTCTACCAAAGAGGCTGAATGAGAAGATGTGTCACTCTGTCCATCTTTCTTAACACCAGGGTGCATCAGTTCTATAGCGGATTTAGCAGATTTATAGCAGAGTGAGCATCTGTCAATCATGCAATCTTTGGGGGGGAGGCGGGGCCGTTCGCAGGTATACACACATAGAGCTGAAGTGAGCGTCCCGAGGAGTAACAGGATATAAACGCTAACATGAATGATGTCACAAAAGCTACGGTTCTTCAGCCAGCTGCCACAGCCCAAGTGCGGGAATATTTTGGTTTTAAACAGAATGAACCAGGTGTGAGCTCCTGAACACCGAAGAGCTGATATGTCGTATATGTTTGAAAGTAGCGACAAAGAAGAAGAGGTGAAGCGGAGCCTTCGTCCTGACAGTCAGCGCTTACTGACAGTGTCGTTCACTACATTGCAAAAGAAATGCAGCCCTTTGATATGGCTGAAAAGCCAGAAATGTTACAAACGCTTGACAGACAGCACGGATTGACTGGGAGAAAGTACATGTCACAAACAATTCAGGAACTGTATAAACTCCCTTTTATTCATTGTTTTTATTGTGTGTGTTTTTATTGAAGTTTTTTTTTTCTTTATAGAGACCGGGTCTATTTTTTATTGTTTGTAATTAGTAAAATTATTTTTATTGACATGTAATTTTTCCTAAGAGAGTCCAGTTCATTTTCATTGTTCTTTTTCTCTTTTTTTGTTAAATGTATTACATTGTTTGTTTAATTTATTTTATTTAAAAGATCTCGACCTTCCAATTACAGTTAAATACTCTTAAGAAATTAAAGCTTTTAGCTTTTGATATGGTGTACTCACTTTAATATGACATATATTATAATTGCGTTAATGGGAGAATGAAAAAAATCCAAATAATATTGACAATGATATCGTTTATCATCAATAATCTTTTGGACAATTATCGTCCAGCAAAACTTGTTAGCATGACAGGCCTATACAACGTGTATATCTATTAGGGATGGGATGAGTTTTTTTATTAAAGATATGACTCAACTTCCTATCCTTAAATTTGTTGTTGAATTATTTTTACTTGTACCTGGTTGTACTGCAGTATGACTGCCAGACAGTCGCTGTAGCATGTGTGAAAGCGATTTCCAAACGGTCAGTAAATTACAAAAGAAGAAGGAAACATAGGTACCAGATGACACAGCTGTAGTAGCACTGACTGAAATGCCACTTGGGTATACAGGCAAGAATAGGGATGGTAAGTGATACAATTTTATTGACATTAGTTCTATTATCAATTCTGCGTATGGATCAGATCTGCCATGATCACATCGTTGACTTCTTTGGTATCATTTCTGCCAACTGCCACGAATGGGAGTGTGACTTACTTGATTTGCAAGGCATGCAGAGCAAAGATGATGAGGGTGTTAAGCCAAAAGACTAATGCCAAATTCTTGAGGGAAATATTTCAATTTTTAGTTTCCATTCCTAAGCAACAAAGTGACAATATGATTCGTAATGCAAAACCAGGGTGACCACATGACATAGCGAGACACTATTTGCAGGAGGGGTGTGTATTGGTAAGAGTCTGGTGATACAGTACGCACTGCAATACTACGGTGAGAATACCCTGTGTCACAATATACTGTGATACTATAAACAGCGTAATATATATATATTTTTTTTCAATTAAAATGTCTTTCATAGCAACATACACCATATAGAGTACTAGTTCTGTGCTCAAAATACCAATAAAGCAAAATATCTTCACACACTCCTTGGGGATACAAGTACCGACATGGATTCTACAGAATCAACACGGCCTCAACGTTTTGACAGTTGTTGTCAACACACTTTGGGTAATGTCAACAACGGCACAGTTTAAAGTAGAAGGCAACACCAGATGATGAAGTACATGCTCCAAATTTAGACTTGGGTCTGTGATCTTTGAGGACCTGAATTGAAGTTTGATAAGTTGCAGAATCATTTCAAACTCATCCTTGTTCTTTTCTTCTAGTAATGAAAAACAAAACTTGTCTGGAATTTTTTGAATGGCCTATTCATTGTTCACAATTTACGTGTACATTCGGGATACATACCAGATACATACCATACCACAAAGAATAGTAGGGGTTGGAGAAAAATCAATTCACTTTTGTATTGGGTTTTCTTGCTTGACAATTTTTAAATCGATTTTTTTGTTCAAAAATCATTTTTTTCCTAATATAAATGCTTCATTTTAGTCTGTGTTAATAAGCCACTTTTAAATGCAATCCAGGCTTTTGAAGAGACAGATATAGTCTGTAGGCATCATTGTTCATCTTCTTTGCAGGAGTTAAAAAAGCTAACTAAAGATTGCAAAAATCGGCAGTATTGTAGAATCGCAATTTTAATCGAATCGGCACCTAAAAAGTCGTACAAAATTTAATCAGGAGAAAATCATATTGTCCTAGCCCTAAAGAAGTGTCAAGTACTGTGTAGGGTCAGTACCAGCACCAAAGTGGAAACTCAGGTGACTGCTACCCACTCCGGGCTGCTCATTATCCGCCGTGCTGCTGCTATTGTCGTTGCTATTGGATACAGGAAGAAGAAGCAGAACTGACGGGCATTGCGTCATAACATTCTCCATGCATCACTGTTTTGACTGAGATACAATGTATATCTTGAAGATTCAAAATTGAGGCAACTGGACTGTGTTCAGTTTTGGGAAGACGTTTCGCTTCAGTTCCTGAAGAAGGAACTGAACACAGTCCAGTTTCCTCGATTTTGAATCTTTAAGATAGCCGCGACCTGGATGAATGAGAATCTACACAGACGTATTGATACAATGTATAGAGGAATAACCCTGTTTGCTCACACATGTAAACAGGTTATTCCAAATGTTTCAGAAACCGGAATGTTGGCCTTAATCCAAAAATTGACTTTAATTAAATGTAGCCAGTAAATGCAACAGACAGTCAAATGGTGATTGTATGATTTCAAAATACATACAACCACAAAGTACTGCAGCATTAAAACTTGTTTCTACTTTAGTTTTATGTGACATTTTTATACTCTAAATCATCCCAGCAGAAATACCACATGGAAAAAAAGGTTTAAAAAAGAGCTTTCAGTTCAACTGTCCGCCTCACCAGCTAGCCATAGACCCCTCCTGGGTGACTACAATGGAGTGCACTTTAGAAATTGAAGTTTGGGAATGGAGCCACTCCACTAAAAAACATCCTGGTGAAGGCCGTGACATGTCTTTTAAGGCCCAGCAGAGAGCAGCTGGCACTGGCACAGAGTTGTGGTCTGTTCTTACCCCTGAAGGCAGCAGAGTATCGACACGGTGATATGTACCCGGCCTCATGCTAATAAATCACTTCTAGGTGTTCGAGCCACGTACAGTACAGCAAGAGTTACATGTAGTGCTTGACTTGCAGTTTAGGCGGGGGGATTCTGGGGCCATTCAATAATGCCTTTTCCTTTTTAAGTGGGATGTGTTTGCTCCTCTGCCTTCATTCAATGGCCTCGGTGGGTCCTTAGCTCAGTCAGCAGAATGAGCTTTCTAAAACATGAGGCTGCAATGAACAACCTAAACACGAGGAGCTGTGACCCCGGGGAAGGTCTGGTATAGGGGAAGTAATGGATTTATAGTTTTATGAGTTAATAAGCAGAGAGTTCAGGCCCGCTTTAATGCACAGTTCGCTGGAGGATTAGTTCATGCTTGGATTGTATTGGATTAAATGCAGTATAATTGCTTCTCCTTAGGATTTCCAGACTGGGCCTCTGGGACAACTTGATGCTCTGAAAACATGCAAGAGCAAAATAAAAGTTGAGACATTTTCTCCATTTTCCACTGCATTGAAACTTCACTAACATGATGAAGGTCCCTCTGGAGGTAATTTATGTCCTACCAATAGACTCTAAGCTGAGACTGAAGACAGGAGTCAAGGGATTTTCAATAAATATCACTAAGTTGTTGCATCTATATATCTGTCTGTTTGGTAGAAAGATTATGCAAAAACTACTGGACAGGTTTTAATGAAATTTTCAGGAGATGTTGGTAATGGCCCAACATGACAATGGTTCAAATTTGGTGGTGATCCAGATAAATGTCATTAGCTAATGATCATTTTTGCTCAATAACTGTCTAACTAATAAAGATATCAAAATGCGAGGTGTGGGTTTTCAGGGTAAAGGAATCATAATATGATGCTACCTTTATCATGAAACTATGCTTCTGTAACAGCAGTATGTGAGCTACCTTGAAGGAGGTTTTTGCTCTCTGAGTGCTTCTAGTCTTTTACATGTTTTTAATTTGAGCAACAAGCCTGCTACCTGCACATAGCGGTCATAGAAGTCACTTCAAATGATAGACTACTGAAGGAAAGTCTCATGTCAAATGGCCATGTGAAAAAATAAAAAACAATGATTAAACAACAAATTAGGGTTTGCATTTGTATCAGAACTGTAAACCTTTATAACCTTGGATCCCAACCTGGGGTCCAGGAGCCTCCAGGGGGTCTCAAGGAGGGCACGACATTCTGCCAAGTGCTGGCATCTTTAAAATTTGGTTCACATATGTGATCTGATGGCTACTTCCAGCAGGATAATGCACCATATCACAAAGCTCAAATCATTTCAAACTGGTTTCTTCACCATGACAATGAGTTTGATGAACTCCAATGGCCTCCACAGTCACCAGATCTCAATCCAATGGATGTGGTGGACCGGAAGATTCACATCATGGAAGAGTAGACAAATATGCAGCAACAAAATCCCTGTGGCATCAATCCAGCACCATGTTAAATCTGAAGGAAAAGGAGGTCCGACCCAAAACCAGCTTTGTGTATCCAGTAAAGTGGTCAATAGGTGTTTGTAGTTTGTTGCCAGACTTTTAATAAACAATGCCCAACATCACTGCAGAGGTCCTTGGCATCAACATTTCAGTCAAACCACAAAGATCAGTTGTTTCAAAAAGCAGATCTAAACTGATGTGTCAGGACTCATAAGTGGGTCATGGCTGTGAGCCTTGAGAAAATTGTGTCAAAATGACTTATTTTTCTCCTTTTTGATGTGTCAGTGTCTGTTTATTTATAGGACCTGAACTCATTTACCACTTTCCTTAGATTAACAAACGTTTATTTCCAATAACAAACAGCTAATTTGTCAAAGTCGTGAAAACTGCTAAAAATGTACATGTTTAAAGACACAGAATGACCTCAAACACAACCATTAAGGGTTTCTGTTATGATAGGGCTGGCCATCAAATCAATCAATCAAATCAATTAATTCAAATTATTTTCTGCAGAAGACTTAAAAATAAAAATTGGGATTTTTTTTTCATTTACTTAATTAAATTGTAAGTAGTTGCAAAGTTTGAAAAACTATATAAACACTGAAGTTTTACAGTTTCCATGATGGTGGCACTGTCAGGTTTTGCACCAGCACTTTTAAAGGCCTGTATTCCTTTTTTTAAAATTAGATTAAATATTAATGTAAATATAAATGCTAACAAGCTGTGAAAATCCCTCAGCTTTCAGTGTTTGTGTAGGCAAACCTGCCTGCGTTAGAACTACGTAATAAACATTTTATGACACACACTTTAACTTTAAGAGGGAAATTCTGATTGATTTAGGAATATATTTGGACTACATAAAGGCAGAACTTAATTCATGTCATTTTTGTGTCACTTGGAGTTTTTCTTGCTTTGAGAGGGAAAAAAAAAAGATTAAAATCGTAAATCGAGATTAGTGGGGAAAAATTCTATTGTTTTTTTAGGCCATATTGTCCAGCCCTATGTTATGCAATGCGCTTTTCTTCCTGATATCTATTGGCCCTTTTCCACTAGCACGCCTTGGTCCTACTCGATTTGCAGCGTGTTTCCACTAGCCTGGTACCTCCTAAAACAAGCTAGCTCTGGTACCCAATCCGCTCTGGTTACAAGCGAGCTGAGTCGATACTAAAAGATGACATCACCAACTGCCAGCTACTGATTGGTCTGACAATGTCATTATCGATGAGTCATGAGTGCGACGACCTAGCATGCTAGCGGTAGCTACCGTTAGCTTACCCTCATACGTCTTTTCTTTGCAGCTCGATTGCTCTCGTCCTCGGCTTCATTCTGTTGTATAGCTTCCAAAACTCTCCTGTGCTTCTCAAGGGGTATTTCTTCTTCTGCTTTCCTTTTTTACTCGGTTTGTGACAAAAAGCCACAGATTGATGTGTCGCGCTCAAAATGACGCCACCACAGTGCCGCTCAGCTGTTTACAGTGACACTGCACCCCGTTGGGCAGGCGACTGGGGCTAATGGAAAAGCAGCACAAGGCGAGTAGAGTAGAGCTGGGAAGAGTCGAGTAGAGTAGGGCTAATGGAAAAGGGCCATATGTCAGATGTCTTGTTTCAATCAAAATCCACACTGCACCATTTTCTTCAGACAAATGCGTTTGGATCTAAACTTTGAATGTTTATTTCAAAGTGACAAAATGGGGTTTTCTGGAGCAACACCTGTTGAGAGCACGTTTAATCTAAAAGTATAAAATCTTGCCAACCTCATCGCTGAATACTGATCCCTCAGGGGAAATCTATGATTCCAATCTAATTTCCATTTCAAAAGTCGTGGCTATGAGGGCCCTAACTGTGGTTTCAGAGGGAAAATAAAACTTAAACACCACTGTTCACCCTGACAAGCGAAAGTCAAGAGCTGGTGTGTTATCTAACAAGCGCTGCATTAATAGAGTGAGTTCACGCAAAGAGATAGTCTGCAGAAGTCCCAAAATAACAGGGACCCTGTGGGCATGTTTCCTTTCCAGCGTGGTGTCTGGTTTACCATTGTACCCTGCTGTATTTAGACTGGGACTCAGTCTAATGTCACTGCTGGGGGTGAACAGCTGCTCTGTCACAGCTTTACAGCTCAACTGCGCTCCTCCTGCTCCTGTCAGCTGATTGTTTTTTCCTGGAAACTCAAAAATATAGTATACAAACGCTCTTCAGGGGAACAGCTCAACCAGGATAAACAGTGGTTGGTGTTATTTACAAAGACAGGCGTAGTAACTCGAAGGCCTCAGGCAAAAACCAACACAAGGGCCTTCTCTATTAAGCTACAGAAATCACTGTAAATTCAATTTTCAAGGCTTTTGAAGGAAGTGTATGCATAGAAGTGTATAATTCTTCAGCTATATTTTTAACTGAAGGGAAATAGCATTGACAATATTGCACAAATAAGTTGGCAATGTATAAACGATGGTTAAAACTGACAAGAAGTGCACGTTACCTTTCACCAGTTTTACTTATCCAAAGTTATTAAACATCTAAGAAATAAAAGATATCCAGAGTTTGCAAGCATTTTATTAACTAAAGATGAACTGTGAAAAGTTGTCATTTGGTATCCCCATGGTCTGTCAAGCGCAAAAAGTACATTGCACAGACTGTTACTTTTGTTTCGTGAAAACATCAGGATTTAACAAGAAAAATAAAATCAAAATAGAATATCTACTGTCAGCTACAAGACCAATGCCTCATTCAGCTGAAATTCCAGTGCCAGCTTTCAAACAACTACCTCCTCAGGAAGATCTAATCGATGTTGAAGAACGCAGTGACAGCAATGATGCAAATTTTAAAGTTCAGGCGGATTCAGTTCATAGGGGATTTGATCAGCATGAGTTGAATGATTTGGCATAGGATTTGGGCCTGTTTAGTACAGTATTTTTCATACTTTTTAAGAAAACTAAGATCCTATAGTTCAAAAACTTGACGTGACAGAGAAAAACTGAGATCAGTTTTAGATTCAGCACCCTGAAATTAGGTAAAAATAGCTGTCAAACCTAACTCAACAAAAATTGCCCTGACAACATTACACAAACAAGTTGGCAATGTTTGAACAAATGGCTAAAAATGACAAGAAGAGAATGCTACCTTTCACCAGTTTTACTTATCCAAAGTTAGTAAACATCATAAAAATAAAAAATATTCAGAGTTTGCAAGCATTTTATTAACTTAAGATGAACTATTTTTTCCCAATCAACTTACTTTGATGAAATTGCACTCATAAGTTGACAATGTTTCAACAATGGTACCAACCTGTTTGAGCAACTTAAACAGTATTAAATAATTTGCATTTTTCTAAGTATAAGTCTAACACCACTACGCATACAGCTGATCTAGAGCGACACACCTCAGTCAGAAGTGCAAATAAATTGATTATTACAGGAGCTAAATAACTGTTCACACCGGGGGATGCCATCTTTGTTTGTCAACTCGGGGATGGCGAGGTCTCCCCGAGTTCCGAGTAGGATATTCCGACCTCGGGGGGTGTTCCAGATAAAATTTCCTACTCGGAAGTGGGAAATTCCGACCTCTGACCACAACTGGAACGCACCATATGAGCTGGTAAAATTGGGGTATCTGGGTATCGTTCTCCCCCAGTGTGAAAGTCTGACTTAGGGGGGCACTCCCAGCGACACCTCTACTTTGGAACATGGCCAATCCTCACCAGTTTCACCCACGAAGAGCGAATTGAGCAATTGTATTGTCACAGGTCAAAATGTTAGCAAAATGCTAGCAAGAGGTCATCACTTTATGCAATAGTTTTTTTAGGTTATATTTATTCTTCTCTGGGGGAGATTTTTTATTCCGTTGAGAGCATATCTGACAAACTATAGTTAAGTTATTTATTTTTTCTGAACCTTGTACCTCTAACAATACATGAAAGAAGCCAAAAATTATTTATTGTTTGTTTTTTAAGTAGGTCAGGAATAGAAATAGCTCAAACTAGAAATTTGAACCCTGAATGGGCAACATTTCATGGGAGATACAGACAGTAAATAGTTAAATAAAGCTGTCTCATCCTTGATGCAGTACTTAAAAAATGGCAGTGGAAAAGTTTGGAAAAGTGGGTGAAACTGTGAGTAGTGCCTTGCCCCTTGTTAGTTTGACAACCTTTTCCATTTCCTCTTTTGTTGTCAATTTCTTTGTGAGATTGAGACAGTGTGCATGAATCTTACTTAACATTTATAATCAAAAGATGGACAGCGCAGTTAAAACAAGTATGTTAGCAAATTCAATTAAAATATATCTTTTTCCTGACACTGTTAAAGTTGCACAAATAATTTGGCAATATTTGGCCAATTGGGGGAAGCAGCCAAAAAATGTCTCTATCCTTGTCAGTTATGCCTTTTTTTTAATGTTGTCAAACTTTAGTTACATTTGAAAATGTGAAAGGATTCATCTGAAACATATGAAGTCAAAACAGACGCAGTCTTAAAATTGCACAAAAAGGTTGATAACTTCATATACAAAATAACTAGAATAGGACCAAATAATTCCCCAAACTGAAAATTATTTCATGTTGCTTTTAAAGGTTTCATATTTAATCATTTTCAAATGGCTAACATGGGTCTCAGATGCCCCAGAACACATTTCTAAGATATTTAGCCTCAAAATTCAATCAACTTTGGACTTAAGCATGCCTTGAACCCCTTTGTTTCATCCCTGATCAGAACAGTCTGTTGTAATATAAATGAATTTTTGTTGACAATGCCCCTCTTAAGAAGGGACCGTGGCTTCAGCTTCAAAGTGCTGTACTCTAATGTTTACTAAGAGACATGCCTGACCATGAACTCTGCACTGACATTGCCTGTAGACTGGACGATCCCCTCCCTCTGGGAGTTCTCAAAACTCAAAATCTCCCTCGCAGAAATAGCTAAAGTTGTATAGATGCCAACAGCAAATCAACGTCAGGCAGGATATAAAAGCTATTTTTCACAAGCTTAACTTCCAGTTACTTTATAAACTCACATTATCCATGAATGTGTGGTTCTTCCAATATCGTCATGACCTTGTGTTCAAGCCTTTTGGACTCTACACTTACAAAAACATTTCCTCTGTGCAAGATGCACATGATCAGAGCAGAGAAGTGGTGCACACTGGCTGAAGATACTGGAGATGGCATGACATCATTAAGAGGAAATTTTCACCTGACTGAGGATGCATTCTTTTGAAAGATGGAGTAGACAAAAGACAGAGGGGAAGACTTTTTCTCGTGTTGTGGACAGGCTATGGATGCATTTCTGTATGGAACCTTGAACAAAACAAAAACCACAGACACTGTGGAAGTTGCTCAAATAAGTTGGCAATGTTTGGGCAAGTGGGTGATTCACTGCTTTCTCTATTCATTCACTTTTTCATACTAATTGACTTTGCCAAGCTATGCAATTTAGAAAGTGAACAGCACTTATTTATCACTAACCCTTTATAAAATCTACTGATACACAAGCTTGATTCATTCTTAACCTTAACAGCCTGCCTTCATGAGGCCCCCGTGGATTTGCATACCTTTAAGTAGGGATGAAACAGCATTTCATACCATCACATCTGAACGTGACAGCCTTACCCATGGTGGTAGATCAGAGGTGGTCAGACTCTGCTTCACACTCCTCTCCTCCTGGTCAAAGAAGGCGAGAGCTCTGTTCAGCCTGCTGTGTTTCCCTCCTGTGATTTTCCTCCACCAGAAAAACACGGCGAGTCCAATCAACAGCCAGCTGAAACTGAACTCAAAATAACCAAGAACGTAAATAGGAAAAATGAGGACAAATGTTTTCGCGATGTGGACCCAGGTCTGGGTCAGCTCTCCGGTGGAGGACACCGGGGTATCCTCGGGTATGTCCCCTGCGGAGGGATGAGGAAAGTTGGGCTCAACTGGGCTCGGCGCTGCGTGTCCATTCTCCTTGGGTGAAGCCGGGCTGGCACCGTGTGGGTTAGCTCCTCGTACGTCTGTCATAGTGTCTCTAGACATGTCGCAGTCCGTCCTCAGACACTTGAAATGAGGGTAATGTTTGGTGACACGGTTCCCATGTGCGAGCGGACCGAAGCGGATCCTGGTGGGAGACTGGACTCACGTTGGCTCACCTGCGCACCAGCCCATTGCCTCGAGAGGAGCCGTTTGCATTGACTAATCTAATTTCCACGACGACAAAAGGCTTGAAGGGTCATTCCTCGGGTTAGTGAAGACAGAGGTGTCCGTCTATTCCAGTGTCCTGCTCGCTCTTCCTCCTCACAGTTGGAAATGAAAATCTCTGAACACGCTGGAGGACCGTGCTCTGCGCGCGCCCCGACTGTAGCCTGGCCTAGAAAAGAAAATGGCGCCCTCTGGTTTACACTAATGGCAAACACAGCTATTGGGTCTCTGTCTGTACACCTGAATCTTTACTATTTTAAAATGCATATTATCAATATATATTTCATCATATTGAATGAAAATTAAGGTGTTTCTTCACAGAACACCCGTGAGACAAATAAGAAAGCATAAATATTCTGTAAATCTTTCAAAACCTTATCAACTGAAAATGTTGTTTGTTGACAATGTTGGACTGGAATAAGGAATTTTAAAGTGAATTCACCTTATTATACCCACATTTTAACCCAAGTGTGCTCTTTGAGAAGTCAGAAATCAATCAACCACTTATACTAATGTCTCTGTTTAGGAATGAAAGTCAGTCAATAGTCAATAGCTGTAATTTGGCATCTAAATCATGAAGCAATAAGGGGTTTTACATAATATTTGAAAAAAATGTTAGACAGAATTGCTATATTTTATCATTTAGGAAATAATTTCATTTAAAGAGCTTCTATATGCTGGTGTATTAACCATCACAGAAACATAATTAATGAGTTAAGTGATTACCAATTTTGTTGATTCTAGGGCAGTGTGGCATAATACACTGGGTGCCAGTCTAACGAATTTGTCAAACACAGTAGGCTATGTCTCACAATATTCAGCATTTTTGGTTATGACCTTGTGTATACTAATACGCACTTAATAATTTTCCACAAATACAGTACCAAAAAAATAGAGGTCCATTTTTTAAGTCCAGGCTATCTGGGTAAAAATACACTTTTTATTTATTCATTTGTAGTCCTGAAGCACATTTCTGTTATCCAGTGATAATGATGTAATTCAGTCAGAGGAATAGAGCAAATCCCACACAAATGATTTAAATAATGAGAATAACAAAACTGATAATAATTTAAACAATGATAATAACAATATTTTGTTTTACACAGAACTTTTGATAACAGAGAATTCTTTGACAAATATGTAAAAAATATGCAAAAGGAGAGGTTCAAGAACATTAACTCTTTATCATCAACAACAAAAGAATCTTAAACATTCTGAATGCTTGCAGCATAAAAATAAGATAGATAGGTAGGCCTACTAACAAACCTAAAATTTAAAAGTAATACGTAGAGAAAAACACGAAACAAAAATGGTGGAATGATGATGTGATAAAATATTAGTTATACAGACAACTAGAAAAGATGAAATATATAATGAAAATAGGGCATCAGATAAAAAATAATTAAAAAGAATCTAAAAGCCAAGTTTGGATTAAAAACCAAAGGTGCAAAGAAACAATACTGAGGAAAAAAGCAAGAAGCATATATAGACCATGGATCTATTATAAGATGTTTTTTACAGTCTATGATATAGACAGCTACCACCGTTCAAATACTTAATGATCAACAAACAGGGGAACAAACATGAGAGGAGGCGAACACAGAAAAATCGATGAACAGACAACTGTAGATTGTCGTAGATGTCGAAGAAATCATCAATGTTATCATGATAACAACATCTGGCACTAACTGAGATCATAATTACTACGTAAAAAATCATTTCAGGCAAAGTTGTCGGATAAAATACACATGATACACACACAAGTCGCTAAAAAGTCTTTCGATTGCCATGACAACTAACTGTTGATTGGGAGGTTGATCTGCCATCGATTGAGAAGCCTGTTGTCAAGCCGAAATGACGCGTTCTCCCTAGTTTCGGCCAACTGCGCCTGCGCACCAGTGATTTACCATCATGGCGGCGTCATTACGAAAATATGAGCAAATTATCGGCGAATAAAGAACTTCTGGTGGATAAACGCAGATGAGACCATGCATAGCGACAAGGTAAATGTTTTACACGTCTCCATACTCAAGATAGATCTTTATTTTTGGATGAAAATGTTTTATCTATACATTTTTGTTGGTTCCTGAATTTGTCGTTTAGTGAGCATAACGGTCCTCTTTTCCTTCAGAAACTAAACAAAGAAGAAACATGGAGGCCAGCTGACCTTAAAAGACACATTAGGGTAAATTTAGACAGTTTTGGATGTTACTGATGAGCAAAAATTCTCGCTTTATTCATATCACGTGTATTTTTCTCTTTCTAAGGAGGGAGGTCATCGGGATGGCTCTGTCAGGAGGAGAGATGACAATGAGAGAAAGCACCGTGGAGGGGAATCATCAGAAAGACGGCACAGAGACCCAGAGAGGGAGTCCAGGCGAGAGAGAGATAAACACAGAGAAAGAGAAAGCACAAGAGAGGGGAGAGATACGGTGGAAATAGACAGACACAATGATAGACGGAAGGAGGGCTCACAGGACAGAAGAGGTGACAAAGAAAGGGCAAGAAAAGATGACAAGGAAAGGGAGAAGAGAAGAGAAAGAGACAAGCTGGAAGATGAAAGAAGGAACAATGAATACAGAGATGATCATAGAGAGAGAAGACGAGACAGAGAGGAAAAGCACGACAGAGAAAGACATGGAGAAAGGGAGAAAGACAGGCAAAGGGACAGACAGGACAAGGAGAAGAGGAAGGAAGAGAGAGAGAAGGATAAAAGAAGAGGGGAGCATGACAGAGACCATAGAGGAGAAAGAGAGAGAAGGGGACATGAGTACTTGAAAGAAGGAGAGAGAGAGCTTATGGAGAGGCATGAACGAGAGAAGAGGAGGCAACATCATGAGAGGCAGAGACACAGAGATGAATATGAAGATGGGAGAACGGACAAAGACAGAAGAGAGAGGCACGGAGGGAGAAAGCATTCAGAACTGAAGGAGGACAGAGGTAAGAATATTTAGAGTGCTGTAATAAAAGGTGCCATCCCCAACATGAGAAAAATCACTCTTTTCCCACACCTCATCCATCTTAAAGAAAATTGGTGCTCAAACTGATTGTTTGAAAGACAAGAATCCCCTAATTATGTTATTAGGGTGTATGCCATCCCCCCACAGATGGGAGCCACCTCTTAAGGCAGGTGCTTGTTTGGCCCACAAGCAGCTTTAGTGCAAGAAAAACATCTCACATTCACAGTTTGAGACGGGCATCGTCAAACTTTAAAAAAAGCTGCATTACATACACCAGGCCAATAAGTGGGGTTGTATTTCTGACACAAACATACAATAAAACTGGAGAAGAAGACACGGAGCATGCACATAAAACATGTGCGATATAGACACAAGAAGAAGTAGAACACTGCTTAACTGTTGGAGAATGTTGACTGGAAGTTCTTTTGCAGTCTATAGCAAAATTCAGCAATAAAATGGACACATTTCGATAGACAAGGTTTTACCTCACAACACTAATGACAGAATGACGCAAGAGGGTGAGGTGGGGCTATGAGATCACTGTTTCTGAGAATGTGCATATTCATTGTACACACAGACACACAAAGGTGATGTTTTGAGATTTATTCATTTTCCAGTTTCAACAATTTGCATTTTCAGACTCCGAAAACACAGACTTTGTGCAGTGGTGTCTTTTAAGCAGGGATGTAATAGTTGGGTTTATATGCATGCCTGAATCCAATATCTGTTTATTTTCAATCAAAAAACCCCAAACATGTTTTCCTGAGGTATTGGGGACAATGTAATCTTGTTAATATTTGAAGGATTTTTCTTTATATATATATGAAATTAATTTAATAGGTTCATATCAGAATATTCTGAGTCAGTGCCATCAAATGTATCCACCCAAATATCCATCCATCTGTGAGTGCAGACAGTTGTGCAGTGTTTCAAAGTTTGACCCTCATCCATTCAAACTAATTACCTCCGCCAAGGAGGTTATGTTTTCGGGAGAGTTTGTCCGTCTGTCCGTCCGTCTGTGAACAAAATAACTCAAAAAGTTATGGATGGATTTTGATGACATTTTCAGGGAATGTTCAGCATGGGAAAAGGAAGAACTGATTCCATTTCGGTGTTGACCTGGATCAGCGTCTGGCCGCCATGACGAAAAATGTGATTTTCGTGAATAACTACTGAAGTAAAAAAGATATCATTAAGAATCCAATTGCTAATGGTATGTCTTCATGGTCAAGGAATATAAATATTTAGATGAAATAAAGGTAGGACTTATATTTATGGTAAAAATCACAATATGGGTGAGGTCTGTGGCGCTGGTGGAGGTCTGCGCTCTCCGAGTGCTTTTCTAGTTGAAAATGATTTGCTTTATGACTTGAATTAATAATTTATTACTTTGGCACTTTTTAAATGTTGACCTGAGTAAAAGAATAAAGATGAAACTACCGTGTGCTTTAGGAACACAATTATAAATTCTGATGAATCTTTAAAGACAGTTAATATTATAACTGATGAATGACCTGTTGTCATCAAACATCATCTGTTCACACCAACAAAATGCTTTTTTATTTTTAAGAAATATTCACATAACACCAAATATATCCAGTACTGAAATTTTTTCTCTGACCTTTGATTTTGGTTAAGTTTTCTTTGTGAACTTCAGCGTTGAAGGAGCAAATGAAGATAACAATTTTACCAAAGAAATACATTTTTTTTTTTCAATTCCTCCAGCATATATCATTTGCTCTTTTAGCTTTCAAAAAACATAATGAAAATAATTGTATCAGTAGACTTTGGTCATCACCAACAGGGGATATCCAACTTTGTTATTTTAGCCACCTACACAACAAATCAGGAGAGTACTTCACACATCTAATTTAGGAGACAGGTGCGTCGGAGAAAAAAGTCGACTTAAACACAAAGATGGACCCCGCACACTGTCTAACTTGCAAGAAATTTCTTTATTTGCAACGTTTCGGTCTCAGACCTTCATCAGGCAAACAGTTTGTTAAAGAGGGCAGGACGTCTTAAATAGGAAGTGGCGATCACACCTGTGGCCAATCATCATCATGACGTAACATCTGCACCAGAAAAATAAATAAACAGAAAAACAAACACATTGGCTTCCTGACTGAGATAGTCAACATGATAAGAGTCAGCATGATGAAAGTATATTTAAAGCCTACAAATATGGCTAAAAATGAAAACATCAATCACAAAATACACAGCTCAGGGGACATTAAAGGTCCATAAGACAAGTAACATTGTAGAGAAACATCCTAATAAACTTTAAGTTGACACAGCCCATTGATTATTAGATCCCCTCAAGATAAACAGTCTAAAATGCAGTATAACCTGATGATATCAATACATATAGGCACATTTGATAGGTCACTTGGTCATTGAAAGTGGGCCTAGAAATGTGTGCACTTCATATGTATCGCACATTAACTAGTCAAAAGGAGGGAGGACATGCTCTAATGTAAATTACAGAAAAATATTCAGAGAAAGTTCATCATTAAGGCCTTTTGGAGCCAGAGTTTGTAAGGTATAGATCCAGTATGCTTCCCGCTGTTGCAAAAGTCTGTCATGATTGCCACTCCTTAGTGGTAATTTGACCTGTTCAATGCCAATAAAATGCAGAGTGGAGATGTCATGTTTTGCATCATTAAAGTGTACAGCCACAGGATAGTCCCAGTCATTTCTGCATATAGAGCTTTTATGTTCACTGATTCTTTGCTTTAATTTCCTGCTTGTTTTGCCAGTGTAGGCCAAGCCACAATCTAAGCTATCTACACAACAACATTGTCACAGATGTACTCTGCATTCCCGTAAGAGCTCCATAAACATTGCTACATATGAATCACGTGTTTGCACATAAGGGTTCAAATGATGCTGCTATAGAGATGTTATATATGCCCTTAAATCCCCTTGCATTATTCATGTTTTCTTTCATTTCAGAGTACAGAGAAGAGCACAGACGGCATAAAGAGGAGAGAGAAAGGAGACACAGAGAGAGGGATTATGAAGTAAGCATTTCACTGCAGGCTTGAACTGAAGCAAACCTGAGTCACAGTCCTTTCTTCATGTTGCTGTGTTGGTTTTCTGTGCTCCAGGAAGACAAGCACAGGCACCACAGTGATTCCAGGGAGCACCGAGGCCTGAAGGTGGCAGCTGGAGATATGGAGCGAGCAGATAGGGACAAACAGAAAGAGAGGAGACACAAAGATGAGGAATCAGAAAGAAATCATGACAGAAAAAGGTCCAGCAGCCTCAAGAAATCTGATAAAAGTGACAAGCAGGAGACTCAGACAGAGGTATGTGGGTGTACTGTTGATCATTAGGTGCTTTGTCAGGGGTCCCACTCATCCTGGAAAACCTGGAATATGACAGACCAATTTTCCAGTCATGGAAAACAAAAATGAAGAAAAAAATAATATATCCTAGAAAAACTTGATTGTCCTGGAAAATTATTTAGCTTCCTTCTTCCTCGTTAGTGAACAAAAATCAAACATAGGAATTGAAGTCAGAATGTAAATACAATAATGCAAATAAATCTCAAAGCAATGGTGTCAAAAAGAAATAATAAAAAATAAAATAAAATGTAAGATACTTAAATCAACAAAATACGTTTACAAAAGCAGAGCAACTAAAAGCAACTATAAATTTATAATAGTATGACTCTACATAAAAGCCAGACTATAAAGACAGCTAGCAGACAGTTTTCATGCCTGAGAGTTACAATAAATACATTTTAAGCTCAGTTTGATTTGGTGGAGCTACGTAGAGATATTAGTCATCAACCTTTTATCTTGTTTTTCGAAGTCTAGATAAACCTGAGAATTTCCTGCACCAATATTGTAATGGGGAAAAATGTCCTAGAAAAGTCCTGGAAAAGTATTTCTAGAAAAGAGTGGGAACCACGTTTGTCTTTTCATGTTGACCTAATGAATCATATGCCTTCTTATTTTCTCTGTGATCCAGGATGTAGCACCTGCAGGGGAAACAGAGGAGCCTGTAAGATGATTTTTTTTTATCTTGCTTGCTGTGTCTGTTTGTTGGCTTTATTTTCATGTGGTTTTATTTCAAACAATCATTAAGTGGATGAACAAGGACGATAATTTTCATGCATGACACAAAAGGACATGACACAGAATCATACAAACCCCAATTCCAATGAAGTTGGAATATTGTGGAAAATGTAAATAAAACAGAATACAATCATTTGCTAATCTGCTCCTGTTTTAGTGTTTTATGGTTTGTTTTTAGTTATTTATTTCTATTGTTTTGAAAACAATATTTATACCTGCTTTATTTTAGCCATTGTTTTCATTGATTTATGCCTGCATTGTTTTTTCTATTTATGTGTACCATTTTGTTTTACTGTTTTAGAAAAGAGCTGAGATGATATGATGCTATCTGCTGTGTTAAAATCCAATCTAAGAACAATTGATTATTTTATTTTTATTTTCACAAATGCATGAAAAGGACGTTTCACATAAACAACTAGATTCTTTTTTTCTTGAAAATATTGGTATTTTTATGTTCTTGCAGTAGCTTTTGTCATAAACATACATTTTTTTTAAATATCCTTAATAGGCTTTTGAGACAAATTGATGAGGTAAGGGGGGCACCTCAGTTTCCCACTCCTGATTTAATCACACAAGTCAGAAGAATTTTATAATGCTTGATTGACATATTTTCCCACCCTTACGACACAGACTAGTTAATTTCTGGAGTTGAGTCTCATGGTTACGTTTCCTCTTCTTGAAAGCAAACCATCTACACCTCACGCTGCAGCTCCTGAACAAAGCAGAAGACACTTAACTTTCAGAACAATCAGAGCAACATCTGCACAGAATGCCATATACTTTATCTTCTTTTAGATCCTGGACTATCTTCTAAGTTCTTGAGATTTTCTCTTTCTCTGTTGTTTGTTTGTCACTTCTTCAGGTTGTCAAAGATGAAGATCCGGCTGAACCAGAATATGAAGACGACTTTGAGGTAATAAACCAACCATTGGTCTATAAAACATAGAATGTAATGTAATAGAATATTTTCCATCGAGTTGTTATATCCTGTTACTTTTTTAACATTTATCCACTCATGTCGTGTCACTTTTCATGCTGTAACCCATTTACATTCAAAGAAAGGGGTGAGTATTCATCTGCTTTACAGATGCTTCAGTTTCATCCATTTTTATCCTCATGAGTTACAGCTGTGTTCAGATGGTGTTTTGTATTTCTGGTTTGACATACTGTATATGTCATGATTTTTTCTCTTTAAAGGATTATGAGGAAGATTTCGAGGAGCTGGATGAGAGCGCAAATGAGGATGAGGAAAAGAACGAGCCAGAGGTGGATAAGGAGAGAGAGGAACTTACACCAGAACGGAGGAAAGAAGTCGAAGCAATTCAGAGAGCAATGGAGGAAGAGAACGAGAGAGTGGGAACGGCTCTGTCCAGACGAAGTACAAGCAGAGAGGAAGAAGATGAGCCAAAGTGGTCAAGAGGTGCTTTTCTCTTTTAAACTGTCTTTCTTAAAATATCCCTCAAGGACATTTGGTGCTTTCTTTTATCTTTTCTGACTTCTTTCCTTGTGTCTAGTCCAATGACAGAAGTGTAACACTGTAATATGTTCAGCTTCTTCAGAGGTGAAGAACCAGAGCAGAGCCTCCCAACGTGGGAAGTTTATCGACTTTGTGGCTGCGAAGCAACGTGAAGTCAGCAAGAAAGTGGCTACAAAACAGAAGTATGTTTAAGCTTCTATGAAAGAACACTGTCATCAGAAGACTCAATCCCTTACTTACATCACAGACCAAGATAATATTTTCACTTACATGGGAGTTATGGGCGTGTTTTCCTGAAAAATACAGAGAACACGATGGGTGTATTGGTGTAACTAGTGAACATGTGTAGAAGTGACGTTCACCTGAGTGTTGGCATCAGTTGAGCTTTTTTTTCTGTTAAAGGAGCAGTGCAGTGTTTTGAAGTGGGGATGCATGATGTTTTTGTTAAAAAACCCAATTCCATTAAAGTTGGGATGTTGTGTTAACCTGACATGCTAGATGGACAGTTCCATATATCCGCTACGTAAACATTTCACTAATCCATCTGGAAATCCATCTTTTAAAATGTTTTCAGAGGCAGAACCTTCAAAAACAACTGTGATTGGACAATTGTTCAGCTCGTCACACTGATCCCAGACCAATCCATACCAAGCAACACTGCTATGTATGACATAGCAAATGTAGCGGCTATACGTAGCAGATAACCGTTGCTAGCCCCTAACGGTTAACAAGAATTAGGCTCAAAACAGTTAGCCGTTAGCCGAAACATATAGCATACGTAGCAGCTATACGCAGTGGCTATATGTAGCGGCAAGCAGCTAACAACAGTTAGCCGTTAGCTTAAAATACCTTAGACTGTTGTTTCCCATGAAATTATACCTCACAAATGTATCATTTCACACTTTATGTGACATGACTAACCTGTCGAGAATTTCCATGTTCTCTTCCAGTTTCCCAGCAATGATCCCCAGTCAGGAGAAGAGCAAAAACATGATTTCTCTGAAGACAAGCTTCAAGTGACCTTCTCTCCTCTTTTTTTAAAGAACATATTGGGTCCATTTCTAGTAAAAACACAGATATTTTGACAGCTTCAGAAGCCGCTATTGTTTTTAAACATGCAGTCACTTCCTGGTGTCGTCACATCCGTAGCTCCCGCCTCTCTTCCCCCATTGGACCATCAAGCATTTAGCTGAGTAAAGTCGTTGGACAATGGAGGTTAGCAAGACGGATATACAGGGTTTCAGAATCAGGCAGATGTGCTGCTCTGCAAGGCTAACATTGTGTAAATGGAAATAAAAATAGAATACGCTGATTTGCAAGTCTTTTTCAACATATTCAATTTAATACACACAAAGACAAGATATTTAATGTTTAAATTAAAGACTGTCATTGTTTTATAGCAAGTATTCTCTAATTTTTAACCTAATGCTTGCAAAACATTCAAAAAAGCCGAGATAGGGGCAACAGAAGACTAGGAAAGTCAAGGAATGCTCAAAAAGCACCTGTTTGAAACATTATACAGGTGAGCAGAATAATCTGAAATAAGTTAGTGGAATTATATGGTATAGAAAGAGTGTCCTCGAATGGCTCAGGTACTCACAAACAAGGATGGAATGAGGTGTACCACTTTGCCATAGTTTGTATATGAACAAATAGATGCATTGTCCCATTAAGGGGATCAAAATACATTAAACCAGAGGTCCCCCCAGGAGCTTTAACTTCACTTTGTTATTTTTTTCTCTGACAGGAAACGCAGCACAGAGCTCCTCCGCTTGATTGATCTGGATTTCTCCATGACAGCCTCCATTTTGGATCTGCCACCTGTCAATGAATACGACATGTATATTAGAAACTTTGGAGCTGCAAACACCAAGCAGGTCAGCTCCTCTTTTTAACTGTTTGTAACATTGCATGGATACCTGTCGCCTTAGAATAAAATAGAAAGGAAGAATGGTTTGGTCCATACCTCCTAAGATGTGAAACTCCTGTCTTGTTAGGCTTATGTTCAGTGCAATGAAGATAACGCAGACAGAGACATCCAGACGGAGGAGATAGAGATGTGTGAGAAGTGGACGCAACATCCTCCAGAGCACATTGGAGCCTGTGGAGGTCAGAAAAAGCTAATATTCTCCAAAATGAGGGGATGTGTACATGCAGAATTAAATAGCAATGCTGTTTTGTGTTGACAGATCCAAACCTCTCCCAGCAAGCACGAGACAGAAACAAGAGTGAGACGAACTTTGATTCACTGCGTCTGACAGCGTTTCTGCACTCAGCCTCACAGGTTCTTCCACCTGTTAGAGAATTTCTTTGTTTGAGAGTCTGTGATGCATGTTTTTGTTGGAAAAATAAACTCTTTTGTCCTCTGTCTTAATTAAGGTCATGGTTGCTCTGCTGGAAGAGGAGGAGGCTGAGAAGAAGTCCCTGAGAAAGCCAAAGTCTCAAACAGACACACTATCCTTCAGTGATGGAAGTTTACAACTCAACACTAAGTTGCCTTTCCTCTATGGTACGCATCATCAAAGCTTGTTATCTTTAGCTTAGCATCTCTTTTAGATTGAATATAGGTGAATTAGTAGTAACGATACTTTTAATCCAACATGCTTAACATTTATCATTATTTTAGCTAATAGCCAATAAAAATTGTTCAGAAAATACTTTACTAACAGAGACATGCTGGTCCTCTCTAATTCCAATATAATTAGGGCGTTCTGTAAAAGTAAATCAAAACAAAATACAAAGAATTGCAAATCCTTTTTGAACTTCATTCAATTGAATAGACAAGTTTGGTCAGCCTGGCAGGCCGGTCACACTCTCTTAATACGAACTACACTGTTGTAACACGTGCAGATTGTGGCTTGGCTTTTTCTTGCTGAAATAAACAGAGACGTCCCCGAAAGAGATGTTGCTTGGATTGCAGCATATGTTGCTCCAAAACCTGCATGTACCCTTCAGCATTAATGGAGCCTTCACAGATGTGCAAGTTACCCATGCCATGGGCACTAACATGCCCATTCCATCAGTGATGCTGGCTTTTGAACTTTACACTGCTAAAAGTCTGGATTGGCCTTTTTAAAAGTTTTCAAGCAAACTTTTCCCCTTTGTGTCAGTCCGTCTCAGGTGAAAGAGCACAGGCACAGAGAAGCCGGTGGTGTTTCTGGGTCTTGTTGATTTTTGGGTTTCTGTTTGGTGATTTTAACTTGCACTTGTGGATGTAGCAAAAAACTGTGCTAGCTGACAATAGTTTTTCAAAGTGTTTACAAGCCCACATGGTAATACATTTCAGAGAGGGATGTTGGTTTAATGTAGCACAGCCTGAGAGATTAAAGGTCACAGGCATTCAATGATGGGCTTTGGCCTCGCTGCTTACATGCAGATGTCTCCGGGTACTTTGAATTTTTAACAATATTATGGACTATAGATGATGAAATCCATAAATTTCTTTCAACTGTGCTTGAGAGCGTCCTTAAAATGTTGGACTATTTGCTCACTCAGTTGTTTACAAAATGGTGAACCTCGCCCCATCCTTGCTTGTGAACATCTGAGCCTTTCAGTGATGCTCTTTTTATATCTGATCATGATACTCAACCAATTCCAGTTAACCTGTTTCGCTGTGGAATGCTTCAAGCAGTATTTTTTAGTATCCTCAGTCTTCCCAGTGGGGGAATGTGTTGTAGGCATAACATTTAAAATAATTGAATATAAGCTGAAAAGGATTTGATATACATTGTATTTTGTTTTATAATTCTGTTTTACACAACGTTCCAACTCCTTTGGGATTGGGGTAAGTAAATTGTATTATAATTGTTGAAAATTTCAGGTCGCCACATCAGCCAAGTGCACTTCTCTCAGGCGCAGAGGTACACGATGATGTCAGTGCACCAGCCCACAACCAAGCTGAGTGCTGTGCGTCTGGATAGCTACACCATCATCTGCATCTGGAACATCAGAGAGCCATCGAAGCCTCAAAAAGTTCTCGTCTATGATTCTGAGGTGAGGCTTTTGTTGGTTTTTCAGCTGTGAAAAAATCTGGTGGAACAGAGGGATAAAAAGAATCAGACAACATTTCAATGTATTAAGATAAAATGTGAACCCAGAACGCCAATCTCAACAAAAGTAGTACTTATATAAGCCAACATTTAAAACTACATCCATATAAACTCTCTGCTGCAGGTGCAGTGCTGCTGCTTCAGCCCTGGAAAGGCCAGCTTGGTGTTTGCAGGAACATCAGTGGGGTCTGTATTGCTGTGGGACCTGAGGGAGCACGCAAGTAACCATCAGTGCATGAAGATCGGTGAAGATGAGTGGGTTTTCAGACAGCCAACATTCTCCACAGGTATGTTTAAGATGAGAAACTATCATTTCATTCAAATCAGTAAATGGACATAACAGATTTAGATAATTGACCCAACAAGAAACATGTTAGTAACATATGCACAGTGACTACTAAGCAGAGAAAAAAATAGAAATCATATGAAACAAAACTAAAAGACAGGCCAATTTGTAAAAATGATGCAAACTAAAGAGATTAAAAAAACATAAAGACAGAGACCACACAACTTATGCGCAGAGTCAAAAGCTAAAAGGTGAAGGTAAGTTTTAGATAAACTTTAAAAGTAGATAAAGGGCAGACATGTTGATTTCAGGAAGTAAACTGTTCCTTATTTTAGGAGCCACAACAGACGACTCACTCAGCTCAAACTTTTGGCCTGGTGTTTGGGACAAATTTTCTAAGATCTTGACAGAGCGCAGACTTTTCGAAGATAAAAGATGTAGCAAGCATGTTTTAGTATGTGGGAGGAAATCGTAATGCCCAAAGAGAACCCACGCATGCACTTTGGGGAGAAAACAAACTATACAGAAAGGTCCTGACATAAATAGATTAATGACCGTGTGGATTACAATTAGTTGAATTTTAAGCACAAATGGGAAAAGGACTTAAGCACCATCTACAGCAATTAAGAATGAGAAACTCTTCTGAACTTACAAACACTCTTAACTTCAACTAAACACAGACTGATTCAATTTAATGTCTTGCATCGTACATATTACACCCCTCAGAGACTACACCACTGATATCAGTCTGCCTCTCCAGGCTGCCCAAGATGCACTTCCATGGATGGCAACCTAACCCATATGCTATGGGACTGTAATGGCCTTTAGCCTTTTTGGCGAGGTATCCATAACATATTATCCAAATTACATAAAAAAAAGTCACGGCAGACCCGCTGGTAGCTATTCTTGGGAACCTAAACACTACAGTTTTACAATGTATTACAAAAAGTTGACCTTATAGTCCATTACAGCTGCTAAAAATACATTTTAACAAACTAGAAATCCCCAATACCTCCATCTTTCCAACATGGTGGAATGAAATCCTATCATATTGCACTCCAGAAAAAATCATGTATAGCGTGAGGGTAAAACCAGAGCATATTCTAAACATATGGAGACCTCTGATAAAAACTATTCCACGAATTAAAGCTTCCATTGACTGAATTTGATTGCATGTACAACTGGACTGAACTTCTGTCAACTGATCCTCATGACCAATGTATCTTTACTCTATGCTGTCTGGTGGAGGGTGGGTTAGGGTGTGGCAACATGTCTTTGTGATCTGTTTGTTCTATATGTTTTGTAATGTGATATAATTAGAAACTTAAAATCCCCCACTCATTGCTGTGTCTTGTATTCACATGTAGGATGGTCCTCTTTGTCTACAGGTAGACTTAAGCATTGGCACATTCTCATTTATAGGACAATTTTAGGTCTATTCCCCTCCTATCTTCTGACCTTAATCAGTCAAAGGACTTCAGGGTTTTATAATCTTCAGTCCCAGAATTTCCCTTTTGTCTGTTCTTAAGATCCGAACTGAGCAGGGAAAAAAGGCCTTTAAATTTGCTGCTCCAGTTGCTTGGAATGAGCTGCAAAAAGACCTGAAACTAAATGAGCTAGTCTCATTGGACACTTTTAAGAGGTGGTTAAATGATGTAAATACTGAGGCATCTGGCTGCAGATGTGTTGACGGATGATCTTGCTTCCTTTAATAATCCAGCCCATCAAATGTCTTTATTAATCGTGCATTAAGTGTTTTACAGATCTTGTGTATTTGTGAGTAGTGCTGTTTGTGAATGTAAGAAACTTTGTGAATTGTGCTGCTGCCTATCTTGGCCAGGACACTCTTGTAAAAGAGATTTTCAATCTCAATGAGTTTCTTTTCCAGGTAAAATAAAGGTTAAAAAAATAGAAATAAAAAAATATATGTACATAAAAAAAGGCTCTGACTGATCTAACAGCCCTCTTGCTGTTTTGCTCTACCTGCTTTGCCACTGAGCTCCTGCCACGTAACGTACATCTGCATTTATTTTTTCAAAACATTACTGACAGTCTTAGCCGAGTTGTTGGTAAAAATGTGTAAAAGTGCCTTATCTTGCAATGTTGGCAACTTTTTAAAACATTTCTGAATCTGAATCTAATCACTTCTCCCTCGTGCCATGACCATGACTGTTTTGATTTCTAAATCACATTTACAGTTATATAAAGAAATATACAACAATCAGTTCAGGTGATATTTTTAATTCATCTTCAATAATCATATATACCCTGTCTAGTAGGATTAAATTGTGGACACAACAGTTGAAATTATTTGACCTTTTTAAATGCATTTATCTGTTTAAGGTCCTCATTTAAAGGTCATATGAGTCTTGTGGTATGTAACAGTGGCATTTGAGATAGACACTTCATCACCAGGCATGTGTTCACAGCCTCCTCAGCCTGACTTTATTTTGAGTGAAGCCCATTGATCTTTCACTTTGTTGTGTTCCACCCTTAACACCACATTTCCAGGTAATTGTCAGCACACAGTAAAATACTTACATCCTTATTTTCCATAAATAAAGATAAGAGACAGCCCTATGTGGCTCCTTCTGTCTCTGCAGTTCAGAGGCTGTCTCCTTACATAACACTCCTGCTGGTTGACCCGGTGCTGACCCTCTGCTCTCTTTTGTCATCCTGTCAACACAGATGCAGTGATGGCTGGTTTGGGCCATTTTTCTTCTGTGACATCTGTAGAGGTTGTCCCATCTGCTGCTGCAGGGGGCTTTGGGTCAGAAGTACCATTTTTGGCGTCTGAGGAAGGTAGGCGATTTCTAACATGCAATATGATTTGATTTTAAATTCACAAATTACTCAATATCTAATTCTTTGCTTTTTTAAATAATCCAGAGTCATCAGGACTGTCCTTCCAGCTGGCTTCTCTGGATGAAAGTGGGGTTTTAAATTTTTGGGTAGGTTAAGCAACATAAACTGTCAAACATTTTTACTGGACACACAGGGGAGAGTTAGGGGTCGAATAGTGAAAGTGACCGGAGAATGCCTTTGTTCTAAAAACAACGGGATAGCTTGTCGCTGTGCCTCTGGTCAACAGCTTCCCCGACAGCATGTGCAGTGGTTGTTGAAAACAAGGACACATTGGACTTTTACAAGACTTTTTTAAAAGTTAATAGTAGATCAGAGCAACTTGAAATCCTTCTATAATAATAATAAACTTTATTTGTATAGCACTTTTAAAAGCATTGGTTTACAAAGTGCTTTGACAGCAGGCAGGAACATAAGGCAACAAAGCAAAAGAGTTTATTTATTTATTTATTAGATCCCCATTAGCTGCTGAAATTAACAGCAGCTACTCTTCCTGGGGTCTCACCAATCTCATAGAGTTTAACCATTAAGGAAAAAAGAACAACCGGAGAAGTTTAATTAAAGTCAAATGACATTTAAGACAAACACAAATGGCAAAATGAAACTGAGAGAGATTGTGACACATAGAGAACTTAAACCCCAAAAAGTGGGCACAACAGTCCAGGCTCAGTAACCAGACACAGACTCAGCGGAAGCCCTGATCCCATACGGCTGGAGATACAACACCCCAGGATACAGCAACATACAAGAGGCTGAATGACTCAAGTGCAACTGTACCCTAATGGTGCTAACTAACATGCACAGGTGCCACATCCAGTGACTCCAGCCCCATGATTCAAAAGGCCCCCTCCATATGTCATAGGAACCCAGACAATACAGGAACACTGTTACATAAAATGAGACAGTGAGGACCAAAGGAAGCTAAAAATAAATAAATAAATAATAATTATTTATTATTAATAATAATAAAACTGTAGAATATAGATAATAAAAGAGACAGAACAGTAGCACAATTAGCTTAAAAGTCTTCAATAAAAAGATTAAAAGAATGACGCAAGATGAAGCAAAGTTAAACAATCTGAATCAAAGTAAATAAAGACACAAGTCTGTTAAAATAACAAATAAGAAGTCAATAAAAGGTGAAGAAGCTTCTCTGAGTCATATCCCAGAAGTTTGTGAATACACAAACACAGATGAAACACTTTCACTATCTGAGGATATATATCAAGAGGAAAAGCCTGTGTCAGTAAACAGCTTATTTTAGGATGACAGCAGTCGGAGCATTTCTCACAGGTGCTCACTGTTCAAGGTTGCGCGACTTCAATTTGCTTCCCTCCAAAGGGACCATTATTTTCACTGTGAATTGCTCTCTGGGTTTATTTTTTCATATTCAGGGCAATTTTTCCAAGAAAACACCAAAACAGTGCACGTGAAACCTGTCTTGACACTAGCAAAATTTCTAATAATGGAAGCTGATCTCTAGAGAAGATGAGTCGGATCAGTTTCTCTTCTGCCATCATTGTTGACAAAACTGATATCAGTGTTTCTGTACCTGCCATTAAAGGTCATTAGTAAGGTGGTCGTGACACTGAATCGAGCCGGTGCAGGGATGACTTATTTTTCTAGGCCAGCATGGAAGTTAGCATTGTGGTGGTCCTCTTAACTGCAAGACCACTAAAGCCTATGGGATTTTTCACTGTGTTTTTGATCATTGTTAATAAGCTTTGTATCAAATAAATAAATATGAAACGTACATTTTCTGCTCTTTCTGATAATCTTAAAAAACAAACTACTTTTTAGAATGTTTAAGGTTATTTTAATCTGAATTGTTGTTCATCCATCTCAAGTGGGGCTTTTCTCCTGATTCGATTTTTTATGATTTATTAGGTGCGATTTAAATTGCGATTCTATGATATTGCCGATTTTTGCAATCTTTAGTTAGTTTAACTCCAGCGAAGAAGATGACCAATGATGATGCCTACAAAAATTTGTTTTTTGAACAAAAAAAGTCCATTTAAAAATTATCAAACAAAAAATCCTGATACTTATGTAAAACCTTTTTCCCACCCCTAATCTAACGTCTGGTTGAAATCAGGCATCATTGATTTATGCAAGTGTAAGTACAGTAGCACTGACAGAAGTCATGAAATGCATCTCTGTACTTTTCTCCAACGCAGCATCATCTTCTAACCATTTAGACAATTCCCTGCATTGATAAGATTTTAACCTGCCATTAAAGCAAACAGAAAAAGTACACCCTGGTGGATTAGCATAACTTTTCTTTGTGTCTTTTAGGTGGTTGTTGAATTACCAAAAGCCAACGAAGCGGGTTCTCCAACAGATCTTGGTGAGGCAGTCAGGTTTTATTTTTGATGAACACACCCCTCTGTCTCACACATCCCAGTGTTACCCTGTGTTTCTCTCCTTTAGGGCTCAGGCCTGGGGGCAAAGTGAAGCTTCTTCACAGCTCGTCCCTTCTCGCCGCTGAGAGGTGAGATTGATAAACAGCTCATGATGATGATCCGTCACTGCCAGCCTCCGGGCTCAAAATACCCCACAATGTCCGTCCCCAGAGGAACACAGCTGCTCCGGGGCGGTCATACGATCTTGTTTGTTATGTTCTTAGCTGTTGTTTTCGTCACTTCAAGGTTTGGGGAAAATGTATTGGTGGTTATATGTGTTGCTGTGAATGTAATGCAGTGTCATGTTCCAGTGTTGTCCAGCTTGTTTTGACTGGGTTTGTTGTGACCTGTGACCTCTGTTTTGCTTTCTTCTTCTTCTTTTGTGGTGCTCAGGGCGTCACCTCGAGATGCACTGAAAACAGGACCATTACAGACTCTACATTTGAAATTCCTCCCAACAGACTCCGTCCATTTCTTTATCGGCACCAACATGGTGAGTGCGGCCTTGTTTTGTCAGGCTGAAATTTAACTACTATGTTCAATATTTGTGTCCCATTGAGTTTTTTATTGTTGTATGATGAATGTGATATCTGTTCAGGGTCTGGTGAGTCATGGAACAAGTCATGGTTTGAAGTCTCCACCAAAGTCTTACAAGTGTCAGGAAGCTGGGGTTCGACCTGTTGATGTCACAGCCATCAACTTTAGTCCATTTGTGTCAAATTTGTTTCTGGTGAGAAACATTTTTTTATTCCACACAAAAAGATCCCTTTACCAAAAGCAAAATGTTTTAGAATTTCCCATAAAAACAGTCTGACAGAATAATGCTTTATTGTAATTGTTCAATTTGAATTTGCTTATATAAAAGCATTAGGAAATAAAAATAAAAAAACACAACACAAGAAATAAAGGATATTTAGTAATGAATGTAAAACACAACAAAAACAGAATAAAATTGCAAAAAGCATAAACATGGTTAGAAGGAAGGACTGAATATAGGAATCATATATCAAAGTAAAAAAAAAAAATAGACAAAAATGCTTCCAAACAGCAGCTGAAACAGTTATGAGAAATGAATAAACTAAAATTTTCAGAACACAAAATATTAGTAACATTTAGGAAAATAAACATTTTGGGGGAAAAATGAAAAACAGTGTGAAATTAAATAACTCTTAGAGTGTAAATAACAAGAAATAGCACATATATTAATTGTTAACAAAGAAAGATATATAAAGCAAATGTGAGAAAGGAAGAAAAAAATTTAATAACCACAAAAAATGAAATATGGATTAAAAAATTACATTTTCAACAGGAGTAGTATTAACAAACCAGAAATATAAACCAACAATAAGAAATGTTAACCGATTTACCAGAAAGAGATGTAAAACAAGAGTACAAAATAAAAACAAACAAATCCCCATGAAAGTTTAAAGTCCTTAAAATATGTAAAAATAAGATATAGCAAATGAAATAATCATTAACGAATAATAAAAACAAGAATTATTAACAAATAATGGGAAATACAGGCACAGGTAGAAAAAATATGTAGGGAATAAATAAATGAATAAGGAAAGAAATGAAACAACTAAAAAACAAATAATTTTCTAAAGACATTCCAACATACAGAAAAAAAATACATAGAAAAACGAGAAAGATAATTTTCCAAAAAAATGCACACAGCAGAAGTTACTCACAAATGGAAAGTACAAACACAAGAAGACATAAGAAAAAACAGTCATTTTAAAAAATTATGTAAATCTGAAACAAATGAACATATTTTCAGAATTCAGTTATTGTCAATGTGTAATTGTATACAAAAAGAAATTTCAGCAAACAATTAGAAATATAAACAAAGGTAAGAAAATGGTACCATTTTTAAGAGTGAGAAATGTAAACGCCACGAAAAATAAACAATGAATTGGACAGTAAGAAATAAATTACAAAATAAGACAGACAAGAGAAAGAAACATAAACAACCAGTAATGGTTACAAACAATAATAATTATAAATTGACAGCAAGAAATAAAAACTAGAGTAAAAAAATATGAACTAATGTCAAATTTTGAAATAACAATAAGAAAAATATACAAGAAGAAGAAATATATTGAAGAGTATAATTAATAATAAGAAATTTAACAAAATCAGGAAATAGAAACAAGCAATAATGCACAAATTATAGTACCTTATATATTCTAAAGGTGTAAACATAAGTGAGAAATTCAAGCAAACATGAAAACAAACTAGAGCAAGAAATATAAATAGTAACAGCTTGTATAAAAACACTGAAATAAAAAGAACAATAGAAATTATGGATAACAGTTTGAATGCACATTGCTACTTTTCAACACTGAGTTTTCTGCAGGACAACAGTCGATACAGAACACTGACAGGAGCATCACATATTCTGAAATGATGGTTCACTCTTTTCCGTTTTCCTCCAGGTTGGCTGCAGTGACGGCAGCATCAGGCTGCACACGGTGAGACACGAGCAGCCAGTGGCAGAGTGGACAAACAGTACAGCAGGTGAAGCTCTGGTCTCTCTGCAGTGGACCCAAACCAGACCCACTGTCTTCTGTGCCCTCGATGCAGCCTCTACCCTCCACATATGGGACCTGATGAAAAAGGACTCTGAGCCCATGGTCTCAGAAAGAATCCACACGGACAGGTAACTCCAGAAAAAAAACAGATGATTGTTCTCATGATGAGTCTGAGGATTTCTCCCACTGATTTGTCCTTCAACTCTTCTGCTGTTCTTAGGGTGACGGCCATGTCTGTGTTCGGAGACCCAGGACAACAAAGCACATACTCAGGAATAGCTCTGGCACACGAGTCTGGAAAAATAGAAATGCAGTATTTCTCTGGAACCTTTATGATTCCCATTCTGGCAGAGGAGGAGAAGCTGGAGAGAATGATGAGTGAAGCCTTCTGACACACGCTGCACTAAGTGGCTGCTTTTAGACTGATGTGTTTGGGTGACAGTTTACTGCTTTTATAAACTTTGAAACAGCATAAAAATCAGCTCTTCAGTCTGATAATGTTGCTGTCACACTGTAAAGTTAAGAAATGTAGGTATAACACAGCTTTGAGAAGAATTTAGATTAATACCAAAGACTTCCCAGAGGACCATAGTTTGTTTGATATGTTTCATAAAGACAAAAGACATATTTAATAAAAATGTTGGTTTGTGTAAATATTTCTACTATTTTATGAATGAAAAATATTTTTACTCAATAAACAAGTTTAATTTTGTTAAATAAATTGATAATACATTTGACTGTGTCATTTTATGCTGCAGGAATTTTGATTTGGTTTTATTTTAGTTGTGGACAGATAATTGACATAGTAGGGTTTCCAACATGTATTAACATCAATAATAGCAGTTAAATTATACTAATTATGACTGAGAAATCAGTACTTATTGACATTAATTAATTCTTATTAGATGTTACAACAAATTCAGACCTGCACTTGTGTGAACTCTTATTTTACTGGAAATATGTAAACTTCTGACAAAACAATTATATTTCACAATCTATAAAATGTTTTGTAGAACAAAAATATTGTTTAATAACCATGATTTTAGGAACAACTTAATTTTGCTTCATTCTGTGAAGTTCCCTCAGGGTTGGTTGGTTTAATGAGTTTCTTTTTATTATTAGATCATTTTGAGAGTTGAAGATTAATGTGAATCAGCTTTTTGTTTGGGGTGGCAGTCTTTGTGTAAGGGGATGGGGTGGGAGTCAGAAAGTTGGGTTTGTATATGGCATTCATTGGAAATTAAAGGTTGGTGTCCACCTTATTACCAAATGTATAAAACTATAAGTCAAAAAATATCTGTGTGGGTATGTTGAGGAATGAACAGACAAAATCTAATTAAGTTGAAATGTATTTAAATTGAGCCATTAGGCCAAATTAAGCAGTCATTTACTGTTATAAGTGTTTGATTAAAAATAGCATTTTATTTGAAAATTGAACAAGATACTTTTATATTAAAAATATATGGGATGGAAGCATGAATGTCCTGTAACTGGGTGGACAGTTGGCCTCTGAAACATGAAAATAATTTGTTAAAAATTCATACATTATGTGCTGAGCTTTACCAGTATTGTCTTACACTTAAAAAAAACCCTCAGCAGTGATGGAAATTATCATTATTATAAACTTTTTACCCCAAAATGGCAGCAAATTGTACATAGATAGATAGATAGATAGATAGATTGATAGCCGATAGACAAATTGACCAACTAAAGAATTTACTGATAATTTTAAATTCCATTGTGATTTTATTGTAATTATTTTTTTTTTCTGTAAAAGCAGTATATGTTTAGTAGAACGTCTGACGTGATTTTCACAAAGAATTTCTGTTAAGAAAAACCTTTTGCTAAAACCCCCAAAGTGTTTTTTATGGTAACTTCAGTCTGGTAGAAGTTATATTAAGAGAAGATATGAAGCTATTTCAAGTACTGACTGAATATTTCACTGCCTGTTAGTCGAGTGAGTTTGTAGGCCTGCAGTCATGAAGAAGTGAAGCGACATTTGTCGCCTAGCAACAAGGGCTGAGACTGAACTTGTGGACGCTGGACCTTTGAACAAACTTTTAGCTCGTTGCTTTATCTTTGCTTGTCTTTTTGAGACAAATACTCGAAAAATGAAAGTTATGAGGATTCAGAATAGCATTCAGGTAACAAAACCTCTAAGTGTGAGTTAACTTTGACATAGTTTAGCCTCGTTTCGGGGGTAAAGACAGCGAACTAAATCTTGGATTTAAAGTGGCCCAGGTAAGCTAACCCTCAGCTGGAGAAGGAGCTAATGTTAGTCTATTTGTTTGTGTTTTCAGTCTACAGGAAGTTAACTTTAAAAAATCTAAAGCGTTGTGTGTTAAAAGGCACAACAACGGAACAGAAAGTCATAAAGGTTAATTTGGCTTCAATAACAATAACATTTTCAGTATTTACAGGAACACTTATCCAGGAGAAACAGGTATTTTATACACAATTTTCTGTATGTGCAGGCAGACATGCAAGTTAGTTGTCATGCTATATATAAATGAGCTTGTTGCATGTGACATTGCGTGCATGGCTCTCAAGTTTCACGCATTTGAACCCTTTCATACTCTCACACGTCACACCTGGTATTTCTCATGCATGATATTTTATCATGTATCACCTTCAAAGTTACACCGCTATATGCGCAATGGTAGCAAGATGCTCAGAGCATTTTAACGCTCAACTACCCATCAGCCAATCAACAAATAACGTACTTCTACATATTAACCAATCAGAAAATAGCACTGTTGTAACCGGGTAAGATACAGGCTATCTGACCGCAGAGGATGCATAACTGCACGCACACGGCGGAGTGCCTTACATGGGGACGTAAGTTATATTTCATTGTTTGATTTTGTAGTCTTCTGATTAATGCAGTTAGTTATTATACAAAAGGAACACAACGAGAGCTTATTCTTATTTTATTCCACACCTACCATTAACAGTAAAGCAAAGTCTAATAAAATTGACATACAAATTGTGGTTACCAGGCATCACATTACATCAAAATCATCAATGTTAAGTTAGTTAGGTTAATAATTCTACTTAGGTAATAGAAGTGTGTGACTATAATTAAAATCAAAATTGCTGATTTTAAGTTTGAAAGAGCTCGCTCAAATGTTTGTAGGTAAATAATGATAAGAACAATAATAATTTGTGTTATTATGTTGCATCATTACTTGATATAATCATCACAAAGTAACAGTAAGACCCAGTTGGTAATTGTAGAGGCAAAAAAGCACCTGACTACAAATTATCCCAAGTTTAATTTTGTAATATTATAAGTGCAAATAGATGGTTGAAGACCTGTTTGAAATTTGAATCCTTTATAACTCTTGAATAACTCTCATACACAAAGGCCTGCACATTGTCAATTGCATATTTCCAGATAATGGGTAATGTTTGGATTAAATTCATTCATTTTATATAGAGTAATATATCTATCCTTATATTTAAGTAATTTCAAGACAGTATTTTAGGGTGGTTATTTCTAGTAAAGAATCTCTCTCATATACGTGACATAACCAACAAATCATTTAGGGGTTGTGCTATTTCTAACCAAAGATTCACATGTATTTATTGTAGTGTTTGAAAACTGCTAAGTACTGCTCATACTGATGTGTTTTTCCTCTTCTGTCCTAATAGCAATCTGAAAACCAGGGTTTCCATTATATATACAGCTGATGCAACATAAGTGCTGTATAGAGGCTGGTGGAGATGGCAGCAATAACAGTAGTCCTCCCAAATCCTGACCAGGGGCTGCAGTCTCAAGCAAAAAGGTCATCGAGTCAACATGAATGTGGAGATCAGGACGAAACTACATGGAAGGTAGAGAGTTAGCACAATGCTCACCTTACAGACCACGGCAAAATTGTAGGTACCCTGCCGTAAATGAAAGAAAACCCGCAATGGTCACTAAAATAACTTGAAACTGACAAAAGTAAGAATAAGTAAAAATGTACTAAAATGAACTAATGAAAACTAGACGTTTCTTTTTCATTATGGTTCTACAGAATTAATTAAAAAAAAAAAAACTTGTAATGGAACTAGCCTGATCAAAAATAATGGTACCCTGAACTTAACATTTTGTTGCACAACCTTTTGAGGAAATCACTGCAGTCATGCCATTTCTGTAACTCTCAATGAGACTCCTACACCTGTCAACAGGTATTTTGGCCCACTCCTCATGAGCAAAATACTCCAGCTGTCTCAGGTTTAAAGGGGGTCTTCTCCAGACTGCATGTTTCAGCTCCTTCCACAATGTTCAATATGATTTAGATCAGGGCTCATAGAAGGCCACTTCAGAATAGTCCAGTGTTTTGTTCTGATCCAGTCTTGGGTGTTTTTAGCTGTGTGTTCTGGATCATTTCCCTGTTGGAGGACCATGACCTGCGACTGAGACCAAGCTTTCTGACACTGGGCAGCACATTTCACTCCAGAATGCCTTGATAGTCTTAAGATTTTATTGTACCTTGCACAGATTCAAGAAACCCTGTGCCAGATGGAACAAAGCAGCCCCCAGAAAACAATTGACCCTCCTTTGTGTTTCACAGTAGGTACAGTGATCTTTTCTTTGTATGCTTCATTTTTGCGACTTTGAATATAGAGCTGATGTGACTTGCCAGATAGCTCCAGTTTTGTCTCATCTGTCCAAAGGACATTACCACAGAAGACTGTCAAAATGCATTTTGACAATCGCTTTTTTATTATTCACGTCCACTTTGGCTCAAACAGAGACAGATGGTGCAATCTGACACTTGACCTTGGAGTTCACCTCTAATCTCTCTGGAAGTTGTTCTGAGTTCTTTCATCATTTTTTCTCGAGGCCACATCCAGGGAGCTTGGCTATAGTCCTGTGGACCTTAAACTTCTGAATAATATGTGCAACAGTTGTCACAGGAACATCAATCTGCTTGGAGATGTCTTATAGCCTTTACGTTCAACATACTTGTCTATGATTTTCTTTCTAATCTCCTGAGACAACTCTCTCCTTAGCTTTCTGTGGTCCATGTTCAGTGTACCAAACAGCACAGGGACCACTTTTCACCATTTAAGTAGGCAGAATGACTGATTACAAGTTTAAGGACACCTGTGATACTGATTACAGGACACACCTTAGTTAACATGTCCCTATGGTCAAATCATTTTCAATCTTTTCTAAAGGTACCATCATTTTTTTCCAGGCCTATTTCATTAGTTTGTTTTTTAAATGATTCTGTTGAACCACAATTCAAAAAAATGTCTGATTTTCATTAGCTAATTTTCATCAAATTTTTATTTGTTATTACTTTTGACAAAGACCATTGTGGCCTTTTTTTCATTAACAGAAGGGCACCAACAAGTTTGCCCTCATCTGTATATGTGCACTTACAGTGGCCTTTTTACACAGTGTAATTTTTTTTCCTTCAGCTGAAAAGGTCTGAGAGAAAGCACCTAGTCTTCTCTCAGGGTCTCCACCTCCTGAAGCACTTCTCCTGTGACAGCCCTGTGCGTTTCATGATGTTCCGTAAAGCTGCTGCTGCGTTCATAAGCCTCCACTCTGACAACTCTGTAACCTTTTACTCACAAGATGGTCAAAGGCAGACTCCCTTCGCAAAGCTCACTTTCACAGGCCTCACAGAAACAAAGACCTCAGGCCGTCTTGTGGGATGGGGTCCTGGTCCTGTCTTCACACATCTGGATAACAAGTTGCGCCCTCTGGAGTCTGCTCGAGACGCCTTGGACATACGAGTGTGTCAGGCAGCAGAGCACTCGGAGGACATAGTGGCAGCAGGTGCAGGGAACGTGTGCGTGTGGTCAGTGATGCTCATGAGATGTAAGGTGAAAGTCCAGGAAGGGCTGAAGCACAAGACATTCACCCAAATGGCGCTGTCTCCACCGCGTTTTGGGAGGCCTCACAGGGCTTTCGTTGTATGCGGGCGGACCGTGACAGTGGTCGACCTCGATGGTGGTACAGTTGTGGAGCACAAGAGGAATCTATGCTCAGAGTTTGTCTCATTTTTTTGTCACTTTGAATACTTTTGGGTTGTAATTGGTTGAATATGAGTCTAATAAGCTTTCTTTTACAGAGAAATCACCGCTATTGTCTTCTGTTCTCAACTGGACTGTTTGATTACGGCGTCACGAGAGCCTTCTATTCAATCATGGGGTCCAGATTGGGAACGACATTCTGCTTTTACAGGATGTGATGGTAATATTCAAGCACGCAATCACAACCTTTTGTCCCTTAATGATAAGACTTGATTTCCGAATAGTGTTAATTTAACTGTAATGTTTTATTTGTTATTTTTTGTCTTAGTCTTTTGCCTAAGATATCCTTTAGTTTTCAAGATTGTTTTAATCTTGCTAAGTCTAGCTTTGGTTGATGAAAATTCATATTTTAGTTAACGAAATCTACTGTAAATTTAGTCAAATAAAATGTAAATTGTCAAGTGTAAGGCATTTCTTATGTTTCCCTGGATTTCTGTAGTCATGTTTCCACTTGCATAAAATGAAACATCTAATTCTTGTAAAGTTTTAATGTTTAAGTTAACAGAATCAAATGTGTGTGTTTTTTTTATATAGTCTATCTGGCAGAGCATCTCAATTACAATACCAGAATTGACAACAAATGTCACCCTGCTCTACATGAATATATGAATTCATAAGGAGTGCAGGTCTAATATGATCACTACCCAACTTATCCCACCACCATGAAGTAAAAGCAGCTGTGATTGGGTGTCCCTCTTAAACTCATCCAATCTCTCCACACGACTAAAGTAGCTGTGATTGGATATTTCCTAGCTTGTCACTACTTTCAAAACTTCCAAACTACATGATGAAATTAGATCAGATTAGACTAAGTCTCTGTCAATATTTTTGTTTAGCTTTAAGTTGTTGATGAAAATGCCAGTTAATTCATTTTAGGTTTTGTCCATATGCATTTGTTTTTTTAGTTTCTGTTTCGTTTTCATCATGTGAAAAGAGGTTGTTGAGGAAAATTATGATAAACTATGATAAAATAATTAGTCAACAAAATGAACACTGTCTGTATTTTCCATCTGTCTAGGTGTTGTGAACTCTCTGTTCTACTGCCCTGCAGTAGGCATGCTTTTTTCAGCTGCAAACAATTGTACACTCTGTTTCTGGAAAGTGGAAGAAGGTGATACTGTAACACGCACAGAGCTGAAAAGCCCTCCAATGTTCATAAGTGCCACAAGACTGGGAGACACTTTCTTCTCCACGTCGCTACAAGGAGTCGACTTTTGGTCCATCAGGAGCTTGCACACCCTCCATTGTTCTCTCAGCAAGGAGGAAAAAGCTCCTCTGAGGCAAATCCTTGTTACCTCCTTTCCTGCCCCCTTCCCCATACGAGTCCTCTGTGTCAGTGGGAATAGTAAAATCACTCTTTTAGATTCAGAAACCGGGGCATTATTGACTTCCTTCGAAGGAACGCATAGGATTCTATGTGCTGAATACTGCATACAAAAAGAAATCCTGTTAGCTTTGACAGAAGAAGGCACGGTGCTCCAAGCCAACACACTGACTAATCCAGCCACTTTGATGGAAGCGTGGAGGAGGAAAGGATGGGGACCCTGGCAACGCAAAGATCTTGTGACTGGCGATGAGGCCAAAACTCTGCCCATCCCCGGCCCAGCGTGCTGCATGGTGCTTTACTGTAATGTAGCACAAACACAGGATGCTTTAGAGGAGTGGAAGGATTTACAAGAGCGACGAGGAATCAGTCAAAGGAACAAGAAAGATCTCGATGATGCTAAGGATATGTGAGATTTTGATGGATTTAAAAAAAATTTAAGTAAGTGCACTTAACAAAACACGCTGAGTAGTTGATTCATGATTTGTCTCTTGGGCTTGTGACAGATCCTTGATCATCCTTGGCCAAAGCAGAGGTTGCTTGAGTGTCCTCAAATTCAGCAATGGAGAGGTTTTGTGCAGGACACCAGCACACAGTGGTCAGAGAGTGACTGCACTGCATGCATACCCAGAGAACAGCTGCCTCCTATCAACAGGTATTCCTAAGATTATATACAAGAAATGGGCCCTACCATAAGTAGGCACCCGTTGGTCTTTACTCCATCAGGTGAATTTTCCTGTTGTGATTACACGCAGTTGTCGTGTTGTTATGTTGGAGCCAGAAGTGGCCTATCAGGCTTACAAGATAAGTGTGCACAGCTACATCTGTATTCTAGTTGAAACTTTGCTTGTGCATGTCCACCAGTCAGTCAAAGGCAGCAATGCCCCGGAGTAGCCAAAGCATAGATTCTTAGATTGTTACTTTTCCCATAATGGAGCCTTAAATTTCAAAATGATCACACAGCACTGGTGAAGATTTAAATCTTGAGAGTTACAGCAATAACTTATCTGAAAAATGTATTTAGAATATGTTGCCTGGTTATTCCTGTCTTATATCCCATTGTGACTTAACTCTATTCCTACAGGTGAAGACATGACATTAAGGGTGTGGGGAGTAAACCCCTTTGTCCAGTATTGTCTCGTCCAGCAAATGAGTCTTCACTGTGGTCAGCCTCATGCCTACTTGGCAGCTCTGGGGTCTCAGCTGGCCCTAACGTTCCAAGAGCCCAGCACGAGCACTTACAAGCTGAAGTACTTTGACCTACCCAACAAGACCTGGGCTAATGACACACCCATGGAAGGACATTTAGATTACATCACAGGTAACATGAGGTGAACAAATAAAGGAATGTTGACTGTTTTGTTTCTATGCTGATTATGAACTGGATTGTTTTCTGTTGTCTTGCAGGACTGTGTGTCTGTCCTGACCTCGATGTATTTGTGTCCTGTAGTTTGGACCGGACAGTGTGTATCTGGAATGAAAAAAATCAGCTTATCAGGTTAGAGATCATTACCTGCTTCTAGATATTTAGATGTATAATTTTTAAATCACAGCAAGGAAAACATATTGCATTTTTTGGGGCTTGATAAGTTGAACAAAAAGGTAAATGGCGAGACTTGATGGATGTTTTTGTTGATGAACTAACAAAGTTTTTTATATCACACTTTTGAAGATCAATCAGTCAAATTTGACAGATGTGGAACAAAAATTTAAATACTAGACAGCATTTTGTTTGTTTTCTTCAGAAGTTATAAAAGTAAACCTTCATACATTCTGTCAGAAGAGCATTCAGAAGAGCCCCTGTTGGGATCTGTGAAAAACGGTGACAAATTGCTTTTGCAAATGAACATTGGAACTGTTTTCATCAATAAAATCTAGTGCAAAGATCCATAGAAGATGATCCATATGATTCATTGTCTGTAATCAGGCAGATCCATCTTGCCAAGCTCCAGTCTAAAACAACTGTGGCCCAGAGTCGCACAATCCAGTTGTTGTCCATAGGGGCTGGAAGAGGTGGGAGCTACGAGGGCAATAACAGCAGAAAGTGACTACTCAGACAGAGATTAGCATAGATGCTAACTGCTTCAGAAGCAGTTTTTATCACTTCGGGACATTTCTTTGTTTGATAAAAAAAAAACAACTTCTCAACAGCTTCTCAATAGAGAGGGTATTCTCACCCTACTTCAGACTTGTTTTACCCAGAGTTTGTTGTACTAAGTGGCTTACATTCTATCCTTCCATGGCAGTCTTCCTAAATTATCTGATTGGCCTGTAATGAATGTATTTGCTGGAACAATTGTCCAATCACCTGCTGGATGTGCTTTGAAAGGTTCTGCCCCCTCCTAACACTCTCAATGGGCTCTTTCACAGATGGATGAGTAAAATATATTGATTGGTCCATCTGTTGTGTCAGGTTAGGAGATTGCCTGCAGGTTTGATAAATAAACACAATGAATTATTCATTACTGTGTGTAAAGGACCTCTATTATATTTGCACTGGTTTCATATTTGTATCAATACAATGTGAATTTTGCTGGCAAGAGAAATACTCCTTAAATACTACTGTCAGAAAGAAAAAGATCCATAAACCACTTCGACTCTATATTTCATCTAGATTATCTCATGGTCAATAAATACATTACTGTTCATGCTTCTTACAGTGAACAATGGCAGTCATTTAAAATGTCACCATTTAATGCATTGATATAAAACAAAAATGTTGTACCTTTCACCTTGTTTAAATATGTTGAAATAACCTAAAATCTTAACATTTTTACCACCATTGCATTAAGTTAAGACCACATATGACAGATTAGTATCTGTAAAAATGTGTGATTCTGTCAGTAAACTGCAGCTGAATGCTGTGCCTGAGTGTCTGGCTTACAGCGGAGTCGGAGGGGAGCTGCTTCTCGGCATCAGAGGGGATTTGTACAAGATCAGTTGTACAAAGTTCATGCCACCCATCTACCAACGCTTGGTAATAAATAATTACTGTTGATTAAAGTCAGACAATTTAACTAACTTAAAGCAATAATACAATTTTTACCTAAATTCCACTTTGTTTTTCAGCTTCTCTACACTTACAATGCTGAGCGAGTTAAGGAAAAATGCTACAAAAGACGGTAAGATTTATTAGTATTATTTAAGGGGGATACTAAGTATCCTTTTTATTATAATTAATCAATTGTATTGTTAAAAACAGGAGCCCAACCATGGAGAGAGATGAAGATGTCTCGCAAGCAATAGCAAGCAATTTATTACTGAATGAAACAATGTGGAGACAGAAGGTGAGAGTAAGATTTTTGAGTTAAGTTGCCTAGTAAAAGGAAGTTTAATATTAAAATTAATATCTTATTTTGTTGTTTTAAGGACTGTGAGAGCTTATCAACGCTGAACAAGGATCTCAGTGCACTCATAAAAGGCCGTGTGGGATGCAGGGCAGAGAAACCTCAGAGCACAAAAGGAACCAGAAAGATGGCTTTTGATAGCTACATGAGGATTTTGTATCAGTTGCCTGTTGATTTGAAGGTTAATCTTATCTTCCTCTTTTCAGACACATATACTTTCAGCTTCAATGTTTCATAAGTATCTGTTTTATTGTATTATGTTTAACATGCTATCTGTCTGTATCAGTCTGTCCCAGTATCAACTCTTTCACCCTAAGGTCTATCATGACGTACTTTTTTGAAATTTCACTCTCAGGGGAAGTGCACAAGGGACTGAAACAGTTCAGGGCAGATTTGTGACTAACTTTGATCGTGCTTTTATTCACGTCAAGTCTTTTGGATTCAGGAGTAAACATGGTGCCTGCTAGCTTTTTTATATAGGACTTAAAGCTCTTACTTTCAAATTTCAAACTTTTTTGTTCATGATAACTTTCTTACACTACTGAGTAGAGGCATTTCTGTCGGAGCGTGGTGATTCTAACAGAAATACATAAAAGTAAACCTTTTCCTGTATAAAGTGATGCAGGAATTATGTAGTTTTCTTAAGCTTGTGTTAACCATGGATTGTATTCCAGCCATTCAACATAAAAAAACCCCCTCAAAATCACCTTAAATTAGAGACAAAAGGAACTGGACATGCTAAAGCATTTGCATACTGAGGCTACTGTCCTATTTTTTATTGACTGGCTAACATTACTCACCTAATAGATGATTCATAACATATTACAGGATGTGTTTTACAAGTTAATCTGGACAACTGCCCACAGAAAGTGGTTACTAAGGGCAGGAACTTTCAAAAACACATCCAAATGGTAACAGCAAGATTGTCCTGTCAATAACATTTAACTAATCAGATGTTGTACGTGGAAGCTGATGCCAGAATGTTAAGTACAAAACAGAAGCCAATTCATTCAGCAAAAATATCCTTTCTGTTGAGAAATGCTTTCAGTTTTGTTCTTATAGTCTTTAGTATAATAAAGAAATGCTGTCCAAAGCTAATAAACTGTATTGCTCGTAGCTCCCACTTGTCATTACTTTAGCAGGTGCGGATTTGGCAAAGCCTCGGTCAGCAGAGTTTAATTATTTAGGCTTGGAGTATTGCAAGACGGATAAGTCTGATAACGGACAGAGAATCAGGCTGATCCAGCTGCACTGCAAGGTTACTGACTGGCCACAGGTTAACGCAAGTTGGCCTTTTAATGTAAATGAATGTATACAATTTTTATTATTATTTTCTGGGCATCTTTTGCCTGTATTGTTAGGAGAGAGACAGTGGATAAGCTTGTGAAAGAGAGAGTAGAGGGAAGATACTCTGCAAACTACCCACAGGCCGGATTTGAACCTGGGCCGGCAGATGTTTATACATGGGTCATGCTTGGTTGCTTACCACCCCACTTAACCAGTGCCATATACGTCTTTTTGAGCTCAAAATAATGTGGACCATTGCTCGGCGTTGCTGTTTTTGGTCTCACTGTCAAATCTACTCTGAAACAACTGCTTAGCTACCTCCCCCTTATTTAACTATTAAAAACAATATTCCTTCAGAGCTTCTGAGACAAACCCTTAAGCCAGGTCAGGTCTGATGTTATCTTGTAAGAGAGAACACTGATGATCAGAATTGAGTAAGCACAAAGTAGCACAAGGTAAAAAAGCAAATCCTGGGACAGGATTTTGAAATAATCCTTTCTATCTCCTAAACATCAGGAACTTTTGAATTCTGTGGATTGTGGTGCCCTCTGTGGCAGAAATGCCCTCCACTATGATTTAACTGATCTTTGCCATATGTGCAAATGAGTGTTTTCTGACATGAAGTTACCACTCTATCAGTCTCTTAAAGCTACATCTTCACTTTGTCAACACAAGCTGTACCTACTCTGTGGTTGTGTTTTAAAGGAAATGATAAATCTTGTTGCTGTCAGTATCTCAAACTGTTTAACTTCATAAAGAGCTTTCAGTATGCATTTCAGTTTATTCGTGCCATTTCAAACCTCCTTACTTGAAGTAAAAACTTAAGGCTGAAAATTTTGATCATCTTTTTTATTTGCTTCTAGAACAATAATGTATGAAAACTTTGTCTTATCTTTTAGTTCACTTAGCAAAGATAACATCATTATAGAAATTGCATGTTTTCAGATTGATTTGGGAGACGTCCATATCCCAACTGGACTCTCATTCTGTCCAAAACCAGTCTACAACCCCTACAGGCCTCCCCCAAAAAAGGATCCAACACCAGAGCCCAAAGAAATTCCTGTGATTACGGAGACGGTAAAAACCACCGCATTTATTAGCATTTAGCATTAAAGTATAACAATGCTGTATACGCCAACTTCCTGTGATTACCTTGTCAAAGCAAATGTTTGATCTCACTTTCAAGGTGCAGGAGGAAGAAACCAAGGCCCCAGAAACAAAGTCAAAACGCAAGACACGAACAAGTATTAAACCATTACCTGTTCAGGAAGTCACACCAAAGTCGCCCCCCAGCGTGGAGGAAAAGCTGGAGAAGGAAAAAGTGCGTCTGACTCCCAAAGACATAAAAATATATTGACCATCATCACGTTGTGTATTCATGGATGTGTTTTATTTGCACTTATTCTTGTAGCCTCCAGTTATAACTCCTCCAGTATATCCACCCAAACCCCAGACTCCAACTCCATCTCCAACTCCAATTCCAACTCCAACTCCAACCCCACGTCGTCGCTGGCAAAGGAGACTACCGAAAGCACCAACAAATCCACCACGTGAACCCACTCCTGAGGTTCCCACATTCCTGAAACAGTTTGAGGAAGCAGACTGGTTCAAAGAGCTTTTTCCAGATAAAAAGGTAGCTATGTCTTCACCCTGCTAACATGTTCCAGACAAAAACGCCACTCACATTTGCTTAAGTATCATGGTGTGTTTCTGCTCAGGGTATCACAAGCACCCTGTCGCCAGGTGACTTCTCCCTGCAGCTTCTGGGCTGTCTGAACAACTGCAGCGCCCAGTCAAAGATTAAGATATTCACCGCTCTTCAAACGCTGCACAGGCAGGAAATCTTACTCACCACGGACAAGCTTTACCAAGAACTTATTGACCTGGTGCCCAAATTAGTGCGACCTCACATGGTACAATATCATCTGGATCTAGATTTTCACGGTCCGACGTGTGAAGCAGAGGTGTTTTTAACAGATTTTTTCTTGTGTGTTTCAGTCCACCTTGGATCAGACTGTGCTTGTAGAGTTGTTGAAACTTTTAATGAGGCTTAACTCTGTCAATATTGACCTCATGAAAAAGTTTCTCACTCTTCTGGCATACAAGAAAGTTGGACTCAGGTGAGTCAATTTTGGTTTAAACACTAAAACTTAACCTCCAGAGCTGATGTCATAGTTTGTTTTCTAAGTATAAAATTACGTTAAGAAAATAATGTTGCAATATCATTACAAAATATGATAACCAATCCCTTCTGGATTCTTCTTTCAATTCTCACTGGGCACATTGCTGAGGCTGAAAATCAAAATCTGGACCACCCAAGCAGAAGACTGATTTTTAGTTGTTTAATCAAAAGCAGGCAAAAACAATACAAAAACCTAGGAAACTGACAAAAGGCTGGAGAGGCTGAAAGCTGACTGACAGCTCAAGGCTAAAGTTGTTTGGGAAAAGTCTGGGAGAAAAGAGGTTAAGCAGGGCACATGTCGGAGAGGAATCCAAAAAAGGATATTAAAGATATTAACTGCTATGAAGGCATGGTGGAGGCTATAAGGCTCTCACACACTCAGTGCAAAAAAAGCACACACAAGAAAGGTTCAAAGTTTAAATAAATAGTAGGATACTACGGACTGGACAGAATTATCTGGCAGGAGAGAGCCAACCAGCCAGCCACGCCTTCTTCCTCAAACACTGTGAGTGAGGAAAATGGGAATGGAAAAAAGAACTGCACAGGAAACAAACAAAACCAAACAGCAAGACCATACCACACATAGTAGTGTTTGGCGTACTCTGTCAAAAGCAGCAAAATGTTAGAAATTTGTATTTTTTTCATCACAACTTCAAATGTGAAATGTTCCTGATGTTCCATGCACATTTTTTTGTCTCTTGCCTAAAAACTCACACAAAAAGTGGGTTTGCTTACAAACCCCTCTGTTTCAGCCCTGCTCAAAACAGTCTGTTTTAGTATAAACCTAAGTTTGAGCAGACATATTCTCAAAAGGTAGAAAAACAAATAGAGAGCAAAAGATACATCTTAGGTATGAAAAGCATAACATATGTGTTTGCATTAAATGTGACCATTCAAGCTCCTCAAGTAAGGTTTCAGATAAATGTCTGGACTAAGGTTTGAACGCTGATCAATCTGATGTTGCCTGCTTTTGAATCTTAAAATGTTGTGTGTTTAATCTGACAGTTGCTAACTAATTGCTAACAAGAACTACAATGGCTGGAGTTCCAACAGTAAGCTTTTCTGATTGATTTTAACTTATCAGTGTTTCATACAGTTCTGCCTCAGCTGTGAGCACAAACCTGATCAGGTCACAACTAGAAGTTTTAAACTGGAATTATTCTGGTTGCTTTTCAGTCAAACCGGCACATTGAAGTTCATTAGTAGCTTCTTGCCGATTATGTTTAGGCTTAAAAATATTGACAAGTTGGCTTGTTTATTAAGATGATGAAAAAGAACAGAATGTGTAATATTCATAGCTTTTTGTTTGCTTAAGAGCTTATTATCAGCAGTGATCCAAAACACATTGAAAAACCCCATAGGCATTTAGTTGTCTTACAGTCAAGGGAGCCAGTGCAATGCTAACTTCCGTTTGGCCAACAAAGATACGTCAAAGATACACAACTCTATAGACCTACAATGTCTCCCTTATTAACAGTCCTCACGGGATCTTTAATGTAATTAAAACAGTACAACACAGAATACAGTTGCTCTACTTTATTGCTCAGAGTTTCTTCAGTTTTCTTTAGTGGAGGACTTGCTGCTAACATTAGCTTAGTATGATTCAAGTCTCTGGATTGCTTTGAAGGAATACTCTAACATTTTTTTTGTTATCATGTCTTGCCTCACTCTGAGTCCATGACAAGCAGGTAGACACCATTCTTTTGACTGTGCATCCAGTAACGAAGAACAGATGGACAAAGATCGTCAACTGCTAGCCTAGCTTCGCCCACATATAAACTACAGTCCCTGCCGGTTCTGACTCTCCTCTGACCCCCCAGGCTATACCACTGCCTCTGCTTCTCTTCCTCAGCTACCAAAACATGTAGATCCTCCTTGGTAGATTCTTGTTCAGATAGGTAAGGTTTTGAGTCTGACGATAGTAGACAGAGACAGGAGAATGCACTACCCATTTACTCACGGCATTTGAGCTAAGCTAAGCCAGCGGTTGGCGAACTTTGTCCATCTCTTCCTTGTTACTGGCATCACATTTAAAAGAATGATGTCTACCTGCTCTTCAGTGGACTATGCCACTCTTGTGCAGCATCAATCATATATCGTGCTTATAAAATGTCTTGTAAAGATTTGACAAATGTTTTTAAATGAAATTTTTATCAGAGAAAAAATATTCAATCCCATTTTTTAAAACCAGATGGGAATAAATTAATTAATTGTTCTAAACTGACATTTATTTGTTTTGTAGTTTCACCAAAGAGGCCTTCCCTTTCCCTTGAAGAAGTCACAAGAAATATTGCTTGCAACTTGAATGTCTTACACTTCTCAAGTTTTACTTATAAGAACTTATCAATACCTCTATCATTGCATTTGATTGTCTCATTTTCAGAAAAACATGGCTGGGCATGCTGACTACATTAGGCGTAGAGGAGGCAGAGCAGTGGTTGTGGCCCGAGTTGGAGACCTGGGATTCAGAACTGGGGGATCAGTCTAACGTCTGGAACCTCCATGACAAAGCAGGGGAGTGGCTGGCGTTGTGGGTCTCGAAATATGAGGTGATGAAATAAGCTTGTTCTGAAATTTAAAATTGCATAACATTTCAGCTGTTTGGAAATTCTGCATCTTTATAAGCAGTTATCCCTACATACTGGCATATTTTTAGGAGGGACTAAGTTCAGTACAGTTGCGGGAAACTGAGAGGCTCTCTTCTGGTATATCATCTCTTCACAGCTTTTAAACACCTTCACTGTGACCTTCCCTCCTTTAAATAGTACAACATGAAAGTTTGTCACTCTCCTGTTGACTGGAATGGCAGACAGTGCTGTTCTTGATTAACGCCCGTATGCTTCTCTTTGTATGCGGCCAGGAACACGAAAGATTTGTGTACCTCAGCAGTTCAGCCAAGTGGAAGCCCCAAGCCTCCACCGTCGTCGATGTGCTCAACTATTTCTGCTCTGTGCAGAAAGAGGAGCACAGAAGAGCCCGATGTGTTATGCCAACAAGTCAGAAAAACACTGTGCTGCTGCCCTTATATGACTGGTACGTACATGCCATGCATCTGTAATGATTATCCGTCCAAAAAGGCTCAGTATTTTCAGTCATTTTTGTCTTTGTCTGTTGTAGCTCTGAACCAATCCTTCGTTTAGGAGAGACTTACAGCATGACCAGAATACGGAGGCCTCCAGGTATGATTACGTCACAGATTTTACAATGAGCATATGCATTAACAGTATATCATTTCTACTTTTTATTACTTTCATGTTTTCTCTTCAAACAGAAATAACTCTGCCTCCACTGAGACGTCGTCCCTTCCTCATGCACTTCCCAGGCTTTGTCTCCTTTCCATTACCTCAGGTCACTCTCAGGCCTTTTCATGTCTACTCAGAGGAGGACTGGGTGAAGTCATCAACTCGGCGGTATTTTATTCACCAGCAGTCGTTTGTTGAGTATTACAGAGAATAAAAGTTTGCCCATGTTTTTCCTGAGTACCCATGATCTAGCTGTATTCTCAGTCTGTCTAAAGACACCCTGTTGCAGCTCCGATGTCAAAGTCTCTTTACCCTTAAAGGGCCGATCTGCTCTGATTGGTTGACATGTCATATCTGTGGTAATTCGTCAGTTCAGCACTGCTCTGCACCGCAATCGTCAACAACTCTGCTTTCATTCTTCAAACTTTGCTCGCCATTTGGCTTGCTAACTGAGTCAATGACCTTAAACGGACTGCTAAACAACGGTAGGATGTCACACTGGTAGGTCTATTCAGGGGGGGCGAGAGAACAAACCTTTTGAAGCAGCTACTAGTGCCATAAATTTGGGGAGAGGGAGAAGTCATGATGCTGTGGACTTTGTCTTGTTTATAGAAGTACTTTACCATGGAACGTGGGCCTATTAAACTAAAAAACAAAGTGACAAATGTTGAGCAATGAACATTATCTGAAATATCTTCACTGTTTTCATAAATCAATCAAAAAACTCCAGAAACGTTTCCATAAGACTGATTTATTATTTGTCTCGCAGAATGTGAAGATTTCATGTCACAAGGTGAATTTGGTATACATTTCCTGAAGACAATGATCCTCTTCTGACGATAGAAATGTTGAATAAATAAAAAAAAGCAAAGTTTAGAAATGTCAAAGACATTTAAGAAAGGTTTGATAAATATGCACCAAATTTGACACATTACACAGTGAGTGAAGCCAAAAAATGACACTAAATCTAATTCTATCTTAAGCCTTACTTTAGACCAAAATACTTGTCCTGTAACACGTTGACTCCCGACTTCAAGGATAAACAAAGCACCCTCTCGCTCCAGCAGTAACTGCAACACAGTATGTATTAAAGGTGCAACCCAAACTTTTAGTTGTTACAGAGAAGCCAGATGCTTTGTTGGAATACCCAGCAGGCTTAAATTAATTTAAGACGTTGGTCTGTGGCAGAGATATCCCACAACTTTTCTTTTATAAAATATTTATTCTCAGGGCAGTTGATTTGTGTTGCCCTTAATGATGTGGACAAAAACTGAATACTGAGATTATTTACACCTTAGAAGCTCCTAACAAAAAGATGAGGCCTACTTCTTTACTATAATTGCATGACTGGTTCGTAATAACTGGAATGACCAGTTGATTTCTTCTGTTGGCTCTGAGGTGCTGATTGACTGTTAAACCAGGTACAGAGAGCATGCAGTGACATCACAGTTTGTGCAACAAACTGGCACGTCCACTCACTGAGTAATTGATAATGGTGGAAACAGTGAAACGCTTTAATTTAGCTGAAAAGTGCTGCCTTTGTCTTTTTCAGCAAGTCAAGTTATTTTTGATAATGTTCATTTGAAACAGATTCTAGTCTAATTTAGGTCTCAAAATGGCTTAATCAAACATTTGGAGGAACACAGTTTGGATTTAATTGCAGCATTTATGAGCCTGAGTATAGAATGAAGCTCGGTAGAGACACACCATTTAATTTTAAAATTGGGAAATCTGAAGACTTTACTTTTTAAAAGTTATCGTCAATCAGAATTGTCTGTGTTTTATGTTGGCTACAGGCCTGAAACATAATCTGTTTTCCTGTGCCACACCAATTCTGATACTTGCGTTTGTTTTGTAAAAAAAAAAATATTATTATTATTGTTTATGAAGTTGGCCTCCTCTTCACTCTAATCTGACACTTCAAATGTTTCAAACATAATCTGATGCCACTATCACACTAAAATTAGCGGGTCAACTCAGGCTTTTTGACCGCTGGTTAACCTGCTACCAATCAGCAAGTGACTCTTTTCCATCTGCTGGCAGACTCGGGTCTAATCGGCAGCAGACGAGCTGCATGGTTTTGTTTATTCTTCTGGTGCATCAAGCTGATGTCATCACGTTGGTGACATCATCAGCGCGACATAGCCCCTCCATGTAAACAATGGAAAAGGACATGGAGGCTGGACGCAGTTTTCTTTACTTTGTACTGTTGTCCCTCTTTAAAAACGTACAAACTCGCTGATGATACAAAGGTGTATGGAATTTGTTGCTGAGACGGCAAAGAGTCACGTTAATTACAGACGGAGGGATATTATGCCATGGGGACATTACACCGATGTCATCTGTCGATTAGAGGGTTGACCCAGGTGTAATGTTCCCACTGAAGCTGATTGGAGATGAGCCGATTGAAACCTGTGTCTCTAACGGGGTCAAACGACCCGAGTCGAAATGCCGATTAAACCCTTTCAAACTGCCAATGGGAGCCGATTGTTACTGGGTTTAAACAGGTGTTTTGGTCAGTCTGAAAGGGATATGAGGGTCTTTGCTTGTGAACAGTATAAGATGATAATAACTGTAAACTTTTCAGCTGAATAAAAGTATTTTACAGCTTCCTCCCCCTTTGATTACTGTTGTCATCTGTGCTTGTTGCCTCTGGGTGAGTGACATTTGTGACGCCATGTGCATATCCTCTTCTGAGCCACCTTACATTCTTAAACCAGAAGTTGACGCCTCGACGTACAGCATCCTGCTGTGAGCTAGCCTGACTGAAACAGGAGCAGCTCAGCTCACACTGCAACTGCTTCTTACAAACTGGCCTCAGCATGTTGAAAACTTTTAGTCAGAACTGAATTTTAGATACATTTGTAAAAGATTGTCCAAGTCAAATTTGTGTTTTTTTGTCAAGTCATCAAAGATAAAGTTGATCGATAGTGTACTAGAAGCAAAACCCTGTGTAAAGGCAGTAGTGGAAAGAGTCTTAAAGGCACAAGGGCAGAACACTTCAATCTATAGAAAATGTTGGCTGGTGCTTTGTGTCTTAGAGTAGCTCAGCACCATTTTATGAAAGCATGGCTTCATTTTTACCCACACAGGGAGGAGGTCATAGTGTGTAATCCTACTCTTCATTTGCAGCTCTGCCAGCACTTCAATTTTTAATCATCTTCTGATCCATCTTCTTATCATTACCGTTGTTTTTTCTGGTTCGATATTGGCTGCTTTCTCACTGGAAAGGGCAGTAAATGAATTGTTTTTATAAAGAAAGCACAAATGACAAAGTTTAAGAGTCCACACTGTACAAACAAAAGAATAAGACGTCAATTCAACAACAGTTGATGGTCAGAAACATTTCTGTTGTATTTTAGGGTGAGCTAACTAAAACGTACAGCTGTGTCCTTTGCTTCACTCCTCTCTAGTCGGCCAAGTCTTTATCATAATTGAGCAAGTCGCAGGTCAGAAAGAGGCCGGAGCGCCCGCTGTCCGTCAGCACCCTGTGGAGCTGGCTGCTGGTCGTGTTGATTTCCGTGGCCTCGTCCAACGGCCAGTCCAGGAGCTGGGCGCTCGAGGGCAGTTCAGGCAGACCCGGCTGGTAGTCCTCCAGAGGGTTCGGGTAGAGCAGGTGACGAAGGGAGGGCATCCTCACCGCCATCCTCACCAAGTCCATGAGGCCGGCCATAGAGAGCGGGTTCAGGGCCAAAGCTAAGCTCTTGAGAGCGCTGCAGCCTCCCAGAGACGGCAGCAGCAGTGCCAGCAGGCCGTCGGTGAGGCCACAGCCACTGAGAGAGAGGTGCTGCAGGGTGCTGGAAGCCTGGGAGAGGAGGCGGCGGACGGAGTGCAGGGTGCTCTCGTCCACACGGTTCTCACTAAGGTCGAGCTGCTGCAGCGAGGAGGCGTGATGGCTGCAGGAGAGATAGGACAGGTCTGCAGGGCTCAGGCTCAGATACGGCAGCTCCAGGATCTCCAGAGGCTGAGTGAGTGAGCTGGAACAAAAAAAAAATGAACTGTTGTTTATTTACTGAGGAGGACTTTATTATTCTTATATTCTCTTTAACTTCATTATTTCAAAAGTTAAAGCAACACCAAAGCTTTAATCTGTCTTTGTGGAAATTGAAGATTCAGTCTAGCAATTTTAATACAACCTGACTCTGATAATTATAGCTGAATAAAGTCATTTTAAACTCTATGACAAAAACTGTTTTGCAAATCTGCTGCTTCGTTAGACTCTTAAAAGAACATTTATAAACATTTTTGCTTCAAAAGGAACTAAATGACCTAAATAAAATTGACCCAATAAGAGATCATTAGTTGATTTATTATTGTTTAAATATGACTTGTAAGTTTATTCTTAATTTCAATGACATGTGAATTATATGCTTAATTCCACTTTAGAACATATATGAAAAAGAAACTATCAAACTTTAATAACCAAAAGGAAATCAGTTATAATACCTGATAGCTCTGCTGCTACTGACAACACTGTTTTTCCAATTTAGCTTAATTTCCATTTAAGCTTGGGTAGAGCTGAAAAATATACTAAGTTTTAAGATGTATGCATATTTTTGTGAGATACTAAGACGGAAGATGAGGGCCATGGTAAAATAAGTACATTTATAAAAAAAAATAAAGTTACGAGAATACAGTAAAAAAGTTACAAGAATAATCTCATAAAGTTACAAAAACAAAGTTGAAAGGTCAGAGAAGTCAAAAAGTTCTGAGAATAAAGTCAACGTTACGAGAATAAAGTTGAACAGTTACAAGAATAAAATGAAAAAGTTACGAAAATAATCTCATAGAGCTACAAGAATAAAGTCAAAGTTCTGAAAATAAAGTTGAAAAAGTTATGAAAATAAGGTAGAAATGTTAAGAGAATGATCTCATATAGTTCTGATCATAAAGTTACTAGAATACAGTCATTAAGAAGTCTATTCATCAAAACTTTAAAGTAATATAAGTATACATTCATCAAGGAGATGCTTCATTTTATCCTCTTTGCATAGGCAAATGGTTGCTCTTTTGGTAACACCTTTCAGACTAAAGTTTGTTTTCCAGCTTGATTTATATAGATTTATGACTTTATCTTGTAACTTCATGAGATTATTCTCGTATCGTAACTTTTCAGTTTTATTCAAGTAATTATATATTATTCTCTCATAAGTTAACGACTTGTTTCTTATGACTTTTCAACCCTAATCCTCAATGGTAGAAGTTCAGTTTGACAGCAGTTTTCAATTTTATGTTAATATTGATTTGAGGGAAACAATGCTAGCTCTAACGCTCAGTTAAATTGTCTCCACCAAACAGCATGTACATTATTATACAACTTCCCACAAGATAATGGATTTAAAATTAAAATCTGAATGGGAAAGTGTGACTTCATTCACCAGATTTAATTTAAAGATTAGCTTTATTAAATGATACCTGACACCTTAACAACACAAAGAGAAGTTAATAATATTCAGCACTGGTTCATTTATTTCCCCCACCAAGGACTCTGTTTTTGCTGGTGTACGTTTGTTTGTTAGGAGATGTTGGTAATGGCCCAGCTTAGGAATTATTACATTTTGGTGGTGTACCAGATAATCACCAATAGAAAACAATTGTTTTTGCTCAACAGCTGTCGAACTTATAATGACATCAACATGATTACAAGTGCAAAGTGTGGGTTTTCAGGGTTAAAGAATCATACTATGATGGTAACTTCAGCAATATGTGAGCTACCTTGGCAGAGATTTGATCTCTCTGAGTGCTTTCTAGTTATTTTCTGATATCAAAAGGAGAAGGAAAACTCCAGCACACTGTCTAAATTGAACAACAGGCTGGCAGCACTTGAGAAACTGGAACAGGCAAGGTTCCCTCTAAGAGTCCACCGTCATTCTTTCTTTTCTTTTTAATGGCGTGAATTACTTTAAAACACACAAACTTATTTTGACAATGAAAAACAAAACACTACAGTCCATCCTGCAGCTCTAGACCTGGTTCGTACCTGAGCAGCACCCGCAGCTGTCCTGGCAGTCTCAGGGCAGTGAGGCTGAGGCGCCGCAGCTCCTGAAGCCTGGACAGACCCTGAGATAAATCCCTCAGAGCCTCCTCCTGACCTGTGTGGTCTCTGCGAAAGTCCAAGTTGCAGTAATGCAGGCGGAGAGAGTTCATGTTGGGGAACGTGGAGAGCAGAGGCAGCAGCTCCACCAGGCCTGCCACCCCGAGGCTGCTGTAGCGAACATCGATGCCCAGGAACCCTTGGCTTGGCAGGAGGTCCAGCAGGGTCTTGATGCTGGACACTGAGATCTCCTCTACTCTGAGGTACCTGCACTGAAGCTTGAGGGGTCCTGATGTGGTAAGAGCGGCACGCACACGCTCCCAGGAGCGAGCATTAACAAAAAGATCTGCTCTGACATGCACCAAGACTTCACTGCCTAAATCTTCTGCCTCCTTCCTGCTTCCTCCTGAGCCTGTCGAAGGAGATTCTCTCCTCCTCTCCATCTCCATCCTCCTTCTGACTCCTCTAATCAGCTCCTCCTCACTCATAGTCCCATCTGATCCCGTCTCCTCTCTGTCGTTCACACCGAGCTCATCTCCCCCGTTCGACTCCCTCTTCCACAGCCCTCGCTCTCTTTTAACATCCTTCTCTCTCTCCAGGGCCGAGAATCGTTTCCTCTCCCGCTCTCCTTCTCTCCTCTGCACCCTCTGTGCTCCTGCTCTGGCCTGGACCACCATGGTGCAGAGAGCTACAGTCAGAGACCAGCCCCCCATGGGGTCTCCCATCCCACCCTCATCCCCCTGGAGTCCACAAAGGTCGAGCACCTGCAGGGCACACCTAGGGATGAAGATTTGAGGTAAATGTTATTCACAGGAGCAACACAGATAAGGAGGACAAAGTTTTGAGAAGAGATGTGATGGTATGCTGCAGTTCACTTCAAAATAAAAATAATTACAGGAAATTTAAGTTGGTACTTGAAAAATGTAGCATAATTAAATGGGTAAGAAGCCATTAACTGCTCTTGGCTTCTCTTGTTGGATGTCAGTAGCTGAAGAAGATGAGTGCACACTGTAATGATTCTACATCCTCTCAGGTGCACTCACACTGCCCCAGCAGCAGCCTGTGCATACATACACTTTTGCATAGTAATAAGATACACACAATAGGGCTGCACAATTTGGGCAATAATCATAATCAGCTGTTTAACAGAAACTGAGACTAATCAATCAAACTTTATTTGTATAGCACTTTTCATACAAAATTTTGGAGCACTAAGTGCTTCACATGGAAATAAAAAGTACAATTAAAACTACACATAAACACACGAGGACATGAGGAAGAGATTCTAACAGAAAACAGCACATGAGGACTGAGGAATAGAGATGGGAATCCAGACAATGTAGCCAGAATACAGACAATTACAATTACAGTTGAGAATCGTTAACAGCTCCATCTAAGAATCGATATAATGAGTCTTTTAGCTAATCAATTCCCTTATCAATTCCTTCCACTGACAGGGTTCAGAAGCGGTCCAAATTGTGGCTTAAATTTTTACAAAAGGTGCGGTTTACAACTTGTAGAAGCAGTTATCTTTGCTGTGACATGTGTTAGACATTGTTGCCACTGAAAATCTACAGGCCAACATTTGCCCACAAAATCTGCAGGAATCAATAAGGAAATTGTTAATGAATTTGATCGATTAGCAGGATTGTTAATAGCATTGGTGTCGATAAAATCGTATACATTCCCGTCCCTATAAACATCTGAACACTGCATCACCCCACATTGACTGTAGAAATGTCTGATAATGGCTGATACTTATGTGCATCCATACTGACAAAGTCTAGATTAAAAAGAATCGCTACATCCCTACTTTGAGGTGCCCCTGACTCTTACCTTTGGTCCGACAGACCTCTGACAACCGCAAGTAACAAAGCCTGGATGCAGAGTCGATTTGGGGCAATCTGGCCCTGTTTCCTTCGTCCTCCGACCCGCAGAGTCCGATCAGGCCACCTCTGCACCAGCTCCCCCACAGCCAGCGGTCTGTGGGTGCTGAAGGCGGCCTCCAGCAGCGCCCTGTACAGCTCCCGGGGCACCCACCTCAGCCAGCAGGGCGACGAGCTGTGGTCACTCACCACCTCCCGGGCACACAGACTCACCAAAGACAGCACCATGTCAGCACCGAGTACAGAGAGCTCTAAAAAACCACGACAGCCTCTGTGCCCCTCTGTTATCGCAGCAGCTCGATGGAACTAGCACGAAAGCTAAGATTAGCTTTATGACAGGAACTTAATACGGACTCGTAAAACTCCGAAAAAAGACTATATGAGGAAAAACTAATACCTATAAAGATTATTAACATTTACAGAGTGTAAAGTTAACCGCTGACACATCCTGCAGCTCTACTGGACAGAATGCTACTGAGAAACCTGCTGCAGCTGCAACCGAAGTGTTTACAATCCAGAGGGACGCCTGCCTGTGACGTAGCACGTACACATGCGACGTCATGATTAAAAATTGGGTTGCCAGGTCCGGTGATTATAAGCGACTCCTTGTCTTTAAAAAGATCCTTACAAATGTGTCTTTTTTGGTTTTGTTTACTAATTCCCTGTTTCTCACCCATGCCTCTTCAAAAAGAGTTTGTCCACATTTTTGTTGGCCAAGAGTATAACTTCATTGGTATATTTCTTTGATAAATGTGTAAAAACCTAAAATTATCAAGAGATATTCTAGCATAATAAATCACCTCTAACATGCACATGTTGGAGAAGAGAAATGTTACAGTAAGGGAGACCACGGATGGTTGAAATACTTTGTTATAGCCCCTGTAAGGTCTTCAGTCTATGGGCTAGAGATCTCAAACTTATATCTGATGTGTCTACATTGTTTAGTGTAAACAGAGCCAGTTCAGACTACTGCATGAGCATCATTTATCTCATAACTGATTTCAAACATTAAGTGCTTCTTTGTTACAACCTAACCAACTACCAGGACAAATATAACATATCCAGAAGTAGGCAGTTATACAGAAGAAGTCAACAAAGAGATTTTGGATGCAAATGTTTTACAAAGACCTATTGAAATCAAACTGAAATCCAGAAGACCTTTACCCTATTATTAATGTATTTATTCAAAGGCTCAACCATTACCTGTTAGTTTTGTAGTTTCACACCACATGGCACATAACCACATCTAGACTTGAAACTCCCCTGCAAACACCCCTTGATTTTCCCAAAACTATTTTCTACCACAAAAAGTATTTATTTTGGTTTACAGTGAAGACATTTTTGTCGCAGGTGATTTCAGAAGCCATTTGTAGTTGATAAAAGGACTTAATATATATCTGACTGCTTGTATTTTTGAAAAAGGAACCAAGGACTCTACTTACTTCTTTGCATCATGATGCATTGTGATATTGAATTAAATTGAATCTTTAACCTGATAATCATGATTGAATTCAATCTTTAGACTAGTAAAATGCATGCCTGAAATGAACTGACCTTGTTCTCAGCTGGATTGCTGTTAAATCCTTGTTAATTATCCCAAAAACTATTTAATAAATGTTTTAGGTTTTTTTAAGAGACAACACATTTCTCCGTAAACTGAGACTTTAGTAAAAGGTGTCATGTTCTGCTTCTCAATCCTCTTCTAACATTAGTAAGCAAAGAAAACTGATTTTGCAAGACTTGAGACCTTTAAATAGGAAATCTACACTGGTTTGAAAATCTTTCCCGACCTATTTGACTGCAGCACAAAGACAAGCTGCTTAAACTGATGAAAGTATATTCTCCCTATGGAGAAATACATAAATTATTAATGTAGTGTCTGCCACATGTTACAGAAATACTTGGGGCATAGCTGGAATGTAGCTAAGAAAGACAAAAGAAAGTTTTCAGATGCTTAATAAACAGCCTGAACATGCCACAGGTAAGTTGGTTTGACAGTGACAAAAGTTCTTTCAGTCAGTCGAAAATGATACAAGGTCTTCAACTCTGAGAAACAAAAAAACATCAAACAGATTATGACTTCTCCTAAGTGATTGTTTTCAAGAAACCCATCCATAAAAGTCAGCAAAAGATGCAGATCTAAAAAATCTAGACAAATCTCTGGATGTTAGCAGCAAGGCTAACAAACAACATTGAATGCCCATGACCTCTGATATATTAGGTGGCAATACATTAAAAACAGGCATCAGTCTGTGGTGATATTGTAATCAGGGGCGTAGAATTGGGAAGGGACGCTAGGGACAAGTCCCTATCAATATTATGCCACTACATGGTCCCTAACATAAAACACGAGCATAGTATATAACTTAACTAAAATGCTTATATTTAATGCCAAAGAGAGATACTTAAAGAGGTTATTTTATTTATTATCCATGTATTATTGTGTATTGAAAGGCAACAACCATTTAAGACCAACAATAAAAGTTTGTGGGAAAAAACACAATAAAACCTCAGATTAATAACATGACTTTGTACATTCATATTGTTAGGAAATACACTTACCGGTAGTCCTTTTTGGTTGTGGTTCTATATTTATCAGACTATAACCATACCATCAAACTATCTGATCAATCCCAAACTCACCCACTGTTCATGAATCAGTATATTTCTGTCAAGGAACAGACAGTAGAGATTTAGAGTAGTTTTTTCTGAATGTGATTGTTTGTTTGATCAGCTCTACATGACATTAAAAAACAGTCATAAATGCAAAGCACATCAACTTTCAGGGATGCCATCTTGGTGTCCATTTATGTCCCCACCAATGTCAAAATCAAACCTATGCCCTTGATTGTAATGTAGGATTGGAGTCATCCCAGAGTCACTCTGTGTAGGGCCTCATCATCTATGGAAGGCCTCACTTTACCTGCTCTATTCCCAGTCTTCAAATTGTTGTAAATATTATTCAGAAGCTGCACATCCACACTGAACACAGGGACAACTTTCTTGTTCTTCTGCTGTAGTTTTCCCTCATGTCCTGCAGCCTCCTCTCAAACAAAGCTTGATTTTTTTGTTGTAAACAACCACAAGCAGAGAGGAAAGATGAAAAATTGCTGGATTTCCCCAGTTGTTGTACTCAAACACTTTTGGAAATAAGGGTTTGTGTTGTGTGGGATGTTTTAGGCTTTATGTGGATGAATGGACACAATGGAAGAAATTTGACCAGAGCTACCACCAACAAGGACAACAGCCAGCGTATGTTTGCCATGTGGACATAAACTTTAGACTAAAAGTGCCTGAAAAAAACATTTTTATCTGAGACATGATGATTATTCACAGAATATAATACACAATAATTTAATTCCCTTAACACTCAGGTACACATGTTAATAATTCAGAACTGCAAAAGAATCTGAACAAAACTGTAGTATGTCTCTAAAGCTGCTCAGTGTTGTCCCTCGTCTGTTGTTGTAGGCTGACATCAAAACGACTGACAGACGTCTTCACCAGCACGTTCCACAAGGTCTGTCATCTTCTATGCACGTTTCAACATGTGATCTACAGTGAAACAAGAAATGTACAATGTAATCACACAAAACAGTGATGATATATTATGATTACAGCTGAACAAACCAAAATCTTGTTAATCAAAAAGAGGGTCTTACTGAGGAACTTCCTTGCAGTCACAGCCGATATTTGGATCCAGGTCCTGTCTTAAATTCCCTAAAGACTCACAGGTACAATTTGCCCTGAACACAAGAAATGAGAGGATGAAAAGTAAATAATTACTTCATTTTGCTGCATAAAACAACCACTGAAGTTAGAAAAACATTCCAAAATTACACCAAAATTATACATATGATAAAAGCTATACAGCAAAAGGAAATATATGGTAAATGAAAATCTTACCAATGCTCGGTGCTGACCAGAACAACAGTGAGGCTTTTCACTTTGGATGGTAGAAGATTTGGAACTTCTACACCTCCAAAGAAACTAGAAACAGAAAAGAGGCAATGACATAAAATAATTAAACACATTTTATTTCAGAAGCTTGTTCAGAGCTTTATGTCTTCAGAAATCACAGCAGACAAATTCAGTGTCTTTAGCTTAACTACATTATCTTAATATCATTTGAAAGTTGTAATTAGGATCTTCAGCTTTTTTTTTCATACTCCATCTTGTTCCCCTCTTGTGTCGAGCTGGTGTTATGGTTAAAAAAATAGCCATGTTATCTGGTGATTTTCAGCATTGGTAGTTTTTGCTGTTCTAAACAATCAGGGAGAACAGAAGTAACCCTATTGAGTGCCCTTTTGTAAAGACTTTCATCAAAGACATATCTAAAAATAGACTAAATAAAGAGGCCTTTGGATAAAGAATTAACCAGTTAACATGATCACTTTTTGAATCATGACAGTGGTGGATCTTTGACAGCAGCAGCCGCACCTGAAGACTGCAGGGCACATAAACATGTGTGTCTTATTAACTTTGGTAAACTGTACTCACTTTATGAATCAACTCTAGTGAAAGTGAATAGTAAATTAATGAAAATGTACTGAAAATACTCTGTATTTTGAGCATGCTGTCTGGAGTTGAGTAGAAAGGATGATAGCTGCAGTGTGGTAAATCAGTCAGTTCTAAGTTTCAAACTTATTGTATGGAAAACAACATTTGATTCAAAGTAGTATAACCATACATGCTGTTTGTTCTGATACATATGAAAGTAGAAAGCACTCACAAAATCAACTGTGACTACAAGACAAAGCCCTTTTTGTAAGTACAGCTTTAATTATTCACAAATTAATATACTATAACCTTAGAAGGGGTCCCTGACAGTTTTAGCTTCGGCCCCTAACAATCTCTAAAGTCATCACTATGGTCTGTACTCTCTGACATCCTCACTGTTCGATCTATTTTTGTTGTAAACTATAAATAATATGAACTTCAGACTTCATAAAACATGTTAGCGTGGCAAGTGCACTGCTGCTCACCTGTTAGACTCATATGGTTCTTCTCTCTGTCCGTCCAGCATCACTGACGCTTCCTCACAGGCATGCTGTGCAAACTACAGACAGAAGAATGAGGCCAAAAAGAATTAAAAAAATCAGCCATATTTCCAGTAAATTATGCTTGAAGTTTAGCCTCATTATTAAAGAATCACTCCAAGGAACTTTGTCTGTCCTTTAATTATGGTTGATGATTCTTGTCTCTGCTCACCGCCGCAGAGGCCGCTTCCCAGAATGCATTAACTGGACTATTCTGGCAGTCTTCACAATTCTTTGTAAACGTTTCTAGAAAACAAATAGAGTTAAACACTTTCAAAACTTTAAGTCAAGTCTTTCAGTAAATGCAGTTCTTAGATGAGAAGAGCTTACTTCCACCATTCAAGTGGATGTTATTCCCATGTACTGCCCCCCAGTGGACATGTGAAGTATGTGTAACAAAAATATAATTTTTATACCACCATTAAAAGGCAGCAATATAGCCTGTCTATGTAGTTGTTTGTCCACCTGTCTCACTGTCTATTTCTCATTTGACATCTAAAGCAACAATCTAATGCAACTCACAGCAACACTGGTGTTTTATACGTACACACATACAGTATATATGTACATATATGGACTCTTCTCTCACCATTACTTCCGTTCTTCCCACACCAGCTCTGTCCGTCCAACACGTACCCCAGCAGGGTGTCCTCCAGGGTGAAATAACAGTCTCTCTTCTCTGTGAACTTATGGACCAAATCCTTCGTTTTGCTCCAAAACATCGTCTGATATAAAAAGAAAGTATGTGACATGTCCATTTTAAGGTGAGGTTGAGTATAATTCATCCAAGTAGTAACATAAGCCACAGTAAATGTGGTCAGCTCTGTCTCTGTAAGGAGGGAATGTTATAAAAAAATAGCAAAAACAAAAAGGGCATTGCTAGCAGTAAAGTAAAGAATTATAGATGTTTTCAATATGGTAAAGACCCCTCCCTCACCATTCTATTTTGGGTTTCTTCTTTCTTGAAACTCAGTAAATAATGTAGAGCCCCATCCATGCCAATGTATACCCTAACAAAAAAATGTATAGTCTCATTTCTGAGCAGGTTCTTACAGGGGCAGAGCTGATCAAAGTTGCTGCAGCAAATGTATTTACAGTTTGAATGAACTTCATATACCCCTCTTCCTAATATGGATTTCTTATCATCATCACACAGACAATAGAGTCATGATTCATTTTTACCTTTCCACATGGATGCTTAAAGGGAGTTTCAGCCACGAGCCGATTGTAATTTTTGGCAGGAATGCTACACTGGTCCTTCCCTACATAGGCTTGTTCAAAGGTCATCCACATATTTTCACAGCTGAAAAACAGATTTAAGTGCTTAGTTCATAAAAAACACATTACTATCATTTCTTTTAACACCAGTAGTATGTCTGTGTATTTACTGGAGAAACAGAAAGCACAAAGACTTACATTTCTTTTTCTGCTGGAAACTCCAAACACCTCTTCATAAATGTATCCCTGAAATCATCTTCTTGACCGGTCAGCAGCACCACAGGAACAACAATCACTACAGCGGCCACAACCACAGCAGTGACAGCTAATCCAATCACACAGGGCCATTTCAGTCCCATTTTGAATCTTGGTTTTTATAAAATAAGCCTCTGTGGACATTTGCTCAGGCTTCCGCATGAAGCAACTGCCCAAACTCTGGTAAAGATTAACAGGAGTAATAAAGCTTATCATAATAGCTGAGCCAACCATTATCTGTATGACCTGTTAGGGTCTTCTGTTTATGTGTTAATGCTGATAGTTAATCCTTTTCTATTTAATACAGTATTGATATTTGAGAAGTTATTTGAAGACTTGATTGTTTTATTGATCTATAGGTTCAAAGGTGGAGCTCCCAAACGTTTAAAGATTTATAATCACAGTTGAACATCTCTTTATGGCCATTAACCATTATGTTAGCCTCACTTTACTGAGCACAAAAACAACATTTGATTTTGTACATTTCAAGCATGTTTGATTGGCCTCTGTTTAGGTCTGTTGAGGAAAAGACTGCCCTCTTGTTTTCAGAGGGCCATTTTACTTGTGTATCCTCCACAGAAGTCTTCAACATAAGATGCATCAAGATTGGTTCTGATTTCTGGACCACCATTCCGTCTCGCCTCGAGTCCAGCCTCCAGTCCCTTCTCGAGTGGTAAAGATAATGGATGCAATGTGCTCATGTAAGACTATGACTAAAAGAGTATGAATGTAGTTTTCACTGATATCTTTTAAATGTAACTTCATATCATTTGGGACATATCCCTTCAACTGTATAATTTAGGTCAATGATACTTTATTAAACACTATCACTCTGAAAAAAAAGTTATCTCTTTATCCTTCAGCTGTTATCCTTTTCCCACTTACAGCAAATTGTACTCAAAATACCCAGTTGTTCATTTTAAAGCAGAATTACTTTGAGAGCACAAGCCCATCCTTTTTTTTTTACTTGTTTTTGAACAAATTCATTAACATATAGAATATTTTATACAAGACTACATACAGTCACTTGAAAAAGTGAAAAGAAACAAATAAATAAATAATAATGAATATGTAAGTAAAATAATAAATAAACAAGTTCTTATGCTGGAAGATGATGTGCCACATTAGTTGTAAAATACTAATGAGATTTGATATTTTATAGTGCTGTCAGATGATTAAAAAAATTAATCTAATTAATTACCGGGTTTATAATGAATTAATCTAATTAATCACATTTTAATCTCATATCTGCTTAAAGTATCCAAATAAAGAATTTGAATTCTAGGATATTACAAAATTGTAGTGCAGGACTAATCAAATGAACACACTAAGAAGAGAAGATTTGTAAATACACATTTTTATTGGTGACTAAATGAAACCAAAGTCAGGGCAACTTGTCCAGAAAATTCTAAGCTCAGTCAGGCAACTCAAATTACACTTTAAGTGTGTTTCATAAATCAAATTCAAAATAAGAAAAAGGTCGAGGACATCCAGCAAAACAATTAGGCCTGATGCATTATTAAAGAATGTAGTACAAATATAGATAAATAAATTCAAAAATAAAATAAGACTAAGTCTTAAATAGGCCATTCCTGTTGTCACCTGGGCTTTGTTTGGTTTGACTAGAGACGCATGTGTGAAGTGACATGCCACTGCCATGTACGGGTCCTCCAGCTGGCCAATATCAAAATGTTTGTGTGCTATGATTAATCTTGCGATTTATTTTTGTAACACATTAATTTGCGGTGTAATTAATTAATCTAATTAATGCACTAAAGTGACAGCCCTAATATTTAACTTTAAAGGACTTCACATTTCAGAGCTTTAAAATTCAAATTGCTTTCAGGTCAGTTATCAGACAAAATAACATTTACTTTCAGCAGCAGTGGTTTTCTTGCCAGTATTATACATGTGTAACAAATTAAATGAAACAGAAACAAACAAACCAAGAAACATCCAATTACTATGATCATATTTCAGACTTGTTTTTTTATCAATCTAATCAATTATATATTACAGACTCAAGGCTCAGATAACAGATCCACACATTTTTCATATTTAAAACAAGGTAACACACAGAAAAAAACAAAACAGCACATGTTGTACTTACAATAAAGATTAAAAATATAAACATGTAAATCTCTGAGAGCAGTGCCTCAATGACTGTGACTGAATCTGATTTGGGTCAGAGACATGACAGAGTCTTCCTCAGAGGTATCAAATCTGTAAACATGATTTCTTATATATTAGATCCAAAGGTGAAATGTGCCAAAACAGTAATTCCTTTTCCAACTACAATATCATATTAAAATTGCTGTTGTTGTATTTAAGTAATTATAGGGTTAAATTCTGTTATGGACATAAAGTATGTTGCCTTGGGACGCATAAAATATCAAAAGACCACTGAATCATATTTTGTAGGAGAAAACGTATCAGTACTTAATAGTGCAAAGTATATTTTATTAGACAACATTGTTTGGCATATTTAAGACATTTCTATTTAAGTTAAGTCAAACATCTGAGTCTTCATCTCTCCATTACATTTTTGTTATCGGTCTGATACAGATAATACACGTCGTTCATATTTCAGGGCCCATACTTAACACATCTTTCATAGCTAGATTCATTCTAATACACTCCTACAATGACTCTTTTGGCCTCCTGTAGCGATTTGCTTAAAGTTTTGCAAATCATTTGTCTGGTCTCTTTCCTTCTTAACAGGGGTGTTAGGTATTAGGCATGTTAGGTATTCCATTGTTTGTAATATTATGGTGATACCTCCTGACAGAAACAATCTATTCTTTCATCCAGGTCCTGTCTTAAAGTCCCGAGGGCTCGACAGTCACATTCTCCCCTGAAATCAGAGACAGCAGAGGATTAGAAAAACAGGGGATGTACTTTGAGGAGTTTATCATGCAGTTTGTCTTTTTTTTTGTTTGTTTAAGCAACCACAACAAATAAACACACAACTGGCTAAGTACCCCATAACATATCTGGGTTTTTTTTTTTTTTTTTGTTCAAACACACACTTCCTTAAAGCTAGCAACAGAGATAGATGAGGAATTTTCCCAAGTCGGGTGTTTGTCGACAGGACATGAGTACATATTTTTGTACTAGTAAGAGTATTTTTGGACAATATATGGCCTTTAAGTACAATAAAAACATGTACTAAAAGGATGAAAACAAGTTAAAGTAGGCGTTTATTGTTAGATCTACTAAGAAATGTCAAAGAAATTAATTTGTCAAAGAGGCCACACAGTGTGAAAACCATCCATCCATCCATTTTCTTCCCCTTTTTCGTCTGGTTTCATCTGCTGGCTAAGATCCCTCTTTGTCATGATGGCAGAATTAAAAGACTTTCAGAACTGTTGATGCTGCATACCCCTGTTCGTCAGTCTCTCAATCAGTTTTATCCTCACTTCACACTCAGCTGCAACGACGCACGACGCTGCCGTCCTCAGCTAAAGAAGCCAACAGAACAGAATCATCTGCAAAAGCAGAGATACCGTCTTCTCCTGCTTATCCGTGGTCAGGTCGCAGGGCAGCAGCCTAAGCAGGGAAGCCCGGACCTCCCTCTCCCCAACCACCTCATCTAGCTCTTCCTGGGGGATCTCAAGATCGTTCCCAGGCCAGGTGAGAGACATAGTCCCTCCAGCATGTCCGGGGTCTTCCCTGGGGCCGCCTACTGGTGGGACATACCCAGAACACCTCACCAGGGAGGCGTCCAGGAGGTATCCCGACCAGATGCCGGAGCCACCTCAGGTGGCTCCTCTCAACGTGGAGGAGCAGCGGCTCTACTCCGAGCCCCTCGGATGACCGAACTTCTCTCTAAGGGAGAGCCAGCCACCCTGAGAAGGAAACTCATTTCAGCCGCTTGTACCCGCAGTGTTGTTTTCTCGGTCACGACCCACAGCTCATGACCGTATATGAGGATACGGGTGAAGATCGACTGGTAAATCAAGAGCTTCGCCTTTCAGCTCAGCCCCCTTTTCACCACGACAGACCGGTGCAGAGCCCGCATCACTGCAGACGCCGCACCAATCCGCCTATCAATCTCCCGATCCATCCTTCCTCTGCTGGTGAACAAGACCCCAAGGTACTTGAACTCCTCCACTTGGGGTAGGATCTCATCCCCGACCTGGAGAGGGCACTCCACCCTCTCTCACACTCAGCTGTGAACCGATCCAGTGAGAGCTGCAAGTCATGGTCCGACGAAGCCAACAGGACCACATCATCTGCAAAAAGCAGTGACCCAATCCTGAGGTCATCAAACTGGAACCCCTCAACGCCCTGTCTGCGCACAGAAATTCTGTCCATAAAAGTAATGAACAGAAATGGCGACAAACTGCAGCCCTGGCGGCGTCCAACCCACACTGGAAATGACTAAGATGTAGTGCCGGCAGTGCGAACCAGGCTCTGTCTCTGGTCATACAGGGAACGGACGACCCATATCAGGGGGTCCGCTACCTCATACTCCTGGAGCACCCCCCGTAGGACCCCACAAGGGGCATGGTCAAATGCCTTCTCCAGGTCCACCAAACACATGTAGACTGGTCGGGCAAACTCCCATGCACCCTTGAGCACCCTATGGAGGGTAACAGAACGGCATCATCTGCAAAAGCAGAGATGCAATCCTAAAATCTACAAACCCAACATTTCCCTCTCTCTGATTGCAAATCCCTTCCATGAAAATCACAAACAGAAATGGTGACTAGGGGCAACCCTAGTGGAGGCCAGCATTCACTGGAAATGTTTATCCGTTGTCACCAGAGATGGAAAGGTTTTTTCTTTGCGTTTTCAAAAGTGCTCACAAAGAGACGCTGTGACGAAGATGTGCATTCACACGGATCCAATAGAAAGACTGAAAACGTGTCAGACCAGTAGTTGGCAATACAATTTTGCAGTGAACAAGGAGACAAGATGGCTTTCAGCAAAGGCCCAGACAGCCCATATTCCTGCAGTGTCCCTTCAAGATCCACACAACACAGTTATAGGCCAAATCCCATGTCGACTAAATGGGTAAACTCCAACTCCCCCTCGAAAAGCCTCTGATGAATGCATGCAGCACTCCAATAAAGTTAAAAACCAAGAATTTACCTTATTTTTTGTACTATTTTTTTCCCCAAAAGATCTCTGTAAAGCTCCAGTCACACATTCTTGTTTCTCATGGCGATTGTGCACGACTATACATGATTGGCAGGGTTGATTTGATCAGCATGATACAGGAAGAAATGACTGTACTTCTACAGCGCGTCGGGGTTGTTTGTCCTGCTTCAGTTAGATCAATACAACGATAAGGACAAGGATTTCATGAACTTCCATCACATTGACATGACGTCAGCCCAGTTTGCATCACGTAAGCAGTGATTGAGCCCTGTCGCTTGAGTGATAGTCCCGTTCACTTCCTGCATGAGATATGTAGGAACACCACTGTGAAATGGTCTTGAACTGGACACAGTTGGGGCACAATCGGATACGTCCTTGTCAATCATCCTCAGAAAATTTGCTTGATTGAGCCACAATAAGCCAGACTGAGCCCTGTATGTGCCACACTAATGAAGCTTAGCGACATTTCAGAAAGGAAGACCTGTATGCTCATTCAGTCTCCTCTTTCATGCCACATTCTGCCTACCTGCACAGGTGATTCAAATCTCAACTGATGAGGGGTGTGTTCTCACTCAAGCACCGAGCCACACAGATCCTGCCACACACAACTGCCTGGCCAATCATCATGGCATAGCGTCTTTTAAATCATGTCCTTGCACTTCCACAGCCAGTATGGTGGTGTAGTGCTGGTGATCAACCCTCCTCCACCCAAGGTACCTCCAGTCGTCTCATCAGTGTTCAACTCGTCAGAATCTTGGCTCCTTCACCTCAGCAGCACCTTAATCTGTTGCATCAGGGTCCCAGCTGCAGAAGTCTACAACTCATCCTTCCTGCATTCCTCACCACCACCTGTGTCTAGACTCTGGGGGGTATCCTATCTCTCATATGCCCTCAGTACCCCTGAAGTACACCACAATAGCACGACAGAGTCTAATCACCCAAGAGACTCTAACCGCAGAGACATTGTACATTTTCAGTCATATCAACCAGTACAATAAACACTTGTTCATTCATTCAAACTTGGTCTCTCCTGATTGAAATACGGTTCGCCTTAAGACTGCACCAGGCTTCCACCCCGGTATACTGTGAGTGGTGATTCTCAACAACAGATTTGAACAGTTCAAACAATCTGGACTGTTCCCCAGCATTCATCCATGAAAGTAGCGCATGCACCATGACCAAAGCATGTTTCATCAGGATTATGACAACCTTGCACAATCACCATGAGAAACAGGAATGTGTGACTGGGGCTTAACTGAACTTTTCGGTAGAGGTCAATAACTGCTTTTAATTTATGAAATGTCTCATGACTAAGCCAACATTTAATTCTTCTCTTATGCTGCATTCACACCGCAAGCGACCCAGCTACCAAAATCACGTCGCCCACTGACGTAGCGTCACGTGTCCATAAATACCTCATTTTGGTCACTGTTGCCGTCGGCCATCGCTCGGTGACGCCAAGTCCGCTCGAGTTTCATCATATCATATATAATAGGATGTACAAGCGGACATTCCAGCTGTATCCTTTTCATTCACTTATCAACCACAAAACACTGCAGCTGATGCCCTGCAGCAGCATTATCTGTGACTTTACCGCGGTCCTTCTAGGCAGAACTGATGTCCTCACTGACTAATGTTTCCCACACAGACATGGATTGTTACCCTGTAGTCCGGACGAATAACTGTCTGTCTATGGTATCGTCACACGTACACACACTGCTGATTGTCTGATGCTGCACAGCCACACACGACATCGCCTGAATAGGTCAACTTTTTTTTAACTTTGACATTGTGCGACGAGTGAAGTGATCGTCTTGTACGCGGCTGTTGCATCACGGGAGGGTTGGCCCGCCCCATTGCGGCTGTGCATTGACTTTGAATGGAGAGTGATCGCTAAGGTAGTACAAGTAGCGTCCGGGGTGAACGCACCTTTACAGTCAAAAAACAGACAAAAGGTTATTATAGCTTTTTCACAGTGCAATAGATAAGGGAAAGAATGACTGAAAGCTCACTTTATAAAAGTAAAACAAAACAGGAAATAAGGAAACTCATACCATTGCTCCTTGATAACAAAGACGTGGAGTCTTGAAACCCTGCCGATTGGAAGATTTGGGACCACAATACTTCCAAAGACACTGAGAGCAGAAGCAAAGGGCATATTTAGAAGAATACATCTCATCGGGATTTTACATAAAACAACATTGTCTTACAAATAGAGAAAATTTTGACTTTAATTATCAAAAAGTTCATTAAACTCTGACATCTAAAGTGTGGTGCTGCTTACCTGTTAGGATCATATGGCTCTTCTTTTGCACCATCGAGCATGAGCCAGACATCCCCGCAGGCATGCTTTGCAAGCTGCAGACACAGTTGGCTTGGTGAAGACGTTTAACACACACACAAAAGAATCTGATGACGGAGCTCTATACTGCCTGTTTGTCTTGGTTTTTCCATTAGGGATCATCTCATTAAAGACTCGACTTTCTTAAAAAACCCTTTTTAAATGAATTTCAGCATTGCTTAAAAGGTAACTAAAAACAATAAAATGATTTTAAAATCATTTTTGACTTCTATTAAACTGAAGACATTCCAAGTCTTAATTTGATGGAACTGTGGCCCTCAAAAAAAATACTCAAATAGTGCTAAGGGGCTCAAAGTAGGCCAATAATGAATAAATATTTGTCACACCATAACAGCACCACCATCATCCCCAAGTGTCAATATAAGGATAGATGGATCCCTGCTGCCATGTGGGTTATTCTAAATTATGACCAGACCATCTGAATGTCTCAGGAGAAATTGAGACTCATCAGTCCAGGCAACGCTTTCCTAAGCTGGTTGAATTAAGTTAACCAGCAGTTAAGTTGTAGCTGTTGTGTGTAAACATTTCCAACAAAAAACAAAATCCTGTCATAAAACCATGTCAAGGAAATGAGCTCATAGTGTGATGCTATAGCAGAGTTTCAGGAGCAGGAGCACAAGTCAACCATGCCTCTCCCTGTTTTCCTATACATTCAAACCTGACCATTTTCTCCCTGTGTTTTGTTCAATTTTCACACCTCTCCCTTTCACCCCTTTCTTTGAAATTCCTCTGTCCTTAGGGCCTCATAAAGGGGGTTTGTCGTGCCTGGGAGCTACGACAGATTACCCTAGAGGTTTCCCCAAAATTCATCCTGTTGAGGGTGTGATCCTTGCTTGTAAACACCTAATTTAAAACCAGTTTGAGAGCCAACTTGACCACCTTTTCTAGCATTAACAGAAGGTTTCCCAGAAGGAACCTAAAATGGCAGGCAGAGGTCTAAAATAAATGACCCAACCATCCTGAAAAACATTATTTCATACTTTGTACTTACCATAATATTGACAGCTTTCCAGAATGAACTTACAGGGTTGGGCTCACAGTCTTTGCAAAAATAGATATATGTACCTATAATTACACATAAAAGGATAATTAAATACGCTTGGCAGGCAAATGTAACACTTTATTTTTGGTTACAATTTTCAATATTAATTAGCAGCTTAGAAGCATGTTAATTAGCTACATACTAGCATGGAAATTACTAGGAGCCTATTAGTACATACTTCAGCATTTACTAAATGTTTACCTAAACACTCTCCTAATAACTGCATATCAATAGAAAGTAAAAAGGTGCTAAAAATATTTATGACATTTATTGTTTTTCTTAAGAAAACAACATGAATATTTCATCTATCTTAACGCCTTTCAATGAATAGACAGGTACGTTAGTTAGCATTTTTGTCAGCATTAGCAGTTAGCATTTCTGGTTCCAAAGGACCAAGGACTAGATAATTTTAGAATAGCTTTTTTAATGTTTCATTTTGGAACATAAAATGTGTCTGCTATTGTCTCGCTTCTGAATTTAAAGGCATTATTTCATTTTTAGAAAGACTGTTGCAAATGAATAGAACTTTGTGTTTCCCAACCCTCTAGAGTTAATGTGATTAGAGTATCAGGTTTGAGTAAATGACTAAAATAAAGTTTGTTATGAGCAGAGATAGATAGATAGATAGATAGATAGATAGATAGATAGATAGATAGATAGATAGATAGATAGATAGATAGATAGATAGATAGATAGATAGATAGATAGATAGATAGATAGATAGATAGATAGATAGATAGATAGATAGGAACTTATGTATACGTATGTATATATTTCCCAAACATTAAAATATATGATTTTAATGTTTGGGAAATAATAAAATGAATATGATGTTGCCTGCTTTTAAATCAGCGTTTCTGATTGTTCATTACAGCCACGAGGGCCAGATTCATCAGGTGACTCGATATAAAGAAACTCTTTTGCAGTGGGTAACATACAATGGAAATGTGTTGTTTCTCCTGAGTTGAAGGGTAGGATAAGGGTTGAGTTCAGTTCAACTGAGTTCAGTTGAAGCTTACTAATAGCTTTTCACTCTCACTGATAACATTTAAGCTTAAAACGTTGGATAAAGTAGGTTTGTTTATTTGTAATTTTACCACAAGCAGAACATGCAAGTTTGATATTCTTAGTTCTTCACAGAGTGTATCAAGGACAATGATCCAAAAGACCAAGAAAAGTCCCATTGGCTTTTGGTGGGCTGGCAGTCTAGGAAACCATTGGGATTAGCCATGGGCTAACAAACTGACCACAGGCTGCTGTTGGCCATAGTTTGATATGAAGTAATGCCACCTGCACCAACCTGAAACAGACTTATCTATTAGAAAAAAGAGAACATATTGATTAACTGCTTATCCAGTAACTTGCTGATGTAAACCATGACTGAGTTGGCCTGGGGTCTGTTTACAAGACATTTATGACACTTTTGCAGCAAAAACTGATTGTTGGTGTAATTTGTCCATATTGATCAGAGAGACCGTGCTTATTTATAACCTTTTATGATGTTTCATAAAATATGTGATTCAGTGTGGTCTTTGAACCTTACCTTTGCTGCCACTCTTCCCACACCACTCCAGGCCATTCAGCACTGTTGCGAATAAAGTGTCCTCCGGGGCGTAATAACCTGACAAAGTAGAGTGCTTCTTCAAGTGTTCTGTTCCGCTCCAAAAAATTATCTGTGGGTCCAAAGGAGTTCACATTTAATAGGTAGTACATAAAAAGGTCAGCTTCGAATATCATGAATAAAGAGTGTGGATAGTCACATTGCCGCAGTAATGCTCAAATCTAAACTTCAAAAAGAGCGGGAGGTAGTTGAGTTCAGTGACGTTACATTTATCTTGTCCCTCATAGGCCTCTTGGAAGGTAGTCCATGCGTCTGTACAGCTGGAAAAAAAAAAAAGAAGGAAACTTAGAGTTTGAGCAATTGATCAGGCATTTTACAATGACTCAAAACAAAGGACTCACTTGTGACTATTGGGCATAAAATGTTCACATCGCTGTATAAACTCTGCCTTGAACTGAGCCGTATAAGGAAGCAGCAGAACACAAGGAACAATCACAACCACAGCCGCCACACAGACAGCAGCACCGATGGCCAGAGTCCTTTTAGTCACCATGATGATCAGAGTTTGATTGAAATGAAGCTCTGCAGTCATCTCACAGGGTTATTAACAGAGCCATGGTCTGAGATTACAGATTTATTAAAGTGGTTATTGCTGCCACACCTTTAAACGTCACACAGGAACTTGTTATTTAATCATTTAAAGGTACAGAGAGGATATTTCATCCACTGAGAAAGAAAGGGAAGGGCAGGCCTTCTCATTTATGTAACAGTTATTTGATTTTGATGTAAACAAAACAGTCATTGATGGATAAGGGCTTGTGGAGAATTTTTGATCTCAAGTATCAATCAATCAATCTTTATTTGTATAGCACCACTAAATAACAAGTCTTATATTGATGTTTGATTAATCGTAACCCTCTAAATCGATGTTTTCATAAATATTGTGAACGTGATGTGCAAAGAAAAAAAAGCTACAAAAAGTGTGTAAAGGTAGTAATCATACTGAAGCACATAAAATCAGAGAAACTAAATATTAAAAGTAAACAAATGTTTTTCACAAAAAACAATAGCAAAACACACCACCTATGTAAATTGAAAACTAATAAACATAGTCTTTTGAGCCCTTTTCCCCAAAATCCAGACTTTGAAAAAACCCACATTCCAACATACAAGTTTTTTGCCATTTCAGACTCTGAAAAACAATATCCCCAATATGACCTTTAGGGTGTTAACAGGCTGAAAAACATGCTAGTGCAGACGCTTTGGTCATATTTGACTAAGAGATGGACTTGTCAGCCAATTCCCCTCAGGTCAGGCTTTAAAAGAAGTCACATGCTAACAAATGAGTTTGCTGCCATTTCTAGTATATTATTTGTAAAGTAATTTTGATCAAAACAAGAAACAAGCATATGTCCTCTTTAAAATAAATAATAAATATTAAAAAAGACTTTACCTGCATGATACTGTGATGTCTTAATATAATATTAACATTTAATTAACCATTAACAAAGTCAGTAGAGACATCTGTCTGTTTGATACATCTTTCTAATATTTACCCATAATGACCCTTTTGGCCTCCTGTAATGATTTGCTAAAAATGTTGTGTTATCCTGTCTCTTTCTTTCTTTAGAATGTATTTTACATCTAATATAAAGTTCAAACCACATTTTTTTCATTAAATATACATAAATGGTTGATAATGTTTACATCAGGCCACAATTTCTCATTTGAGGTTGCTGGGTCTTCAGGCTGGAGCAGAACAGAACCGCTGGCACGGAGTGTATTTCATTGTTTGTAATATTATGGTGCCACCTCCTGACATTCACAAGCTATTATTTCATCCAGGTCCTGTCTTAAAGTCCCCAGGGCTCCACAGTCACAGTCTCCCCTGAAATCAGAGGCAGCAGAGGATCAGAAAAACAGGGGATGTACTTTATGGAGTTTAGCACACAGTTTGTCTTTTTGTTTTCTTTCCAGGTCAGTAGTTTGCAACATAAGTTGGCGAAGTAAGTTTGTAGTGAAACAGTGGCGTTTCAACATGCGTTTGCACACACTTTCCAGTGTAAACATATTTTAACAAACATCAGTCCTTAGCAAATATAACAAATGTGTCTCTGCTGGTCGGCAATTCTTTTTCTTATAAAAGTATTTTCAAAGTGCAGGAGGTAGGGGTAACATGATTATAAGCTTTCTGAATGAAGGTAAAACAAAATTGCAGAGAAATATGGAACTCATACCATTTCTCCTTGACAAGAAAGACATGGACTCCTGAGACTCTGCCGATTGGAAGATTTGGGACCACAATACTTCCAAAGACGCTGAGAGCAGAAGCAAAGGGCATGTTTAGAATAATACATCTCATCAGGATTTTACATAAAACAACATTGTGTAACAAATAAAGACACTTTTGACTTGTACTATCAAAAATGTATTAAACTCTGACATCTAAAGTGTGGTGCTGCTTACCTGTTAGTCTTTGCCAGGGAGCATCAAACATGGGACATTGAAAGGTGGAAAAAAGTTTTATTCTCTGATGAGAAAAAATGTAACCTTGACGGTCCAGATGGCTTCAACGTTACTGGAATGACAAGGAGATCCCACCCGAGATGTTTTCTACCCGGCACAGTGGAGGGGGGTCCATCATGATCTGGGTGCTTCTTCATTCAGTGGAACTCTGGAGCTTCAGGTGGTGCAGGGTCGTCAAACGGCTGCCGGTTACATGCAGATGTTGCAGCGGGCATCCCTCATGGCTGAGGGCCCTCGTCTGTGTGGTAACAGCTGGGTTTTTCAACAGGACAACGCTGCAGTTCACAATGCTCGCTTGACCAAGGACTTCTTCAGGGAGAATAACATCACCCTTTTGGACCATCCCGCATGTTCCCCTGATTTAAATTCCATAGAGAACATTTGGGGATGGATGGCAAGGGAAGTTTATAAAAATGGCCATCAGTTCCAGACAGTTGATGCCCTTCATGAAGCCATCTTCACCACTTGGAGCAATGTTGCCAAAAGCTTCCTGGAAACACTCGCATCAAGCATGCCCAAACAAATTTTTGAAGTGATCAACAAGAACGGTGGAGCTACTCATTACTGAGTCCTACTGAGAAAAAATATTGTTCTGGTTTGGAGAGTTTTTGGTAATTTTTTTAGCTTGGAGTTTGGTAAACTTTTGATCAGCTGATAAACATCCTATTTCAGTTTACTTGTTGTTTTCAATAAATTACTTTTTCAAAGTGTTTTTGTCACACTCCCCCTTCTTGCTTTTGCATATTGTAGCTCTATTTAAAACCCCACTAAGTTCCAAATGTGCAAAATGCATATTCTAGCAATTTTCAACTGGTCTTTAGATTTTGATCAGGTCTGTATACATAGATGGAGCTCCCAGACTATCAAAGATTTATAATCACTGTTAAACATCTGTTTAAGGCCGATAACCTCATGTTAGCTTCACTTTACCAAGCACCAAATGCTCCAAAAATATCCCAACATTTTATTTTGTACATTTCAAACATGTTTGATTGGCCTACGTTTAAATGTGTCTGTCTAGGGAAAGACTGTTCTCTTGTTTTCAGAGGGACATTTCACTTGTGCGTCCTCCACAGAGGTCTTTCAGCTTAAGTTGCATCGTGATTGGTTCTGATTTCTTGATGACCATTCCCTCCCCACCTCTAGACCAACCTTTAGCTGGACTAGGAGGTAAAGAAAATGGATGCAATGTGCTTATGTAAGACTAAGACTCAAAGAATATGAATGTTTTATCACTGATGTCTTTTAAATCTAATTTCATATCATTTGGGACACATCCCTTCAACTGTGGTTTATTATGTAATCTGGGTCAATGATATTTTATAAGACACTACCACTCTGAAACAAAAAACTTCTCTCTTTATCTTTCAGCTGTCATTATTTTCCCACTTCACAGCAGTGTACTCAAAATACCCAGTTGTACATCTTAAAGCAGAATTACTTTGACAGCACAAGCCCATCCTTTATTTTACTTGTTTTTGAACAAATACATTAATGTATGGAATAATTTATACAAGCATTCATACAAACAGTCTCTTGAAAAAAATAGAAGAAACAAATTAATAAATAATAATACATAACCTTATAATAAATAACTTCTTACACTGGAAGATAATGTACCATATTAACTGTAAAATACCAATGAGAATTGATATTTAAATTAAAACCACTTCACATCTCAAATCTTAATTTAAATTGCTTTTAGGTCAGTTATCAGTCAAAATAAATTTTTTATTTAATTTTTTCAGCAGTGGTTTTCTTGTCAATGTATCCTATGCTGGTGATAAAATTAAATGAAATTAAAACAAACAAACCAAGAAAAAGACATTATTATAATGATTCTTAAAGAAAAATCAATTAATCAATCTAATAAATTCTTAATATTAATATATTAAGAATTTATTTACATATGGACTTTGAGTCTGAAATAAAGCCCATCTATCTATCTATCTATCTATCTATCTATCTGATTAGATATTAATATATTAATTCTTAGTTCGTAATATATAATATTAACATTCACTGACCATTAACAAAGTCAGTAAAAGACAGTTGTTCGGTCGCCCCTGTACTCTGATACATCTATCATAGCTAGATTCATTCTGATACACAACTACAGCGGCCCTTTGGCCTCCTGTAATGATTTTGCTTGAAGTAAACCAACATAAATTGTTGATCATTTTTAAGTCAGGCCACAATTTTTCATTTTGGGGTTGTTTGGTCATACGGATGGACCTGTACAGAACCGCTGGCATGAAGAGTATTTAGTTATTGAAGATACTGTGGTGCCACCTCCTGACATTCACAATCTATTCTTTCATCCAGGTCCTGTCTTAAAGTCCCGAGAGCTCCACAGTCACAGAAGCCCCTGAAATCAGAGACAGCAGAGGATTAGAAAAACAGGGGATGCACTTTCAGGAACTTCTAACATAGTTTGTCTTTTGTTTTCTATGTTTAAGCAACCACAACAAAAAACAAGTCAACACACAACTGGCTCAGTATCTCTTCATTACATATCTCGGGTTATTTTTTGTTTGAGCACACATTTCCTTAAAGCTAGCAACAGAGATCGATAAGAGATTTTCCAGTGTCTTAGGTGTTTGTCGGAGGGACATGGGTACATATTTTTGTATAGAAACTACGACTAAGTGTATTTTGCGCAATATATTTCCTTTAAAAACATGTACTGAAAGGGTGACATCAACTTGAAAACCATACATCCATTTTCTTCCCCTTGTCTGATACAGATTCGGCAGACCAAGCAGTTTATTCCAGGTTTCCTCCTCCCCCTACAACATCTTCAAGTTCCTCCTGGGGAATCCAAAGTATTCCACTTCAGTAGGTTCTGGTCTGTCTTTGGGCCTCTTCCACCTGTGTGTGCCCATAGGACCTCAACAGGGAGCTGACCAGGAGGCATTCAAACCAGATACCTGAACCACCCATTCAATGTGAAATAGCAGCTCTACTTGAGCAGCGCCACCCTCTTGAAAAACATAATTTCATCCCTTGTATCTGTGATCTTAAAGGGACTGTGAGGAGTTTCTAAGTAATTACAAAAAAGTCTCACTTTTAGATACATGCCTGATCGAAATAAACACTTTAGGATGAGTTTTATAGCATCAAAATAGGTTATCTATAATGCTTTTCCTTAGCTTCGCAGTCGGGTCGGACAGGGCTGGACTGGCCTGGATACTCAACTTCGGGAACAAGACAATTAAAACTAAAGCAAATTTATATTATTCAGACACATCTTAGAGCACCAGGCTGTAAGTAGTGATTTATAGCCAGCTACAAAACTGCGATACTAAGTTTTCCAAAAATTGCTTGTCACACATCAAAAACTACTGCTACGTAACTAGAAAGAGGTACGTTACCTCATTGCTCTGCATTGCTTTACAAAGAAGTTGTAAAGCAATGCAGAGTTCTGAGGAAGGTCTGAGCCGCTTTTATCATAGCATCACAACAAACACACACTTTGGCTTGGGTCACGTCTTTTGTAGTCAGAAGTAGGAATTTCCGAGTTCTGAGTAGGAAATTGCAACTGAACATCCCCGAAGTCGGAATTTCCTTCTGGGAACCCGGTGAACAGTTATTTAGCTCCTGTAATAATCAATTTATTTGCACTTCTGACTGGGGTGTGTCGCTCTAGATCAGCTGTGTACATAGTATTGTGCGACTTATGTTAACAAAAATGCTGCCATAGTGATAATCACATTCTTCATGTGATATTTGTGAACAACACAGGGCGTGCTAACAACAGCTAACAATAGCCTGGCAGATTGGCATGTTTTTTTCCGACTTCAACTGGAACGCCGATAAGTCGGAGATGATGTCACTCCCATTTCCGAGGTTACTGGAGTGCAGCATTACGACAGTTGCCGCGCGTGCTCATGGGTAGCAGAGTCTTTGTGTCGCCGGTAATAGATTCTCCTCAAGGCACCTTTAATCTCAGTCACAAGTTCCTTATCTATCATGATGAACTAGTCAAAAAATACTGCAAAACTGTTAATGCGGCATCCCCCCGTCCACCAATCTCTCAATAAGTTATACCTTCACTTGCGAACAAGACCTGACATAGCCTATGCGAACTCTTTCACTTGAGGCCAAGACTCATGCCCACCCAGAAGGGGGAATCCACCATTTTCTGGCAGAGTATCAGGGCCTCTGACTTGGGGTGCTGATCCTCATCACAGCCACTTCACATTCATCTGCAAAGTGCCCCAATGCCTGCCATCCTCAGCTAAAGAAGGAAACAGAATGATGTCATCTGCAAAAAGCAGAGTTCAACCCTCAAATCTACAAACCCAACACCTCTCTCTCCCTGATTACACATCCTCTCCATGAAAATTCCAAACACAATCGAAGACAAGAGGCAACCCTCGAGGAGGAAGGCATGCACTGGAAATGTTTCCAACTCATGGCCTGTTTATATGTTGTTACTGGAATCAGAGAGGTTTTTCCTTTTTGTTTTCAAAAGTGCTCTGCGATCACACAGAGATGGTGTGAAAGCAATGCACAAGTTTGTTTATTACAACACGTGTCTGGACATTTACACTTTCCAGTAAAGACAAACAACACGTGGTGCCCAGTAGTCGGCCATAGCTGTTGTTGTTGATGTTCCTACACTCCCTACCCTCATCTGAAAGAGCACTGCACATTCCCCGCATCTTCATTTTCCCTGAAAATGGCAATTCCTGTTTACATAGAGACGGCAACATAAACGTTTTTAGATCTTTTCACTCTGGATCTCGGTTTCAAAAGCCTGCCAACGCTGGGCACAGTTCTTGTGTAGACGGAAGGTGCAAACATAATGAGCTGTTGTGTAAATGGGCTTTAGTACTAAAGGTGTGGACACAGCTCTAACTTTCGTCTTACAGGGACAAGATGGCTTTCAACAAAGACCCAGATACCCTATATTGCTGCCGTTTTCCTTCAAGATCCACACAAGAACACAGGTATAGGCCAAATCACATGTGAACTAGCTGGGTAAACTCCAATGATACATCTGATGAATGCATGCTGAATACCAAATAAAGTCAGAAATCAACACTTTACTTTTTAAACTTTTATTCCAAAGCTTTGTGTAGCAACTTTTACTTCAACTCCTAACTGAACTGTTGGATAGAGGTAGGTCAATAATTGTTCTGAATTAATGACATGTTGATTTACTAAACCAACATAAAATTCTTCTCTTCCAATCCCAGAGAGACCAAAATGCAATTCTTTTTAATGCTATTTTCTCAGTGCAGAAGACAGGGAAAAGCAGGATTAAAAGCTCACCTAATCAAGGTAAAACAAAACTAGGGAGGAAAAAAGGAACTCATACCATATCTCCTTGACAAGATAGACTCTGAGTTCTGAGACCCTGCCAGGTGAAAGACTTGGGACCACAACACTTCCAAAAACACTGAGAAGCAAAAAGCATATTCAGAAGAATAAATCTCATCCAGGATTTTACATAAACCACCATTTGTTGTTATCAAAAAGTTCATTAAACTCTGCCACATAAAGTGTGGTGCTGCTTACCTGTTACGATCATATGGCTCTTCTTTTGCACCATCAAGTATGACCGAAACAACGCCGCAGGCATCCTGCGCAAACTGCAGACACAGAAGTGGTTTAGGGACGTTTAACACACACACACAAAAAGAATCTGATGACAGAGCTTCTCCACCACAGTCTTAGCTTGACTCAACTTAATGCTGCTCATTTGTCTTGGATTTTGTATCAGCAGTTGTCTCTCTCAAATAGTTTCTTAAAAACACCATTTTAAATGAATTTGACATTGACAATGCAAGAGCTTCTGTTGCTCTTCATACTAATATTACGCTTAGCATTTAGTGAAGAGCAGCAGTGACACAATCTGATCAAAATTTGTCTGAACTTGAGTATTTTTATGTTGCTGTTATGAATTACGACGACAAAAATTCAGTCTGTGAGGTGCCAATATAGCCTAAAATGGCAGGCAGGGGTCTAAAAAAAAAAATCACACATCCATCCTGTAAAAACATTATTCCATATTTTGTACTTACCATTATATTGGCAGCTTTCCAGAATGAACTTACAGGGTTGGGCTCACAGTCTTTACAAAAATAGACATATGTACCTATAATTACAGATAAAAAAGAGAATTAAAGATGCTTGGCAGGCAAATGTAACATTTTATTTCAGGTTACAATTTTCAATATTAATTAAAGCTGGAAGAAGCATTGGATGGGTCATCACTCTGTCACAAGTCCCTTGTGCCTGTTTGACCTCCATTTTGTGGGTTTTATTCCCTTTTCATCTCTTTGACATGCTCAGTATTAGACTGATATGTGTTTCTGCAGCTCTGCCAGAAGCCTCAGTCTTTATAATGGGTGTGTATTACACGTGCCATTTTCCCTCCTTCGGTGAGTCACATGATCAGCTCTGGGCAGCAGAGCAACCAAAACTGTTCACTGTAAACATGTTCTCATTAATGCCACAATTTTGACCAAATCTCTCCAAAAACATAATCTCGTAGTGGTTTATTTTTTCATGTAATTTTTAAAGCTGTGGCACCTTTGGTTTTTACTGTAAAGGCCTAACTGCCAATTTGAGCGAGGACCCTAATTAGCAGCTTAGGAGCATGCTACTTAGCTACATACTGGCTGCTAATTGAAAAGTGCTATGAGCTTATTTGCACCTAGTTTTACATTTACTAAATGTAGAACTATGTTGTCCCTCAGTGTTAGCCTAGTGAACAAAAAGAACAGTCAAACTTAATTCCTAATTTGGGCTTTATTTTCTTTTCTTTTAAGAATAAGCTAAGGACCAAAGAAACGAACCACAGGCTGCTGTTGACCCTGAGTTTGGACACCCCTGATATAAAGTAACACTGCCTGCAGCATTAAAAACAGACCCATGTTTAAAAAACATTAATTTAATATACTCGCTCAGCCAGTTACTTGCTAATGTGAACCATGACCCAGCCTGGTTGGTATTTGACTGTTGGTGTTATTTTTAGGAAATACAGTAATTAAAGATGGCTGCAGTAGCCTGGGGTCTGTTTACAAGACACTTTTGCTCCAATCTTGTTGCAAGAACTGATGTTGGTGTAATATGTCCATAATGACTGCAGAGAACGTGCTTGTTTATAACATTTTATGATATTATTGCATCAAGACCATGTGATTCAGTGTGGTCTTTGAACCTTACCTTTGCTGCCACTCTTCCCACACCACTCCAGGCCATTCAGCACTGTTGCGAATAAAGTGTCCTCCAAGGTGACGTAACTTGACAAACTAGCGTGCTTCTTCAAATGCTCTGTTCCGCTCCAAAACATTGTCTGTGGGTCCAAAGGAGTTAACATTTAATAGGCAGTACATACAAAAATCGGCTTCAAATGTTGTGAATAAAGTGTGTGGATAGTCACATAGCTGCATGGATGATCAAACTTATACTTCAAATAGAGCGGGAGGTAGTTGAGTTCGGTGACGTTACATTTATCTCGACCCTCATAGGCCTCTTGGAAGGTAGTCCATGTGTCTGTACAGCTGAAAGAGAAGGCGACTCAGAGTTTGAGCAACTGATCAAATGTGGAACAATTCCATTTTTGAGGCACATGACAATAACTCAAAACAAAGGACTCACTTGTGACTTCTGGGCCAAAAACGGTCACATCGCTGTAGAAACGTTGCCTCGAACTGAGCCGTATGAGGAAGCAGCAGAACACAAGGAACAATCACAACCACGGCCGCCACACAGACAGCAGCACCGATGGCCAGAGTCCTTTTAGTCACCATGATGATCAGAGTTTGAGAAAATAAAGCTCTGCATTCCTCTCACAGGGTTATTGAAAGAGCCATGGTCTGAGATTACAGATTTATTACAGTGGTTATTGCTGCCACACCTGCATACGTCACACAGGAACTTGTTATTGAACCATTTAAAGGTACAGAGAGGTTATCTCACCCACGAGAGGAAAGGGAAGGGCAGGCCTTCTTATTTATGTAACCGTTATTTTGATTTTGATGTAAACTTAACAGTCATTGGTGGATAAGGGCTTGTAGAGCCTTTTTTTAATGTATTTTTTGGGCATTTTGTGCCTTTACTGATAGGAGAGAGAACAACAGTGATAGCCTTGTAAATGGGGGTGAAAGAGAGTAGGGGAAAACACTCTGGCCACAGGCATTAGGGTGTTTAGAGGGTAAACATCACCAGTCTGGGGTACTGATGGGGGAGTCACTATCTGGAACTTCTTTGAGTGAGGATAATGACAAGCAAGGTGATGTGGATCTGGATCAAGGATGAGGATGAAGGAAGCTCCCACTAATGGACTATTCGAGGATCCTGCCTCCACTTTCCCTGATGGAGAGGAAGTAGACCCCAGCACTGTGGCCCCAGCCTCTGACCGAGGCCAGAAAGTCTGAAGAGAGTCCACATATTCTTCAGAGGAGTTGCAGAGGCCTTTTGTTTTTGCTGCAGTCATGTGGAGGACTGAAATGCCTCATGGCTTCTAGGTCTTTTGCCAAACATGAACACTTTTCTATTAAAACAAAGGAAAAAACCTCAAACTGTCTTTGCAATAAAAAAGCAAGAGGTTCTGATGGTTTCAGAGTTGAATCTTGGATGTGATGTGTTTAAAACACTGAGAGTGGCGTTGAGTCTGAGAAAATAAACGTTTAGAATTGTGAATGCTTTACAACCCTGGCTCAGGGGGAGCAACATAAAAGCAGACGATCAACAAATAATAAGATTTGTGTTTATTAAAGGTGCTATGAGGAGAATCTATTTCTGGCGATATTAAGACTCTGCTACCCATGAGCACACGCGGGGACGGTCGTAATGCTACGTTCCAGTAACTACTACTAGTATCTACCAGGCTATTGTTAGCTGTTGTCAGCATGCTTTGTTGTTCACAAATATCACATGAAGAATGTGATTATCACTATGGCAGCATTTTTGTAAATATAAGTCTAACAATACTATGTATGCAGCTGATCTAGAGCGACACACCCCAGTCAGAAGTGCAAATAAATTGATTATTACAGGAGCTAAATAACTGTTCACACTGGGGGCATCCATCTTCGGTTGTCAACTTAGGGGTGGCGAGGTTTCACCAAGTTCCCAGTAGGAAATTCCGACTTTGGGGGATGTTCCAGTTGCAGTTTCCTACTCTGAACTCGGAAATTCCTACTTCAGACTACAACTGGAACGCACCAAAACATGTGACCCGAGCCAAAGCGTGTGTTTTTTGTGATAAATGCAGCTCGGACCTTCCTCAGAACTCTGCATTGCTTTACAACTTCTTTGTAAAGCAATGCAGAGCAATGAGGTAACGTACCTCTTTCTAGTTACGTAGCGGTAGTTTTTGATGTGTGACAACAAGCAGTTTTTGGAAAACTTAGTATCATAGTTTTGTAGCGGGCTATATATCGCTACTAACAGCCCGGTGCTCTAAGACGTGTCTGAATAATATAAATCTGCTCTAGTTTTGTCTTGTTCCTGAAGTTGAGTATCCAGGCCCGTCCAGCCCTGTCCGACCCGACCATGAAGCTAAGGAATAGCATTTATACATAACCTATTTTGATGCTATAAAACTCATCTTAAAGTGCGTATTTTGATCAGGCATGTATCTAAAAGTGAGACTTTTTTGTAATTACTTAGAAACTCCTCATAGCCTCTTTAACATGAATCAATCTTTAAATGAAAGTCAAAAGGTGGCTGAAGCTGAGCTGTGGCAGCAGGTGCAAATGATGACTTGATGAATGTACGGAGGTGATAAAGAGACCTGAAGTTTGATGGTCAAACTTTGTCTCAGAGAAAATGAAACAAAGTTATGACTCCAGAGATGAAGCCATGTTGCATGCTCCTTCCGTTTTCCAGCCTTGACTGCTGTGACAGTTGTGTTCATCACTATCATGACTGCTGTGACAGTTGTGTTTACCACTATCATGACTGCTGTGACAGTTGTGTTTACCACTATCTTGACTGCTGTGACAGTTGTGTTCATCACTATTATAAGTGCTGACAGTTGTGTTCATCACTATCATGACTGCTGTGACAGTTGTCAGAGTGATGAACATTATAATTTGTCTTTCTCCCGACCCTAACCTCACACAGCTGTTAACACAGAAACAAATAAAATAGGTGTCAATCACAATAATCTGACTAAAACTGAACCTCAAATGTAGAAACACCAAAATATCACTTAATGAGACATGGTCTTTTACAACATGTGGCCACTGGATGTCGCCCTTGAGTAAAGTCAAGACGTCATGAGGACGTCAGGTAAACTGGGACAAATAACCTTCAGGTAACACTGAAATTAGTGCCGAGACCTTCTTTGGGATGAATTTAACCATCGAAGCAAAAGGTAACCTAAACAAGTAAGAGGTAACTATACTTTATTTTATATTTTACGATAGCCTACGTCATTTTAACATGAGGGCATAACATCATCCAGCATTTCCCTCTTCACACAACTCATAAATATAACTAAACCAGGAAAGTTAGATCAATATTTATATATATGTATATATTTTTTTCTTTTATGAAATGGGGATTGAGATTGGGGGCTTACTATGACTAATGTAGACTGGAAGATGCCTTTTTTATTCATTCATTTCCCTTTTTGTGTGTCTGTTATCACTATTATTAAAATTATTTGAAAACATTAGGTGTCAAATTAAATACTTCTCCAACTCCCACCCACACACACATAATCTGACTTTTAATACTCTCAATAAAATTTCATAATCTTGATCTTATTTTACTTTTTATTCCTTGCAGTTGCTGTTGTCCTTGTTATCCGGTTTATACCCACACATCACTGCTGTTGATGTAGTTATAAAATTCACATGCTTTGCACTGTACCGCATCAACTAATAAAATAAATTAAAAAACAGAAGAGTGTTGTTATACATTATGTGTATTAAAACAGCAATGTATAATTAAAACATGATGATTGTGCAGTGAATGCATGTTTATTCTTAAACACATTTTTGTATTTAATTCATTTTATACATTTTATTAAGACAGTTGCTTTGTCTCCTCAGTTATCAAACATGATTTTGGTATGTAAGGATAGGACAATGAATCCATCTGTGTGAGCCCCAGCATCTATTTCAGCACAAAGATGCAGACTGCAATCAGCAAGAGCATTAAATGAAGATTTTTGATGATTTATGAACAGGCTCCAAGCTTAACTACTAACAAAAATCACAAACACTGAATGTTTTGGTAATTTCTTGGCCTTTAGATGGTGAAATATTTCAGCTCTTTGCACAATTAGGGCCATATTTAAAAGACTATTAGAGTGGAGGATCTTGCATTACTGTGATTGTGAACGATTCAGGAGAGCTCTTTATGTTCTCAGTAATGAGTGAACCTACAAACTTGACATTTTTAAAGCACTCTACTACTTTCACAGTCTTTCTTTGGCAAATGTGCTAAAAAAATTACAATGATAAATACAAAATAAGTTTATTTAGTTTTCCAATATTCAAATAAAAAATGACTGAAGACATAAAATCACTTAGAAATACAGACTTCACCATTTCCATTTATTTTCATATCTTCCATTAAAAAATGCTATCAGGTAGCAGGTCTGGGAGGCACAGCTTGAAAAGAAAAACTCTGTTTTTATTATTTTTTTCATATATTGAATTTTTTATCACTAATGATGCAAAACATCCCTTTGACTGGCATTGTAACTGTGCGGTTGACTTTTTGCTGCATTGCCACTGCTTTTAAAATTTTGCAATATGTATCAGTGGGGGGCGCTGCCGTGCATGAATATAATAGTTTAAAAACAATAAAACAATGGAAGTGAATCCTTAACAGGCAAGACAACCAGTAGGTTGACCAACATATCTGCTTACCAAATTGGGTAATCTGTTAAAAAAAAATGCCATCAGGTAGCAGAGCTGGGAGATACAGCCTGAAAGAAAATCTCAGTTTTTACCAAAACAAAATGTAGAGCATTGAGTTTCATATTTATTACACTTTTTATTACAAATAATGCCAAATATCCCTTTGACCAGCTCTGTAGCCATGTGGTTGATTTTTTGCTGCATTACCACTGTTTTTAAATTTTGAAAGCCTGCCTAAAATCTCTTTTTCCTTATTCGCCTCTCTGAATAGTGTTTGTAAAAGCAATATGTTTCCACAGGGGGGCACTGCTGTACATGAATATAATTGTTTGAAAACTAGAAAAAATATGAACTGAATCCTTAACAGGCAAGACAACCAGTAGGTTGACCAACATATCCAATTGGGCAATGATCTGTAAAATAAAACCTGAAACGTTGCTAAATGAAGAGGAAGAAACAGTTTTACCCACAAATAATTTGTTACAAAGGAATTTCTAAGTTTGGAAGTTAAAGAGCTAAACACACACCAAAGTAAACTCAACTTCAAGCTGTAATTTGGTTGTACAGGTGTACAGTTACTGTTTAGCTTGGATGTGAGAAGGCTTAACTACATCGACACTGACGCTACTTTCAAAAAACATATTTAAAAAAACTGCAGGGATTGGCTCCAGCCCCAGAGAGTTATGGATAATATATTGATGGATTAAGATCAAACTCCTTTACCATCATCAGATTTCATTTAAGAAAATACAAAGCAGGAAATGTGCTAACATGCCATTCCCTACGGTTAAAAAAACTATAAACATTTGCAGTATTTCTGTTTTCCAACAGCACAACAACCTTCAAACTGTTGTTGCCTTCCTGTTGAAAGGAAATGTAGCATTAGTGCTAGTTCTTTGACGAGCCCCCTATTAGTTGTGGTGCTTACTAAAAAATATGACATTGAGACGTGAGAAGTATGATAATGCTCTTCTTGAAGCTAACTGGAATAAGTCCACCAACAAAAACTACATCAACTAAAAGCTAGTACCAATTTACTAAGAGGGGGCCTCTGTTACAAAATATACAGCGATTTGAAAAATGTATTTAGTGGTTTTAACAAGTTGAGTATTAACATCAAAATAAATACTAAAAACAATAGATTTATGAACCATATCTGTCTTTTAGGGCCCCTCTGAGAAATCTTTCCCCTTCATCCTCTCTGAACAGTTGCTTTGCCCACGAGTAGGAAGATGAGCAGTGGAATGAGTCGTAGAAAAATTTAATATTTTCATGTTGTAAACTCCACACGACAAAAATACACAAAGTTTGAAACTAAAAATTAAAATTAAAATTAATATTTCACCCAGGCCTACCTAGTAGGGATGAGGTTGTTAATTGAACATAATAAGAATGCAGCGCTGGTTTAAAACCCCACAGTACTGAAGATTTCAACCCCACTTTACAATTTCAGTACTTCTATATAAAAATATCAGATGTTGTCAGTTCAGAAACATCATAACAATTCTAATTCAGATCAGGTTTAACTGGCCCACAAGTACAAAAAGCACATTATTTAATTTACAAATGCATGACATAAAAATACATTGTGCAAATATTTTTTACAGCTGGTTACTGTGTCTCTTTGTTTTTACACACAGTAATAATAATAATCTGATGGATGGATTTTCACCAACAGGATCCACAGGGGGTCTCTGGGTTTGAGCTGCACTTTTGGATTTGAGCCCTGCAGACAAAAAAAGAATAAAAACTGTAAAGAAAAGAAAACACACCTAAATACCATTATGCTAATACAGGCGACACTTACTCTGACACGTCTTTGCAGTTATATTTGATGCCTTCAGCCAGCTCTTTCTGTAAATTCTTTAAAGATGGGTTTGTACAATTTGACCTACAGAAGATACAGAAACACATTTAATTTAATTTCAGTAATGCAAAACACAATATACTCATAAAATGTGTGCAATGACCACAATAAGAGAGTAGTGGAAGTTTTCATAAATCTGTGACACTCAAAAAATAATAAAACAGGAAAAATAATGATGATGTGAATGTCTTACACATGTTTCTCCTGTGTGACCAGCACAACATTCAAACTTTTCATCTTTTGGGAGGTGAACCCCTTGACCTCGATGCTTCCAAAAATACTGAAAAGGTAAAAATAGGAAAATTAGTCTCTCGACGTTCACACTTCATGTTATGTAAAATACAATGAATGAGAGAAGATCCAACAAGTTTGTCAACCTGATACAAAAATGAGAAAACATTTTAAAGTCTTTCAAAAAGGGTTGTAAAACTGGTCATGTTTTTTGTCGTGAGACATATATTTTAGCCAGCAAGAGGAATTTTGAACTGAATTCACCTCTTTATACCCAAATTTGAGCCGCTCACTCTAAGACAGTAAATAACCAAACATCACATTCAACCACTAAAATGTATTAAAAAAATAAAATAATTTTCTGTTCATGAATTCAAGTTAATAACTATAATTTGACATCTCAAGTTGGAAATAAGGTTCTTTACTATTTTTTTGTCTTGTTTTGGTACTTAATAGATAACATTTAAACGCTCCTACATACTGGTGTATTAAACACTATAGAAACATAAACAATATTTCTTATACAGCTACAATTTCCATAACTTTTAACAGTTTTTATAAAACCTTTTAAGGGAACAACATCTTAATGTAACAAGAAGTTGGAGAAAGTTATTACAGTTTCTCCTTCCTTTTCAAAAAAATCTGCCAACTTGATTATGTGCTGCCTGTTAAGTTTAGATGTGTGTTGATGATTTTTAAATATACACCAAGTTTCAAACGGATATTTCAGAAGTTTTACAGCTTCTGTCTGATTACATTTGGTATTAGAAATGAAATATACTCGTATGGACGAATAAGATATTGAAACTCTATTTCGCATTCTTGTGAATTTTGGTTAGATTAAGGCCTAGTTTTTGGTGTGCCTTGGCCAAAAAATATTTAAAACTACTGGTCTAATCAATAAAATGGGTAAGACAGCAAGGAAAAAAGAGAAGAAGCAAATTATTGCTACTGTCACACCAAGTTTGGTCTCTACATGCTGTTCAGCACAGAGCACATTAACAGCGTTTCAGAAAATATACTTTACATTACATGTATGCTTTGTTAAATTGAGATTTAACTGTTTAAAATGCTGCCATATGGCTGCTAGTATAAGACCATCCACAGTACACGTGTGGCTCCACACACAGGTTGTATTTCAACAGCAAGTCTTAAATAATGCACTGAGTGACTGGAAATCTTCCCCTTAAGCATCCTGATAACTAATCAGGGATTTCAGTTGTTCCTGAAACACCCTCAGACGTGGAGCAGCTGTCTAATGTAAACCCTGGGTGAACCTTTTTTATGAGGCGTCTGCCTGGATTATCAGATAAATGAACCCATTGACTGATAAGAGAAAATATTCTAGGGATCCATACATCAGTAGATTATGTAAGCTAATGTTATATAACCGACACAACATAAGTAGATCTGATAATTTAAGATTCTCATTTGTATTATTCGTTTTGCAATGTCTGCATCGTACCATACAACAGTGTTTCTCTATCTCTTGAAATGAAGAAACTTTTTAGTAGCATCTTCATTAATACAGTTTTGAGTAATAAGTATCAGTAGCATAAGTATTGATTGTTTAAAATCGACACCTAATGTTTTCCTCACTTGGACTCCATAAACAGGTCTGCAAAGTTTGTTGAAGTGATAAAGATATGGGGTAAAGGTGGGAAAGAGTTCAGCTTCTCTGTTTGATTTACAGCAGAGGCAAATGAAAAAGACAGCAGCTGTCCTGACCCGATGACCCTCTCCTGCTCAAAGTCCAAGCAATAAACAAACAGATATGAACTGAAACTGCTGCATTCAGGCCTGACCGAGACCTACAGAAGCACAAGGTAATAATATCATGTAACAGAGAGGACAAACCTGGAGCACTGAAATATAGACCAAAAATTATTTATGAAATTCAGTATCTCTTTTATTTACTAAACACTCCCCACTACATCCAGAACTCTTTGTATTCAAGGGATAAATTAATGTATTTAGCTCTTTTCAAAAACGTAACCTCGTGCAGCAGACGGATCTGCCTGATTCAAAGTCCCAAATCAGGCAGATCCATCAGGTCAAGCTCCAATCTACAATGATCGTGCTCAGCCCAAATCGGCACGGCCCAATCAGAGTCTTTAGGAGCATGAAGAGGTGGGAGATACGAGTCAGACAGGCGGTGGGCAGGAACTGACTGCTCGTACAAAGATTAGCGTAGATGCTAATAGCTTCAGTAGCAGTTTTATCAGCTCTAGACTACATTTCTTTGTTAAACGTAAAACAATAAACCACACAGAGAGCATTTCTTAAAGAATATATTTGCACCCTACCTGAGTGGACTGAACGGTGTGGCTAAGGATCCGTTTAGCATCACTGTAGTGTCACCACAAGCAGCTTCTGCAAACTGCAAACATAAAAAGACATTACAATGTGAATTAAAGATACATGCTGTTCATTCTAAAAAACACATTAGCCCATGTTTGCACTTTTTTAACAGACAAGCAAGGTTTTTAATTTATACCTTTACATGTTTTGACTGAGCTCTTCCGCCTTCGTCAGAAGTGCCACCTTATGTTAGTGTGATGTTTCCTTTTCAGCTGACAAAGGTGGTAGAGCTCAGTCGAAACATGTAAAGGTATGAACTAAAAACCTTACTAGTCTGTTAAAAAAGAAAGTATACCCATATTATCTACGTAGACCTAATGAACTTACTTGGACTACTACACATTAGCACAACTCACACAGTTGTTTCACGGCTTAATATTTACATCCCCGAAACATTTCGCCTACACTGTGAATGTTGTGGAGACAGGATGGGGGAGAAGTTGACCCCTGTTCTGCAGAAGTAGTAACAGAAGTGTGATACTGGACAGAGGGAGGCATGCAGACTCAGTGCTGCGAGTGAGCATCTCTGCTTTTGTGTGGATGTGGGGGCATGTGCAGTGTCGTGCGCATGTGAGCCGTGTAACAGTGTGAATTGAGACAGATGTTGTGGCCTTGCAGATTTAATGTGAATGTCTCAATATGTAAATGTAAAGGAGTCTAGTTGAGGCACTTCTGCACTGTGAATTTATTAAATTGTTTCCTTCTTTGGAAAGAGTTTTATTTTGAAACAGATATATTAAAGATTGTCAAATGCAACTTGGACTACGTTTTTTTAGTGGAGCTTTAAGCAGAATTTCAGGAGCAGGACCACACCTCACCTCAACCACGCCTCTTCCTGTGTTCCTATAAATTCTAACTGACCATTTCCCTCTTTTGTTTCGCACACTCGATGCACCCTTCCCTCCCTTCCCTTATTTAAAACTTCTTTCTTCCTTCTTTCCTCAGGGCCTTAAAGTGCTTTCTCGTGAATGGTAGGTTGTTTTTTTTTATCAAACGAAGAGGCTTGTACTATTTCTTTATTGCAGCAGAAACTACAAGATGTGATCTGATTCTTTCCAGTATCTTCCATTATTTCAATACCTACAAGTAAACTGGGAGACAGCTTGAACTGCTTGTACTTTGTCAGCTACACTGTGCAATTTTTATACCAAGAAATATGCAGGAGTGCATGCACAAAATTTCCATCAGTAATCCAATGATCCCTGATCACTGTGTCGGCATTTACACTTCACAGAAGTGCCAGATTAGCCACTTTCTTCCTGCTAGTAACTCAGTTAAAGTTAATAACCAGGTCAAGAGTTTTTCTTGACAAACTGGTCTTTGTTTCATCTTTTGTAAAAATTCCTGACTTAAGCTATCGGAACTGCTCTGGATATAAAACGTTAATAAATATATACTAAATATGAAGAAATACTAAACAAAAAGAAAAAGTGCCATATGACAAAAAGTGGAGATGAATGCTGATTAATTAGCTGTTTTAAAGTGTTTTAAAGTAAATGAGACTTTCAAAGGAAAAGTAGTGTCCTTATTTTACATCACTGAATGTATTCATGCCAGTTCAGTGAAGAAAACACTGATTTATTTAAACTGCTTTTCTTTGGCATGGCCACAAACACTAAACTGCAGCTTATGAGTATTCTGTCTTTTCTTCAAATATCAAAATCTATGTCATTTCACATTACTGGGCAACTTAAACCATATATTGAGGCTGAAAAAATTGTTAACTTTATTGGAGGTATATTTTCTTTACACTACTAGCAGCAGTTAATGTCTAACTTGTTTCTGAGCTGTGTTAAATTTTTGTGGGTTTAAACTTTACCCTGCTTTGATTTGCTAACAAACACTCCGGTTTACATGCCTTTAATGGTTGTGCTTATCTCCTTGTTTCGTACGTCCTTGTGACTACTTAGATTTTAGAGCAAAGTGTTATTTGTTGGAATTTTTCAGACAGAATAAAACCCAACCAAACCAAGCAGAGCTCCTCTGAATGTGTGGGTTGCCCCTGCTCGCTCAGGAGAGAGCTACGCAATGTGGCTCCATGGAGACAAGCACAAAGCCTCATTGATGCAGAACCAGGCCGAGCAAGTTTTCCTCTCTCCTCTCCATCAAAATCACTCATGCACGGGGGACAAATTCTTCACCTTGTTCTTCAAGTATGTTTTTTTAACTGTTGCTAGGTCCCAGGATAAAAGCAACTCTGACAAAAGTAGTGAATGCTTGTTTACAACTCACAGCAGCTGAGACTCTGTTCCAAAATGAGCGAACAGTGTTGTTGTCACAGTCCGTCCATCCTGGGCAGTCAGATGTGAACGTTTCTGAAAGAAAGAACAGAAAATTTAAAGACTTTTGGTTGTGCCTTTTCAGTATTGATTACAGTGCACTGGTTATTTAAAAAGGGTCAAAATCCAAGTCTTGACAATCAATAGAAACTTCAGTTGCAAGAAAGTAGTGCAACAGTGACATAAGCATCCTAATGAGATATTTTAACACTATAAAGCAGTTGTAATATTTTGTATTTGAATTTGGGAGTTAAGAAAAAGTTCAAATACTCATAGTTTAGCCAATTTAGACCCTTGAACAAATTAGGAATATACAGCTGTTTATCTTAGCTAAAGATATGTGTGACTTTACAACACTGCTAAATGAAACTATTTTTATATCCCCTCTGCACAATCTACCCGGCAATCAAAAAGTGTGCTTCCCTCTAAAGAGCTATCATCAGTTTAAGGGTGTGTAACAAGCAAGAAATTAGTTTGAAATTTACTGAACCTAACAACTACACAACATTTTTTTTCCAAGAAGACAGCTGTAAGGTGTGGCATTTTGGTTTAATTTGCTGTACAGTGCCGATGTGCTTTAAGTTTATTCCCTCTTTAAAGAACTGAAAAATAAGACATGTCTTAGGTTTAGCTGTCCAACCCCTAATGCTATGTTTACCAGATCCTTCATTGGTCCTATGCTCTGCTGTGTTTATTTATTTTTATTTTTGGATACTGTTTTTCATAGCCCTTGGGGCCTAGTCTAAAATAAGTCATAATCATAATGCTAAGCAAAAATATGTGCTTCCGAAAAGCAAACTATGAAAATAATTTACATTTTTTTTCATAGTTTTATTTACAAATACATTAGTATCATATTATTTTCATGAAGGTGTCTTTTTTAACCCACACTTGATTTGTTGATATCACATGCCAGGTCCATAAAGATTACTAAAAAGAAAAAGATGATGATGGTATATGTGTGTGGCAATAGTTTGATATAATTTGGGATGGGAATTGATGACGTGCTATTGATACTTAACACCGCAAATGATTCTGCTGTTGGTCTGATTCTTTAATGATTCCTTTCCAGAATCTTGCAAATGTAGAAAAAAGTTGGTCTTCGTAGGTTTTCTGTGGCAACAATATCAGACACATGACACTCCTGATTTTGAATGTAATGCTGCATAAATAAATCCCTCTGCAAGTTGCTGCTGCTTCCACTCTCTGAAAGTTGTGCAGTCAGCATTTTTTTATCAAAGCTGAAAACACAATTCTGACCACTTCTGACATGATTTTTGACTTCTTGGTTATTGTTCTAGCTGGCTGCCTCTGATGAATGTTAGAACAAAGTGGAAGAAACTGATAAGCAAAAATATTAATGATTTTGATTTCTTTAACCATTTGACTTCAAAACTATGAAATACATTTGCAGCAAATTATTTGTTAGCAAAATAGTTTTCCTTCCTCTTCATTTAGCAACTTTTTAGGTTTGATTTTTCTGATTACCCAACCAGGAAGCAGATATGTAGGTCAACCGGCTGGTTGGCTTGCCTGTTAGGGGTGATCCTGGGCATACATAGACTTCTTTCATTTCTGCAAGTACAATTTTTTTATACACAAAAAACATCACAAAGAGCAAAATTTAGATATTTAGCAGTTGTCCCAGTTTTCTGAGGAATCAGATCCACTTTTTTTTTTTTTTACCCAGTTGATACATATTAGTGTTACATTCAAGATTAAGAGAGATCAACAGGGAAAAACAAGAATTTTTAAGTCCAGTGGCAAGGCAGCTAAAGTCAACCACATGGTTACAAAGCCAGTCAAAGGGTTAAGGAGTTATTAATGCTCAACTTGAATTGGTTTTTCATTCCTAGGGATAGTATGTTTGACTCAGCATCTACATTCATGAGCTGAGACATTATTTTTATCAAGGTTTTGCAGATGCAGAACTTTCTTTATTCCTACCTACTGCTGCATCCTTATTTCACTGCTTCACCGCTTATCATGCTAAAGTGATCTGTGAGACCTGAAGAGCACTGTTGTAAATATCCGGGCTGACTGTGGGCCTTACAGCTGTTGGATTTTTCTATTCGCTTAAATACAGACTGATAAATCTTCAAATTTGATGAAAGCTTTCACTAATAGTATATCAGCAGTTTTTCCTTATGTAATATCTGACCTTTAAGATGTTTTATCTTCTTTCAATGCTTATGCAAGGAACTACAGAGTCAAACAAAACTTGAGTTTTAAGCAACGTGACTCAGCTTGCTATAAAACCATGTCAGAGTTACTTTGAAGAAACAACACCTCTGGCATTAGAAATCTACATTTGTTAATCTCCTCTCATGTTGCAAAGGCATGCCAAACAGATTTTCGGATGCTGCTTTGATCATGGCACAGACCGTTTACAATGGTAAAACATGACTTATTTAGTGAGTAACTTCTTTCTGACTCATTATGAAACATTATCAGAATCAGAAATACTTTATTAATCCCCAAAATAAATGAATGAGCATGAAAATGAAGTAAGCAGGTTGCAACACGCAGAGCCTTTTGGAAATGAGACTCTGAATGAGGAGGAGGTATACACAGTATTAACAATTCACAATATTTACACTAAAAATGTGAATATGTCCACGAATATGAGGGTTTCTCACCTCTGCTCCCCTCCTTTCCACACCAGGTCATATCATCCAGGACAGATCCCAGCAGAGTGTCCTCCAGGGTGACAAAACAATCTTTTTTCTTCGTGAAGTCATGGACCACGTCCTTCGTTTTGCTCCAGAACATCATCTAAGCCAATAATAAAGTACATTTATTCCATATCAAAAATAAACTGGAGGGCTATTGTCATAGGCGGCGCCAGTCCCCAAATCTTGATCTAGCTTCAGCAGGAGACCTGGCCCAGACTGTAATCAGTGCCGTCTTCGCAAAACGCACTGAGGCTGCATGGGAAAATATTAAGGAGCGAGCAAAGGAGCTGAGCCTTCAGGCTGGCATCACACAACCCAATGGAGCAGAGCCAGAGGGGGTACCTGACCTGCCACCACGCCAGACAAGATGGACCCATCCACCTCGACACTTGGATGCTTTCATAGTCGAGGCTCCAATAGAGAGAGGTGACAACATGGATGACCTGCAGCACTCGTTCTATCCTGTCATTGACAGACTCCTAAGTGAAATGAAGAGGCGCTTTTCACCAGAAGCAAACGATGTGCTTATGGGTGTGACAGCCCTCAGCCCTAAGCACACAACCTTCCTTAAAGGAAACATATCATGCTGATGCATGATTTAATACTTACATATAATATAATAAATGTGAAAACAAGACCTTACACCCCCTTAATTTTCAAAAAATGAGATATTGTATTTTTTCTGATATCCTAGAACGAGACTTGATGCCTCTGAAAATAGGTCATTGCGAGATGTCCGCGAGATTTCAAACGTCGTGACGACGCGAGGTACCTTTCTGTTTATTGAAGTAATCTGATAAAACACTTCCTCCTCTGTGATGTCCGTTAGCCACAAAACCGTCACAGAGGAACACATCCGTCCAGCAGGGGTTTATAGATCCCTAGCTCACAGTCATTCATTACCAGCTCTGGCCTGTAGGGGGACTCAATACGCGCTCGCTGCTTTGAGCCTGCCGGAAAATACAGTAGAAGAAGAAGGACAAGCTGGCTCAACCCCCGATAGAACTGACCAATCAGAGCACAAAGGGCTGTGACGTTGTTAGGTAACTTTAGGTCATCCTGAGATCCTCGTGTTTCAACGAGACCTTGATAAGGGCCTAAAATGAGGATTTTGAGAACGCTATTGTGGAGCAATGAAGGAACTAAATGACTTGTACTGAGGGCAGAAATGCTTTACAGGCATCCTAGTGTGGCATAGTGAAAAGGAGAAACAAGCATGATATGTCCCCTTTAATAAGGAGCACATACTGCCAGTGGCTCAATATTATAGCATCAGTGAGGAGAATTTGATCGCAGAATTACACTAGGTCAAGCGGCTGCTGGGCAAAAAAAAAAGGAGAAGGGACACAACATCGACAGTACCATGGAGTTCCTCTCACCTATGGACCCATACAAGGATGCCTTTCAGGACATCTATAAACTATTGTGTATAGCAGTGACACTTCCTGTGTCTTCAGCAAGTTGTGAACGGAGTTTCTCCTGCCTCCGGCGCCTGAAAACGTACCTGGGGAACACCAGCGGAGATACACGCAACAGTAACCTGGCATTCTTAACGATCAACACCAGGAGGACAAAACAACTGGACGTAAATGACATCATCAATGCATTTGCAGCCAATCATAACAACAGACGCATCGTTCTGCTGTGAAGACGTCTAATGGTGAGTGATTTGTTTTATTACCATATGCGCAGTTTGGGTGGGCAATGCCCCTATAGCAGACTTAAATATAAATTCACATTTTCACATTATTTTTTTAAAGTAGTATTCTGTTGTTTTGTAATGCTGAGCATAATTAGGGCCCGTTTAATAATTTAACATGCTCTCTCTCTCTCTCTCTCTCTCTGTGTCTCTCATTTCTCTCTCTCCTCTTACACACGTTCTGGCAGGCTGCAGGTCCTGCTCTCTCGATCTATCCCTCAATGTGCATGGTTTTGTGTTCGGGTTTGTCAGCCCCCCCCCCCCCCGACGTTGTGCTAGCACCAAAGCACCCCTGAAGCACCCCCACTGTAAATTCCCTGGCACCGCCACTGGCACATAACGTCATAACGTCTGGAGATGAGTGGCTCTTACTCTGTTGCATGCAGGTTCAAATGGGGCCGCAGCAATGAGGGAGTCATAGGCCTCCACGGGGACATTACAAGGATCCTTCCCCACGTAGGCTTGCTCAAATGCAGCCCAGATTCTGTCGCAGTCATATCTGGAAAATAAACGAGAGTAGAGTTTAATTCCGGGAATTCAGATCATTGCTGAATAAATGAAAAGAACTTGAGTGAGTTCATTTTCTCTTTTTCTTTAGTACATACTCTTTCACTTAGCATGTACTTGTAGTATGTACTCTGCCTTAGTACCTCAGGCCATCAGACTGTACAACTCTTCACAAAGGGGGAGGAGGAGTAACAGGAAGTCTGAGGACAGGAAGAAGCAGTAGCCTGCCAGTAGCCATATTTTTATTTATTTAATATTGCTGTACTGTCTTATTCAGTCAAATACCATTTGAAGTGACCGGTGAATAAATTTCATATGCTGTATTAACTGAAAAAGTATTTTAGTCTACGGTTAAGGTGAGGAATAACATTACATGCATGAATTTGTAATTTATTGATCAATTTGTCCAAAAAAAGACAGCAATATTTCAACAAACTCTACATATTTTCAAGCTGCTTTACCCTTGTTTTATGTTTTGAAGGCAAACTAATACTTTTATTTGATCAAACTGTCCAACCTGTCTAAGGGCACAGGCATTTCTTGTGCTCTTCTTGTACAGTCCACAACAAGTTTATTTGATGCCCTGCTGTAGATTCAATTACATAACAGTAAACACTGTTGTTAAAATAGCACAACCTTATGCGCACAACCCTGAGCAGAGGTGGGCAACTTAGGCCACCAGAAGACCCACAACAATATTCTTCTTTTGGTTCAGAAATTGAAAGTATTTGTAAATTAAAAAATATCATTAAATACTATCAATCCTGATTTCTGACAGCTACCAGCATCTTTATTTTAAATAGAAACTCGGAAACCAATGAACAAACCCATTACACATCTCTAAACCAGGGTACTTGAGTCCATGTAAGCACATTCAGTAAGACAGTTACACTGACTGTTAACCAAGAGTAGATTTGGACTGCAGTTATTCAACTTACAGTAACTGAGCAGCTTTTCTTGTCAATTCTCTGTTACTAGTTTTTGAGATCAGATATTTTGATGTGCTGACTACATTCCACACAGCATCTGAGTGCTGTGTAAGAAAGATTTTATATGCTCAACCAAACAACACTTCTAACCTAACAGCTGACCTCTCAGATATTCTATTTCTGTTTTAATGGGATGGAGGATCGATGACTCCACGTAACTCTCAACAGCTGACATCTGCTGTGGCACTGCAGCATCATGATGTAGACATGAGTAATTAACACAATGTCAACTCCAGTAATGTTTATGGCTTCCTTTAACCATAAAAAAGATAATCTTGATTAAAAGACTGATGTGCGTCATTACATATTACATTTGTTTTCCATTTTCTTATTTATTAACCCTATAAAGCCAATTATATCATATTTGATACATACTTTTATATTACCTCTATCTCCTCAATATGATCAAAAAGTTACAAAAAACATTTGAATACAATCAGACAAATGATATTAGTGTCCTCAAATGGATTATCAGTTGCCAAAAACACCTAATGTATCAAATAAGATACAAGAAATCTATATGTTGAATTTTATGGACATTTTGATATTTATAGGATTATAGCAGAAAGTGAAACAAACATTTCAGCTCCAAAAAAATTAGAATTTTCTGGCTATAATCTATGGTCTTGGACCTTAAAGGGTTAAGATATTCACATTTCTTTAAATATTAATTTTCATATATGTATGTTTCGTATAGCAAAGATTCAATAGCCTTGCACATTAATGCAGATTGTTCTGATACAGTAAAAACAACTTGTAATTTTGTCTTATTATATGACCTCAATACAAAATAATGTTGACAATGATTAATTCCGTTATCAATCAGCCTGACTTCTAATTACTTTTTTTTTTTCATATGTCCTTGTTATCAGCACTTATGTAAACATAATCATTTTGTAACATACAGAGTAAATAATGTTGATCCGACTGAATGGTTCTTTTCATATTAAAGTTTTCATTAAAAAAATGGCGTGAGATTCATCTTCTCTTTCCTTTCTGTATGGCATAGAGAATAAATTATTAATACACTCTGCACACATAAATTTGTAAAGGAAATGCCTTGCGTATCCAACTTTACCAACATTCAAGTCAATTTTAGTTACTTTTTAATGAAACAAGAGTGGTATACTTATCACAAAGCCATCAAAGAATATATAACAACAAATAAAAACAGATCAACATTCACTGATTTACTCCTAAGAACAAACCTGCAGCAGAATTTTAAGATTATACAAAGAATTTATTTGATATTCCAGTCAGTGCATGCTGTCATATTTGCATCTCAGTTTCAGTTACTTAATGACAGATGTTTTTAATGTTTTCTTGATGTCTGGCAACAATAAGCAAGAGAAGAGGCTACATGTTGGCCCCAAAATGGCAGTTGACCGTCCCTGATGGAGAGCAATGAAGTGCAACATAATTATTAATGCAGCAGTAATTCTGTAGTTACTAATAAGTAAAAAAATAAGGATTGAACTATTTGGGATCCCTATTATTATCAAAACAATGTCCATATTGACAGATTATTGTCTAAAAAGGTGATTTGTCATCATCAGAGTATATTAAACGTTTTGCTGATAGGTTGAAACAATATTTTAGCTGTACAAATAGAAACATTTCATATGTTGACATGTGAGTGATGATAGCTCAACATAGATCAAGCTTTGGGTGTGATTTAAACTTTAGCCTTTAATTCACTTCCTGACACATTCAGTGTCAAACTTCATCTTGTTTCAAAAGTCCGGCTGTTTCATTATCAACCACTTAAGCTGTAGCTCCCACGATTGCCAAAACTTGGAAGCACTTTGCACTCACGTCAACTGAAATCGCAACTTCTGCATTTGTTACTTTACAGATCTAATGTGTTTCCTGTTCACGAGGAGACACGTTCCTCAAATGAACAGCTATCCCTGAAGTTCAAATAGGTTTGATGGCTTATGTCTGTGTTGGTTCCCAGTCATCCAGGTCATTGTAATCCAATGCTTACCAAAGTTGAAACTGGACGGTTCAGATTCTTGAAGATGATTCACGTCCTCTCCAAAAAGCCTGAACTGAGGAAGCCTATCTATCTATCTATCTATCTATCTATCTATCTATCTATCTATCTATCTATTAGGGCTGAACAATTAATTGCTACTTAGATTAAATTGCAATATGGCTTGTTGCAATTTTCAAATTGCAGACAGCGCAATATTTTTAACCCAAAATGTGTTGAACATTTGGGCATTGTGATGTAGTTTCTCACAATTTCATGTCTATTTTAACCTTTTTTAACCCAGTTTTTACAACTTTATGCCAATCTTGTCTCCCATTCATCTTTTTCTTTTGGCCACTGTCAGACCATGTTTGGAATTTTTACATGGTTTTTGAAATGTAATCCCAATTTTGCTGCTATAATCAATTTTCCTTAGTCAAGTTTTAATGTTTTTGCCTTTTTTTTTTTTGCAATTTCATACCTATTTTGCATCTATTTACTTTTTTTTCCACTTTCGTACCATTTTGTTACTCAGTTTTTACAATTTCATACCTATCTTGCTTCTGTTCTTCACTTCTCCACTTTTTCTCAAATCTTTTATCCTTAGATTGATTTAATGTCATATTGGTAATACTATAAAACGATATACTGCTTATGTTTGTTTCAGAACACATAAGATGCAATATTGGGGAAGAACATCGCAATTAGATTATTTTCTCAAATCGTTCAGCCCTACTATCTATCTATCTATCTATCTATCTATCTATCTATCTATCTATCTATCTATCTAGGGATGCATTATATCATCAGAACAATTGGGTTTTGGCAGATAACTGATAACAATTAAAAATTAAATAATTAAATAAATATGCTGATACTGATAAAAATTATCAGTATCAGCAGATATGAACGTTTTTGCAGATATACAGTATTTAGACAATATGTTGGTATCTCATATTGACCACATACATCCCATATGTTTGCCATAATATTGGCAGAATGTACATATTTCACAAAATGGCAAAATGGTTTACCTCTTCATCACTAAAAGAAAAAGTATGAGGTAAAATAATCATTTATAGAACAATTAAAAAAGTATGTATCATAGGGAATGATTATATATCAATGACACAGATAAATTAAACAAATGCCTTAATTGGTCTTAATGCCAGAAAGTTGCTGATATTTCAGAGTTAAATCGACCATTATTGTGTAATCCTCAGCCGAAGGGCGTTTGCGCCATAGTTTGAAGTTTATTCATGCTTTAAAATTATTGACTTTAATATATTTTTTTAAATAGGCCTATAATTTCATCTTATACATTCATTTATCTAGGCTACATGACAAATCATAATTTGTAAAACCTTTTAGTAAAAAAATAAGCAACATTTAATTCATGTAACCAGTAGGTTGTTTGTCTTTTGTTGCAGCTTTTGTTTGGATAGCATCATATTCTTATTTATAGTCTCACAGTTGTTCAGGAGAAGTCCTCTTTTCAGCCGGTCCACCCTCTTTCTTTAAATCCTGCTCCGAAAATCAACTTTCCACCACCTAAAACTCACCCTTTAAACTTCTGACATCTGCTCATGAAAGTTGTCTTGAACGTGTCTGAGCTCCGCCGGAGCGACACTCCCACAATAACACCGAGGATGACAACGAGCAGCAGGACCGCAGCGACGCTGAAGACCAGGCACCGCTTGGTCCGTCTCTTCCGAGGAGGGCGATACTCGGCGGGTTCCATTAATAAAAACCTCCTAAGGTTAGTAAAAAGGACGGGGGTCCTCTGGCTGTCACGCTCCTGGTTTGTTGACACTCAGAAGTCTCGCGCTCCAGCCTCTATTTATGGAGGTGTGCAATTCCCCTGCGCGCGCACACGTGCACCAGCTTGAGGCTATTCAGGCTCTGCTCCAAGTGACTCCTCCATGACATGGTGGAGGTGTCAAGACGGATACACCGGGAAGAAGTGGTTGAGCCTGAATAACCTCAATTCACTTTTAAATTGACCCGTGGAGAAATAATTGTTGCGACAGTTTAGCCTCAGAGTTAAAGTGTCGAAAGGTCTTGTGGTGACTTGTTATAATTTTTTATTTCGTCTGTTCTACCTTAACTTGTTTGGTGCTGCAAATGGGCTCTAACTACATAAAACTGCCCAATTAACCCTGAGGGCCGAGTCTAGTAACACTCATACTGCTGAGCAAATAAAATAATAATAATAAAATAAATGTGCTTCTTAAAAGGGAGCAATTGAGCTATTTTCCACCGACATTTGACCTTATTATTGATATAAAGTGCTAATGTATTTACAGTTTTTTTATTTGAATGCCATCCCTTTTTCTGATGCCACCTTATTTTCAGTTTAAAAAAATCAGAATAAATGCACTATTTTCATTATGCTACTTGAAAGTTGTTTTTTTGTTTTAGTTTATGACAGATCACAATAGGCTATGTCAGTGATTTGTAGCATTACTGATTATTATGTATTATTTATTTTCTGCTTAGCTTTAAGTACTGACTGTCGAAAAATTGGACCATATGCTGTAAAATAGCATGTAGTTTTGAAATGTAAAATAAAAATGTAGAATATTACGGAAGAGCTTGTTTTCATCATAAATGTAAAGACACAATTTCAATGTTATTTCTGCTTTCGTCGAGGTGACACATTAAAATAATGACAAGTATTGCAGTATTTCAAAATATTGGAGTAATGTACGTTAAAAAGAGGAAATGTCAAGCATGGGTGGATTTCTTTGACACAGTATTGTATCAGTCATTACAGCATAGAGGCTTTCAGTTTGTGGCACAGCTGAGGTGTTATGAAACCATTTTGTTTTGATAGCATCTTTCAGCTAATCTGTACTGTCAGGTCTGTCTTTCATTATGGTCTTGACAAATACTCCATGTGATATGGTTTCCACAGTATTCAAATGTTTAGATATAGCTGTACGGCAGATTTCATTTCTTCCGCTGATTTATAAGCCAGTTCACGTTTACACCTGACAGGAAAATAATCTTGTAAATGTGCCTTCCTCTTACAGTAGTGTTGTCTCACACTTCTTGTATACAGCATGCAATGAACATGGTTATTTATTACTTTTCTTTCAGTTTGATAAAAACATCCCAATACTGAACACAGAGCTGAGAACAAACCCAAAGAGGGTTTGACAAAGGATGTGGCAAGTTGACCTACTAATTACACAAAGAATTATACAAGTTATTTTCCTTGTTAGTCATACAGTTTGTTTTGGTTTGTTGCAGTACCGGTTTTATATAGCCTTATACAAATCAAAAGATGCTATCACTTTTATTATACCTTTTAAAGTGCTAGATCCCTTTCTCCCCTCCCCCCAAAAAACAAACCTGTGATGTGATAAAAGAAAACTGATGTCAGTCTCCCATTTCTATGGCGTGTGGTCCACTTTTAATGGGCTTGCAGCAATGAAAAACTCCCACATTGGAACTTAGAGCTTGGGATTGACTGCTGAAGAAAGACCTGAGTACAACTTTAAAACGCGGCATGATAAACCATAATTTTTTTACTGTCTGCCACCCTGGGCTGTTCACAATCTTCATATGGCCCTTTTCCACTAGCACCCCTTGGCCTTACTCGATTTGCAGCGTGTTTCCACTAGCCCGGTACCTCCTAAAACAAGCTTGTTTTAGTGCCTACTCTGCTCTGGTTCCAAGCGAGCTGAGTCGATACTAAAAGATGACGTCATCGACTGCTGGCTACTTATTGGTCAGACAATGTCGTCATCGAATAGTCATGAGCGCGACGACCTAGCATGATAGCGGTAGCTACCGTTAGCTTACCCTCATACGTCTTTTCTTTGCAGTTCGATTGCTCTCGTCCTCGGCTTCATTCTGTTGTATCGCTTCCAAACTCTCCTGTGCTTCTCAAGGGGTATTTCTTCTTGCCACCTGCAGCCTTCTTCTGCTTTACTTTTTTACTCGGTTTGTGACAAAAAGCCACAGATTGTTGTGTCGCGCTCAAAATGACGTCATCGCAGTGCCGCTCAGCTGTTTACAGCGACACTGCACCCCATTGGGCAGGTGACTGGGGCTAATGGAAAAGCAGCACAAGGCGAGTAGAGTAGAGCCGGGTAGAGTCGAGTAGAGTAGGGCTAATGAAAAAGGGCCATAAGATGGAGCTTGTGTTGGCCACCTCAACAATCATTGACAGATTGCTTTTTCAAGACAGTAAGGAAATTCCATGGTGCAGGCTGTTTTTTGTCAGCATTGACAATAATTCAACCTAACTTGGCTACCTTTAATACTAATTTTAATACACTAAATGTAGATGTATTCAATTGGTCCTTGCAGTTTCGCATTTGCAACCCAGATCTGGTTAAAAAGAAAAAAAAAAGAAGATGGACACCCTTTGTATTGACTTTTTGTTTGTCAATATACAGGATGGACCTTAAGTTTCCAAACATAGGAAAAATAATCATTCATGTTGAATAACAGTTTTTTTAATATAATGTGCTCTATATGATTAACATTGTAAAAAAACCCCACATATCAGTACGTGTTTTCCACTGCTGATGAACTTGCATTAGCACAGTTGACGTTATCTGTAAAATTTCCAGTTTTCTGAGACTTATTGGTATGTTTTACCACTGTGTCCAGTGAGACATTCATTTCATGTTTTCTGTTAAAGTTCAGTGCAACCATGCGACTGCTTCCCAACCCAGCCATCAGTAAAATTTCAATATTTGTCATATTCATTTGTCAAACGCATCTTAAGGTATCTCAAACATAAAAAGTATACATTAAACATTTTCATCAGTGTGAAAACTTATTGCCCACCCTGTAGATTTAAAATTAAGGGCCACCTACCATACAGTTTGTTCAGCATTTTTTGTTTGTTTGGATAGTACAGCTCTAGACATGTATCCACAATGTTAACTTTAAGCCCTATAATCATCTTTAATGTCAGTGCAACAGCTTTACTTCGAGGAAACAATTTACATAACTTGAGGTGCAAGCATCTACATGTCTGAATGCACTCTGTTTTTTTAAGGCTGGCAGAAGTCTTTCACCTTTTGAATTGTGCAGGTAACTATCTAAACCAACCTTGACAGTAGCAGGGAGAAGTTCATGCAGCAGTCATCAGCAGTGGAGAGATTGTGGTGAGCCATAAATTGAGGTTCACAGAAAAGTCATCAGACAAGGAAACATTCTGAGAAATGCAGCAGACCTTTGAGTACAATGAGGTGAATCAAACTGAAATATTGCCCTAAAGGAAAAAGTTCTGTTTCTCTGACAGAAGTGTAATGACTGAATGATGTAATGATTCCTGTATATCTCTCTGAGGTTGTCTTGTGCCCTTACTATCTTGCAGTAAATTGCATGTTCAAATGTTCAGTGATAAGTATGTTGGGATTTTCATGAAAAAGCAAGAATCTCCCACATCTCAAATCAGAAGAAAAGAAAGGTTCCATTTGAGTCTTGGTGTTGTTACTTGTTCCATAATTTTTAAGATGATTACTGCTATCAAGCCTGTAATGTAGCAAAAGTCTTGCAAGACACTTTGGGTCTGCAGTGTGACCTTATCACTTAAATTTAATCTCAGAAGACACAAATGAAAGAGGCCATGCACGGCCTGATCAGGCTCTCAGTATTCAGCAATACGGACATTATTACAAGGAAATAAACAGTGTTTTATATCGTGTTTATGCATTTACATTTGGACAGAAATGTATTTAAGAATTTAAGTCAGTGTGAACATTGCCTCTAATCTGACACACCAGATTGACAGCTCCATACATTCGCTTTTACGCTAATTACGCTAATCCATCTGGGAAAGAGACGTTCGAAAATGTTTTCAGAGGCAGAACCTTAAAAAGCAAATGCAGCTTGTGACTGGACAACCATTCTGCTCGTCGCACTCATCAGAGGCCAATCCATATCAAGCAGCGCTGCTACACATGATGTAGCATACATAGTGGCTTACAGCTAACAAGTGTTAGCTGTTAGTTTAAACTACCTTAGACTATTGTCTTGCATTAAATTATACCACACAGATGTATCATTTTAAACTTGTATGTGACATGAAACTCGTCAGAGACAATCCCTACCAAGTTTCCTGGTAAAATTTTGCCGATTATTATCAAGTAACCATGACAACCATAGACTAACTGGCATGTCCTTTCCACGTTTTCTCCCAGTTTCCCAGCAGTGATCCCTGGTCAGGAGAAGAGCAAAAACATGATTTTTCAAAAGACAAGCTTCAAGTGACGTTCTTTGCTCCTCTTTCAAAAAAAAATCGAGTCTATTTCTGATTTTAAAAAATGCAGATATTGAGATCGCTTCAGATCTCCTGGTGTCGTCATGTCCGCAGCTCCCACCTCTCTTCTCTGATTAGGCCGTTAAGCCTTTAGCATGAAGTCGTTGAACAATCGAGGTTGGCAAGATGGATATGCAGGATTTCAGAGTCAGGCAGGTCCATCTGCTCTGCAAGGCTACATACCCTCAGTCTTAAGGAAAAAGAGTCGCTGACCTGGCTCTCGGGAATGGTCTGGGTTTGTCTGGTCTCAGGTTACCTCTGCTTGTATTTGATAAATTAACTATTGCGGTTCAGCCTTAATACGTCATAAGTGTAAAAGAGTGCTCATGATTTATTTAAATTCCAGTCTGCAGTGTAACAATTGTGAATAATTCTGAGAAATCCCCAGAATTCCAAACTCTGTAATCTTATCTCTGCATGACTCAAAAATGTTTGACTTACCCTCCACCAGGCTCCAAGGACTTTCTTACTTTATTAGCTTGCGAAATGAGATAAAAAGAAATAGAATGATTAAAAGAAAACATTCAGATGAGAAATCTTTGCGCAGTCATATTTTTAATGCATCTTTTCTGTATAGTGAAAAAACATCACAGAGAATCCACAGAAGTTTTTAGAGTTAGTGGAATGTAAGGCTCTTCTGGGGTGCAAGGCTGTTTGCACATGCCTGGCAGGATGACTTTTCAGGGTTCTGGATGCACTGGAGGATCATCAAGGTCCTGGAAATGAATTTACTGGATGTTACTTAGTTCAGGAAGCCCATTTCTAAGCCAAACATCTGTGTTAACATCTGTGTGTCAATGGGAATGTAGCAATGTGCTGAACTACAATATTTCATCAGAACAGTATTTAACCTGTGAAAGTGAAAACATTTGTTATTGGACTCTAAGGGCCTAATCTCCAAAGTTCCCAAATAAACAGTGCTAAATTGTATGTGCAAACTAAAGTTGCATGTGCTATCATGGGATGTTTTGCGGGTGATCTATGACTGCATGCACAATTAATAACAGGTGCAGAAGTGGTGTGAACTGCACTCTTTAAATGAGGGTTTTGGGTGGCTGTCACCATGGAGAGTTTGGGAGAGTATAGTGGCCATAAACGCAAAATGAAGTTTGAAGCCTTGCAGTTTGAGGCAATTAAACAGACTGGTGAACTCCAGCAGGGTTTGTTGCTGCTGGAAGAAATGCAATGTGGGAGGCTGTCTGTGAAAAGCACACAGGCCAAAACTGGCATTGCTAGATAGATGATATGTCTTTACTATATTTGACCAGAGGTTGCAGTAACCTTTTTTGCTTTCTGTCATTTTGGACGGACAAGGTCATCACTTGTTCCTTATGCCATATTTTTAATTCTCCTTTTCTAATTCCAATTTATCTTTAACATCCTTTAACTGAAAATCCACTCAATTCATTTATCTGCATCGAGAAAATAAGATAATTTGGAGAAGAACACTTCTAACCTATAACTAAATACATGATATACTGTAATTGTAAGCACATGCTGCAGTGAGAGAAAAATCTGCAATTCCAGCACCCTGCGACTGACCTGAAGCATTCACAGGTCAGTCATGGAGAGTGTGACGCAGTCAGCTCTGAGAGACAAAGTGATACTGGCTATGAAGGGGATCTTTTTTTACATATGTTAAAAGACCTCCTCTACAATGTATCACAAGCGCAAACAGAGGGGGTTACTTTACTTGTGTGTCTGCACTGGACTTCTTTTTCAAGTAAATCATATTGTCAGACAGCCTCTAAATCTTTCTGTCATTCATCAAAAAAATGTGTTGTAAGATAGAAAATATTTGATTAATGCTGCTTATGACAGTCCAAATATCCTGACAAGCACATGGAAGATTCTCTCTCTCGTTAGCCCACTGTGCGTAGTGCTGTGCCAGTTTGCACCTGCTTTTTAAAGATGCTAAATATAGACGCTAAATGGAGGGTGAGTGCTATTTTGACTGTTTGACAGATGCAATCCTTGCTGCACCCTGTTAGTAGATTTACTTTGCACCTGTTTTAGTACACGCAAACCTTTAGTAGATCCGGCCATAAATTGCCCAAAGGAGTGAGTTAAAGGGTTAACTGTCTCTACATGTTAGCCCTGTGATTGGCTGAGGATGTTGACAGTGTCAGCTGGGATAGGTTCCAGCTCCTTAAAACTGGGAGAGTTTTGAGGGGTTTTATTGCTGACCATGAGTGTTTGTTTGAAGATACTTTTAAATTGTTTAAAGTTAATGCACATTTTTATGTCCACATCTACTTTCTTCCACGTATTGATATTGGATGGGTGTCCGAAGTTCTTTTAGACATCTATCCACAAAGTTTTGGTGATTTCAAGATGAATTCTTTCTTTTTACAGTATATTTGTGCCAGAAGGTTACCCGTCAAACCATAGCCTTTCCATGTCGTTAAAGTTTTTTCTGTCACAATTTTAAAATGCATATAGTTGTATGGAAACCTACTGGTCGTTGTCTGTGCAGGTCCATCTGAAGCCTCTAGACTTGAGGATTTGGATCAGGAGTACAATAGATCCTTTGACACATGATTCTCTGGAAAAAGAAAAGAAGGGAATGATTCACTGACCCTCCCTGACAAATCATTTTTTTTCTAGGATAAATGAGCTGGCCCTAGCTTTACTACTCAGCACTCAGAAATTGGATTTTAGCATTAAACAAAGCTGAAAAATACACTTTTTTTTTTATAGTGCACAAACACAACCGTCACTTTGCAGAACTTGCAATGTCAGTCATGTGACCTAAGGAATGCCATACTGCCATTTGTTGTCGACTGAAACCAAAATCAGTGGTTTCCTAGTTTTCTGTATCTTTTTCCGTTGAGGTCTGTGTAATATTGGCAATACTAGACTTACTTTAGAGATGATTTTGACAGATTGAGGTTGCAGAGGCACACCTAAAAGCAAGCCAAAAGGTCATGGCACTTCTCTTCATATCCATGCAAAGGTTAGGTTTAGGCAGGAAGCTACGAGTAGTTAGGTATTGGGCAAGTGTTAAGGGAAAAAAATTGCAGAGTAGTACAGAGGTGTTTGTGTACTTACATAAAAGGCCCCTCAAGATTGGTCACCACCTTTATGTTGACATGATCCACTCTGTGAGGGTTCAGACTGTCCAGTTCAACACTTCCAAACATACTGTGTTAATAAAAAAAGGTTATAATTTGATAGAAAGCATTGTGGAAAATGCTCTTCATCCCAGTATGTATTTTACCTTTTCCTATTGAAGGCATTAACAATGGACCCGTTCAGTAACACGGTGATGTTACCACATGCCATTTCTGCAAACTGACAAACAGATGGAGAAAATCACAGCAGAGCATTATCCCACTTCTGGGTGTGGGACAGTATGTTGCATGTAATAGAAAAACACAGATGTGCTCCCTGTAGAACTCACATTTTGTGATGCTTGTCTCCACAAGGAGAACACCGGATGATTTCTGCATGCCGACCACTCTGGACAAGAGCCAAAATCAAAACCTAAAATCAAATCAAAAGAGGCAGAGTTTACCGGCATGGTAATGTTCAGTGAGACATGATGTAATTTAAAGAAAAAGATTAGTTCATGCAATGTGCAGTTTAATCACTTAGTAGTGATTCTGAGATGATTATGCTAAAGGTTGAACATGGAAGTAGAGCTGCAGCTTTTCTCAGTGTAAAAATACTGCTTTTAAGTCTTGTGTTTTGAGTTTGACTTTGTGTTGTTAGGGTTATTAAAGGATAACTTCGGTTCCTGCAGCTTTTACATTGTTTATAGAATGAAGAACAACAATATACTCACCCAGAAGGCTTTCCTGATGCAAACGGTGCTTCGGGAGATATTTAGATCCAAAATCGAGCAGCGGACACCGATATAATGTAGCCTGTAGGGCATAGATCGCCGCTCCTAAAAACTGCATTAATCGTCCAAAAACTCATGTTTTTCACCAATATTCCATCATGATTCGCGCCGAATGGACGGCCATTGTAGCCTGTGTCTCTGCACACACCGCTGTGTGGCTGTACTAACCTCTAAACAGACGAGTCTGTTTGCATGCCCTTCTCAGCGCATCGCAGTACTCTCTGGGCGTTGAGATCGCTTCCTCATTTCTATCAGCTCCTTATCTGTATAATCTGGCTCCAAACTGTAAGGACGTCCATCATATTCAAAGTCCTCCTCCACAACATCTTCATCCCATAGATATTCGTCCATTTTGCACAAAACTGGAAGAAGAAAGTCGATTTGTAGCTGCCCTGAAACAATGAGCACTTTTCTGCGCATCTTGTGAAGAGCATGTAAACAAACTTCGTTGGTTCCGCCACACAGCGCTGTGTGGAAGACACAGGCTGCAATGGCCGTCCATTGGTAGCGAATCATGATGGAATATTGGTGAAAAACATGAGTTTTTGGACGATTAATGCAGTTTTTAGGAGCGGCGATCTATGCCCTACAGGCTACATTATATCGGTGTCCGCTGCTCGATTTTGGATCTAAATATCTCCCGAAGCACCGTTTGCATCAGGAAAGCCTTCTGGGTGAGTATATTGTTGTTCTTCATTCTATAAACAATGTAAAAGCTGCAGGAACCGAAGTTATCCTTTAAGTTATGTTTGAGGATATAAGTTGATTTTACTGGTATGGTGTACAAGCTTTATTAAACAAAAACTGTTTTTTTTCCATTCATTTTATGAAAAAGAAGCTACTAGCTTACAAACATTTGTTCAGGATTTTCTAACATTTATGGCAAAATTGATGCCTAGAATAATCTGTCTTATTAACTGAGCTAAAAAATCTTGGTAATCTGTACCGTATTAATATGTCATCTAAATGAAATTATATATGTATTATTATCAGTATTTGCCTAAAATCCCAGCAAAATACTCAGTCTAAGCTGCAGTATTTCACCCTAAAACTACTAGTCACTGCAGCACCATTTAATAGCTATGGACTACCATGCTATCATAGTGCTCTACAAAGCTTAACTTAACATTTAGCACATACCATCGATGGCATATCATAGAAACAGGAAGTAATTTTAGTCTAGAGATTGGAGATTTTTTTTATAGGCTGTGCCAGCCTAGTGCACAGAGAGAGCACTGCGTCCCACATTCGGCTCTAATATGAAGAGATTTAAGAGTCAATTTGAGTTTTTTTTTTATGTGGTTGCTAGAGGCTCTTGGTACTTGGTAGAGATGAGTGCTTATAAAAGAAATAAAGACTCTTGGGTCCGTCCCAATTCTACCCCTTAGCCCTCGATTTGAACAAAGAGCTATACAGCCTTAAAACACAGACAGACCATGACCTCATATGAAAGGAAGGAGTATGAGAATTTCCCATAATACACTGCACCCACTGACAAGAAAGCAGAGCGGAGATCGAAAGAAGAGCATGATTGGAACCAATTACTCAATCATCAATTAAATGTTAATCTTGTTTTCAATTGCTGGTCGTATTTTGAAATTTCTTGTTATAAGGAGCTAGCTTTCTGAGCTGTAGCTACGGCTATTGTCGCACCTGTGTACAACGCAACCAGCGAGCGGCTCTGGGTGGTGACGTGGAGGCTTAGGGGTAGAATTGGGATTCACCCTTACCGTAGCCTGTTGTAAAGCCAACATAGTTTTTTGCGTTCGCTTAACATTTAAGTGGGTTAATTACAAGTCTTTTTTCGTGACGCCATAAACTACTATGTAGCAGCTACTGCCTGCTCCCAAATATTTGCCCCAGGAATAAAGCTCGCAAGCTGCTCTGTTGGCAATCATAGTTATTAGTGCCACAGGCCTCTAGCAACCCCACTTTTAAAAAACTTAGCTATGCCTTGATCCATAATACAGGCACTGCTCATGCTATCCATTCCTCACATTGTTTTGCTTCTGATCCTGTGGATTAGGCAGTGGTTTATTACGTTATTTTCTCTTGTTTTTTGTGACTTTTAAACAGCAACAGACCCGAGTCTTCCTCTTGTCCACACCAGATGAGGTCATTGAACATGTATCCAACCAGCGTGTCCTCCAGAGTCCAAAAGTGACCAACAACAGCCGCATAGCTATGCATCAGTGTCCTGGTTTTACTCCAGAAGAGAAACTATCACAGCCAGAGGAGAAACATCATATTTATTTATGTATTATCAGCAAATAGTCTAAAATGTGATGTAACAGCCTGATAAATGTGATTTTTTTCCCCCCTCACCCTATCACAAGGCCAAGTTTGTGGTATGGCGTAAAACATGGGATGATAATCCTCCACCGTCACGTTACAAGAAGACTGTTGGACGACCGCCTCCTCAAAATGACTCCAGATTTCATCACAGTCATGCCTATAAAAAAACATGAAGTCCGTTATTGAAAAATGGGAATCATTGCATTTCTATGAACTCCCTAAAATACATGGCTTATTTTCTTTAATGTTTTTATGACTGCAACAGAAAGTTAATGAATTAAATACATTTGCGGCTACTTGTATTCTTCTTTTGTATATTAGGATATTTGATGGAATGTTTCTTGGAAGTTTTAAGCTTCCCATCTTGACCTTTGGACTGATAATTAAAGAAACAACAGTTTAAGGCATCGCTTTGAAACGTTAAGGATCCAATTATTGATCTTTTTAATAGTAACATCATCTTTTAGCAGCCAGCCTGAGGGTTAAACGCAAAAATCTTTAACATATGTCAAAAAACATATAATGTTGAAAAAGTTAGTAAAATGCAAAAAAATACCTTAAAACATTATATACCGGACAACAACACTTTCACAAAGAGCTAACATACTAAAATAATCAACAAAACCACTACACTACAGACAAATAATGCTTAAAAAACACAATATGCAAAAATGATTCTTCAAAATTCCAAAGAATTTCGTGAGACAGAAATGTTTTATAAAAGTACTTTATGTATATAATTCAAAAAAATGAAATGCACAATGTGTTGTGATTTTCAAAAAATGTAGTGGAAATGCAAACGAAATTTTAAATTTGATAAAATGCAACATTTTGTGAGAAACCTAAAAATCTAAGAAACAAAAAAGAAACTGAAGGAAATGTTTAAAGTTTTTTTCCACAAGATATTTCATGTTTGCAAATGTATTTTATGTTAGCTAATAAGTTACTTTAACGAGCATTTTGTGTTTTGATTTTTATACATTTTGCTTTAAGGGCTTCCACAGGTTTTAGATATTTACTGTCTTTAATCTCTTATCTATCTTACAGTCCTCATCTTTTTCTGAGGTTCATATTATAAGAAAGATAAAGACACAATACTCAAGGATTTTTCCATAGTTACAAATAACCTTCAGACATTTCAGAAGTAATCAGTCAAAGGTCAAGTGCACAGACTCCTATGTTAATCCCTCGCTCAGTTGATGTCAAATAATATTATAAATGTAGACTTTAAGAAAGAAATACTTTGCTGCACATGACTGTACTTGACTTTTGAATAAGAGATCTTTTCTGGCACAGCACGAGTGATAAATCCATTATGCAACTTTTCCTGAGAGTTTGTTTCAGAGGAGAAATGGAGCAAATGCTCCTGAATTTCCCTTGAAGTGAGTCTTCTATATCATGCTTCATTTCCCAAGGAAATAATCCTTTATTCTTTCTTATCAGAGCGTGCCTGTGCCAACAGAACTTTTTTCCTTCAGTGGTGTCAAGAACACATCTCAACAAGACCTTTATCTTTAGAGCTTATCACGTCACATTTTCTGATCGTTTATTTCGGAAGAAAATGAAGCAAATACCTAAATTTCATTTGAATCACGTCTTGTTAAACATGCTTAATTTCTCCAGGAATTAATCTTTATTCTGTCTCCTCAAAGTGTGCCTGTGTCAACACTTTTATCCATAAAATCCAACAAAAAAATCCTTCAGTGACATCAAAACTTGTCTCAACAAGACCATCATTAGTGCCGTCTCTTTTTATACTGGTTCTAATCCACACCTTTCTCTGCATAGCTTGTTGGAAAGTCTAGTCTTCACTAGTCTTTCTGAAAAGATCATTCTGCTGAATTTTACCTCAAGCTGGGGTTAACCAGAGTGATGTAAGTGTAGCACCTTCCCACCACGATGTGTTTGATGTTAGGAGTCGTGCCAAGCTGGGCGCTCAGAATACAGGGGAAATAAAGAAAGATGAAAAAGCCTTTGAAATGGACACAAAGACAGAGGACATTATATCTCTGGTGTGGGAGTGGCACATCCAAAAGAAGGAGAGACAAATGTCAGCAAAGTCAGGAGGAATCACTTACATCCTAGCACGCCATTCATCACAAAGGAAGCAGAGGTTTTTGGTGTTTTCATTATGGTGAGATCCCTCGCGTGTTCGGACATGATTTCACCTGCACAAACAACGTTTGATAAGCATCAGTTTGGATACCAATGCAGTGAAGCAGGTACTTTACTTGTGTATGTTGCCAGAAAGGTCATATTCTCATGAAAGACACAAAACTTCCACCCACGTCTTCTCCATTCCTGTGTGGAGCTGTCACACATGGCCTCTTTTCCAAACAGAAGCTATCAAATGTGACCTTTAGTTCACAATGTGCCTTAAGCAATTTGAACAGATGAATAAAGGCTGCTCATACTTGAAATAATCGCAGTAGGTGATTATCATAGCTTATTAAAGATCAGGAGATGAAAGGTGACAATGTCAGTGTAAGCACCTGAAAATTGGGCAATAGTGTTAAGCTTTGGCAGCAAAATGAAAATGTGTTTAAGTCACATTTAAGAGCTTTGCTGTCCAAAGTCTTTTTTCGTAAGAGTTTAAGGGCCATGCTAGATGGAAAAAATAATTTTGGGGAAGTTGAGATTAAAGTTAAAAAATTGAGGTCAAAGTTGAAATGATGAGAATAAAGTTAAATTGACAAGAATAAAGTCCGAATACATTTTGGTGATAACAGTCGAAATGTTGAGAAAAAAGTCGAAATACATTTTATGTTGACTTTATTCTTGAAATTTCCACTTTTTCTTGACATTTTAACATTATTCTCATCATTTCTACCTTTATTGCGAAATTATATTCAACTGTATTGATGACATTTTGACTTTAATCTCATCAATTCAACTTTAATCTCTAAATGTTGACGTCATTCTTGTCATTTCAACTTTATTTTTTATTTTTGTAATGTCAAAAATGTCGAAAATTATTTTTTCCATCAAAACTGGCCCTAATACTTTTCCATATTTTTCTAAATTAAAAGTTCAAAAATTTTAGTCAGTTGGGGTGCTGGATTGGCATAATGGCAGGCTACCAGGCATAATCCATAAACATGCTTCTGCCAGGCTGGGTTGGAGTCCAGCCTGTGACCTGCCTGCAGTGTGTCTTCCTCTCTCCCCCTTCACAAGCCAATCACTATCTCTCTCTCTCCTGTCAATAAAGACATAAAAATGCCCCAAAAATAATTCAAAGACAACCCATTTTAGGTAGGTGCAGTTAATATAACATTTCACAGACTGCTCAAGTAGTCAAATAGTTGGAGATTTGTTAAAAGAGCTTTTTTTCATTTACAAGGGTGGACAGTAACAAAGTAGGTTTACCTGAGTGCAGTATTTAGGTACATTTTTTTGTAACTCCACTACATTTCTATGAAGGATCTCATTACTCTAGTCTTGCAGAGCAGACGGACCTGCCTGATTCTGAAATCCTGCAGGTCCGTCTTGCCAGCCCCCGTTGTCCAACGAATTCACTTGGCTGAATTCTTAACAGCCCAATCAGGGAAGAGAGGCAGGAGCAGCAGAATGCGAATGTGACGACAACCGTAAGTTGAGAACTGGAAGTTGAGAACAGACATGTCCATTAGCCTATTGCCTAGTGAAACTTGGCGAAAGCTGCCCTCCTCAGAAGTTTACTTGTAGGGATTGTCTTTGATGAGGTCCATGTCACATATAAGTGTTAAATGAATCATCTGTGTGGTACAATTTAGTGTAAGACGATACGGTCATTAACTGTTATTAGCTGTTAGCTGCTAAGTTTTAGTTGAGTAAAATCGCCATTTTAGCCTTTTAGTCAGCTCATGGATGCACAAAAGTGGAGGATAGAGAGAAGATTTCTGGGGCCCAGAGTCTCAGAACCATATTTACTCAATTGCGTTGCTAAGGTAAACTGAAGGCAAACCTTTATCTGAATGAGTACTGCGCATGCTTTGGCAATAAGATATGAATTATTGCTTATTAAAAATTAATTAGGAATACATGCTGTCTTTCGTAGTCTTTTTTAACAGTCAGCTAGCAACTGTTCTTTTACACTCAAAACAGAGAGTATTATAAATTCCATTTACTTTGAGGGGTTGAGAACCAGGAAGTGTAAAATGCTGACTCTTGTCTTTTTGGACTCATTCCTGCACCACCCTATAACATGCATTGTTTTTATCTAGCTTTGCCACGCCCCCCTGACAGTGTTCGGAGTGTTTTCTTTACATTAGATAAGTTGACCAAGGTAATTCAAACATGCTTTGTGAAAAGGTATTAGCCTGGTAACATCCCTAATAATTCCAAAGGATTAATATCACTACAGCAAAAGCAACTGCAGTTCTAATAACCAACTTTTTAATTTACTTCAATCAGTACAGCATTTCTAATTCTTGACATATAATTACCCCTATAGATGGGCAGTTTTGTACTAATTGATGCATCAATGCAGTGTCATAGCTACATTTTTGAACACACACACTTATATTTGTTTTATGGATGGTAACACAAGTATTTGCACATTTATCTAAGTCTTAATAGTAAATACTAACTGCAAAATGCTGCCAAAAGCTGAAAGTACTCACCATTTTCAAAGGACAAAGTTATATCCCAACAGATGACTCCACTGTCCTGATATGTTCTGCTGTATAAACTGGGCCCTGTTGTAATGTGGTCTTATGCATACATAGACCCAGTTGTCATGCTCAACAGGCGCGTCTTCATATGTGCTCAAACACAGCTTCTCCCTGAAGACATGTTCGGAAAAGACAGAGGAGATGTTTTTCCCCTGGCTTCCCCTCGCAAAAGCCAGATCCACATGATTCCCATTATGGTGCCATTAGGAATCTCCAAACATAGAGTGTGTGCTGTTCCCTGTTACGTGGTGCCACGAGGAGCCCGATGTGAGATTAAGTTGTTGTTGGATACACTTAATGGGGATATGCATTTATCTCACAGGACTGTATGTTACGATGCTGTGCTTTAAAATTAGGCTGCAGGGATTTGTGGGAGACTGGAGATGTTGTTCTTGAGAGTAGTCCAGAATGTGTGTCCTTTACTTAACACAGATGCCTACAGGGACTACAAACTGTAATATTAAAGTTGGATATTTACTTGTTTATGGACAAAAAAAAAAGTAGAAATCTGCAACACTTTCTTTGTTCTCCACTGTTGGGATGGGATAAGATAATGGAATAAAAAAAAAAACTTAACTGAAAAGTCGAGCAGAAAAATTTAACTTAAAAAAACTTACATTCAATCAATCAATCAATCAAATTTTATTTATATAGCACTTTTCATACCAAAAAATGTAGCACAAAGTTCTTTACAGACAGATGAATTAAATTGAAGGATTTATGACCCAAACCCACTCCACCAAGCCCTTGAACCCACCCACACCGCAGTCCATACACAGTGTTGATTAAAAGCATCATAAATAAAAGACAATAATAAAGCACACTGCTCTACCCAGTACATACTGAGGAAACACCATCTTAAAGGTTTAAAAATGAGAAAACACTGCAGGTTGGGTTAAAGTGTAAGATTGAATATATCATAAAATAAAATAAGAAAAAGAATAATAAAAATTAATAAATAATAAATTGAGATGAAGTAAAAAAAAATAGAAAAACTAAGAAAAAAATGAGGAAAGATAGGAAAGATAAAAAATAAAATAAAACAAAATAAGATAAGATAAAATTATCATAAAAGTGTTGTTAGGGAATGACCCAGAAAGTCTTTAAAGAGGAGTCCAGAGCAACGCAGACAATAAAAGGTTAAGTGAATTGTAATTAGATCCAACACAGTTCCAAACAGTTTCCAAAGTGACACAAACAGGTGAGTATATACAGAGTTGATGGAGGCGGTGGCGGGAGCTTGTGGGGACCTGGAAGACAAAGAGAAGCTGGTAAGTCCAACAGGTAGAGTGAGCAAAAACACCAAAACACCATGAGACAAAAAGAAACTCAGAGTAGCGGATATCTGCCTTTGCCCCTTTTGTTTGCCCCTGTACTCGTCTCTGGCTCTTGTCTTGTAGGTGGCTTGGTACAATACATTTATACTTAACGGAAACAAATATGGTAGGGATAAACTTGTGGTCTGGGAATCCATGAGTTCGTCACTACCCATACTATAATACTTCTATAAAATGATCACCACAACCATTCAGACATGAGGACCCTCCTGAAAACGAGATGTAGCATCTCAAGAGGCTACCCTCTAATAAATCAGATGACAGGTCTATAGTTCATGGATCTGTCCCTAACTTTAGTTCTTACTTTAGTCCACTTGTCTCCTCTTACCTCCCTTCCTTTGCCCTCACACCCAACACAGCATCGTGTGGATTTGCTGTTCATCATGAGACTGGGATCCACATTCAAGATTTCCAGCTGCTTAACAGAAGGCTTTTTCTTGCCGCCATGATGGAGGGATTCATGATTGGCTATATGGATTCATGTTGGGTGTTGGATGTATATATTTGTATATATATGTATATGTGAATCTTAACATGTATATATGTATCTATGCATATATATGTATTCATAAAATGAAGAGCTTTATGTTCTATTGTAAAGTGTCTTGAGATAACACTTGTTATGAATTGGCGCTACACAAATAAAGATTGATTGATTGATTGATTGAAATAACAGTCATAAACGTAAAACACATCCACCACCTTGGAGCACTTTAATGTCTCCACCAATGTCAAAATCAAACATATGTCCTTCGTTGGCACAAACGAAAAGTCATTCCATATTTGGCAGTATCTGAATCCAGATGCAGATCCAGGAATTCTTTAGAGGATTTGTTAAAGTTGTACAATAGAGCTTTTTTTTTTTTTTTTTTTTTTTAATCTTTTATAATGCCTCTAATATCTTGGCAAATATTTGTGCTCTGTATAGGAGCCATTCCAGTTATGGAAATGCATCTAATAGACATCTTGTTTCTTATATGACCCTGACTGTTCATTTCCAAACAAAAAGTGCTCCACCGAGGCTTTTCTGACATTGTTTGCAGAGTTTTTATTAAAAATTTAGAAACTGCCCTGTTGCAAAAAGCCCCCCAAAAAAAGCCAAAAAAAAAAAAAAAACATTTTCAAAGCCAAAGTAACAGATCCCCACCCTCCCAATCCTAAAGAGAGTATAATATCTTCCTTGTGACATAACCAACATTCCCAGAAAATCTCATCAAAATCTGACAACCTTTTGGATAGATGTGCACAGATGGGCGGACAGACAGACAAACAGATGGATCCAGGCCTTGGACTGATGTGAATTATTACACACAGAAGGAAAAAAACATGAAAAACTTTTTGTCATAGGGTTCAGATGCTGCTGGTGTTAAAGCATTACAGGGCATCATTCTTGGAGACATAATACCTCAACAATGCATCACAGGGGTCTCTTTGAGTTTTGCACAAATGTTTGACCTGACTCAAGAGTAAACAGATAAGACTTTTGTCTGTTTCTGGGTCAAATGTCAAGGTCGCATGCCTCATGTTCATACTTGCTTTTGAGCACAATATCTCAGGAGTCTTTAGATGGACAAAAGTCCACTCAAGTTTAAACCGATTAGATTGTGGAGGTCAAGTTCAAGCTGACTAAGCATTAGACTCACTACTTGCTTCCAAGCACAATAGTGCAAGGAAACTATAAGGGATTTTCCTCAAGCTCTGACTCAAAAGTAAAAATACATTAAGGAGGTCATTGGTCATTATTCACTGTGACCTAGTATTAGTAGTTGTAGTATTTTACAATCCCTCATTTAGTTTCAACTTTTAGATAAAAATGACTGTATTATACCCTATTTTAAATCGTAAAAAGCAGTTTTATAATCTTATTCCACCCAAATGTGCCTGATTCCTCTGTTCAAAATGAAATAAGATCACATTAAAGTGATGAAAATTGTAGCTTATTCTTTTTCACTGTTGTATGTTTGTCCAAGATGAATTCATGCTAATATAGCCCACTTTCCTGCAGATCGGAAAAAATGCAGTATAATTGAGCAGCTTATGGTTAATATAACTTGTTCTTTATATAGGAAAAAAGTCTTCTGAAATCACCTGTAAAGGTCATAGTAATCCAGAGGTTGGTCCTCAAACCACACAGAAAATGTGTTTTTGGTTGAGACCTTTCCTTCTTTAGATTGGTTAAAAAAAAAAACTGTATTAGTAAGCATCTGTATCTAAAAGACTTAAACCTACCCCCAAACAGCAGTCTAATGAGTCTTACTGTCAATATAATCCCTTCTCTTACAACATCATAAACATAAATCATCACTTTAAGTAGAAGTTTAAGGATTATTAAATGCAAAGCCATTGCCAGGCTTCTCATTGACTGCTTAAATTATCATTCTGAATTCCTGCCTTGTCTTTGACACATAAAGGTCGCCAAGGTTAGATCTATCTGACAGAATATAAATGAGGTGATGGCTTCATGTTTTTAAAGCTAATTGTGCCATTAACACTCTGTGAAGGAGGACAGAGCGTCCCCGTGAAAACGTATTGACAGGAATCAATCAGAGGTTAAGTATCTGAATATCACCTCAAAGACAAGGAACCAGAATCTGATTCAGGAAAAAAAGAACATTTTAACTAGAGCAATAAACGTTTAAAACTTCTAATTCACTGCTTGATGAACTGATTGGGTTTGTTCAATGTCACATTCTGTCTGTTTAATTTTCCTGCCACCCAGATTACATCAAAACAGAAATATTAATATCTTAAGTTATGCACTACGGTGTAATCACCTGCAGCACCAAATCTGAAAAAATGCTTGATTGTTTTCATAGTTTTTTTTTTCTTTTACAAAAGCGAAGATGTCAGTCAAAAGATCCTACAGCCACATCATATGACATTGCTTTAAATAGAGTACAGTGCCATAAAGCCTGCCTGGTGCAGTTCACAATGACCTCTGAACTCCAGCTTATTATCCCAATAATCCAAATGTAATTGGAAGCTAATGTAATTAATTACAGGATTTTAGCTCACAGTTTCCTTACATTGTGTCTCTAAAATCCAATATGTTTATTAATGAGAAGAAATGGATGATTGTGACAAATTTTAAGAAAATCCCTAAAATCATAGAGTAATCTTATAAAACATTAAGATTCAAGAAATCAAGAGATTTTGACCTGAGACCTTACATCTTAACATTCCCCTCTTAAATCTTATTAACAAACAAGTTCTGGAAAGTTATCAACATTGTCCTTTTGCAACGTTTGAAGAAAACCCCTCAAAGTTCTCTTAAGATGTTCCAATTGGCCCTTTTCCACTAGCAGGCCTTGGCCCTACTCTACTCAGCTCTACTCGATTTGCAGCATGTTTCCACTAGCCTGGTACCTCCTAAAACAAGCTAGTTTTAGTACCCACTCCGCTCTGGTTCCAAGCGAGCAGAGTCAATACTAAAAGATGACGTCGCTGACTGCCGGCTACTTATTGGTCAGACAATGTCATCATCGATGAGTCATGAGCGCAATGACCTAGCATGCTAGCGGTAGCTACCTTTAGCTTACCCTCATACGTCTTTTCTTTGCAGCTCGATTGCTCTCGTCCTCGGCTTCATTCTGTTGTATAGCTTCCAAAACTCTCCTGTGCTTCTCAAGGGGTATTTCTTCTTGCCACCTGCAGCCTTCTTCTGCTTTCCTTTTTTACTCGGTTTGTGACAAAAAGCCACAGATTGTTGTGTCGTGCTCAAAATGACGTCACCACTCCGCTCAGCTGTTAACAGCGACACTGCACCCCGTTGGGCAGGCGACTGGGGCTAATGGAAAAGCAGCACAAGGCGAGTAGAGTAGAGTAGAGAAGGGCTAATGGAAAAGTCCCTAATCAAACAAATGAACAGGATGAACAAGAGACACAATGGTCTTGACCTCTGATCCACATACAAACCAATATGTCCTTTGCAAAAGTTTGAGAAATTAGGCATAACTGCTTAGGATGTTGTTTTAGGACAGGTTATGGCAAAGGATGAGCACAAGGCCCATAATTTACCAGTCTATTTTTCCTATCAAATCCACTCGATAGCACATTTAAACAACAAAAACGTCTCCAAGGTGCTTAGATTTTACTGTCCAAAATCTAAGTAATACATCCTTCATTCAAGTAGACAAATACTTCAGAGAAAATCCATCTGAGAATTCTTTAAATATCAACTTTAACAGCATGGGCGGCAATCTCAGTGACCATTGTCCTCTGAGATATAAAGCATCCCTGAGTCAACATTGACGCTTATGCAAAGTCTGGAGAAAAATCCATCAGTGCAATCAAGAGAAATCACGGTCAAAACAAGGGATGAACATGAGGACCAATGGCCAGTTTGTATGGACAACCTCCAAAAGCCTAAATCCTTAAGTCCTGGGTATTGCAGGAAGGATGAAATAAAGCAAATATATCAGCTCTATGCATTGGTGAAGTTTTACCCACAGAGGTTTAATGTGGCCTAAAGCACCAATGAAAAACAGTGTTGACAGAGTCCTCGTTTGAACTATCCCACACATTCAGAAATTTGCAGGAATATTGCTAATGGGAAAGTAGAAGCAGGTTTTTACATGTGCCCTGTCATCACTATATTAGATAAGATCCAAAACTGCCTGCAGCAGTCAGAGGTGAACCACAACATGAAAGGGACTTTTCAGGAAGCACAAATATCACACACTGCTGCTGCCACCTTCTGACCTAATGAGGATTTGTAAGACTTTAAAGTTCAGTTGATTCAAGCAGTCAAACCATGTTTTATTTTAGTGTTGGAGTGCATAACTGCAAGAAAGTAATTGCTTGACTCCCTGGTCAGTTGGGTCCCTTCTGTTTGGAGTTTAAATGTTCTGTCTTCCCCTTGTAGTGGGGGTTTATATGTCATCCCTGTGATTCACTGGCAAACAGTCCACAGTTTACCCTGCTTTCTGCCTAATATCAGGGGATCAGGCTCCAGACCCCTACAACCCTGAGGTGTGGATGATGGGTGCATGCATGGATGCTGAAATCAACTCTGCTCTGTCTTACGTGACTTTTTAATAAGCTGTAAAACAATCTTTTAGATGCTTATAGCAGATTTTACTGCTGCCTTAAATACTTGAGAACTATGAGTAAAGAGGTTCAATAAGAGGAGCTCATTACTATCCACACATTATCTATAAGAGCTTATTCCACTCAAGGTCATGAGGGATGAAGACATTGGCCTAGAGGCTGGGTACACCCTGAATCGTAGCCAGCTGATCGCAAGGCCATTAGAGAAACAGGCAACCAATGATGATCACAATCATACCTAAGGGCAACTCGGAGTCACCAATTAACCTAATGAGCATGCATGAACAGGGAGAACACGCAAACTCTACACAGCAAGGCCCTGACTGACACGGGGATCAAACCAGCAACCTTTTTGTTGTGATGCACATGCTGCGCCACCGTGCTGTCTCACTCATTATAATGATTTTTATCATTCAAACACATATAAAAAAGTGTTATCTCCATAAACTCTCACAATAATAGTAACCATAAATAATGAAAGTATAAAATTAAATACTGCAGAGGTTACCTGAACATTTTTAGAGATACAAAAATCTCTAAATGAAAATGAGTTAATTTTGAAGCACATCTACTGTGATGACTTTTTTTCTCAATATTTAGAATTTATCTAACATTTCAAATTTGCTCAAAATGTTCACTTCATCCTCATTAGCTATAAATACAAAAATGCATCAAAATTAGGCTTTTCCATGATATTACCTGTACTTTTGACAGTTTGGCTATTTTTTCCTCAATATGTAGATTTTGCCTCAGTATATTTCTTTTGTCCATTAAATTATACTGTTAAAATACAATTACATTACAGATACAAAACTTTAACATTATATTATTATTATTATAACTTTCAACGTAGAAAACTGGTTGAATGGACTCCTCCACTTCCTTATTTCCGCACATCTCTGTGGCGTAGTGACAGCTCACTAGCCAATGAGAGCGCTATCTTAAATATAAGCGGAGCGCTTCCACCAATGAGGAGCGAGATTTTGTACAAGTCCCGCCTTTTCCTGGCTCCAGGCGTTAACAGTGAACAATCAACCCGTTTGGAGGTGGGCGTAAGTAGCTTTATATAATTCAAAGTCATTTAAACCTTACTGTTGCGCTTTGCAGATGTAATTTGGAATAATTAATGAAGTGCTTGAGAGAACAGTTAGTTCTTCGTATGTGGCAGCAGCTGCCATCCTGAAAAAGCCGTGATGAATGGTTAGCATTACAGCTAACGTAGCGAGCTAAAGAGGCAGCTAACCTCCGTTTTTAAGATGTTACTGAGCTGCTGTCCTGCTGGAGCTCATCAGTCATCTCTGTGGGTCACAGACATGTACAGAAAAGTCCCATGGGTGTATACGTGTCTCACAGCATCATTATCCCAACAGGTTTCCCTGAAGCTGCATGTGTGAGTAACATCTACACGTCAACATGAGTGATCCTTGGCAAGAGTGTATGGACCACTGTGTGGAGGTCACTAAGAAGGCTGGAAAGGTGAGAGCTGCTGCTTTGTCTTTATTGATGTCATGATCTTAACTTCACCTTATATTGGAGCAAAACATACCTCAACAGTGGGCATTTTACTGCATTAATTTCGCTACTGTGGCAATACATTACACCGATTTATGATTGGAGCAGGGCTGGAAAGAGCACACAAATATTCTACTTTGATATCATTTTGGAAACACACTTTTTTATAATGCATTATAAATATAGAATAAGCTCAATTCTGAGGCATTGAAGTGCTCTTTTAATAATGTCTTGTATAATCAAGCTTATGATTTATGATGCTGTATATTGGTCATCATAATTCATTATATCTCTTAAGTAAGGTAACTTTAGTTGTACTGGGAGTTAAATTTGCTTTACAGTTTGTTAGCCACCCTTTCAAACACACAATAAACATCCAATGTATTAAGCAACACCATTTTTATTTGGAGTTAATGTTGTATAAATGTAAAAATTAGGTCTTTCAACAGCTATATTAATTCTTTCCACTAAATGTAATTAGGATTATATTGAGAGTGTCCATTTTATGTGACCTTTTAGCTGACTAATTGTGTGCAAAATCCTAAATTAAACCTATTTTTGCCTTTTAAAACATGTTTTTGTAAAGAAATAAGTAAAGATGCTTGAATTAAGGCCAAGTTTATGCCTTGTAAAAAAGTGAAACTTGAGTGCACTTCATGCAAGAATACAGATGTGCCAAGTTGAAAATAGACTATGAATTATGACATCTAACTGGACTGGAACTTTACCAAATATGGCACCTTAGAGGGAAAAGTAGTTATGAGCTCATCTCTGTATTTTTAGTCAGGTCGTCCTGGTTCTGACCGGGTAAGAGTGAATTCAATGTGCAAGGAAAGAGCGCAAGGAAAGGCTGTTATCTGCAAGCAGTGTTTTATATCTGAGACCTTTCCTGATCCCATTTCATACATGTTTTAGATAATTATTATATTACGATATATGCTGTCGAACTGAAAATGACCACAGTAAAGAGTGTCAATGAAGTAGGGCTGAAGATTTATCGTTTCTTGGATTGAAATAGCAGTTTCAGCTCGCAATCATGTGATACAAAGCTGCAATTTTGACCCAGGAGCTGTTGTGACAGCTATTTTACACATAATATTTAACAAATTTGCAGGCGATTTGCATTTAAGAATGGCTCGCAAATGAACGTCTTACTCACAACTGCGAAACGGTTCTCATTCTCTTAAAAGAACAGTTCAAAAGAGTCGAGTCGTTTGTGAACATCACATCTCCACCATGGGAGTGCTGCTGAGCAGGTCAACAATACAAAGTCTCTGTTTAAAAGTAGATTTTGGAGTATCCATTAAATAATAAAAATGGATTATTTGTCATCTATATTTTATGATGGTGTGTTATGTGCTTTTGATCATTGATTACTGTTACTGTTGATTTGAAGAAAATCTGCCATGAAAAAACACAATCAGATCTTTTTCTAAAAATCATTCAGCCATAAAATTAAGGAAACTAAAGCAAAAAAAATTGGTATGTGGTCTTTCATGCTCTCACCTAATCACCACTGCCGCCACTCTGACCACACCACACATCACAGTGGGCTAATTAAAGTAGCAGATGTAGTCAGTCATCCAAAAAATCCCCCTCATCACTATTTGACTTTCTGCCAGATGATCCGTGAGGCACTACAGAAGGACATCGCTGTCATGCAAAAGAGCTCGCCGGTTGACCTGGTGACCGAGACGGACCAGAAAGTGGAGCAGCTCATTATATCCTCCATCAAGGAGAAATACCCTACTCACAGGTACTTCAGCGGCAAAAAAGGACATGAAAAATGTCACATCTACTGCTTGATACTGTTTTACTTCAGAGCAGAAGGACAGGAGTATTTCATCAATGATTATGAATGTGTTTCTATGCTGTCTCACATATTTCTACCTTATTTTATGCCTTTATTTTTTTTTGAATTGTAATGAGAAGGACCCATCTTCTGTCTATTTTTTAAGCCCCTAATATACTCAAAAGGGTGTTCCACAAGGTTGCGTATTGGAACTGTGTTGGTTTTAACTCCCATTTTTAAGACTGTTGGGGAAGGAAAATAGTGAGCCAACCAGACAAGGTTAGTATAATCTAGTTTAAAGATATTTAAATGGTGTCCCACAAGGGTCTACATTGGGCCCTAATTGTTTTTTTGAGATCTTGATGGAAAAGTTGGTGATGGAAAGTGTCATTTTTTTTTTTTTTATATGGTTATTAATTTGTTAAAATTGTGTTCATAAGGGCCCATTTTGTGTCCATTTTTATTTTTAAGTCCTAAATACGCTCAAAATGGTCGCAATATGCCATAGGTCGCATATTGGTACTATTTTAGTTTTAACCCCTATTTTTAAGACTTGGGGAAGGAAGTAGTGTGCCAACTAGACAAGGTTAAATATTTCCAGATATTTTAAATGGTGTCCCACAAGGGTCTATGTTGAGTTCTGTTTGTTTTATTTTTGGGAACTTGATGTAAAACAGTTGGTGGTGTAAAATGTTGTTTTTAAGCTGATGATATGTTTATTTGTTTTTTTAAGAAAGTGTAACTGATGAATTTCAGGCAGCATTATATATATTGCATATATTGCTTTTTTATGTTAAGTACTGTGCCTAATCTTAAGGCAAACCTGCTACTGCTGCCTCTTAAAGTCCAAGTCACAAGACCAAGATGGTGATCAGATTGTTGACATAAAAGTAGCTGAATAATAGGAGAGTCAAAATTACCTTTTAATCGATACATCGTGATGTGGATGTAGATGAAGACTCATCAATGCAGACAGTCAGTAATGATTTAATTCTGCAGAGGCTGCTGCCAGACTGCAGTAAAAGTATTGTTTCTGAGGTAGGACAAAAACAAGTGAAGAAGATGAGACCTTTGAAATGTATTTATTTGGTTTAAAATGAAAGAACATGTATTGCTGCAGCTGAATTTGAAAGCCATGGAGCCAGGAATTCATATTTATTAGAGTGTTTTTGTTTCCATCTTAAAAAGTAGCAGTAATGTGGAAAATAGAGGGTACTACTCACTGTGTTTCATCGTGATGCATAATAATATTGAATCAGTAACTTAATAATCAGAACCAAACTGAATAAGAGACCAGTGGAGATGCACAGCTCTACTGAATAAGGTCAACTTGTAACAACCAGGGATTTTTTGGCTGGAAGAATCTCTGTCCTTGGGCTGTAATTTTGTGTGTTTTTGGCACGAAATTGTCACTGCGCCAACCTGAATCTGTCGGCACCTCCCTCTGGTGCGCCGTCATACCCATCGCGACACAGCCTGTCTACCAAATTGTCAAATTGGCTGCGCACAGTGGTGCGCTGGATAAAATTAACACTGCCTGGGGTTCCCGAGGCTCTGCGCACCCTGCGCCACCCTGCGCTGTGCCACGAAATTAGGGCCCCTTGTGTTGACGTTATAATTTTATGTAATCTTTTTATGTGAGCTGTGTCATCCTCATTGAAAATGTTGCACTTATTTTTACCTTGATTTGTCTCAGGTTTGAGGTTTGCATACATCAGTACATTTTATATGAGAAAGTGAATTGTTTCTATACAACAAAGGGATTTAAAGTTATGCATCTTCCTTTAGAAGGCATGTACTGTCTGACTCAAAACACTCTCAGTAGCTTTAAACTTTGATCTCATGAGTTCACAGCGTAGGCACACAGTTCCGTAAACTCGCTTTGTCTTTTGTAAAGAAGCAGGAAAAGTTTTACTGCATCATCTTGGTCTAAGCTACAGTCAGTTGCAACTTTTTGGACAATTGAAGAACCAAAATGAAGAATAATTTGAAAATTGCAGGCCCAAAAATTACCCCAGGATCCAGCTGATGTATTGATTGATGTGATCTTTGTGTGCTGTGTGGTGTGTTGTTTGTCATTTGTGTGGATCTGCATGTGTTGCTGTCTTAACCAGGACCACCTCAACATAGAGATCTTTGTATCTCAATGGAAATGCTCTTGGTTGAATAAAAATGTGTGTAATTACATGCAGCATTGATTAGAGAGCATACCCTGTTGTACTGTGAGAAGGAAAGTAAGGTTGAATTTAGGAGCAGCCTTTTGTTAAAGGCACTAGAGTGCACATGAGAGCCAGGCTCAGGGTGGTACATTGCCTGAAATTAAAGAAAGATTTTGAGAGAATCACTGACTGTATGTTTCAACCTCCATCCAGTTGATTCCAACAGCTCTGGATGATTAATGAACAAGATCTTTTTCTTTGTCTGTGTTGTGAAGTTTCATAGGTGAGGAGTCTGTAGCAGCTGGTGCTCCCAGCATTCTAACAAACAACCCCACCTGGATCATCGACCCAATCGATGGCACCACCAACTTCGTTCACAGGTACCACCTGCTCAGATATACAGTACAAACCACTGAGAGGCCTGGTACTGCACTGGGTTTGTTTTATCTCTGTCGCTCCTTATCTATTTTTATCTTTTAATTAGGTTCTCTCTTGGATTGTCCTCTCTGTCAGTGATAATTATGGAGCGCAGATGAAACTGAACTGATAATAGAAACTGATTCCTGTGAGCTAAAACCAAGAGGGACTTCATTAAGTGAATGTTTTATATCCTTAATGTCTTTTGTACAGGTTTCCCTTTGTGTCTGTGTCAATTGGCTTCACTGTAGAAAAAGAGGTATGTTTAATTGTTTGTTTTTTATCAGTTTTTTTTACACTAATATCTTAATTATAAGAACATGAAAATGGTAATTGTCCAATACCCTGGTGAATTTCTGATTAGCGAAGTAGATTTCTCTTCTTACATTCGGCTTCTATTTTTATCCCTCCTCCCACACCACATTAATCACTGCTGTTGTCTGTGCGGCTTGTCTCCCTCAGATAGAGTTTGGGATTGTCTACAGCTGCATCGAGGATAAAATGTACACAGCGCGAAAGGGAAAAGGAGCGTTCTGCAATGGAGCTCCTATCAAAGTGTCAGGACAAGAAGGTAAAAATTGATAAATACATCAAGATTTCATGCTGCAGTTTTAAACAAGATCCACCAGGTGGCAGCAAGGTTACACCTACAGACTGTGCTTGCCTTCCCTAGTGATGTGATTCTGTTTTTTGATGAACAGACTTTAATCTGCTGATTTTTTTTCCCCATCCAGATATAAGCCAATCCATGGTTCTGACAGAAATGGGCTTCAAGAAAAATCAAGAGCATTTTAAGACAATGCTGGCCAACATAAAGACCATCCTCACCATCCCTGTTCATGGGTAAATACTTATTTAATACACATTCTTAACATTTCCAGTTTTTCTCATTTGTTGGTGGTTGTCCAGTCTCCTCTGTCGTTGGGTTGTCAATTAATCTCAACAGAACAACAATCAGAAAGCTTGCTCCTGTTTGCTACACTTAACAGGCTTGCAGGATTCTCATATTACTTTTGCCAGCAGCAGGACAGAAAACAGTTGGATTGGCAGTGTAAAGAACTGCTGGTAGATAAAAGGGGGCAAGAGAGAAGGACAGGGACTCAGTTCTTACCTAGGTAAAAGCCAGACAACTTATTTTCCTTTGCGTATCTGGCCTTTATAATGCTTCTGTTTCTTAGCTTTAAGCACATTTCATGTTTGGACTGGGTGGTTTCCCTCCTTTTTGACTTTTTCTCCCCTTAACTATAAATGAAAGCCCATATAATCCATCCAGATCATCAGAAGAGAGGATTTTTTAAGGTTGTTTTCACACCTTGATTGTAAGGAAAAGTAGTTCTGATAGAAGTAGGCATTCATGATTGGCATGGTTCATTTGGGCACATTTGAACACAACAATAATCCCTATTTTGGCACAAAAACTGCGCCGACCTACTCAGAGAAAGGTGCTCTCGGCTTGTTTCCAGTCGTCCCCTGGAGCAGTTTATTTGCAGCGAGGGCATAGTCAGCCCAGCAACCGACACAAACAGGGTGACAAGTTAACTCATTGCACAGCTGTTGTAATATAAGCAGTAGTAGTAACTATTGTATTCCAACTACCAAGCAGCCAGGCTGATGTTCAGCTTAGTAATTATGTTCTGAATCCCAGAGTCACTTTCTATGCACAGGCACAACATACCATAAAAATATTAACAAGTTAGCATCAATCCCCGTCTCTTCAGCAGATCATCACAGGAAGTTGACGGACTCAAAAACTCATTAAGGTCCCCAGACTGTATTAGTTCAGCTCATTCAAGCAGAGTGCATCCTTTTTAAAAGCTGCTCTGTAACTTTTCTGCATGACTGACAGTTTCTCTGTGTCCTCTGCAAGTGTCACGTCGTAATAAGTTCCCCTATCTGGCGTCCTCTTTGGTCCACCAGCAAGTGATAAAGCCTCTCCTCTTTGTGCACACAGTCATTTTGCATCAGAGTTTTTGTGTAGTTGCTGCTGGCCTTCTTCCCACAGTGCATAGCACGACTTGTACTCAAAGGACTGCTGGCTCTGAGGTAATGGTGAAAGGCCAGCTATGGACCTTTGGCCTGGTCTCGTCCTGCCTCAAAATACTTTGGTGTGAACATAAAAAGATCCCAAGA